>KN846951.1:1171153-1807194 GCA_000835395.1 Exophiala sideris | reverse complement strand
AATAATAATAATAATAATAATAATAATAATAATAATAATAATAATAATAATAATAATAATAATAATAATAATAATAATAATAATAATAATAATAAAGAGTAGATTAAATTAAGGGAATATATACTAAAATTTTAGAAGTTAAGTACTTATAAGTATTTACGAGTAAATATATATATACTTCTATTATTTAGCTAACTATTTATAAATAAGTATTCTCGAGTAGCTAATTATATAGCGTCGATATAAAATCGAGTCTTTAAGCTATACCCTAACTATATTAGTATCGTAAGTATTTATAAGTACTATTAAGTACTCGCGAATAATTAAAGTATAGATACTAATCTTAATATATATAAGTATTTATAACGATATAGAAGTAGTATCGTCGTTATTTTTAGTTTCTTTTATCGCTTTCTTACGCTTTCTATTCGTCTCGAGTCTCTTAGCTCTAAATATATATAAGTAATTATAAGTATATATAGAAGTTCGTAAATTTATCTATAATTAAAATCTTTACTATTATAAAAGGGGCTAAGATCTATATTAGTATACTTCGTAAGTAATTATAACTAATCGCGACTTACTTAAAGTCGAGGTTATTTTATAACTTCGTATTATTCTTTATCTCTCGCTTAGTTATTCGAGTATTACTTTCGAGTATTAGTAAGTATCTATAAGTATTCTCGCGAATTTACGTATCTTTAAGTAGTACTTAAGATCGTAAGAATAGTAGCGCGATTTTATAAAGTATTATTATTATTATCGAATATATATTTATTAATTATAAGCTATAATAAGTATTTATAAGTACTATTAAGTAGCTTATATATACTAGTCGCTTTTAGTAACGTCGATAATCTAATTAATTAGAAGATAACGATTTAGTCTCTTTTATATTTTCGTATTATCTTCTTCGTAGCTTCGCGAGTCGTTAGTAATACTTACGAACTATAAGGAATACTCTAGTATAATAAATAGATAAAGTAATAGTTAATATAATTAAATATTATATTTAATAGTAACTAGAAGTCCCTTAACTATAAGATATTATAGAACTTAAAGTATAAGAGAAGCTAAGTACTCTTCTACGAGAAGAGTATACCTTATAGACGCCTCTAAATCTATCTCTCCTAAGTAGCTCGATTAATATAAGTATTCCTAATAATTATTCCTCTCTCTAAAGCTTCTTATCTTCGAGAAGTATTTCGATACTAAATATTATTTATATATAGTCGAGTCTAAACTTTAACTACTATAAGTCGCTCTATACGAAGAATTACTTATTATTATAAAACTCTCTCGTTTATAAGGAATTAGTCGAATCGATCTACTATAATTTATTATTTATAAAGATTAAAGTAATAAGATTAATTCTCTAAATCTTAGTAGTATAGTATTATTCGACGTCTCTATATAGTAGTTTTTAGTCTTAGATTATAACGCGTAGCCTTATATACTATAACTTATAGTTTTATATATAGTAGCTTATAGTCTCGTCTTAATAAATAAGTTTTTATAGATTATATTATACCTAATAATTATACGAGAATTAAACGAGTCTATATAGTTTAAAGAGCTATTTATATCTTTTAACTCTTTCTCTCTTCTTTTCTTTCTTCTATATAATAGTAATAATAATAATATCTTAATATATACTTACGCGTTACTTATATAAGCTTCTTAACTAACTAGTATACTTATAGCTCTTATATTCTCTTTATCGTCGCTCTTATATAAGTCTTAGCTATTTCGCTTATAATTTAGTTTCTATTACTAACTTTATATATTATATAGAATCTTAAAATACTTAACTATAAGTTATATCTATATTATATAGTATAAATATATACTAATTAATATTTATTATAGTAACTATCTTTCCTTAATTAGTAAATACTTATTATCTTTTAGTTAAGTCGTAAACTAATCGCTATAGTATCGTTAATTATCGCTACGCCTATAGTCGTTAATCTCGATAGTATTATCGCGAGTATAAGTAATAATCGTATCTCTAGTAGTAGTAGTAAGAAGTAAAGTAGATTTATATATATATCGTATATAATTCTTTACTAACTTATAGTAAATCTATTTAATAATATCGTTAACTAGTCGCGTAAAACTTATAAGCGAGTTAAGCGCACTTTACTTTATTAGCGCTATCTTCGTCGTCTTTATATTTAGCTAATTAATACTACTATCGATAATAATTAAAGCTAAACTAGCTAGCTAATTATATATAAGTACTCTAAAAGTTATCTTCGCTATCGCTATTATTAGGATAGTAATCGTACTATTATTTAATATTCTTTTATAAGTTATAGATATATTATATAATAGTCGTATATTAATAGCTTTAAATCTCTAAGTATTTAGAGAGTTATATCTATAACTTACTTATAATTAATTAGCGTCTCGTTCGAGATAAGATCGATATTATTATAGTCGCTATTAGGTTATAAACGAGAGTTCTAAATCTTGAAATAACTATCTATACTTACGAGATTAATCGTACTATTTATATCGCTCGTACTACTCTCGTCTCTATCGCTATCGACTCTTCTACGACTCTTATCTTAACTCGCTTACTACTAGCTCTCTTTAATATATCTCTTATATAATCGCTTATAACTAGTATACGAGATACTACTACTTCTCCTATTTTCCTTTTTATCGCTATTAAT
The DNA here is from genome assembly GCA_000835395.1 of Exophiala sideris. Taxonomy (NCBI): domain Eukaryota; kingdom Fungi; phylum Ascomycota; class Eurotiomycetes; order Chaetothyriales; family Herpotrichiellaceae; genus Exophiala; species Exophiala sideris. Next base: position 1,804,513 of record KN846951.1, on the reverse strand, counting down.
ACTAAGATTATTTAGGTCTTAACTAATTTAACTATAAGTATTAATTACGAGATATATACGAATCGCTAACGAATTCTAAACTACTATTACTATAACTACTACTTCTTTAGCTTCGCTAAAGTCGCGTATAAATCGTATTAAGATCGTAATATTCTTTAGCTTTAATAACGAATTTAAGACTAAGTCGAAGACTAAGTTTAAAATTAACGACTTTAAGTAGAGTTATATATAATCTATAGATAATAAAATAAATAGTTACGATAATTACTTATTACTTACGACTTAAAGTAAACTCTTAGTAAATTATATTTTCGATAGAACCTAAAAGTAAATAGTATATCGCTTATAGTAAACTTCTTTACGACTCTCTTATAAAGCGTAAAGAGTTATAGCGTAAGTCGAGATTTTTTAAATAGTTTTACTTTTTATAGAGAGCTTACTATAGTCTCGCCTATATCTCGCGAGAGTATAGTATAGAAATATAAGTTAAGCGCTAAATAGAATTATTTATTCGCTCTTTATCTTTAATTTATAATCTTTTCGCGTATATTTATAAGATATTCTTTTAGTTCTTAAGAGTCGTTAGCTTCGCTAAAATTTTTCTATCTTATATAGAACTACTACTTCTCTTTATAAATACACTTATTTAAGATTTAGTTAATCTTCTATTTATCTTTCTCTTTAATATTTATTATTAGTAGTAAATCGCTACTAAGTTATATATAATATTTATATAATAGTAATATATAGAAAGTATAGTAAAGCCTTCTATATTTCTTAGATAAGTTAAGTCGATAAATATTAACTCTATATTATTTTAATATAGTAAAAGATTTTAAATATTAATTAGCTATCTTCTTACTTAAGCGTAAGATATAAATATTATAAACGAAGAGTAAAACTTAATCTTTAATACTAAAATATTTAAAGATTCTTTTAAGATTATAGTATTTAGCTATAGTTTTATATATCTCTTATATAATTTATATAGACTTAGCTAATACTTTTACTTTTTTCTCTATAAGTATATTTTTCGTATATATTATCTATAAGTCGCGCTTAATATTTATATTTATAAAGAGGTTAAAGATTAAAATATCTAAAAATAGTGTCTTTCTAGTAGTAATATTAGTTTACGAATTTATTATATACTTTATACTTATAAGTAGTATTATTTAATTTATTTACTAATAATTTATATAGTATCTTAAATAAGCTTTAAAAGTTTAATTTATTCGTTTTATTTATTTATTAATTTATAAGTAAAAAGTAATAGAGAATAATTATTAAATCGTAAGATAAAAGTATAAGATTCCCTAATAAATTAAAGTAAAGACTAAATTTCGATTACTTACGATTAATCTTAACGCTCTATATTTTATTACTACTTTTTTTTAGAATAATCTTATCTAAGTCGCTTACGATTATTATATTAGTATATAGTATTAAGTTCACTATTTTTAAGTATCTATTAATAATTATTAGTATTATATTATATATAACTTATTTATATATCGATACTAATAAATTTATAATAAAATCTATAGAGATATCTTACTACGAGCTCTCTAAAGTCGATAGATTCTCTAAATATTTATACGACTTTTATCTTAATACTTTTATTCGTTAATAAATATCGTAAAAGTTAATATACTTATATATATCGCTCCTTATATACGACTACTAATAGTATTATATAATAGTCTTAATTATTTAGCGTTACTCGAAATATTCCTCTTTTTAGGAGTTATTATAATTTACTTATAGAATCTCTTATTATATAGTACTATTATATAAAATATATATAACTTCGTTACGATATAAGAGATCTTAAGAGTTAAGAATTTATATTCCTTAGAATAAGCTATTTTTAATCTTTCTCTTAGATATCTTCGACTAATAGATTTTCTTATACTATTTATCTTAGTTTTAGAGTTATCTTAAGCGACTAATAAACGACTTATAGTAAAGTTATAATTAATTTACTTCTACTTTACTTAGATCTAGTTAAAGAGTTATCTTAAATTTAGTAGTTAGTAGAGTTATAATATTATAACTACTTTTAGTTAAATTAAAGCTACTCTAAACTATTAATTAAGTAAGTACTTCTATAAGAATATCGTTATTTATTTATATATAATCTTTATTTTTATCTTTCTTAATTAGTATACGATATTTAAGTAATATCTTTAAAGAACTTTCTTTTAAGAGATCTTTTTTTACTATATAATCTAAATAATAAGAAAGTCTATTTACTAAATTATTCTTTTCTTATCTCTACTAGATATAAAAGTTATATATAGTTAATACTTTAGTTTATTATATTTAACGTCTATTTAATATCTTCGTAATTATAAAACTTTATAGCGCTTTATAGTTTATAAGAATAATTATATTAGTTATAAAGATCTTAAGATAATATCTCTATATCTTAAAGATATATATAATAGTTAATATTTTCTTATCTCTTATATAGTAATTCTTTTTAGCGTTATTTATTTTATAAAAGAAGAATATAATTAATCTTTATTATATATAACTCTTTTATAACTTATAGACTTATATTAATATACTATTAATAATTTAATCTAAGATATTTACTTTAACGCGAATTATTTCTTTAAATTAAAGTAAGCTAATATAGATACTATCTTAAAGTAGTTCTTTAGTTTACGAAATATATATAAGGTATCTATAATTTACTTAAATAGTCTTATTTTCTTATTAACGATTATTCTTTTAAGAAGGTTTATAATAGAAGCTACTACTATTAAGTATCGATAAATAAACTTTTAATAAAAGTTAATAAATTTTAAGAAAATCTAAATCTTTTAGAAAGTCTTTAGTTTAGACTATTCTTCGATTATCGCGACTTTACTAAAGTTTATCGAAATATTGTTAACTTCTATATAATACTCTAGAAAGTTAACTTTTTATTTAAAGAACTTATACTTTAATAATTTTATATAGAGACTATAACTCTTTAGTCTCTTAAATATAAATAATAAATATTTCTTATACTTCTTTTTATTAATACTAAAGATAAGTATATTATTTATATATATAATATAAATATTATTTAAAAGACCTTAAAGAGCTTTATTAATATAGCTCTAAAAGATTATAAGAGTATTTATTAATTTAAATAGTATTACTAAATATTCGAAATAGCTATATTATATATAAAATATAGTTTTCTAATAATTTTACTTTATAACTTAAATATAATAATAAATATCTTAAAGATCTAGTTTAGAAAAGACTTTAGCGTTATCTAAATAATCTAAAATTTTAGGAATTAAAGAGAGAGAGTACTTATTCTTCTTTATTATTTTATTAAGTCTATAATAGTTAATATAAAGTCGTAAACTATTATTAACTTTAGATACGAAGAGAATAGAAGTATTTACTAAAGATTTACTTAGTTAAATTTATTCTTTTTCTAAGCTTAAATTAAAATATTTAATATAAAACTCGTAGCTCCTTACTACTTAGGAAGTAAATAGATCTATAAGGTATTATTTCGCTCTCTTAAATAGAGATTTCGTATCGTATTTTAGTATCTATAGTAAAAGAGTCGCTACTAGATTTTTAGAAAATTAACTTAAAGAACTTTAATCTTTTATTAAGTATAATCTTTATACGAATTACTTATAATTCGCGTTCTTCTTATAAGTCTTTCTTAAAAAGAAGCTATATATAAGCTATTATAACTAAGTTAGTATTTAACTTAGCCTAAACTTTCGTAAACGATATCTTAATTATTTACGAGTCTTCTTTATCTCGAAAGCTCTATATATCGCTTAACTAATTTATTTAAAAGTTTATATTCTTTAACTAAGGGAACTTTAGAATAATATTATAAAATATAAGTTCTATTATAAGGAAATTCTAGTTAAGTCGCTTACGAGTTCTCTAAAAGTTAGTAATTTAAGTTTTTAAATAATATTATTTATAGACTTAAATAAATTAGTCGACTATAGTACGAATATAGATATTAAAGTTAATAAAGTACGCCTCTATTTTAACTACTAATAAATATCTTAGAAAGTTTATTTATATCTCGCTATTAAGTAGTGTCTTTATTATTCGTACTCTATAAAGACTTATTAACTTAATTTAAAGAGTAAGTAACTTTTACGTATCGCTATCTTCTATAATTCTCTTACTAATATTTAATTTTAGTACTACTATAATACTTAGTAGACTATTCTTTAGTTTTTTAATTAGCTTAACTTCTTATCTTTATCTTTTATTTTCTTTTTTATAGATAAGAAGAGTACGTTTTATTATTTTATTAAATATAATTAATAGTTTCTTACCTTATAGCTCTTTTTTCTATAGTTTCGATAATCCTTATTAAAAGGCGTTAGTTTTTCTTTCTCTTCGTTTATTCGAATCTTTTTACTTAAAGAGAGTAAGACTCGCTTAGTTCTTATTTACGATTTATATATTATTCTTTTTATTGTAGAAGTAAGAGTTCTTATATTAGTTTTATACTTCTCTCTTATAACTATCTTTTCTAAACGCTATATTAAGGCTAAGATTTATATTTTAGAAGTAATATACTTAAGATTCTATTAAATAGTATTTTTTAAACTTAGTATAAGAGTATAAAATAGTCTTTAGCTCTAGTATTTATTCTTTATAAGAGAGTTAATCTTCTCTTCTAAGAGTTCTATTATATTCGCTAAATCTTATATCGCTTAATATAATTCTTACTTAAAAGTCGCTAGCGATATAAGCGCTTCTCTTTTATATATATTAGTATTCTTAATTATATCTTTATACTATAAGATAAAGTTAGTCTATAAAATAAGAAATATAATCGCGACGTTATAATCTTATTACTATTAAATCTAAGCGCGATTCTTAAGACTATTAGCTATAGCTTATATATAATATTCCTAATCTAGAATAATATAAATAGAAATTATATCGAATATAGTCTTCTAACTATTACTAAAGTCGCGTAAAGCTTTTATACTCTTTTTATTAAACTTTAAAGAAGATTTTAGTATCTTTAGCGTTCTTTATAACTATTCTTAATTCTCTATATCTTTTAAAAAGTTAAGAAGTCGTTTATAACTTAGTAGTATAGTATCTTTAATTTCTATATATCGCGACGATTCTTTATCGATACTCTTCTCTTCTATAGCGAGAATTTTATTTCTAAATTACTTATATTTTAGACCTAATCTAAGGCTCTTCTTTCTCTTTAAAAGTTATTAATACTTCTTACTCTCTTCGTTTTTATTATTCGAAGAGCGAGGCGTATAGTTCTTATCTATAAGTTATAGACGACCTTTACACGACCTAGATTTAGTATTACTAAATTATAGATTATCTTCGTTTAGGTCGACTTTAGATTTAGTTTAGAATAATTTAATCTTCGTCGACGATACTCGTTATTTCGATATCGTTTCTTCTAGGCGATATAATATCGTCTACGACTATTACTTACTTCGATCGATCGTAGTAAGATATTTCGAGAATATAAGAAATACTCTAGTATAATAGATAGATAAAGTAATAGTTAATATAATTAAGTATTATATTTAATAGTAACTAAAAGTCCCTTAACTATAAGGTATTATAGAACTTAAAGTATAAAAGAAGCTAAGTACTCTTCTATAAAAAGAGTATATTTTATAGACGCCTCTAAATCTATTCCCCCTAGATAGCTCGACTAATATAAGTATTCTTAATACGAACCCTTATAATAAGATCTTATACGTAATTATTCTTAATATATCGAAGTAAATTTCTTTTATAGTCGATTTACTTACGATTAATTATAAGTAGATAAAAGTATTTAGGAATACTTATATCGTACTATTTATATCTTATTATATAGTCTTCGATCTTTAAGTTCTAGTTCTTAATCTATAGTAGATAAGTATATTTAAGTACTCGTAAGTAGCTATAATTATATAACTATATATAAATATTTATATATATTTAGTATAACTCTCGAATCGATTTCTATTAACTAGTCTATACTTAGATAAAATCTTTATAAACTTAATATTTTCCTTATTTAATTCCTTATAAGTATTTATAATCTTTATCTTTTTAGTTAGGAATAGTACGGTCGCTAAAGCTATCGTTATAGTCTTACGCTTTCTAAAAGATATTACGACTAGCCGCGAGTATTCGTAATAAGATAAAGAGAGTTTAAATCTAAACTTTAAAAGTTAGCTCGCTAAATATCTATAAATACTTACGATTACTTAGCTAAATTTCGGATAAGTATTCGTAAGCTTTTATAAGTTTTACGGTAAACTTATCGATCTAGGTTAGTCGATATAAAAGAGGGGAGAGAGTATCTAAGAGCGTTCGGTAATTTATGTATTTTTTAAAATGCTAAGCTTTACGGCGCTAAACTACTTATGGAACCTCCTTATTACTCGCTAAGAGCGGGTAAACATCAGCAGCATCTTGTACCTCCTCAGGAACTTAGGGCCGAGGCCATGGCCGCCAGCCGGCGCTCGACCTTGCAACGCACCTATCACATCCCTGGCGCATTCTCTTTTCATCACCGGTTATTCCTGCGACCTTCTCGTTTGGTCTTCCCTCCCAAAGGTCTCCGAGTCCATCGCGACAGCTTGTAAACAGACTGTGCACCCTGTGACGCCCTACACTGGGCTGTTGTGACCAGTCTCTTCGCCAATATGGCACCGGTAAGTCGCACTATGCATCATTGCGATCGCGCATCGATCAGTGCTTCTCAAGCTTGTCCCCGTCGACGTTATTGACTAGTATATACCGGTCTAGAGAGGATTTACTCTTCCTCCAGCAAATACGCAATCCGCGAAGCAAGCGCGTAGTGCGTTCTTCTGTTCGTTATGCCAGAAAGGCTACAGTCGCATGAACGAGTTCGATGCTCACGAATCATCCTATGACCACCAACACAAAAAGAGGCTCAAGGACATGAAAGAGATGCAGAGACAAGTACAGCCAAAAAAGGAAGAGAAAGGTCCCTTGATGCAGATAAAGCTGGGAGGCGCAGCGAAAAGCACGCCCGCCGCAGCTGGAGGCTTTAAGAAAGGCGGCTTCAAAAATGCTTTTGCTCCTGCAGACGATGATGTCCCTGTCAAAGCGGAGAAGAACAACGATGAACACGAGTTCGAAGAGAAGCCCGCGCCTATGGACGAAGACAGCGATGTGACAGACGTGGATGACTACTACGACCCGCGGAGACCGACAGGCTGCACTCCGGCATGCCCAGGTCATGTTGCGGCTGGCACTTGACGAATCAAGGAATTGGAAGTCGACTCCGGCTTTGACGTTTTGACCATGGCCCCGAAAGACCCAGTCAAGCCCTCTATGAAGAATAATATGCCTCCACCAAGGAATTATTCACCACCCCATCCTTGCCTGGAGAACTATATCGTCAATATTTCCTCCGCCCGCTATCCCAGCTTGTGGCTCAACTACGCAAAGCACCACCAAGCCTTTGAGTGGCGACAGGGAGAACCGGCGACGAACTGACCTACTGCTGAAACAAGCATGTTGGTGTTTCCGGATCGCTTCGCTGCAGAAAAGGACCGGGGCACATCCATCCAGATGTCTACTTTACAAAACTACCATCGAGGCTGATAGGCGAAGCAAACACAATGTCTCAGTAGGTAGTGAATGACAGATATAGGCCAAAGCATGTTCAGCTGTCATGAGTAGGCTATGGTAGTCGGGAGCATGGTGGCCTAGGCAGACACTATTCATGTCCGTCTGAAGATGTAGAACAATGAAACATACCTGCCCTCCATGGTCCTGGTGTGGTGAAAGTGTGTCTGCCTCTTCCAAAGCCTACAAAATTGCACGTAATATAGATGAAATCCGTTAAGTGAGAACGCACCATGATGAAGCAGAAATAGTAGACGAGGCTGGCAAGGCTGACTGGTCATTGACAAGGCTGAGGTTCTTGGCATCGTTCTACTATTTTCCGCCCGATTTTTAGTTTGGGTCCTCTCCTTTTCCAGTCGTTGATTTATTGACTGAGAACGAACCCGGAAGTTCTACTTGCTCAAGTGGCGCATCAGCAGGGGTTATGCGATGTCTGGGCTTCGTAAAATCATCTCGAGGAATATCGCTATTTGAGCGAACACGGCTTTTGTTACCAGACGGCTCCGCCGCTTTCTCTTTACCATCACGGCGGAGCATATTTACTCCATCTTTCAAGCTTCAGATGGCTCCAGCACCTGAGCCAGAGACGACAACCATTGATGGAAAGAAGTACAGGAATGTGCACGAAGGTTTGGCTACAGTGTTGGCCCCGTATCGAGATGAAAGTCAGCCGTCCGTCAAGAAAGGCAGAAACAATGATGAAGGCCTCCAAGCAGTCTTCTACAATCCTATCCAACAATTCAACCGAGACTTGAGCGTCCTTGCCATTACAGTCTATGGGGAAGGCGCCGTACTGGAAAAGGAGGCGCGAAATGCTCAGAAATCTCAGCAAAGAAAGAACAACAAGGGCAAGAAAAGGCAGAAATTATCCAGCCCAAAACCTGCTGACGAGACTGCGAATGGGTATGAGCAGGCTCCTAGTCGCAAGCGTAAAGCTGACGAACTGGTCGAGGGAGAAGCAGACGCAGTTGTCTCCGAAGCAAGCAAAAAGGCTAGAACCACCGATGAAGCGGATGATGATGAGGATTTGCTTGTGGAGGCGTTAAGCAGCGACCCTTTGGCCAATCAACATCAACAAGAAGAAGCGAAAGGTCAGGATGGGACCACATCGGAGTCACTGCCAAAGAACGCCCCAGCAAACGAAAAGCCGGCATCTACGACTAAACGCGTACCCTTTGCCATTCTTGATGCACTTTCTGCAACTGGTCTCCGGGCCCTGCGATACGCCAAAGAGATCCCTTTCGCCACAAACATCGTCGCCAACGATTTATCATCCACCTCCGTGCAGAGCATTGACCTGAATATCAGGCATAATGAAGTCGAGGACAAGGTTCGGTCTAACTTGGGCGATGCTCGCGGTTTCATGTACAGTAAGGTCGGAAATGAGCAACCACGCCACGGTGAAGGGTATGTTCACAGATTCGATGTCATTGATCTCGATCCATACGGCACTGCTGCTCCATTCATCGACGCCAGTCTCCAAGCACTCCAGGATGGAGGAATGCTGTGCGTTACGTGTACAGACGCAGGAGTCTTTGCTTCTACAGGATACCCGGAGAAGACGTACGCACTTTATGGAGGCACGCCTACGAAAGGTCCGCACTCTCACGAAGGAGGTCTCAGATTAATCCTGAATGCAGTCGCCGTCTCTGCTGCACGATACGGTCTCGCTGTCGAGCCCCTACTATCCTTGTACATCGATTATTACGCTCGGTTGTTCATTCGTGTTCATCGGAAACAGCAGGACGTCAAGTTACTCGCCGGAACGAGCATGACAGTCTACAATTGCGCGCATGGCTGTGGTGCCTGGACAACCCAGCCATTACTGCGGAACCAGCCACAAATATCCAAAAGTGGAGAGACGGTGTACAAATTCTCGTTCGCCCAAGCACCCCTGACCACGCCTAATTGTGAACACTGTGGTTCCAAGATGCACCTCTGTGGTCCGATGTGGGCTGGCCCTCTTCACAATCCATACTTTGTACAAAAGATGCTGGACAAGCTGCCGTCCCTCGACGAGAAGGTATATGGCACAACAGAGCGTCTAAAGGGTATGCTCACGCTCGCCCTCGAGGAGGACCTCACGGAACCGACTACGATAGCGGAAACGTCCCCAACATCAGAAGAGCCGACAGAACCAGAATCAAAACTGATTCCGCGTCTACCTGCTAACATAATCGACAATGCTCCATTCTTCGTCATACCCGGCCAATTAGCCAAGGTCATCCATTGCGGAACGCCATCAGAGACCATGATGCGTGGCGCTATTCTCAGCCTGGGCTACCGTGTCACTCGCTCACATTGCAAGCCTGGCAGCATCAAGACCAATGCTCCTTGGAGTGTACTCTGGGAGATCATACGAGAATTTATGCGGATAAAGGCTCCTATCAAAGAAGGTGCTGTAAAAGCAGGGACACCGGGATGGAACATCTTGGCCAGGGCCAGAGGTACCGAAAGGGCTTTCGTTTCGGGATTGAAAGATGGCGCAAAAGACCAGCTTGCGAGATGCGATACTAAAGAGGATATGAAGACTGTCCTACAGGGTATGCTGTGGAGACTGGAAAACGAAAAAGCGGCCGGTGAACAAGCGAATGGCAACCAGGACGAGGCAGTAGCTCGAAATGAGGAGTCTGACGCTCGGCGACCACGGTCACGAAGTCCCTCCCCTGTGCAAGCAGGCAAGCTCAACATTGTCTTCGACGAGAAGTTGGGGAAGGAGAATAATAATCGGCGTAAGCTGGTGAGGTACCAGATGAACCCGAGGGAAAATTGGGGTCCGATGAATCGGGCTGGCAGAACAGGTTGATGTTTGCGGTGTTCACCCTCACCTTTCACTTGAAGCATGTGACAGAGGAATTCTGTCACTTGGGCACTCAAAACAGTCTCCTTCACACTCACTGTATCGATTACACAGGTCTCAAGAAGATGTTTCCGACGTGTTCTTAGCATGGGAGCCCTGTTGGGACAGTCTATAAATATCTCCTTTCCACCATGTCGATCTTGTGCCAGCCAACAGTCAAGGAAGAGAACCATCTACTCGACACTTGATCAAGTCCCTGTATCATTCAAGCACATATCTAATAAACCAGCAACAAATCACACAATACATCATGGCAGCAGCTTCACTCCACAAGCCTGAGCAGGCAGAACGACCAAGAGTAGCGTTCAAGGAGGCAAGCCAGCCCCCCTCGGCATACAGAATTGTGACTAAACAATCATCAGGAGCACGAACCAGCCGCACAAAAGGCTTTCGACGCACTCTCAGCGACCATGGACCAGCGCGATACCGGCATTGCAGTTCCATCCACAATTTACGAAGCTGTAGAGAGAAGAGCCTTTGTTCGCCGTGCAAACCTCAAACGCCGCCAGGGATTGATGAGATTTGCGTCGACTTTCAGAGCGCTTGCCGCCGTCATGGGACGCCAGGCAGGCGAAATTCCAGCCAATGGTGATACACTGGTCAAGCTTGAAGACGCGAAGAAGGAAGAATGTGTCGAGCGTATCAAGAACAAGCGTTTCGATGAGGATTTCGAAACGTTCCAAATGCTTGAGGAACTCCAGCTTAAATTTGTCAATTGGGTGCTCGAACCGAACGATTGGTCAGTGGAGGTCTAAGGCTCTGCTCAAAATCGTCGCGCCAGAGTTGCTGGAGGTTGGATGTTGGTGAGCCAGCCGGGAAGAGCAGTCTGGAAGATGATGAATTTGCTACCTGGATATCGAGCTCAGCGAAGAATGATACGCAGACTCCAAGCGGTTTCGGCGAAGCAGGACATTGGCTTGACTCAGCAATGAAATTTGACCTGCACAGCTTGGCCTTTAGACTCTAGCTGGCACAATATGAAGAGGAGTCTTCTAGAAGTTTGCAGATGCATGAATGATGAAAAGGCGGCAGGTGCAAATGAGTAAGTCCAAGTTTATCTTCACTTTGATTCCCGTGTTATTGTCACCCACCATATCTTGTGCTTCACTGATTCGTTTTGTTGACTCACTGACCCTTCGTTTCCACAAGCATCATCAAAACAACCTTGTTTTCTTTCCTGGTTCTCCTTTGCATCTTCCACATTTCCTACCACAACATCCTCTAACGACAGACCTCGTCAGCACCGGCCTCTGCGAGTATGGCCACACCCGTAAAGCCTTGCGATACAGAGCCAGGGTTCAGTTTTTCCTTCGACCATTACATCAAGACTCCGCCAGAGACTACGCCTTCAATGTTTCGTTTCAACAGCGACGACTCCCTAAAAACGATCTCCGTGCGTGACATGTCGGAGGAATCATCCTCAGACTCCATTGATAGGGTCAGACGGGAAGATGAATACCAAACGATGTCGAAGAAAGAAGAAGCCTCAACCTTTGCCAGGCTTGGACATGACTTATCAATGAATGAAGTCTTCGCGCGGGCAAATGAAGAGAAGGCCGTTGGTCTGTGTGACTGGGGACAGCTCTACGAATACGAAACTGGCAGTATGTCAGACAGCAAGGACGCATCGAGCACGCCTGGAGCTGCCGAGCAAGACAACATCTGCGACAAAGAGAGTGGCAGCCAGACGATGGTGGATCATGCCAATCCTTATGGAGATAGATGCACATTTGATAAGTTACCAGTAAGTCCCATGCATAGGAGTCCTTGTCCAAGACAACACTCAAGCTGACCGACTCTGCAGATGCCCGAGAACATGGATGACGTGCTTCGCTGCTTCCTGATGCTGTCCAAAGAAGTCTCAACCACATCGGACGACGATGCTTTGAAGTTGTATGCTGCCAAGGAGACCGAGCTTCTGGTCAATCGCCTCGTTGGGCGAGGGTTTGACAAGACAAAGATCGATGTTCTCGACGACGAGACAACCGCTGCCATCAATTGTCGAGTCATGCATTCGAGACATAGGACGCGTCTGGAGTGGTTGCGAGGTGAACTTGCGTCCGTCCAGAACGAATTGGAATGCCTCAGTGAAGAGGTCAAGGAAACCGTGATCTGTAGCGGTACGGAGGAAGAAGAGCGCAAGCGTCAGATCGCCCAGGACAAGCGCTTCTCATCGAAGCTTGGCAAGCTCGCCCGCACATGGCAGGCTGTGGTTGAGAACGACCTATATGCTGAGGAATAAGGACAGGATCAGGGTCAGGAGATGACAGTGTGAGTGGTTATGGGACAGACATACTTGGAACGGTGCATGCGTCGTCTGGACTGCGAGCATATGGCGGAGTAAAGCCAAATATTGTCAGAGACCGGCCGAAATCCACACGCGGCACAAGTAGAACACAGGCCAGCAGTGAGGAGTTGTCGGGTGTCGGAGAACCCAAGTAGCCGGATTTGTTTTTCGATTTCAGGAGCGAACGTGTTCGGCCCAGATACCATGGTGTCCCATACAAGATTGTAGAGATCCGGCAGATATGTCACAGTATGCGGAGCTCGAGTTTCATTTTGCCGCAGCCAACACTTATGAAGCCATGCTCGTACAGCACGCGGTGTCTTGAGAAGCCGTTCTTATTCGATGTCAAAACTTGTCCCGCAGCCACAACTGCTCGTTGCCCTCGGGTTACCAACAATCTTGAACTGGCTACCAATCAACTCGGTGGTGAAGTCGACCGTACTTCCCTTCAGCAGTTCCAACGATGCTTGGTCCATGACGACCTCCGCTTTCCCAGGGCCATCAGCCTCCTCGCTCACAAATACTGTGTCCTCCTCTTCATCGATTTTGGAAGCGTCCTCCAATGACATCAAGTATTGGAAACCATGGCATCCGCCCGCCGTCACAGTCACCCTTAGATGCGAGCTTCCAGAGGCAGCGGACGGTGCGAGCGTGTTCTTTTGTGGAGTGGCACTTGTTATTTGCTTGAGACGCTGCATATGTATTAGACATGCATCACTCGTACGAATTGCTGGATGCTTGAACATACCTTGGCTGCTCGCTCGGTAATCTCAATAGTCATGTCATGACCATCGTCGTCTACTCTAGGATTCTGTGCGACGACAGCCGCCCTTCTTGCAGTCGTACATGAGAATTGCCGGGACTTTGGCAACGGCGCTGGAGCGAGGTTTGTTTTAGCAGGTAGAGTAGTCGGGCGAGGTACTGCTCGTAGAGGCGAAGAGTTGGAGATGCTTCGACAGGCGCGGAGGAACGATGTAGGGTCTTGCGGTCGCCGCAGAGGGCGCGCTACGTAGAAAGCAAGACGCAGTGAGTTGTGTGACATGGTGAAAATTCATATAATGCAGAGACGAGGTGTCGGACAGATACGCAATGATAGAAGAGGGTCATGAAGCTGGAGAAGTGTAGAGAAGGCTCGCTGGAGAAACTTCGGTCGCTGACAATTCCACGCATCATTTGACGTACAGCGATCTCCGCATCCGCCACTAACCGCAGATGCATGTTATCATCAGAAGAAATACTCCAACTACTGTACTTAGGTGATCAGCATCTGGTGTATACATAAGAATTTCATATCCGAGTTTGCCTGGGGATTCGTGCAGGTGCCGTTATTTGAGAAGGTGGTTTTGGGGAGTTGTATCACTGCCTTTCTTCTCACGACGAGCATCAAAGGCTATGGCACCACAGGATACTACCAATACATCAACGGATGGAAGTCTGTATCCTTTCTCTCGAGACTATGCGGGTTCCCTGGACGAAACAGACCCTCTATCGTCTTTTCGGTTCAACTTCCACATCCCAACTCTAGCAGATTTGAGAAGGCCAACGCTGACCAAACCTCCCGAAGAGGAGCCCTCAAAGCCCTGTACATACTTGTGCGGCAACTCGTTGGGCCTGCAGCCTATCAGAACAGCGGACCTCATCAACGCTTTCCTGAAACAATGGCGGACGAGGGCTGTGACGGGACATTTCACTGATCTACCGGACTCGCCACTGCCGCCTTTCTTGGACATAGACGACCATGCGGCAAAGCTCATGGCGCCAATCGTGGGAGCCGTGGAAGCGGAGGTTGCAGTCATGGGCTCTCTGACCGCCAACTTGCATTTCCTAATGTCAAGCTTCTACCGTCCCAGCAAAAAGGGAGAAGGGCGGTGGAAGATTCTTCTCGAGGGCAAGGCTTTTCCCAGTGATCATGTGAGCAGTCATGCCCATCTATGGTAGATCTGCATAATGTACTGACTGAGCATCCAGTATGCTGTCGAATCGCAGATTATCCATCATGAACTGGATCCAGCAGAGGCCATGGTTTTGTTAGAGCCGACTGACTCGCATATTCCAATCTTGCCAACGAAGCAAATCCTAGAGACGATTGATAAACATGCATCCGAGCTAGCCCTGATCCTTCTGCCAGGTATCCAATTTTATACCGGCCAGTACTTCGACATCCAGACCATTACCGCCCATGCGCACTCCCACGGTATCCTCATCGGCTGGGACCTGGCTCATGCTGCCGGCAATGTGGATTTGAAGCTCCATGATTGGGATGTCGACTTTGCTGCTTGGTGTACCTATAAATATCTAAACTCAGGACCTGGCGCAATGGCAGGAATTTTCGTTAATGAGAAGTTTGGAAAGGTCGAAATGGAAGGCTCAACTCCGAAATTCTGGCCGCGACTGACTGGATGGTGGGGAGATGACAAGTCGACCAGGTTTAAGATGACGAACAGTAGGTTCTGTTCCAGCTTGCGACTGTTAGGGCATGCTGACGCTTGTAGAATTTGTCCCTCGACCAGGAGCTAGAGGTTACCAGCTCTCAAATCCGAGCGCTCTCGACCTGGCTGCAGTTGTGGCATCGTTGCAAGTCTTCAACGAGACAACCATGGCCGAATTGCGCCGGAGGTCTTTGCGGCTCACCACATACCTCGAGCAACTTTTGGACGGTATCACGTTGAGACGTCCTGGCATTTTCGACATCATCACTCCTAGAGTTCCAGAAGAGCGGGGCGCACAGCTCAGCATTCGTTTAGCGCCAGGACTGCTCGACACTGTGCTAGAGCATCTCGAGCACCAAGGCGTAGTTGTTGATGAGAGAAAACCAGACGTCATCAGAGTCGCACCAGCACCCTTGTACAACTCCTTCGTGGACGTGTTTCATTTCTGTCAGGTGTTGGAAGAAGCCTTAATCAAGGCATCAGAATCTTTGACAACCTGATCTTTGACACTATTGGCACGAGACCATTGCAGCGCTCAGTCGTCTTCACTGTCGCTCGTATCGGCCTCCCGCCACAGGACAAAGTCAAATCGACCGTCAAGGGTTGTGCGGATCAGGTCTCTGATGAGCTCCTGCTCCCCATCGGACAAATCAAAATCCGGGTGCGCGGCCATCAAAGACAAGTTGAACCCTTTCTGAGTTTCCGGGTCGAGGTTCGTTATGAAGTCGATAAGGGCATCCGTCGTGAATTGGGTCATTGCGTATAGCGTCAAGTTCTTCAAATACTTCAAATGGACGAGTGGGGGGAGAATGTCAGCCGAGACTTCTCCGCCACTGGTCCAGAAGTCTTCAAGCAATGGGAGACTCAGAGCAAGGGAGATGATGTGCTCTTCCTCAAACTCATCCGACACGTCTTTGAGGACAAGCTCCCGCAGGTTTGTCATGTTACACAAACCTTGAACCATTATTTGAAGGTCATCAGGAGTGGTATCCTCACCGTTGCCCTTGAGCCACACTGATTCCAGGCTATTCTGCTCAGCAAGCGCACTGTGAAACAGCCGTGCACTGGTATATCGAACAGAATACCCTTCCAGAGATAGCTTGGTTAGTTTCACTTTGGGTGAATAGAGAACCTGGGCAAGGATGGCGGGGCCATCGAAAAAGTTCTTCAGCGTGAGATCGCGCAAGTTCCGGCACGAGCTGAGCCATCCGATAACTTCAACGAAAACGTCATGGTTCATGGCTTCTAGCTGGACATTTCCAGCGCTATCGTCGAGTTTAAGCGTGTGTATCTCGGTGCATGCCTTGAGCGCGCTCAGATTCTGCATGGCCTCTTGATTGAGATTGCTCAACTCCAGCTCTTGTAACGTCCTGTGGCGTCCCAAAGCCTCAAATGACCGTCTACCTAGGTCATTGTAGCTGATCATTTCGAAGTAGCTCAATGTGTCCGGTTTGAGCTCATCCAGGAAAGTCGCAAAAGAATCGTCCGCATCAGGAGATCTCCATTCGTGTATTGTCAAGCTCTTGAAATGTTCACAGTGCTGGGCGATGGCGGCACCTGCACCGCTCGCAAGGGCGTCCCCTTTCCACAAGACCAATGTTTCCAGTTTCGAAGACCGGGCTATCCACCTTGGTAAGAATCCAGGACTGATGTGCCCGTCAATCTCCTCAAGCAAGGTGGCCTTTACAGTGACTGCTTCTCCAATGGCATTTACTGTAGCGATGACATCCACCGTCTGCCTCGCAAACTCCTTCTTGGGAAAATGAAAAGGTTGGAGACGGCCGGCAAAGAAGGACTTTCGTATGGCGCCTGTGAATTTGTAGTCATCTAGCATGGCCGACAGATTGCGAAAATCTAGAGTCTTGATGTAGCGACAGTACGGCTTGTATGTGGTGAAATCATCGAAACTAGACAGAACGATTGAGCGCCACAGAACAGTCCACTTCCGGAAGGTTTGGGTTTGCTCTGCGGCTCTGGTAGTGTAGTCGACCGCCTTGCGGACTTCTAAATCATCTCGTTGCTCGAAGACTGGAGATGTCTGGTACTGTCTGTAGCGTATTAGTACGGAGATGCTAGGGAGACTATTGGCGGCGCAACTCACTGGTACATGGTTCTTAGGGCCGGATCTGCCAGCGACTTTGAACCTCGGGCGCATTGGTGGAGAGTCCTGAAGTCGCCGTCACGTCCAAGTTGCTCACATATCACAGACAATATTTCATCGGGCAGCGTCAAGCCGCCTGATGAAGAGGACATTGGCAGTAGCCGACGAGGCGAAGCCCGAGAAGGGGATCAAGAACGTTCTGTACTCTTCGCTTCTGAAAGGAAACTCGCGAGGCGAGTGTGGTGTCACTCGAATTGTGGTGCAAGGTTTGCGAAGTGTTCAATTGTAAACAGTGAAGTCGATGTTGATAACATTTCCGGTAGAGTCCTGGTGGTCGAGTTCAACCAATGACATCATCGCCCTTTTCACGCGTCGACCGCGTCGAACTCTGTGTACAGGCAAAGTGTGTCTCTCTGTTTGATATTGAGGCATCTCGAGCAGTATCCTATCATCCACGTATCCAATGGAGAACACCTGATGCCAGTCCTTCTGTTCACTGTCGCTCCTCAAGGAGTTGGCCATGTTCACGACCTCCTGACCTGCTTAGCAAAATTTGACGAAGATGTGTCTCTCGAGGCAACACCTCAATTCGTAAGTCTCTTCGCTTGGGAGGATGTGATGCATAGACTGAAAGCCTCAGCTCCGCATTTCGAGTCTGAATATCTCCAAGACAGCCCATGCCGCCTTCACGCTCAGTTCGTCCTTCTTCACCAAGTATCACTTTTCTCCAGGACCAAGGAGTGCATCAGGTCCACCATTGCCCAAGATCTGGACATGCAAACTTCAAAATAGAGTGAGTCCCATGCCATGGCCTGTCGAGCACTTTCTCTAATGAGGAAGGCTCTTCTGTCGATTTTCAAACGTCGCTTAGCCGATCAACGAGACAGAGATACCGCATTGGAAACGTGCGAGTGCGAACTGCAAGCGAACCCAGACCAGACGGAGTGTCGACTCATTTTCCGCCTGAACTGTCGACAAGGTGTCGTCAAAACCTACAGACTCTTCTATGAGGCTGGGGAAACCCTCCATGCCGCCTTCGACAAAGCTGGTTCCGCCAATTACTGGACCGTGTCATCACGAACATTGCGAGATGTGGTTGAGTACTTTGGGCCAAAGACCGATCAATTAGATTGGTACTTCCAGAGCGGAAAAGTCACGTTTACAAGCTACACTGAGAAGATTCAGAGCGGCAGAGGTGTGTAGGCATTTCCTCTTCTCGTAGCGCAGTCACTGACTTATCTCCCAGAGGTTTTGAAACAGCCAATGCATACCTCCGTAGCGCTTGAACGCAAAGACTTCAATGACTTCAACGTCCAGGAAGGTCTCCATATCGGCATCATGGTCAAGGATTTCCGTGCCATCGTTGCCCACGCAGAATCCATGAGAGCGTCGGTCACAGCACGCTACTCTCGAGGTAACCGCCCAATGCAAATCAGTTACGAAGACCAGGGCCTCCTCGCTGAGTTCACCCTTATGACCCGAGGCAGCACAAACGTGCCGAACTCCTCTAATGCAGGCACGCCGGCACGAGATCTTTCCTTACGTCCCGGCTCACGTCCGCCCGAAACACCAGCTTCCGCAGCCCCAACTCTCCCTGCCAGCAGTCGTCCCGCCGACACCGCAAGCATGCCACCTCCAGCACGTGCCTCCTTCCGCGATCCCGACACTGCAGCATCGAATCTCTCAAAAACACAGTCTGGAGATAGTGCACCTCCTCCTGCCGGCAGTCTCAATCCAGACAGCCTCTTCATTCCCGCAGATGATGATGATCAGCAATGGGATGCACCTAACTTTGAAGAGGAGCCCGATATAGTGACCTGGGACAACACTGCCGATGAGGTGTCTGCCTCCGCCTCGACACGGCGTATCCGCGACTCGGAGTTGCATTCTTTCGCGTCGATGCAGGATCAAGACCGTCGCACAAACGTGCCGACATCCAAATTTCCACATGAGATTGCTCCCACGCAGCGTCTTTCACAAGTTCGTGGCATTTTCGACTGAGCTCAATCCGGATCAAGCCTTCCACAAACCACAAAACTCGTTGCGCAGCCTGCTGCGACAGTCAAAATCTGGACCCCTTCATTCGGACGAGGCATTGGAATCACATTCCAACGTCCAGCGACATTCCCTTTCGAGTCGAGCTCCTCACCACAATTACCATGTTCGCCCCAACCCCATGCGACGACCTGATTATCCTGTGTAAGGGCAACACAGTGCTCACTTCCAGCCGCCAGAGCCAGTATCCTCGGCATATTTGCTGGCGCATGTTGGCCATGAGTGTTCTTACCCACACTCCTGACCTGGCCAGACGCGAGTGTATGTATCGAGCTCCAGCCCGAGGCCACGGTGTCACCGCCGTCTACAGGCTGTTGGAACACCTCCTCGTTCAAATCTTTCACCTCGCCCCAAATTACCGGCTTCATACCACCGTGTAAGAAGACAGTGTAGTCCCTTCCGACGACAACCCTCTCCGGCTGGAATGGCATTCCGACATCAATCCTAGTAGGCTCCCACAAGATCTTGTGCTGTTTGGACTGGTCCCCGAGCTGTCCTTTCCGACAGCTTCCCCACCCAAAAGCACACCCATCCGATAGTAGAACCACGACATGCGACATACACGCCGCAATGTCGACAATCTCAGCGTTGGCATGCTGCTCTCCAGGAGAGACGTCCAGATCATCCACATCGGAGACCCTGGTCATCTCATCTGCGGTCACAACGCCATTACCAAGTCCCAATTCCCCCTTCGCACCTGACCCTTGGACGAAAACCCTTCTCCTGTCCACCACAAAGAACGACGCTTCCCATGTAGCAGCCACATCCGTCACATGGCCTTCGACATCGAAATCCTGCTGCTCGAACTCGACTCTCACATCCTCGTCCCCGGACCCAGCATTCCCTGCTGCAAATACTCGACCATCCTCCATCAGGATGAGAGTATGGTTTCCCCCCGCCACGATTTTGCGCACATCGGTGACCGTACTCGCTGTCACTTCGGTTTCCTCGCTGCCAAACAAGCCAGAATCATCTTGCTGACGAGGTCGGAATATACATTTCTGCGGACGCGCTGTGTCGTTGGTATGCCCGATGCCTAGCTGCCCTGATCCGTTAGAGCCGAATGCGTAGACTGTCGGGAGTTTTAGATGGCTGCTGGCCATATTTGACCATAGCGCTTGTGTACTTTCCTCCCGACATGCCCCGGTCACGGAGGAGTGCATTGGAGGAAAGAGAGTGTCCGATTTGAGGCAAGAGATATTGGGCATGAGGCCTTTCGAATTTCGAACGTGCTTCTTATTCCTGACGCATACCTGACCTATCATCCCATTGCGTTAGGCTCTTCCCTCCCCTCATTTCCTCACACCGTCAGCGGAGTGCCCTTAATGAGTTGACTATCTTCTCAGTAACAGTCATGGACTCAGTCAAGAATTGAGGCGTTTACTGGTTGTCGAAGTTTGATGTCTTGGCGGATGAGATCCACCTCCAGGAGCATTTAGGCCTGGTCACAATACCAGATATCACATACACTTATTAGCTGATCAAGGAAAAAACGATGCATTCACGAGTGGACAACAATCTATTCCACACATTCCAATGGTATGTTGGCTTTCCGTAGCCATAGTTCAACTATCCATCTATCCACGGCCAAAACCCATCCACATTACCCATGGGTTCACCCACCCATGGAAACGCTGAACCCAGTTGTGGCCGCCAAACGCCAAAAAGCATTCAGATTCGTGAAGGTGCCCTTACATCACCATTTACCATTCACAGACCTCTCCACCAAGATGTTTTGTGCACTTTGAAGTGTCCCTTGAGAGGCGTAGATGCGCTGGAATTACCGACCAAGACATCGTAAGTATCCTTCTCCATGGTCCAAGCATCACGCGCCTCATCCCAGAAGCTTGCAGCATACTTCTTGGACAGAACAATTTTGACTCTCTCACTTGATCCAGATTTGACGAAGACTTTGGTAAATCCCTTCAATTCTTTCTTTGGTCTGTTTAGACTTGGGCTTCGTTGCGAGACATATGCCTGGACAACTTGTGATCCATCAATCTTGCCAGTGTTGCTTACTGTTGCAGAGATCACAATGTCGTCGTCATTATCGTCTTGCACGTCCAGGTCCTTGGTGTCGAAAGTAGTGTAGCTGAGGCCGTGACCAAAGGGGAAGGCAACCTCCTTCTTGGACTTTTCGTAGAACCGATAGCCGACGTAAACATCTTCACCATATACTGCTCGATGGCGCTCTGACTTGTAATTCAAGAAGGCCGGATTATCCTCGTTTCTCAGTGGAAAGCTCAATGGCAGTTTCCCGCTGGGATTGGTATTGCCAAAGACGACATCCGCTATAGCGTTGCCGCCCTCGTTGCCACCATAGAAAGCCTGAACCAGGGCTGGAGCCTCTTTCAGCCACGGCAGAGTTATCGGAGTTCCGGACTGGATGATGATGGCAGTGTTTGGGTTCGCTGCGAGAACAGCTTTGATCAGGTCATCACTTCCTGGTGGAAGGTCCATGTGTTCTCGATCATAGCCCTCGGACTCCCAGTATTTGTTGAGACCAGCACAGAGGACCACCTGGTCAACCTCTTTGGCAAGTTTCACGGCGCGCTCGATCTCGTTGGGAAGTTCTATCTTCCGCTCAAGTCCAAGTGTCAGTCCACCAGACTCGTAATCGTTGGAGCCAGGGTTAGAGAACGTCATGGTGGGGCAAGTTCCGAAGGTGACATGGATATCATATGTAGTCCCTGCGTCCATTTTGAGCACGCCAATTTCTTCGACGGTACCAGTTCCGGCAAAGGAGTCTCCTCGTCGTTGTTTTGTCTCGTTATCAACCACACATTCCCCGTTCACGTATACCTTGCCAGTTCCCGAAACAGCTAGGCCGATTTCATACTCACTTGTCTCAGAAGGCGTAAAAGTACCATCCAATTCGAGCCAGTAAACATGAGTCTGAACATCCGGGTGTTTGTAGTCCGTGAGCTGAACATCTGAAATTGGGATGTATACTTCATCGACCGGCTTGCGATTCTTGACAGAGGGTGGATCCAAGAAGACCTTCATGGTCAAACCTTTTTTGCCATCCTTTGTCTTGGTCAAGCGAGTCATGAGTGGGAGTGACTTCCATCCTGGGGCTCCCAGGGCATATTTTGCATGGGGAGCCTGAGCTTGAAGTCCATCAAGCGGGGTTACGGCGTAGTATGGCAGGAGAGAAGCTGACCCGCCACCACAGTATGCAGCATCGGCGGCATTGGGTCCGATGACTGCGATGGACTTTTCTTTGTCAAAAGGCAGCATGTTGTTCTCGTTCTTCAGTAGTACAATGCCTTCGCCGGCCAATTCCCGGAGCTGTGCTGCGGTCTCAGGTGTATCGACGGTCTCCTCTGGGGCGTTCTCCTGAAGACCAAGATCCTGGGCCTTCCGAACCATCTTGAGAACTTCGCGAGCTCTTTCATCGATGTCGTGTTCTTCAACTTTTCCACATGTCAGCGCTTGGTTGACCAATGATCCACGAATGTAAGTCGGTCCAGGCATCTCGAGATCAAGACCAGCTTTGATGGCTTCGCTGGTTGAATATGTTCCAAACCTGTTTAATTGTTAAAAATCTCAACTTGTGGGGCGGAAGCAGCGGAGGGTAACATACCAATCACTCATGACCATGCCATCAAAGCCCCATTCTTTCCGAAGGACATCTTGTATGAGTCGAGGGGTTTCGCTGACATGCAAACCGTTCACTTTGTTGTAGGCAGTCATGAAACAGTCTGGTTTTGCATCCCTCTGTGCAATCATGAAAGGCATGAGGTAAATTTCTCGAAGTGCTCGTTCCGTGACAATGCTATCAACTGCTTGCCTCTGGTCCTCTTGGTCATTGGCGACGTAGTGTTTGATGGTGGCCTGAACGCCAGTAGACTGTATACCATTGACGGTAGCAGCACTCATCGCGCCAGCAAGAACGGGATCTTCGCTGAAGCTTTCGAAACCACGGCCACCAAGAGGAGACCTCTGCATGTTTGTTGTTGGGCCAAGAAGAACCGAGGCACCTTTGGCGATGGCTTCATGGCCCTGAAGCGCGCCTCCTTGTCGGATTAGATCAACATCCCATGTTGCTGCGAGTCCAGTTCCTATGCCTGTCAGCCTCATCCCAACAACACAGCATATCAAGACCTACCACAGGGAAGACAAGCTGCGGGCACACCCAAGAAATTGCGAGTTCCTCGAACGCCATTGGGACCATCCGAAAGGCGTATGGAAGGAACACCCAGTCGATGAACGGGAGCAGTATGCCAGAAGTCGATGCCAGACAACAAGTCAATCTTTTCTGTGAGATTCAATTTGGAAAGCACATGTTCGACGTCGATCTTGGTACGCATAGACATGGAACCCATGATGGTGGGATCGATGGATAGTGGGCCGAGGCTCGAGGTGGTGCTTGGAAAGGTTGGGGCACAAGAGACGGAAAAAGAGCGTAATCGGGAAAACCCTCGTGATGTAAAAGAAGAAAACAGGCTGAATTGAATAGATGATCTGGAGATGCTAAACGGAATCGATGAATTGGTGCATTGATATAGGACCCAGGGATAACTTCGGGAGTGGTAAGGAGGTTGAAAATGTCAGATTTTTTGATGGAACAAGGAGTATATAGAAGAAACGAGTAAACAAACGTAAAGTGGCGGTGGCTATTGAAGGCTATCAGTAAGAGCAACCTGGAACTGGAAGCCACCAGTTGATGACAGGGAAAGAGTCAATAACACGAGGCATGAGGTATTCTTTATATGCTTGAGCACGGCAGGCGGCGGGGCGGCCAGGAGATGATGAATGGGCAGGAGGGGTATGAGCTCCCCGTGAGTGGCCGCTTCTGCCCCATCCGTGGTCAGGCGAAGCTGGTGAATTGCATAGCTATCAATAGATGATATCGCGGATTGCCGGTATGAGAACAGGGAGCCATGTCGGAGCCATGTCAAAATGTCGTGCAGATATCAAAGAAGGAGGATGAATCTATCAAGCTATTGGAAGTTGTGGTTAATCTTCGGCCACCTAACAAAGTCTGAACTCCGTATGGCTTCCATCAGCCTCGCGTCAATCATCCACCACCACTCACACCGTTTCACTATCAATAACAGCTTTTCACAACTCGAAAGCTTCATTCGTACGGAAATGCACATGACCAGGGCTAATGACGCATCTCGAAACACCCTTCTGGGATCATGCTGCAGCAATCTCTGCTCGTCTTGCCTCCTGAATCTGACATCTGAGCGGCAGCATCGGATCTCTTTCTGTTTCAGCTCCCGCTCCCGCTCCCACATGCTGAACAGAGATAAGCGATCCCGATGCAGCAAGAACGAGCATCCAGGTACTGAAGCCTAAGGCATACCGTTAGGAGCCTTTTCCGTATATAACCAGTCTCGCTTAGGTCAGCAAGTTATACTCTCATCCTTCATGCCAGGGCCTCGACCACCTTCCACCTGATACCATGCACCACAACCTCGTCTCCAAGTCTTCTATTCCCACGACAGATCCACATACATGGCATGAGACCCTCAGTCCTGTCGTCCACAACAGTATTGCTTCTCCAGTCTTTCGACCATTCCGATACCCCATCACCACCATCAATATCCTCCCGAGGAGGATCCCTCGAGGTGGGGATCCTCTGCCACCTCTCGACCAGGACTCCCTTCTCTTCATGCCTCGCAATGCCCTGACAAAAGTCCCCAACCCGAATGATGACCCCGCTCTTGCTCTCATCCGCTCCCTGTGTTCTCGCAACAAAACAAGGCGTCCGCCGCAGACCGCCCGACCCAGGTCTCAGCCATAAACCTGCTGACCCAGGCTCCGTAGACGGCGTAGTCCAGTATTCCTTGTACATCATAACCGTGCGCGTGTCAGGATTCATCATCATCCCGACTTCAATGCAATCCCCATTGGGCAGCATAAACATATCCCCTTCGTCGTTGATGCCGGGCCCCTTCGAATCAATCTCGTGCTTCCACTTTGCATGTGCGAGGTAAGGCATTGTGACTTCCTCATCATCTCGATCGAACGATGTTTCAGAAGTCCCTGAAAAGGCCCAGAACGACGGGTCCGAGGTCAGTGGTAACTCCGCGTCTGGTCGATTGGGGAAGCGTATATCCACAAAAGCTGATTCTGGGGAAGTCAAGACGAGCGTAGACGTATCCTCATACGGCGAAGAGTATTGCTATCACATGTCAGAAATTCGTAGTAAAGCCGGCTCGTACGACTGATAGCTTGCGAGTCTCCATGGAGTAATTCGATGAATCCACATCACGAGCTTCAAGTCATTCGGTCCTCGCAAAGAGGTAGACAGTGATCTGCGGACTCACCCAGGCGATGCCCTCTCGTACCGATATCGATGGCTTTTCTAGAAAGTCTTTCTTCCACTGTGGCAGTTTCTGGTCTTTGCTCTCGACATGTCCGATTGTTCCAAGCTTTTCACCCGTCATGCCATAGATCTCCATGGTCAATGCTGATAATGTGGCCGCCGGCCAGAAGTTTGTTATTCTTTGGAAGAATGAATATACTTTGCCGCTGACATGATATTGAAATAGTGCTAGTGCCTAGCTTGATCGACAAGATTGCTTGTTGAAGATAGTCGCTAACTTCACAAAAGTTTTACGCAAGGCATAGGTTGTTCTCATTTTGTCATCATCATAAAGCGCTTCTCATCGTGGCCTAATCTGATATTGTTACATTCATACATAGCTGGATTGCTATCGGATGTCCACGACTCTTGCTATGTAGTCTTTCATGATCGATGACACAGCTTCGCTGGACCGCAATTTCATGCATGCGCTCAGAAAACTGACAGTAGTCCGTTCCTGTGCTCCATGTTTGGTCTCCAACTTCACATAACTTTCCCCTGCAGCATACCACTTCCTCTCGACGAAAATATACCCATGATCCCAAACCCGAGATAGAACAAAGCCAGCGGATACGCCACGAGCCCTCGCATACCCTTCATCCTGCCGACGCTCACAAACATCCCAGAGCTGCTAAAGGTGCACCATCCCACAGCGGCCGCCGTCAAACCGTAGCCAATTATCGTGTCCATAGGCAGCAGCACGCCGAAGAGCGCGGTGAAAACCAAGGGCAAGAAACAATAACCCAGGACGCTTGCACTTCTTGAATATGTCAAGGTACTCGAAAAGGACCCTCCACCGTGTCCCGAATTACCGGCGTGGTCCTGCTGGGCTTGCGACATTTGGTCCGAGTCGTTGGGGTCCACCGGCGGCGTCATGAGAGCAAACATCCAGTGCAACGCTACTGATCCGAAGAGCGCAATGCCGTAGATATAACCGTAAAAGAACTTGCCCGACAGAGCGAGGAATGTGCCATAAAGCACCAGAAACAACAGCCCTCCATATAGGTCACTGTCGTCCATAATATGAGGTGAGGGTCGTGTCCACGGGTTCAGGACCGTCAGTGTCTTTTCGTCTGGTCAGTCTTTCTCACGTGCCATTGTCAATATTCAGACTCACCTTCGTTTTGATATGTCCAAGGTTGACGCCCAGCTCTTCCATCAACCCTGGCTCTCCGTCATATCCTTCTGTTCCAAAAGCAGCCAACCAGCCTGTCCTAAGCCCTCCGGACTCTCCCATACGTCCACTTACTCCTTGTATGCCTGGTCCTCCTCCAAATCCACCTGCCGAGCCTGCGCCGTAACCAGGGTATGCGGCTGCAGCGTTTCCAGAGCCATAGCCGCCATAGGATGCTTGTGAGGGCGTGGTGTGGCCCGATACATTGGTATATGAAGAGGGATAAAATTGCAGGTTCGAAGAGGCGGCTCCAGCACCCTGCCCGTAAGCTGGCTGTTGGTTGTAGTAGGACATTTTTAGTTCGGAGAGGCCACGACGGCCTTTGCGTTACGGTTTGCGCAGGTAGGTTGGATGATCTGTGAGATGCTTCAATGGTGAGGCAGCAAAGAGCGAAAGTAATGCCTTAAGATGCTAGAATGAGATAGAGCGTAGAACGCATGCGAACTGCCGAATATGCCAGGTAAAGGAACACTTTGACAGGTTGTCACGAAATGCAATGTTGATGTGCACTTCCGAACGTAAGTTACTCCAACAGATATTGCGGAGCACCACGAGGCCCCTGTATTTGCTGCAGCCTTGGACTTAACCCGTTCGACCAACAATCTAGAAGGAATATGCTGAAGACCTTGATATCAAGTCATGTTCTATTGGCCATGATGTACATAGTCTTTTGTTTTCTACTACAAAAAGTTGATGCCTATTCCGAAAGAGACACCTTTTCTGGACTCTTCGTGCTTCCTTACCACCAGAGGTAGGGAGAAATTAAGCTCAAACCGTGCCACAGGGTGAGCATAAACTAACCCGACGCCAGCTGAGATAGTAGGCAGTCCGTTTCCTAGCTCCGTAATAGCATTGGAGAAGCTTTGCCTGACCTCTTCGCTGGTCATGGTGCCTTCCTTATCTGGGTTTCGTAGTGCCAATAACCTTCCTCCGTTGACAAAGGCTTGAAACCGAAGCGGCTTGTCCTTTCCGACCTTCGGCAGAGGCAAAAGCAGGTTTGCACTACCCGCTGCGTAAAGATCACCGCCCACCGCATCCGGGCCATCATGAGGTCCTAAACCAGACAGCCTAAACCCACGGACATCTGTTGGTCCACCGAGCTGGAATCTGTCGTTAATGCGAGACATTTCTGGATTCCGATTTGAGCCAAGGGCTAACGGATATAAAAGGCCAGCCCGCAGTCCTGTTGTGAAGCTGATTCCACTGTCACCAGCCACTCCTGGTATGGGTATCGGAAGTGCAGTCTGTGTCTCAACTTCGGTCTTGAGGAAAGACACATCACCTTGCAACGGCCCCCAACCTGCTAACTCTGTTGTTGATTTGGCATAGTATCCCCGTGTCGGAAGCATAGGATTGTCTCTCTTGTCAGTTGTTCGCATAAGCGATATGCTGCTTTTGAAAGAATCTCCTGCTTCGTTCTTCACAGTTGGTGATGCGTTCTGAGCTAGTCCAGTCACCTGCCGCCAGACGCCACTGTAGCCGAACTCGTTCATGGTTCCTCCTGAAGACAACCATCGTAGCTTACCCCAACCACCCTTTAGCACTTCTTCATGACTTGCAAATACTTTCTGCGTCGCGCTCTGTTGACCGCCTAACTGAAAGCGGAAGTCGGGATTGCTCAAGACCGGAGTATCAATTGTCGCCTGGTATGACGACCGTGTCCGCGTGCCTATTGACGCATTCAAATCGAGCGTTTCTGCACCGCCCAAAAGATTGCGCCATTGCACGTTGGCATACGCCGATCCTTCAGCGTTGCCGAGATCGGTCCCAGTCTTCGCCAATACTCTGCTCCTCTCTTTTACCGAGTAGTATACGGCGACATCAGTCGGTGTCGTTGTAGGGTCAGTCTTGGAAGGTTTGTCCAGGTACACTGAGACGGGTTCATGGTAGATTCCTGTAGACTTGAGTCAGTTGCAAGTCCGAGATACGACTGAGCATACCCATTACCGAACTTTTTCAGCCTGTCTGCGGTCTTAGCGACCTCATGTATGAGCTCAGACTGTGTATATGGACGGTCGCGATTTGCGCTCAGCAGTGGATTTACTATCTTCTGGAGGAAGCCATGTCGAGTATTGGGAGCTCCTAGGACTGTCACTGAGGAGACAGTAGTTGGTGAGGTCGAGTTCTGATCGATCAGTTCTGAAAGACGCTGCTGGCTGAGTTGAAAGGTACGGTGTATTTTCTCGTTAATAGCTTGCTGCCGTTGCTCAAGCTCGTTTGGATTAGCGGCTTTCAAAAGCTGGAATATGTTGTCCTCCCCAGCTCCATCGGACGAGGCCATTGAGGCCGCAAGAAGCTGTGACGAACGTTCAAGGTTCGTCAGCAGTAGGGCCGACTGTAATGGAGAGGTGATCCTGTTGCAGGAAGCAGCAACTTGGAGTAACAAAAAACAGTACCTACAAACACCAAGGTTGCGACCCACGGCAGGCTGTAAAAGCAGCACGGTGACGTGCTAACCTATTTTCGTGCAAGGCTGCACTTTCGCCGGAATCTGCACTTCCCCAAGGTTTGGTCGTGTGTTCTCTTCCTCCACGTCTCATACCCATCTACATATTTTGATACACTTCCCATTCACTGCCAGCGTTGTCTCATTCATTTAATCAATATTCGACATTTCCTATGTGGGGAAGATAGACGGCTTCTCCTCTCAGAACATATCTGCCTCATCATCCTCCACTTTCCTCCTTATCGTCCGCCTCCACGGTTCGACTCCCTGCGCTCTACAACAGTCAATCGCTTACCTTTCCTATTTTCCCGATGGCTACCAAGGCCGCACACAAGCGACTCCTTCGCGAGTATGAAGCCATAAAAAAGTCGCCTCCACCGATGATCACTGCACACCCATCTGAATCAAATATACTCGAATGGCACGCACTGTTGGAGGGTGCCCCAAACACACCATACGCCAATGGTCAGTATTGGGCGACCCTCACGTTTCCACCTGATTATCCATTCGCGCCGCCTGCTATTCGAATGCACACACCGAGCGGACGGTTTCAGCCATCCACCAGACTCTGCCTGAGCATCAGCGATTTCCACCCAAAGTCCTTCAATCCGGCCTGGTCTGTTTCCACGATTCTCATCGGCCTTATGTCATTTATGAACAGCGAGGAGATGACAGCCGGCAGTATTGGTGGAACAGAGGCCGAAAGAAAATGGCACGCTGCGAGATCAAGATGGTGGAACTCAACAGGCGGCGGATCAGCTACAAAACCCGTCCCAGGCGTTCATGCTACGACGAAGGGCCTCGGCAACATTAAAGCTGGAGATGGTGGTGTCAAATATAGAGCCGAATTTCCAGATGAGGACAAGGAGAACTGGGAATGGATCGCAGAACATCGTATTGACCCGGCCACCGGACGAATACTGCCGGATCCTGAAGGCGAAACCATCAACTGTTCACCGGAGACCAAAGCGCTGCGGCGGATACTAGGAGGCAGCACGGGCGTGGGCGCAGTGGTTCAAGGAGGGCAAGCGGCACGAGATGCAGGCCAAGGCTGGATCTGGCGGAACAAGGTCTGGCTACTAGGCAGCTGTTTGATTGCCTATGTCATGCTCTCAAGGGTTTTCAGTGCAGGAGGGGATTGACTTTCATGATTCATGTTTGCAAGAACAATGCAGGGAAAATGAATCTTGGGTGGGGAGCAAGGCGTCAGGCGCGTTGTTGGGCCTTGACCGCGCTTGCCCTATTTAGCTAGTCTCCTGCATTTCCATATTACCGTCAGACGGTCTTCCACATACTTACCGAATACCATACATGCCTCATACGAGACCTGAGTTCCCTGACAGTGCAACAATGATGCTCCCTACTGAATAGCATTTGTGCTGATCATATTCGCTGCTTGAGAGACTTTTCTTAAGTTTTGTCACGATCCTAGTGTTGTTGCGACTTTCGTGGAGAGTGTACACGCCCATCACTAACTATTCGAGATATCTCTATAACTACGAGTTAATCTTAGTGCTACGACGCTCTCTAGATTAGATCTTAGACCTTATAAACGATCTACACCTTCGAAAGTATATCCTATTACCTCATCGTATTAAGTTTACACGCTTATAGTGAGTAATTTATTATTAAGTGCCATCTACGCTCTTATAGCTAGAGTCTCTATACCTACCTTTTTAGATTGCCTACTACCTAAAATTTAAAATTATAGGCTAGACTTATCGACCTTACTCTCTTTAGGGAAGAATACTTAATATACTCTTATACGACTATAGCGATTACGAAAGATATCTACTTAACGACTCTAAATATTCGGCTTCGAACCCTAAGATATTAATATTATCGTTCTATAGCTAAACGATTTTATTAGTAACTAAGACGATAGCGAAAGAATAGTATTCATAGTCTCGCGCTATAAAAACTCTCGTTTAGATCGACGTTATTAAACTAGAGTCCCTAGACTAAGAAGTTACTAGATACGTCTAGTGAGAAAGATAAAAGCTAACGACTCTAAGACGACGAATAAAGCTTATATTCTTCTTAGATAATTCGTCGAGCCCTAAGTTTATATTAAACGATTCTTTAGAAACTTCACAACGCTTTAGATTATCGAATAGTTCGACCACGATTCTCGAACTATCTCTATTCTCTACTATTCGATCGAGAACCTAGAGTTCTAGTAATATTTCATCGTTCCTATCGACTAAGAATACTCGAGATTAGAAAAAGCTAGATATAATATACGTATATTCTCTTTATTAGGGCACGAATATAATATTATCGATAAGTTTAGCGAAGATACTCGTTAAAATAAATTCTATACCCTCTAATCCCTAAATAGACGAGCGTAACTCTCGTATCGAGGGAGATTTCACGATATCATCGCTATAGATTAGTTAGTTTTCTAGTAATAATAAGAGTGTCGACTTGACTACCTTCGCGAGGTAGATTATAAACACCTAGTTAAGGAATCGCTCCCTATTCTCTAGTGAAAATACTAAAGTAGAATTCTTATAAGCTCGAGCTACTAATCTAACCGAATATATTATCGTTAGAAGCTTAGCCTAGAGATAGTACTAAGATTTAGATAAAACTATTATCGATAACTTTTATAGATTAATAGATATATTATAGAAACGCTTCTTAAGAAAATAAAAGACTATAGAACGTCGCTAAGTCTATAGAGATCTCAATATATTATTATAAGAATAGATATTAATTTAGATATATCTAGAGAAAGTGAGAGATATTTAAAGACGACTATTATCTTACGATCTATAGTTTAAAATCGATTTAATAAACACTATAATCGATAGTCTAATCGACACTTATCTCTAAATTATAGTAAGTACTATAATTACTAAAGAACGAGATATTATATTTAAAACTACTATAGATATCCTTAAGAGTGTAGCGAGAATTAAGTCTAAGATAGAGTCGAGAACGAATATATCTATAATATATAAACCGAAGTAGATATTAAGTACTCGTAATAGAGCTTTCGTTTCTCTAATAGATATAATACAACGAAATATAGCTACGCTAACTTTAAATAAATTAGCTACGGCGTAGACGAGTAAGATAAATCAGCTATATACTAACTATCGTAATAGAAATCACTAGGAAGCAGAATTAGATTCGACACGAGACTCGAACTAGGGATAGCGTAACGAAGGATTTCCATAAGAACAAGCGACGAGAAATTAGAGTTACGATATAAGATCGATCAACTAGAATATTAACGATAAGTTAAGTAACGTTTACTTTAAATATAGAGAGGTGAACACGTATATCGCGATAATATATAATAACGCTCCGCTACTATAGAAGACTTAGAATATTATTCGAGTAGAATAGATAAGAAGACGTAACCTAATGAGAAACTAATAGAGACCTAAGTAGCGCGATTACGATAATTATAATAAGTAGACTATAGGAGCTAGTAACTTTTCTAGCTAAAATAATCTACTTAATAATTTAGAACCTAGCTAGATAATAGCTATATCCCTAGTTTAGACGCTACCTAATTATAACGCGCTTAGAAATTAGAACGAAATAAATCTAGATTATAAGAATTAGATTTAGCCTATTAGATTATATAGCGATAATTAAAATCGATTCCTAGAGTGTAACTTTTAGAAAATTATCTAAAATAAGGGGAAGAAGATAAACTTCTCTAATATTCTAGTAGCTAAGTATAAGCGTACGGCGAATAAGATAGATCTCGATAACG
Source organism: Exophiala sideris (assembly GCA_000835395.1). Classification (NCBI taxonomy): domain Eukaryota; kingdom Fungi; phylum Ascomycota; class Eurotiomycetes; order Chaetothyriales; family Herpotrichiellaceae; genus Exophiala; species Exophiala sideris. Next base: position 1,771,483 of record KN846951.1, on the reverse strand, counting down.
CTATTCTACTAAGTAGATAATCTATCTAGAAGAAAGGTATATCTCGTATCGTAACGACTCCCGCGACGAAAACTAAGGTAAAACCGACGAAAAGAGTCTTAATTAGCTTATAGAGTGAAAGATTATCAGATATTTCGAAGATCCTAAATACTCTTATTATTAAGTACTCCCTTCTTTAGCTAGCTAACCTAAATACCGAACTTAAGACTTAGATCCTAAAATTATTTAAACTTACTCTCGTAGAAGGCTTTAAATCCTCTAGACGAGAAGCGAAGAAGAAGTCGATAATAATAGTATTAGGGAAAAGAGTTCGTGTAAGAAATATAGAGATTAATATAAACGCGATTAATAGCCTAACGAAGAGTAAGAATAGCCTAGTAGAAGTAAGAAGAAAGATACCTAGAATTATCCCTAACTTTTATATAACTATTATTATCACTTCGCTAAAAGGCGGTAATAATTATAAACTAGATCGAGTCTTTCTTAATAGTGAAGCGATAATTAATCTAATTCCTAAATAGATTATTAAGAGGATAAACTTAAAAATAATTCTCGATTAGTCCCTAAGCGTTCGAGAATATAACGAAAGAATCTTCTCGTTACTTAGATATATTTAGTTAAAGATAACTATAGCTAGAATTCCGACGATTATCTTAGCTTACGTCTTACTAGGGGTATAAACGAGTTATATAGTTCTTCTAAGTCGCGAATAAATATATATAGCCGAGGTAATCGATCTCTACGAGAAAGATTAGTACTAAATCCTAAATTCGATAACGAAAATATATATTAAGATTAAGAAACACGAGAAGAACGAAATCGATACTAATATAAAACCTTTAGATATATATTTAAATAAGAATATATAACTAAGTTATACTATTATTAAGGTCCTTAAAAGTTCTACGAGATTAGTAAGAGTATTAGATTAGTTAAATAGAATCGTAAGAGAGAAATAAATCGACGATATAAAGAGCTTAATAAATAACTATATCGATAATCTAATAAAAGATAACGATAACGAAAGCGAATAGTTAACTAAGAAAGAGAATAACGATATATTAGAAACTTCGATAGAGGAAGATAACGAAGTGATCGACGTCGACGCGATTACGCTTATAAACCTAGGACCGAACGTATATAACTAGAAGATCACGATTATATCTAAGATAATGAATATAATTATACTCGATATATTAAACACACTATTCTAAAGTTACTAGTCGCTAAAAGCCTCTCGTTATTAAGTAACCTAGAGCTTAATAACGAAAGATATATACTAGATAACGATAAAAAGAGTCTTAAGAGAATTCGACGTAGTGAGAGAAAATTAAGATAAAGATCCCACTCCGAACTCGAAAGAATACGATATCTAATAGAGAAGACTACGATAAATATAGTCTAGCCTACGAATATAAAGACGAGGAAACGAATTAGAAGAAAACTACGTATTATATTAGCGAAAGAAAATACGTTCGAAATATTATCGAAAGTAGTTCGCTATATATAGTTAAATAGACTATAAGACTTAAAGACTAACTACCGAAAATATAGACGATACGAGCCTAAGAAGGTAACGCCTAGAAGCGTATCTCGCACCGTTCTAAATTACGCTACGAGGTATCAGATAGTTATAAAAGAAGATATATCGCGGCTTCCGACTTTCGTTATAAATAATTAGACGCTTACGAAGAAAGATATATCGAATATCTTAACTATCGCTATAAGATATTAGAAGACTACGAAGAAAGATACGATATATATATTAACCCTAACTACGTAGAGTATAGAAGCCGTAAGAGAGAAACTAATATCTATAATTAGGGGAGAGATAATAATATCGAACCTAAAGAGTTACGAGTTAATACATCTAAATATTAACGTAAGTACTTTATCGATATAAGTGAAGGCGAATACGACTAATACGAATTACGAGGTTAATACTATTAATATACGAAAGAATACTAAGTCAAGCTAGTCGAAAGCTCGGAATTAGCTAGACGAGGAGTTTTAGAACTTAAGATTAGGATTTCCGATAGATCGTAGATCACGAACGTATCGTTAAGAGCTAGAATTAGATATAACGCGAGATACGATAATCGAGTGAATTAGTTAGTACCTAACTATACTAAGGAATCTTATTTAGATAGAGAAATAGAAAAACCGAGCGATAATACTTCTCTATATATAGAGAAATCTTTTTATTACTAAGATAATAAAGATACTTATAATAGATTTAGTAAAGCATCGAATTCCAACGCTACCGAGTTATATTTCACGAGTAGTATCACTACCATTATATAGCGAGGTCGAGTTAAGCTAATAACGAAAGTATATTTCGTTACTAATCGAGTATAATATTACGATCCGCTATAATTCTCCTTATATAGCTAAAATAAAGTTTCCGCTTAAGGTTAGTGAGGGATTACAAATAGTATATAATTATATTAAATTAAATAATATAATCATTAAAACGAACTATTCGCTACGAAGAATAGAACCTCTACTTAACGATATAGCTAAGAAGAAAAGTAGATATAAATTCTAAACTAATAATACGAACGATTACTAAGGAATTAGAATATATAGTCCTTATTAGTATAAGGCCGCGTTCTCTACGGTATTAAACTAGTTTATATATACACGAATAGATTAAGAATTAACTAAAGCCTACGATACTTACACGCGATATAAAGATATTATAACTAGATATATCTCGACCTCGAACGAAGAGTCGAAACTCGTAGTCTATAGTCTAGAGATTACTTTTAAGTATTTCCAGAATAATGATTTTAGAGGTACCCCTAACTTTAATAAATTACACGACTATCTATATCACTAATACTTTCCTAGGGTTATATAAGTAATTATATCACTAAATTCGAAGAAATATCACTTCTTCGTCTTAGAAGTTAACGTATTAAATCATTACGCGAGTTACTCTAGAATAAGACTATCTACGAAAAGAGTATATATATTAAAGAACTAACTAACCCTAAAGAACGAAAAGGAGCTATATACTTTCCTATATTAGCTACCTTATATTATAAGATTTATACTAGAATATACGGACTAGAATCGAATTATAAGGAGTATAGTAATTTAGGATATACAAGAGTTTAAAGAGAATAAAAGAAAGAGACGAATAATTTAGAATATAGAATTCGAGTAGACGAAAAGACACTAAAGAGCTTTTAATACTACGTGTTAGACTACTACTAATATCTCTTTATCTAGCGAAGATAGAGAGATATAGTACTACTTAGTAGCCGATACCTCGAAGATAGAAGCTAGTGACGTATTATTCTAGCTACTAATAATTAAGATAGAAGTAGCTATTCGAGATAAAGACTAGGGCGATATTCAGTTTATTATATTTATATCTTTTATATTTAACTCGATAGAGATACGCTATAGCACTACGAAACGAGAAGCTCTAACGTTACTAAAATACCTTATAGAGGTTAGATAGCTTATTATCGAGAATAAATATTTCGTTCTAATATATACGGATTATTCTACGTTATTAAGGATCTTAGAAAGCGATAACGCTCACGAACGAATTGCTCGCTAGTAGCTAAAGTTTAGAGAGTACTAGCTAAATATACGATATATTCCTAGTAAGACTCTAATCGTCGTGAATAGATTATCTCGTATTAAACTTAATTATATATATAGAACCTTATACGAAGGTGAGAAGGAGTTTATCGTAATAGATCTAATACTCGATAACTATAAGAAGATTAAGAAAGCGAATATAACTAGAGATTCATATATAAATTTTAAAGATATAGGAGCTAAGGAGACTAACGTATTAGTGGCGCCTATAGAGCGAGATATACTCTTATCGAGATCTAAGGATTTAGAGAATAGTTCTTAATCTATACTTTATAACCTCGACCCAGAATAAGAACACTTTAACGAGAATGAATAGTACGCTTTAGTTATATAGTATAAACGAACTAATGAGATTAACACAATTAAATTACTAAACGCTTCGCTAGAACGAATCGTTAAGAGAGCGACACGAAAAATCATCCTAATCGATAACTTAGAGGCGCAGCCCCTAAGGCCGAACGAGCTCGATTATAAGGAGCGCAACGAGAAGATTACAAAATATATTCGTAAGGAGAAAGTTCCCTTATAATTTAAGGAGTTACACGATATTTATAATCACTAGAGCGAACGTATTATAGCCTCTCGCGCCGTAGATATTATTTAGTGATCGTTAAGATCTTAGGATATATATAAGTTCTATAGGTTATATATATAATATTAGTTTATCGATTCGCTTCGACTCTTCTAAGGCCTATTATTAATCCTTTTTCTATAGCCTATAGACTATAGAGGTTTAGATTATATCGAACCCTTTACATCGATCGCTTATTCTAGCGCGAGATACATTATTATATATATCGATTACTTCTTAAGATATATATTTACTTATCTAGTTAAGACCGCTATTTCAACGAATTCGTAATAGTTCTTATAGCACTACGTAATTATAACGTTTAGATACTCTAGACTATTATATATAGATAATAACTCTCACTTTATAAAGGGGATCCTATCGAAAATACTAAAGATAGTAGCTATTAGATATATTATAGCGTCTATTACTTACTTATCTAGTATCGAACTTATAGAATCGATAGTAAGGCTAATATTAGAACAATTACGAAAACGACTATAGTAGAATCTAGATATAATATTCGAATGAGATATATATATTATATCGACTATAATAGAATTAAATATTAGATATATAAGAACTTAGAGCTTCACTTTCGCTTAGCTCCTCTTTAGATAGTAGCCTCGATATAGTTTAGCGATAGAAGATTTCGAGGATTAGTTACGATCGGCCGAGATTTATTTTAGGATTATAGAAAACACTCCTATAGCGAATTAGAGACTCGAAGAGGTTGTATATACCGCGCACTTAGTCGTACTAAACGAAGTTCGAGAGTAGACGATAAGGAGACTATTTAAAAATTAGAAATATATAGCTAAGTATATAGAGACTAAACTTAATAGCGCGAGATTACTTATAATAGAAGACGCGATCTTACTAAGACGTCTATAACAAAATAAGCAATATTTATATAAGCTTAAACCGAAGTAAGAAGAACCTTATCTATTAGTATCGATTAGTAAGAATAAAAAGTCTAGAAAATTAAAAACGTTTAATTCAGATTCCCTAAAGAGTGTTTACTATCTAAACGATATAAAAATATTCGTTAAGAGAGAAGATAGACTATAGCCGTAACCTAGAGTAAACGTTCTTAATAATAACTTTAAAGTGGTTCGTCGTCTAAAAGCTATAGCTAGAGAGTAGAAGATATTAAGGTAAAGAACGAAATAGACACTAAATAGAATACTAAAAGAGAATCTCGAGGTTATAGATCTAAACCTTATAGTCGAGGAGAAAGTGCGTACGCTCACTAAAATTTAATACTTCGATAAATACGATAACGAGATATAGAATTTCTAGAGGAGCCGCGAAATAAATCTCTAAAGATTCCTAAGACTAAATATAGCTCTATAAGACTAATAATATATAATTTTATAGCGTTAAGAATTTAGAAAATAGCGTTAGAAATATTAATAGTCTAAAGTAATAATAGAAGAACTATTTTAGCGAAGGTAAAATATAATTTTAACGCTATCGTAAATAGTCTATCTCGCGCTAGACTTTTTACGTATATATATAAATTTAGAACGATCTAATAGAAGGCTTAAGAAGTATCATTTTAAGAAAAAATAGTTATCTCGCGCTAGAATAACACTCGTAAAAGCCCCTATCGTATTCTAAATATCTCGTACCGTAAGAGATCACGCTTAGAAGACAGTAGAAAACTTTTAAGATAGTGTGTAATTAGGGGTCACTAGGATAGAAGATTATACGGTCGTTTAAAGCGTAATTCGATCTTAATATACTAAGAGAGAACCGCGAAGGAATACGAAGATAGCGATACTCGATAATCTCGTATTATTATCGATTACGACGATATTATTATATATTAGGGATCTCGTATCGAGGGGAATTACGCGCTAAGATCTTAACTATAACGACGATAAAGACGAGTATATATTAATAATAAAACTTTCACTTAGTTATCACTAACGAAGTAAATTAATAGTGAGGTCGACCTTCCTCCCTACGATATCTCCCTTAATCTCTCTTATATATTTATCTCTTTTATTACTTCCCTCCTTCGCTAAATATAACTTTCGACTCTATATAAACTCCTAACTCGATCTAGAGACTAAGATTCTAGAATTAATCGACCTCGAGACCGCCGACGAACTCTCTAACGACGACGACGTAACGAATACGAAGCGATCCTTTCCTTTTCCTATAACGATTTAATTTTAATAAAAGTATACGACCTTACTCGAAAACGAATTAACTACTACGATATTATAGTATATAAGTAGTCGATCTAAATATCGAATATAGTTTAAGATTCACTAATATTATAATAATTTCGTCGCTTAACTACGTGAGTAACGATAAAGCGAGAGCTAATTAATCTAGAGTAGTTAGAACTAGCTCTAGACGCTAGGGAAGTAACGAGAATTAAGGTGAAGGATACTATAAAGACTTCTATCCCTACCTTATTAGCGTAAGACGAGACGACGCGAGATAGAGCTAAGAACAATTAGCTAGATAACTTTTATACACTCGATACGTAAAGCGAGCTAACTAGTATCGATACTCCTAGTACTATTAAATTCACGAAGGAAAAGATATAAGAACTAGTACAATTACGTACGATAGATAAGAAAGATACTAAAGGAATATTTAACTCGAAAGGCGATTTCCCGTAGGAATAGTTTCTCTATATCGATACCTCTAATATAATAGTGTTTAACTTTAGATATACTACTAAGATACTATAAATAGAAGAAGAATAGAAGATAGACGAAGAAAAGGAGCGAAGTATAGCTAATATATTCAGCTTAAAGAGAATCTATACTTTAGAGCTAGGGATCGATACTATTTTCGCGCTAGATTTAAGCTCGAATAGTATATACGTAATAGATTTAAATAATCCTAATATAAATAGTCTAAAGTCGATAGGTTAGCGCGTAAAATCGACGATATCTAAATAACCTCTAGATATAAATAAGAGAAAGAATACTACTAAAAGCGATAGACTAATAAAGAAGTCGAAGACTATAATTTTAGCCGAGAAGAATAAGTTATAGAACCTAAAAGAAAGAGCTAAGAAGATTCACGAGAAGAGTACGATATTAGAGCTTACGTAATTTAATTTAAAGCGAGAACTCGATATATTTCGAGAAGACGAACGTCTTATCTTAAAGGTTATAGAACTACTAAAGCCTAAGGTTAACGTACCTAAACTATAATAAACGAGATTTAAAGTCGCTATATTAACTATAATTATAGAAATAGAGCTAAACTATCTATTTTAGTTATAGTATAAATTAATAGTTAGAAAGATTCACTAATATCTAGGAAGTACTAATCTCGATAAGGACGAGACTAAACTCACGTTTACGAAATTAGTCTATAGTACGAGATACAAGAAAATCGAGGATAAAGAAGACGAGATAGCGAATAACGAATTCGAGATATCGAAGATATAGCGAAATAAACCTTTATCGTCGTTAGAGAGTAAGAAAAGAGATACGCGCAGAAAGATAGTCTAAATATACCTAAAGAATATAAACCTTCTAGAGTCTAGAAGAAGAGTATATACCTCTCGTGAAAGTAAGAAACAATCCGAGTTAGATACAACTATATAGACGAGTATTAATAAGAAGAATAAGAAACTACGTAAGAAAGATATAGAGATATATTCTACTCTACTAGACGATTACCCGAATTAAAGTAAGATATTTACTCGAAGCGAGATCGAGGAAATCCTATAAAATTACCTAATTAAGAAAAAGTAGAGATATAAGATAGTACCGAAGTATTTCAATAACCGTGAATATCTATATTAGTTAGACGTCGAAGGCGAAATCACTAAGACCTAGATATAACGATATAAAGCTATTATTATCGATAAGAATCCTAACGAAATCGAATAGCTAGACGATCTATTTTTATAGGCGATAATACTTAACTATCTAGTTAGATATAACGAGATTATAGCCTATATTTCGATAAAGAGGTTACTTAATAGTAAAGATCGAATTCGAAAAGCTTTAATTAGAAAGATTAAAGATAGTCGTGACGTGGAAATAAATAGATATATTCGTACGTCGAATATATTAGATAACGTAAGACCACTAAACGAGATTAGAAAAAGAGAGGCGATAACTATTACCCTAGATAAAGAGAATAAGAAGATCGAGGAGAGAATAAACATTACTAGAGCCGCATTAGAAAATTCCGTTAAAAAACTAATCGATACTCGACGACTCGATAATATTAAGTTAAATACGTTACTATAGATATTATAAGAGGATCCGTATACTAAGGCGAATTAGTTCGATATCCCTAGTTAAAACGAATCCCGTATATAGTTAAATCGACTAAATTATACTTAGATAATATATAACGCAGCCTAAGCGAAGGCCTAGTATCTTAGAAAATATATTAACGAACTTCGAGAAGAGAACGATAAAAAGTAGCTTAAGATCTAGAAGCTAAGGATAAGGCTATATATATATTTCGACTATATATACCTCGAGAAGAATATCGATACGAAAGACACTACGACGCGAGATAACGAAGTTAAGAAGACTAAAAGAGAGCTAAGGTATAAGTAATAACTAAAAGATTTAGATACGTAGATAGTCTCGAACTTCGAGAAAATCGAGACTCCAATACGCGACGATATAGAGTAGAATAAGGAGTTCGTAACCCTCGATAAGGCTATATATCGACGGCTAGAGGCATTAAATTACTTCCTAGGGAAAGAGGATTTCGAGTCGACCGAGATCGAGTTAGACTTAGGAGACGAGAACCTTATAGTGTCTCGCACTAAGGTGGTCGACCTTATATAGAACGAATACGATATATAATAGAGGAACGAAGACTTATTATTCCTTCGTACCTAAGTAATGAAATAGCCGACTAAAGTAAAGAAAAAGAAGTAAATCATCACTAATTTCTAAGTCGAGGATATAAAACTTAGTTAATATTCTACCACTCGAAGTCGACTCTTTAGTGAGACTAGACTAAAACCTAGAAAAAGAGGTAATATCTTCTAAAAACGCGACTAGCTTATAACACGAGATACGATTTCCTAAGCTACTATAAGAGAGAATACTATTTATAGATAATGAAAATAGCTAATAAAATACGTAATAAAGATACTATATTAGTCTAATAAATAACGATTTCACGACGAAAGGATGAGACGACACGGCGAAGACGATTTAATTATAATGAACGCGACGACTTACACGACTAATTAACGATATAGGAATATATTATATAAGCGAGCTTCTCTCTCTACGTAAGATACAAGACTATAGCGACGATATACTATAGGCTAAGCTCCTAATATTTACGATACGCGTTACGGCGCGAGACGCACCTAGCATCTACCTTGCTACCGTCGACTCCTTTAATATTTCGAGTTCCTTTCATTACACCTATTTTATAGCTGCGAGCATCGTATCGACAGAGCCACCAGGTGGATATGGTTGACTGAAAGAGAGAGAGGGGGGTCCTTGTTGGGCCTTGACCGCGCTTGCCCTATTTAGCTAGTCTCCTGCATTTCCATATTACCGTCAGACGGTCTTCCATATACTTACCGAATACCATACATGCCTCATACGAGACCTGAGTTCCCTGACAGTGCAACAGCGTGGAGGGGGTTACTATTTTATGCATGACAGTTCGGTGAAGGCCTATTAGTAGCGCCCAGAATCTCAAAGATATGCCAGGGTGTCCGGCTCATGGCACTCTGAACCGGCAAGCAGACAGCTGGCTCTTCGGAGAGACTGTTTGGTTGGGGAATATGAGGTGGAGTTCTGCTTGCAGAACCGAAGTGCGGCATTACAATCTTCGGAAGGAATATAGAACGCCCAAGGAGACTTGACTTTCTTTTGAGTTTTTGTTACTCCACGGTGCTCCGAGATTCATGGTCAAAGCACTGGGCAGGTGATCGACAGGTTAAAGCCCGGCTAAAAGTCAAAGAGGGGCGCTGTTGAAGCAAAAGGACACTTCGATCGACCTACAGTGCTAAGCTTATTGTGTAGTGATACCTTCAGCACATAACGATGAGGTATTCTAGATGGCAAGTGCAGCATGTATGGTCAGTAAGGGAAGCCCGAGGATTTGAACCCTGCTGCTTGTCTACATGTGTTCACTGCATGAAGGTCCTTGCTTCTGCATGTGTTTCTTCACGCCCGCCATTGCCGCCACCTATTGAGGTCTCGCCTCATGGCAAGCCTAGCAAGATCCAGCATTCCTTTGCTTTAGCGCCAAATGTCACCGCTGCGGAACCCAGTGCCCCTGTTCTTCCGCCCTGCGTCCCCTCGTGGCCCGTAAACAATTTCACGAACTCAGTATTCTGCTCCACTCGTGTTCTGGCTGTTGCATCTTTCCACAGGCTAGCCTTCCCAGCTATTGATCGTGTTTCGCTTCGGTCTGGACTTTTCTTGAGGTCTGCCAACAGCGACATGTGCTGCAGCCAGAAGTCCAAGTGCTTGAGCCATCATTCTCGGTACCTGTCGTCCTCCTTACCGACAGGAGTGGTCGATGCGAGATGACCTGACTCGATCTCTCTGTCGCTACTGCCACCCGATCTCTACACGGCGGGGCTGCTACCTTCTCCCAGGAAAGCTCGTTGTCACAGATCACATCCTCCAGGAGTGATGGACTGAGAAGATGCGCAATGCTCAGGAGAAAGGTGAGGGTCTCATACACCCTCGCGAGTCGTTTGTTCGATCATGCTAACATGATACCGGGCCCTTCAGACTCAGCCAAAGACTCAAACCTGGCTTCATCCAGCGCACCAGAGACTACCAAGTACACGTTTGTAGATCAGACTCCAAATCCTTCTGCGTTGCTCCATCGAAGAATCAGCGACCGACAGCAGCGTCATGTTATTCGATCCCATGTTATGCAACGTGTCCGGCACAAGGAGCTTGCGCAAGGGAATAAGAGAACACCAGGCCGTGTGACATCGAAAAGGTCCAGTCCAGGCAAATCGCAGAACGGATCCAATGAGTCTGGCTCCCCAGTAAAAATTGAGCCAGTAACTCCAACAATACCAGGGGTGGTGAGAATTCAACCCAAGCAACAGAACAGTACCGCTATTTCCAAGAGAACATCTGCCACAGGTCGATCTCACCCAGGCATATCTCTGAGTCTTGCCCCATCGTCCAACCATGAGTTCGACCCTTTCCATACGCTGCCGAGTAGCAATGTGCCACACCAGTCCTCCGAAAGCTTATTGGGTTACTGTGGGTTCCGACTCTCTTCGCTGGCTCATCACTTGTTGACCCTGACCATTAGGTTTCGATGTCATGCTCCCCCTGACGTTCGCTGTTGAATACAAGCAGCCGAGTGAGCGCCTCGCCCGGCAGGCCATGGTCCTACATAGCAAGATCAACAGTCCAGCCACCTTCTTAGGGTTCATGGCCACAGTTGCAGCACACCGGGCCATCCTATACAGTCGCCACGGAGACCTCCGCCCATCTGCCCAGAATCATGACGACCTCATCACAGATCCTGACTACAAAAGAGTCAAGCATGAGGCGATCGTTGCCGTACGAAAAAGCATCGATAGGCAAGAACCACCCAGCCAGTATACGGTCGATGCGTGCTTCGGGTTGATAGGCACAGCTGCGGTCGTGGGCAACTTCGAGGAAGCAACAATCCATCTCAGGGGCATTGCCGACATCATGTCTCGGGTGGGCGCATCTCCAGAGTCTATGCTGTGGCTTCCAATCACCAATGTCAAAATCTCCGTTGCAATGCTGTCAAGGCCAATCTTGCCACTTCCCTGGCAACGAGAGCCAATACCAATCGACATACGGCAACGCATAGCGCCCGAACCTGGTAGTGAAATGGCGAGCATGGGCTTGAAGTTTCAACAACTGGAAGAGCTTAGTGACTCACTCCAAAATCTACTCATCAACGGCCAAGACGTTTGCAATCTATGCCAGGTGAACGCGGCCAATGCTAGGGGACTTTCACCAAGGGAGAACGCCATTCTGCGACAAAAAGCTACGGAATTCGAGTATGATCTTGTAGCCTATCCATATGAAACATTCGCATTTTCTCACGACAGGAATGGCGAGCCCATGATACCACCATTGGAAAGAATTGTTCGACTTGCAGCCCTTGGCCTTATGCAGTTTGCGCCACACATGGTTATCCCATCAACCGGTATTGGTCGTGCGCTGACGCAGCATCAGAAGCGAGCAACTGAAGCCTGGCTCTACGCAAAACAGGGTCAATGTGGAGTCGCTGAGCTCAGAGCCATTCTGTGGTCGCTGTTTGTGTTTGTACACCGTGCAAACAAGCAACCCGAGGAAGAGTATTTTATGAACCTACTGGTCCAGATGTCTGGCGACTTATTGTCATTACCATGGCCGGAAGTCGAGAAGATCTTGAATGGGTATCTATATATACCGATGTTACAGGCTGCTGTCTGGCAAAGCATCTGGTTAGAAGTCGTCGCACGCTCGGAGGCCATCGAGAGCTCTGTTTTGAACATTGATCGGAGAGGTGAGACACAGCAACGATTCCATCAGGTCTGAATCCGAGCAGGGCGAACATGTACAGTCCTAGTGGCCCGGAACCAGCCCGGAATAGCACCGGTCTGACGGCGGATTAGGCGCACTCGCACATACATGACATAGGATTGGACACCAGACCGGTCCTTTGCACAATTGTATAGTTAGCAATATAGCATATATTGTACAGGATTAGTGTTGATAGAGGAGAAGCATTTCCCAGAGCCTCAGTATCGAATGGACTAACGCCATGCATACTCATCCTGCAAGCCCAATCACCACATGCGCCGGCTGAATGCTAAGCTAAGCAACAAACACAATGATTTCACGATGTTCCCCAGCGCTTGCAGCAGTACAACCGAGGGAAACAAGGGAAAGTCGCTCCTTCATCATCTTCATCAGAGTACTTCGTGAGTGCTTCACCTTTCACGGCTCGACTGCTGCGTCGAGCCCACCCTGGCAGCGCCTCCACTGGCACGATGCCAGACATCTCCGCCCCATCTCATCGCTCGTTCCACTGCAGCGGTAGGTGTGTCGAGAGCGGGACGGATATCCAGGTAGAACACAGGCTCGCCAGTCTCCTGCACGCCGCCACTGTAGTAGTCGATCACATAACGAACTTCTTGAACCTTTCCATCGGGATACTTACGGGCGACGTACCAATCGTGACGGTCGAAAGGAGGCTCACGGCCGAACTTCTCGGGCATGACGGTTCCCAAGACACCCAGCATGCGTGCCTTTGGCGTTGGATCGCCAGGCCGACCCATAAATCGGACCAGTCTGGGTCGGAGCTCCTCGTCCGGATCAGGAATGCCCAACGCCGCTCGTCGGGCAGCCTGCATCTCGTATCGCGCGCGGTCTAGTGCGATGCCCTGCTCGCCTCGACTACAGACTTCCCAGGCGTGGCCGAAACCCTTGCCGAATACCCGCTCCCACTCCTCGATCTCCTGCCAGGCACCTTCGTTGAGGAAGTTGTGCACGGCGACCATAGATTCTACGGCGTCTGCGGGTGTGTCGGTGTATCCCTTGCGCAACATGGCATTGAACATCTGTTGTGGGGATGGGTATTCCCAGTTCGCATTGGTGTCGCCACGCGGGATGGAGGATATTTCTCGGTCGAGCGGGAGGGCGATCTGTTGCGGAGAGTCGGATGGGCGGGAGTTGGAAAGAGATGGCATGTAATTTAGGGGGTTTAGTCTCGAGAGTGTGAATGATGATGAGGTTGTTGTTTTTGAGGACGGTGCATGTTGTTCTTGCTCAGAGGGAGAGGATGGGTGAGGGTTGGCTAACGACTTGAGAGGATGGTTTGGTGATTTGACGGGACATGATGAGGGTGTTGAGGTCGATTGGTCTAGTCTCGGAGGGAATGGTGCGGCATTCGATTCTGATGGTTTGTGCATGGGACATGCTGCCTGTGGTAAGTTGTCAGTCTGGTGCAAGGCTTTGCAGGTAACATTGAGGCGATTTACCGGAGGTGCGCTCGTGGGTGCAACGACTGCGGGTGCAAACTTCGCTGGGTCGTCAGCCCAGAACCAACCCATTGCTGCGAGTGAGGCGACGAAGAGTGAAGTGAAATAGAGTGATGAGGTGGGTTGCGTTGTGTGTTGCAGAAGGCAGTGTGCAAGTGAGGTATGATGCGAGGAAATGGAAGAAGACGTCGATGATCGAATTCGTCTCTTGACGCGGAGATGCGGCCAGGAACTTTTTGACTCCACTTTCCCTTTTCTCAATTCCATTGTTGCCCGCGACTCGGACCTCGCAGACTAACGAATACTTGAAAACACGGTACCTAGCAAGAGCATTTGCGCTTAATGAGCAGTCTCCCTCTCGATATCTTTAAGAGCAGCTGTTCTATGGCACGCAGCCTCTGTGTCTGCGTCCCTTGACCTATCTCCCTGCGACCTCAAACCTACGCTCCGTTCTTCTTAACACCCTGTCTCAGAAAGACACACACGAGACCTCGAGACCTAGCCACGATGGCGAGCTCCGGCGATGCAAAAGGCTTCAAGCAGGATATGGTCGTTTCGATACGTTACCGAAATGACCTGCCTCCACCACCAATGCCTCCGAAGCTTCTTGACATCGACACGGGAGGACTGGCGCAATACCTGACGACGGGCTACGCTTCAGGCCTCGCGAAACGCGAAGAGCCTAATATCGAGGTCGATGCCGAAGGCGGAATGCCCATTGACATGGTCGGCGTGCCAGGGTATTTCTTGGGCGACGAAAGCGCGATCATGGCCCCTGAGATCCAACCTGTGCTGGATCCCGCCGACCATGCCCTCATGCTATCAATCGACCAACTCAAAAGCCAGGGCGCAAAGAACAATGTCTCCTTCCTACGAAAAACGCAATACATGACAGCGGCACAGATGGCACGAGCAAACGACCCTCTTCTGCGAACCAATGCCAGAGTACGGAAGACGTCTGAGAGCAAGGCTGCGGCAGCACCAATAGCGCGAGACGACAAGGAGAATATCAAGAGACATATACAGAAAGGCTTCGACCTCGCCTACCCCGACAGTATAGCCTACAACCCTCCCGAAGCACAAGCAAACCCAATCACGCCACAGGAACGCGAGGCCTGGAGAAATCCTGTCCATCCTGACAACCCGAGACTAAAACCCGTCGAGTTCTACCCCATTATCCCCGATCTAGAAGCCGTCACCGACATGCAAGGCAATTGGCAGGCACTGAAATTCGAGAAACCTCCCTTACCACCCTACCGTGGTCGACGTGACGACCGTATAGACGTGGCCCTACTCATGGCCGCACAGAACACGGCCGAAATGAGCAAATACCAGGCAAAGAAAAAGGCTTTCGAAGAACACCCGGAGCTCTACGAAGATCCCGGTGCAGAACCATACTCATGGTCCCTTAACATACCCAAACAGCCAGATTCCGCATCGCGGTATCGCAAGATCCTGAACGACGCGAACCCCAACAAAGACGACCCAGCATTATACGCGCCATTACTCGAAGAATCAGCCGACGGTTCACAGCGCCTTCCATACGAGCGTGTCCGCGTGTTTCCATCTGCCACGCAGAACCCCGTTGATCCGCACAGAGTCATGGCCATTTCACTTGCCAGTGGAGACAAATTGTCTTCGCACTCTCGGCTGCGCAAACAGGGGTCCGCGGCATATTACTACCCTATTCTCGACCGCGTACGCGTCAAGGCCGACCGCAACGCTGTGGAGAAGTCTCGCAGTCAAACCGCGCCGGAGGATGGCTTTGGCGCGGATCTGCCTGATCAATTGATGATTATGTTCGCCGAGCCCGCACCTCCAACGCAAATGTTAAGGAACCAGTTCCGAGGAGAGTATGACGATGCATTTGCTGGTGAATGGAGCGAAATCGTCAGGAACGCTGAGGCTGCGGCCGAGGAGGAGCGTGCGAATGAGATCGTCGAGGAGCAGGGCACGTTACATAAGGGCGCGCAAGATGTGTCGATGGCGGAGGTCGAGGATGCAGAGGGCGCGGAGGTGGCGATGAATGGTGTCGCACATAAAGATCGCGATGACGATAGGAATACACCTCCTCCGCCTGCGAACGGCGCAGATGCCGATGCAGAGGAGGACGAAGATATGCGGGATGATTGAGACGGACTGACCACGACTCCTGGTCGGGCAGGCGGATATTTTGGGGAGATCAGTAGAGCTTTCAGGCTTTCAGAGCGGTCAGAACAGTCAAATCAAGCACGCTAGAAATCTACAGGAAGATCTGACTCGAACTCGTTGATATCTCCTTCCTTCAGGAAGCTATGCTGTCTTTTCTTTCCAGCTACGTTTTTTGGAGTTCCGCGAATCTGCTCTATTCTGGCCGGCACGTCAATTCGCTCCGTACGAATGCCACGATACGCCGATGAAACTGGAGATCTTTATCATAGACCCGTCCATATGCCTATGCCCATGCCCGCAGCGCATGAGTTCAGCGCAGTTCCCGCTGGCCCTTTCACAGTACCTCGTCTCACACACGCGAGAGCTTGCTCCTGTCTTGGGCTTTTGTACCTTTTAAGTCCTTAGTAAGACCGAGCCAGGTTTCTCAGATACCAATCGACAAGTCTGCGTCCCTGCTTGGCCTCGCTGATGTGGATCAGATCACCTTCGATGGCGTAATCGAGCTCACTGCCATTAACAGTCTCACCGTCCAACAAACCACCTTCAGTCCACCGAATCTGTCTGCTTCGCTGCTTGTTGACCAGCAACCAGCTGCGCAGCTTCTCGGGCTCCACCTCAAGGAAGCTGGATAGCTTCTTCAAGTCCATGGTAGTGTAGAGTTTCAGGTACGACTTGACGGTGGGGTTGTAAAGGGTGTTCTTGACTTCATCCATAAAGATCTCGGTGTGGTGTTCGACTGGGTCAATGTTGAGCGGCGGGTTGTCGAAATCAGGTGGGGTTGGGTTGATGAATTTGGGGCAGGCAGACTGGAAGAGTTCCTTGTAGACAGGCAAGGAGTCGGGTCCACCACGCTGGAGTTTGGCGAACTTCTCGCCGTACTTCTCGCGCAGAGCAGTGTGAATGGTATCGTCGAGACGAGTCGGGGCGAAGGATACGCAGATGGCGATCAGGGCGTACATCTGCTCCGTCTTCTTGGCGATAGCGTCGAATTGCTGGTTGCCCTTTTGGAAGTTCTTGGTTCGGGAAACATACACAAGAATGTGGCTGAACATGCGGACAGCATCGGCGTAGCGACGGAGCATCATGTATGAAAAGCCGACGTAGTAGTACGTGTTGAGGTGGGCGGCCATGACTCGTGCGAACATGGCTTTTTTGTTCATCTCGATGTCGTCCAATGTCTTGAGAGCCAAGCTGAAGTCGCCCAGCAAGCAGTGTACGCGCAGCAGGCCGATAATGGAGAAGTATCCAAGCATGCGGTAAAGTGGTCGGGAGCCATATTCGCCCGCCACGGTGTTTGGATCCTCGCCTCTCTTCTGTGCGGCTAATTGCTCATTGATTTGAGAACGTTGGATGAGAGAATAGAGGACGTTCAGAACCGAATAGCAGCCCCAGGTGTTCGGGTTTTCTCGCAAAATCTGTGCCTCCTCTTCATTCGGCGCCGTCCTTGCGACTCGATTTCTGTATCTGCAGAATGACTCGAATTGGTAAATGAACTCGTCAATCACGTCCCATGCCCAATAGTAGGATGGTTGCTCAATCTCAACGGGCCCGTCTGAGTTGAGGATATAGTGGAAGAGGGAGCAGTAGTTGTCGTATGAAGCGAATTTCGTCTCGAGTGAGGCTTGATATTCGAGAGGTGCAGCAGCAGCCTCGAGCTGGGCGCGCAGGTCTGTAGGACCGCCCGGTATTGAGTCTGTTCGTTCGAGGTCGACATCGCCATTCTGATCCGCGAACGTTATTTGCTCGCGATAATCCTGAACGAGCTCCTCCTCGATGTCATCATCGTCCAACGCCGGGACGTTGCCGTTTGAGTAAGCCATGATGATTGTCGGCTTTGCGATAATTGTTGTACAAGCGTCCAACACACCAGTGCTGAAGAAACCGAAATTTGAAAGTGCGGGCGGGGCCAAATGGGGAAACTGCGGTAAATACTCCTCCGTATGATTCAGCCTCGTACAGCCTTGTGGTGCCTCATCTTGGTAGCGGGGATGGCCGGTCTACGCTTCCGAGGACTTTACAACGGCGCTGCAACACCTTGTACAGTGGATTGTGATATCGAAAAATGGCGACATCGTATGAGTCTTTCGCTCAGACTTTCAAGGCAGCCTTGATCCAGCTTCACCCAAAAGTGAGTCTTCAACAACTCACTCTGTACAACGTTCGAAACCAACCGATTACTAACAATCAACTGACCAGCCGCTCGACCCAGAATACAATTTCAACGCAGCAGCAAACCACATCCGAGATGCCGCAGAGCAGGGCGCCGCGCTGGCTGTACTTCCAGAGTATCATCTGACAGGCTGGTACCCGGAGGATAGTCAATTTACCGTCCTGGCCCAGACCGCCTACCAATATGTGTCGAAATACCAAGAACTGGCAAAAGAGCTGAAGGTCAACATCGCCCCGGGCACCATTGTCACAGTCGACCCCAATTCGCCTCCTCCAGGTGCAAGCAATGGCACTACATCATCGGCGAAAACGCCCTCCCTTCTCAACATTGCACCCTTCATCTCTTACACAGGCGAACTCCTGGGGAGCTACACTAAAGCCAATCTGTGGCACCCGGAGCGCAACGTCCTCACATCGGGGCCGAACCATCAGCCGGTATCGAGCGAAGGACCTCCAGTGACACCAGCCAACCCGCACTCTGTGATCGAGACGCCCTTGGGCCCAGTTGGCATCGTCATTTGTTGGGATCTGGCTTTCCCAGAAGCGTTCCGTGCGCTTGTCAGGCAGGGCGCCCGTTTGATCATCATTCCTACCTACTGGACGCGAGACGACTTGACACCCGAAGCCCGCAGGTACGGGCCTGATGTCGACCTTATGTTTCTGAAGAACGCCCTTGTCACACGGGCGTTTGAGAATACTTGTGCCATCTTGTTCTGCAACGTTGGCGGTCCCGCTGAAGAAGGCTACGCCGGGCTGAGTCGCGCAGTCCTACCACTAGTCGGTCCGGTTGAGGGTTGTTTCGACGATGGCACTCCCGGGATGCGTATAGTCGAGGTAGACATGAAGACGGTCGATGTTGCTGAGGAGAATTACAAGATCAGGGAGGACTTGGCTTCAGAGAGTTGGCATTATGGATATAGCCATGATAAGTGAGGACGCCGACAGGTTTTGACACCATGAACATGTGAATCTTGGTCATACTGACTGTTGTACATTCCTTTCCTCCATACACGTCTGCCACAAGGTACCCATGCTTGCTGCTACCAGACCAAAACATAAGCGCCACCAACGCCTTGCTAGCTGGGCTCCTTACTAGGGACCAGCTCAAAGCTCGATATCTCATGTTGCCACTCGCTACCTGATAGCTAATGATGGTACTCCTACACGCCTCTCCACACATATCATGCTTGTTGTTGAATCTAGTTTAACATGCATTCATTCGTCTGAGTCATTAAGCAGCGCATCGAAGCGATTGCTCAGCGGAATTCCATCTCTCTTGACCGACACACGTTTTGGAGACCTCTCTCTCGGCAGAGGTTGAGCACACTCGTCCGGATAGAATTCGATCCTCATACCCTTGTACTTCTGTCGCGAATGCATACAGTTTCTCGCAGTCATGGCCAGCGCAATGTTGTTGAGTGAGATGAAGGCATTCCCGTCTGAGAATTGGACCTTGACGACATCGAGGTTATGAATATGCTCCAGATCGTCCCGAATGGTCTCTGCTGTGATGTATCGTCTCACATGGCGAATAACCAGGTTGCGACTGGCCCCGAAGCCGGCAATGCGATTTGCTAGACTGCTTGTAAGGTAGGATTGGCGTTCGTCCCATGCCACAGCAATCTGCACTTTATTAGTTTTTCATGTGTCCGAACTGGTAAACGTGTATCCCACATACCTTCTTTCCTCTGATGTAGGCACCATTCCGCTCAGCAAAGAGAAAAAACGCTTCCGCAGCAGCGGGCTCCACGAAGGAAACATGCGCATAGCCGTCCCTCTCGCGCAGATACATGTGCATTATGGCTCCACCACGAATGACTCTTGTGATATCAAACAGGGTCGCTGTTGGGGGAAGCGCGGTCAACATGAGTGAACGGTATGGGCGATTAGCTGACTGAGGTTGTTCTTCATCCTGAGTATCTTCCAAAGGTCCATCTTCAGCTCCCTCTTCAACAGACGATTCACTTGGGGGTGTAGGTGGATATGCAGGCTGGGTGTGAATAGTTGGTGGAATATGCAAATCCCGTCTGGCCCTCGTGAAATCATCCTCTCGAGACTGAGAACGCCAGGTAGGAAAGTCCAGAGGCTTTGTAGTGTTCAGGGAGCTGCAGTGATCATCGCGCGTGGGAAGAGGAAAGAGTGACAGGTTGTTGCTGATGAGGACATCGAGCGTGTCGGAATCGACACCGCCTGAAACGAGAGCATGACGAAGAGACAAGTATTCACGGTTCGCTTGGACCTGTACGAGTATCGTCAGCATGAGTCGATAATGGCACTTCGCTATCAAAGCTTACCAGTAAGCCATACTGAGACGATGAAATGGTGATTGAGTCCGCGTCCAACGTATCAGGAATTGCCATGCTATTGGGAGTAAAGTACTTGAGCTGAAACAGTTGGTTATTTGGGTTGTCGAGTACTCTGCATTGTCAGTCGGATGGTTTCACTTTTCATCTGCATCGAGAAGTGAAGGAGGTCCGGCAGAAAGAGCCACCCGGCGTCTTTGAGGAAAGAATGCTCTTCGATCCAACAGTCAGTCTTTTAGCACGCTCTGCGAACCGAATGTTCCTCAGTCTATGCCTGTTGAAACCCCAAATTGTTCTTATTTCACCTTGTACTGACAATTGAACCCTCCTTTTCAATAGAAGAGTGCCTCTTCCGTTCATCCAAAATCAGCAATATGATGCAGTCGACTGTGTTTTACATGCCCATCCACTTCGGCCCCAATGACTCCTGTTCTTGTTGACTTAGTTGCAGTCGCAGCCGATTTCCGTCATGAAAGGGACGCTGGTTATCCTTATCACTGGCACAAGCAGCGCATCCTCTCGACAGCTCCAACATAGTGGAAACAGTGTGGGACATGTCTTGCGTATGACACCCTCTGTAGAATGGCGTACGCTTGCTAATTTCCTCTGGACTAGAAGTCGCTCCTTCAGCTCGACTTTTCCTGGAACTGGCTTCCATGCTCTTTCAAGACTTGTTCGGCCATTTCTATGCTTCCCTTGATCAGACGAGCCCTCTCCTCGGGGTGAAGATCGAGGAATTCTTGAAAATCTTGAAACCAAGTATCGTCTTTGGCTGGGCCTTTGCCGTCGTATCCAACAACCATTTCTGCGAGGATGGAAAGTGCCACACGAATGGACATGTCTCCCCCATACCGGGTAGGAAGCTCCGCTTGGTTGAGAGGCTTGAAAATTGATTCGGGATCATCCTTCTCGATCGCTAACGAAAGACATTCCATCCGGTCTTCACTATGCCACCATTTAGGCAAGACGTGGGAGCCCTCCACCAAGTCGAGAAACTGCTGAAAGTCCTCGAGCGCTAATTGAGTCCTCTGTCAGTATCTATTTGAAATTCGCCGGCCCCTGGTGTTGAGGCAAAATTTCCTTCGGCACTTACCATCGCCTTTGGCCCAGACCAAACCGTCAATGGGCTTTCCGGGAAAGTATATCCCATGGTCCTCTTCCCGCGACAGATGGTCGGTCTCGACTCGTAAACGATATGCATCTATCATCATGCGCATCACCTCGGCCCGATCAACGGACGACAAATAAGCGTTCTCCGATCCTCTGCCTTGAACGAGATGGCAAAAGGATTTGTGCCGGGACCAGTGAGCTTTCTGACACCTAAACAATCATCAGTATTATTGAAACGTGCCATCACAATCAGCCTACTCTTTGGAGCAATAATCAATCAGCAAGCATCCGTTGCAGCGTTTGAGAGGCTTTTGAAAGCCTAAAGCCAGGCAATTCGCGCAGACGGACAGTTTTTTACTATGCAGGTATTCGTGCTCGATGCGACTCACATATGAGACGCCGCACATCGGAAAGGTCTTCTTTGAACCCACCATTGTGGATGATTTGCCTAGTAACTCCTCCATTCTGGTCAACAGTTAAGGCAATGGCAGATGTACGGAATTGTCAAGAACAGATGCTTTTCGAAGCTTAGAGGATTGAATATAAATTGATCTCCTATCCCGACATCTCCGAATGTGCTTGGCACCACTCCCTTTCCACGCAGCCTTGCCTGTACAATCCGACTACATTGTGAAAATGGAAGGACGGTGGACAGAAACGGAAATATAGAGTTCCTCTAGTGTTTATATTGAGCTACCGTGCTCGCTTAATCAGTATAGGATCTGTTTTCTATCCTCATTCGCAATGAAAGCCTTAATGAAAACGCAGGCCTGCAGGGATTGCTCATGATCGTTTACGCCATCAATCCATATTGGTCATACCTTCGTCTATCGTTCGTGACTTCTGAAACCTCCTTGAACAAGCTGACTGGTCCACTCTGCGCGATGTGTGCTCTGGGCCAAAACGAGGCTCCCACTCGTCGTACTGCTGGGCCAGGGGCTTGCCTAGTGTGGAACAGCATCAACGCACACATCGTTCGCCTCTGAAAGATCTGTTGATTGGTGACGGACCTTCCCTGACTCTGGTGCAATGAAGTATAACCGCAGACGGTCGTGGCCGAAGCGTACTCCCAAACCAGGTGCTTCCAGGGTAGCATTGTTGAACAAAACGTTGCTCGACTCTAGAACCTCAGACCCAAATATCCGGTACGTAGTCGGCGGTCAACCGTGGATCTTGACTAAATTCTGCTTGCCACTGCCCAAACCCACCCTGCAGAACATATACATGCTGTTTCGGCTTCTGCTCTCCATCCTTCTGGTCCGCTTCCGTTTCCTTGGCCTTCAGACTCTGTATTGCTCTCGCATACTTCAACGCGGCTTTCGGACCCCGCTGTTGGCTCAACATGCAATGAAATACAACCTTCTCTTTGTCCTTGAGTGTCCTCACCAGCTCAGGTAGCCTTGCGTCCAGCTCATTTAGAGGAACCCACGTGCTTCCGTTGATGTTGCCACCAACATGGTCTGAATCTCGGACATCGATGATTGCAATCTTTGGCCCTTCCACGGGATCGAGGAGAAGAGGAGCTAGAGTCGCGCCCTTCAGATATTCAAGAGAGGAAAGAGTTACGGGCGCAGAGCTGGAAGACATGCCGCGTGACTGTGGTCCGCGCTGGACGAACGGCGTGAGGGAGGTGGACTGCGGTGTCCTATACGATACTCGTGTGTATAGACTTCGCCATGAACTTCGAATGGACATAAAAATCAGGCTTGCGTAAAAGGTAAGTCTCGTTGAGCAGTAATGACTTCAATGCCTTTTGTCGTGGTTTATAGCATGCTTGTATCTGATTGGTCAATCCGACACCGAGCCGAGCTCGATTCAGAATTGTTCAACACGACACAGACGATCGTTTACTTTAACACCAATATCCTCACTTGCGCACCACACTTTCTATCTTTGCTCCATCAGTCATTGACACAGCACCCGTCTGGCGAAGGGAGAAGATGAATCCCATATCGTCCTTGCAGACGTCTGCGCGCCTCGCACTGTCTAAGTCCTCTCCACAAACCGTCCTTCTATCCTCCTCCACCAAATGCCTACATCACAGCACCAGACTCGTTGCACGACATGCAACTTCTAAGCGGCCCTTCTCGTCCTCTCGGACAGCAAGAAATCCTCCACCTCCAGAAACACCACCTAAGAGAGAGGGACCGGCATCTAAGATCAGTGACTTGGTTCGACAGCTAAGACCGACAAAAGACACACCCCGAAGCGACCAATCCGTCAGCGACTCGATGGACGCCCTAATGGGTAAAACTCCACGAAGTCGGACGACCGGAGCCTTTGAAGACTTGATGGGTCCAAGAGCTTCGTCCAGAATGGTGGACAGATTTTCGGAAGAAGTCCGCGCTCCAAGCTCTTCAATCGCGCTACGGTTGAGGCCAACACTAGGACGAACCGTGGGTGGCGTATATCGAGACGTCGGCGGTGCATTCAGACAATTAGAGAGAAAATGCGCCAATAATCGCATCAAAAAAGACGCCAGAGACCAACTGTTTCATGTGCGAAAAGGCCAGGCGAAGAAGGATATCGGAAGATGGAGGTGGAGGCAACTGTTCAGAGATGGATTCGTTGCGGAATGTGATAGGATACGAAGGATGAGGAAACAGGGTTGGTAATGCACGCTCTGGCGAAAGAACTTGGCCAGCAGTTGCCGGACAAGAGAGGGGAGGCGAGATCTACTTTGGACGCTCCGACGCAACAAGGACGTTGATGGGAGGAGACTTGTACAAAAGGCATCAGGTAGGTAGCACCTTCCGATGAGCGTGGCAATGATGATGTTGCGAAAGCATGTCGCAGTTGGACTATCTCAGTCGCTTGAGCCCATGTCGATGAAGCTATGAAAACATACAATAACACTCAGCTCGCTTGTTGATTTCAGCCTCCTGAGCGCACGAAGACAATGCTCGAAGCCATTGTTGTGTGCAACGCCTGGTTGTTTCTTCCATCAACAAGCACATTTGAAAATCAAGCTCCATTCCGTTGCGACCTGTATCCGACCACGTTGTTGCAAAACGATGCCATCGAGTACGTCTGACGCCGTTGCAGATAATCAAGCAATGCACGTCTCTTCTTCAATAAGGCCTTCCCACCAAGTTCGCATTTTTGACCGATAGTCAAGCAACATGCGTCTCTTCCTTAGTAGGGCTTCCTCACCAAACTCGCAATCTTGACCAGGTCACAGGGTGAATGAACCACGCCTCGGAGTCTGGCGTTGTCGACTTCCCTCTTGATAGCGTTGTCCTTGGCCTTGACATCTTCATCGTTGGGCGTCTTCTCCAGTGCGAGTTTCATGACTTGGATCTGCGCTGGACCGTGCTGTATACCAGCATCTTGAGCATCATACCACAGGAGAAAGTCGATCAAGTCCGCGTCCAACACCGATGTCTTTCCGGTAACAACCTCAGGACAGCCTGCAACCACGCATGCAGAGCTGAAGCCAGTCTGAGCATCGCCCTTCTCGGCAGCAGCACGCAAGGTGAGAATGCATTTGTGGCAGTAGATGTGCAAGCATCTGAGGATGCGGACGTCTCGTCGGTTGTTCTGGCATTTGGAACACTTGAGGAGATTGGCGATGCCCTTGCGTTTTTGGTGAAGGACCTCGATGTGTTTGAGGAATGCTATGTATGTGCCAGACATGACTATATCAGTAGTCAGTAAGTGGTTGGACAGTATTGGAAGTTGTCATTGTTTTGCTTACCTGGTTCTTTGCCAGTTTTGTTTCTCTTAACTCTGGAGGGAGTGCCCTGTCTTGCCGCACCATTCTGCGCTGGTTCTGGAGTATCCTCTGGCTCGGGGTCTGGGAGTGCTCGTTTCTTGGCTGTACCGAGTGCAATGCTTTCGAGCAGACCAGGGAATTTGTTGCCTAGCTGTGAGATTGCTGGTGCTTGGACTTTCGGGGCAGGGAAATTTGGGAACGGGGTGAGTGGTCCAGATGCGTCGCCATCTGACTGGAGAGGAGCACGGTACATCGCAGCAGTGGTCTTGTTCGGTATGCCTGGTTGGGGTGATGGAGTGAGGTGGGCAGCATTCGCTTCGTACTCTTGGAGGGCCCTCATATTTGCTTGATCATCGAATGAGTCCATGGTAGAATCGACCTCAGACTTCACGCTTGGGGAGCCGTATGATACAAGTGGCATGAGTGGTGCGACGTTCTGAGGAAGAGGATTACCGTATGCGTCGGTGGCGACAAGGTCGTCGGCGAAGGCTGGTGAAGTGGAAGTGAGATCTGGTGTAGAGAATGGCTGTTCGTCACCATTGTTGCCCTGGAGCTCGAGAACTCTAGTGGCGACGGCTTGGAACAACTCAGACGTTTCACCCGCCATTTCAGTCAAGATCGCAGATGCGAACTTGTTGTTGTATTGTACGGTGCCGCGACCGTTTGCAATGGCGAAGAGTGCGATCTTCAAGCCGGTGTCATGACTCATCTGACGGGCAAGGCCCTCGATGATGTTGTCGTTGTTGATGATGCCTGGACCAAAGGCAAGCTGACGCGCCGCGCGCTGCTCAGCAGACAGACCCTGGTTAACCTCGTCCATCTTGACTCGGATGGCGTTGATGTCGGCGTCAAACTTGGTTTGAATGGCAGCCAACTCAGCTTCGAGTTGCGCTTTTTCAGCGCGGAGGTCTCGAGGGTTACTGTCGAGGGAGAGAAGTTGTTGACGAAGATCGTCAGTTGAATCACTTTCAACTGACAACAACAGTGCCATCTTGGCGGGATACAAAAGGTCAAAAGAAGCAATTGCAAGCGAGGCCGGCCAGAAGTGAACATTCTGTATGGAGCAGTTGGAAGCGAGGGCGGTGACAAGAAGTAACGGTTTTGTACAGGCGGCGACCGGGAGTGAATCGTGATGTGGCAGTATCGATGGGAAGGACAACAGCTTGGCGAATTTTGTGACAAAGGACTCAGTGAAGACCGCCCTTTCAAAAGGGAGTATCAGCGTTGGAGAAGACGTGACCTGGGGCAGGCGCTCACCTTAGACAGCGCTGACTCCTTGGTCGGTGGTAAGGAAGGGGACGCTGTGGACAATGATCGTACACCCTCATTGCCCTTGCCCGAGCCAGAGGTGCAACGCCTGCCACATTGTGAGCACGCTTGTGATGTTTGGGAAACGCATCAGCACAGGAGTATCATGGTTAGGACGATGGCAAGGGTATGAACCGCATATAGAAGACTGGCTTTGATATGGTGGTGGACTTGTGGTGGACATCCCTTCAAAGAAAGCACAGTACAAAGTTACATACAAACAATGGGTATCTGGTCTATATTTTCTCCCAATATTATTCAGGGGACAGCATCTTTCATGTCTGATTTAAATCGCTCGATTGCACGCTGTTTGGTCTTGTTCCAGTCGACATAGGGCTTCGGATATCCTAGCTTCTCGAACTCCTCCTTCGACAGCCTATGGTAGGGGTCAAAGACAGCCTTGCCTTTCACGTCTTTCAGCTCCGGGATCCAATGGCGGATATATTCGCCCTCGGGATCATTCTTCTCAGCCTGACTGATGGGGTTGAAGACCGTGTAGCTCGGTTCCCAGCCTTGTGTGTTGTTATTCAGATCCCAATCGATCAGGGTTTCTGCAAAATACCGCTCACCACGACGATAATCGATGAGCAAGTTGCAGTACAGATAGCTCGAAACGTTCATACGCAGGCGATTGTGCATGTAGGCTTCATGCGCGATCTGGCGCATGCCAGCATCCACGAAGGGTACGCCAAGAGTCCCCTTTTCCCAGCGATCGTAGCCTTCTTCGTCCTCTTCCCAGTGTACGAAGTCGAACTTGAGGTTCTGTGGAAGGTTCATCGCCGTATGTGGCGTTGTCAGCGTCGTTTGTCGGTAGAGTTCGCGGAACACGAGCTCGCGCACCCATGAGGCGATACCGTAGCCGGCGCCATTTTGGGAGAAATCTGCCGAATTTTTGTTGGCTTTACTGACGGCTGTGAGCGTCTCACGCATGGAGATGACTCCTGCGGCGAAGTATGCGGACATTCGGGATGTTGAGTTCTTTGCTGGATTGGAGCGGGTGTTGGCGTAGTCTTCGATCTTGTCTGTGAGGAAGTGGGTGAGGCGTTTGACCGCAGCGTCGTGGCCGGCGGGCCAGAGGTTGCGGATTCGCTTTCTCTCCTCTTCGCTGGCGAATTGCTTTTCCTCGGGTGGAGTTGGTGGTTGGCTGTTGAAGTACGATTTGAGATCCTTTTTGGCCTGGGAAGAGTTCTTGGAAGGGCCAGGTACGGTGTCGAAGAGGCTAGGGTCCGCCTTTATTTTGGCAAGCCAGTTGCGGTGGTAGGGTGTGAAGACTTTCATGGGTTTGCCGGCTTCATTCAGTAGAGTACCTGGTTCCATCACAGTCTGATCATGGTGCATGGAGACCTTGACCGTATTGTCTGCACCGACCTGTTTCAGGAACCGGACATCTCGGCGTAGCTCGTCAACCTCGTATTCATAATTGGCGAATGCGTGAGAAATGTTGTTGTCGCGAATGAATTTGACAATTGTGGGGACAATGTCGTCGCGTTCGCTGGCTTCAATGAAGAGTAGAGGGATGTCCAACTTCTTGAGCTCAGACTGTATCAATGCAAGGTTTTCGCAGATGAAGTCGGTTCTGGCTGGAGATGTGCCGTGCCAGCTGAACTCCGCTGGGCAATTCAGGTACGCGCACAGCAGGGGTGCCTGTGACTCCTTTGCAAATTGCGCCGCTGCGTGTAAAGCCCGATTGTCATGAATGCGAAGGTCCTTGCTCCGAAACCAATGAAGCACCCTTTTGATTTCTTTTGGAGTTTGTTGGCCGTCGAGGAGCGAAGTCAGTTCTTCGTACGGCGGGTGCGCGTCAATTTCCTTTGCCCGCTTGGTGGTAGGATGCTTGGTTTCAGGGTGGTCTGGTTGGTTCCTCTTGGACATTTTGCCTCGAGATCTGGGCTGGGTTTGGCTGACACCTACGCAACGATACCGACTAAAGGCTTTCAAGACGAGGCTGTGAGCACCGGGAGAGAACGGGGCCGGTATTGTTGCGAGCGGGTTATGTGAAAGGAACTGTCTTCGAAAGAACACCGCACACGAGAACATACCGTCATTGTGCTACTTACAAGTACCAATTGCTACATTTGCTGGGAGATCAGATCTTGATCTAACCACTGTACCTGTGGACAAACCTAAGATCTGCTTCCCGAGTACAGATCGTCCACGTTGAATCTGGAATCTGGAATTTGAATCGGTACCCCCAGAATCGATCTGGAAGTCATGACGTACTGTAGGCGAAATCCAAGGGTCACTATTGGGAAGCCTTGGCCTGAACACATGCTCTAAACCGATTGTAGTAGCCACGACCCTTGACATGTGTACTGGTGGCCGTCAGCAGGTGGCAAAGAATCGGCGAGACCTGGGATGGTGAGTAAGTATAGGCGTGCATTGCATTCCATATTATATCGCTGTTCGAACAAATGACTTTCTGAATCCTAATATGGTCGTGCCAG
This sequence comes from Exophiala sideris, assembly GCA_000835395.1. Taxonomy (NCBI): domain Eukaryota; kingdom Fungi; phylum Ascomycota; class Eurotiomycetes; order Chaetothyriales; family Herpotrichiellaceae; genus Exophiala; species Exophiala sideris. The sequence continues at coordinate 1,742,142 of KN846951.1, read as the reverse complement.
CTAGGACCATTAATTTACTATGAAACTGAACCACATGTGTACTACATAGTCGTCCTTGGCTGTCCCAACAGCTGACAATGGACCAAGGGTGGGGGCAACGACTCGGTACCGCTGAAAAAATCAGCTTCATCTAGATTAGTTTTACAAGTACATTTCTTACTAAGTCCTTGGTCTAGGAGGTGAGTTTGATGGTACTGGCACCTTGGCAAAATGTTTTAGCGGCACAAATTGTAATCGGGCCAGCGCTAGGTGGTCTTCTCAGGCACTTGGACACCATCGACTTGACATGTAAATGTCAGTGCGGCATAGTGATACCACAGTATGATCGGGTTGATGACAGTTTTGAAGGTGAAGGTCAACCCAGTCACGCCAGTCTGGTCAAAGAGAGATTAACTTCATGTTCCGGTAAGATGTTGATGGGCCGACGGCTCGCCAGGTGTGAGTTAACCGATGCCGGAAAGACCACCATAAGCGAGGTGGTTTGGCCGAACCGAGAAGCCAAAGTCAATGTTGAATCTCGCACCGTGCACCACCCGATCAGGAAGTCAAGTGGATGTAAGTCTGGGAGTCGGCTTGAGGAATAATGGATCAGTCCCGAGGGCGTGGGAACAAAATCCAGTAGAAAGGGAATTTTTCTAGAACGAATTCTGGAAACAAATGTGGATTTGTGCGTGAATGGGCGAAGGCTGAAACTCAGACGCATTGTTGGACCTTGGGAGTCGCTTTCGAAGGTTACGGTATGAAAGAGGTGGCTTGCTGTCTCTTGAACACTGCACATGGCAGGCCCATGCATGGCCGTTTGTAAGACAGACAAGGGGTCTCCTGATTTTTTTCGGAGGCACCTGTGCATGGTGGCACGCTCTCTGTCGACATGCTGCCTAGAACAATTTAACGTTTAGTAAGAATTAATTTCCAGATCGACCTGTCGGAGATTCGACGGCGACTACTAAAAAGAGGTGCAGTTGTCTCGTCTCGTGTTCTGGCAGAGCACGGTGCCACGGCTATGGACGAAACTCCCTGATTGAGAGAGCATGGCCGTTGCGACGCCCACGGCAAGAGTGCAAAGTCGCTCAATCGGACCGGCGTCCTCAAGTAGGTATTTCGAGCAGTGCGACTATGTTGTTATTGTGCTTAGGATTCTGTCCACGTCGAGAGACTGCTGCTTCACCATTGAGATGATAATGATGCCAAGTATCTATGCCGACGATCCGACAACAGCGTGTCAGTATGCAAAGCTGGAAATTAATTGCTGAACCTCAAAAGTCAAAGCTGGTGAAGTGTGCTGTCAATGACGTTCATGACAGCCTCGAGGTCTCTGATTCGATCTCCCTTTCGAACTCGGCAGTAAAACCATGACCGCGGTTATCCGCCGCGATTACCCGGCTGTCTCAATGTTACCTGGAAGTCTTGTAACCACCTGTATTAGAGATATTACAGGTTCCTCTTACCCGACATACTATGTATATTGCAAACTGACAAGGTCTTAGAATGATTCAGGAAAAAACCCAGGTGCCACGCTTGTGAGTTGTGATGCGGTCTTCCTTTACTGTATGAAATTCCATTGAGACCTCGTATTCGGTGTTCCACGGACGTCAGTCGGCGGGTCTGTCAAAAAGGGAGCCACGGACAGTGCCTTGCATTTCGTGCGCCGCCCAACACGTGGAAATAGCGGAGCTGGTAAGTAACGTGGGTTGGTACTGTTGTAGTCCATATCTTTCTACGCCTCGCCATCCCGCCACTGTCCACTGTCCATCAGTTGGATGCAAAGAAGGTCGCCCTACATGTACCTCATGCCACTCAATGCAGAGAGGTGCTCGAACCAATAATGCTTTAGGCGACCAAAGAAATGATAGACGCAGAGGTGCATTGGGGCGGAAGATCATTACCAGCTTCTGCGTGCTCCCGGGCCGATGAAGCAACCAATGTCGGGACCTCTGAACTATGTCTCCGGCTGATTTTGTTGGGCTGACTTGGTGAATGGAAGCCAATGGTGCCTCACTACAGACATGTTGGACACAGGAGAGACTCAGGGCCTTCAGGCAGGCCATTTTCCTGTCATAAAGAGATGGTGGGATTCGAAGCCGGGCAGCATAGCAAAGTCGAGCCTCGCACATATGTGCAACACATTTGTGCATGGCCCGGATAAATGCAATGCAACATACAAAACCACTGTCACATGGTGGTCTCCGTAAGTTTACAGGTGCAGTTCGCTTCGAAACTGACGTGCTGCAAAGATGTCCGTCTTGGGTTTAGGAGACTGACTAAATCATGACGATTAGTGTCCGGTCAGAGCAGGAAGACGCGAATCGGTCTCGTCTCGGGAGATGATACGTGGCCAAGCTGACCAAGAGAAATAAGAAAAAGGACATTTAATTCCTTCTAGTTTCGGAGCGGTCAGAAAAACCATGGCTTGGTCTGAGTCAGGTTGCATCCAAGTTCTCATATCATGGAAGCATGTGGCGGGTGACCTTCGGCATCGGGGATGGCGGCGATTGAACAATAGCAGTGCATTTGGAAAACTCCACGGCGGTATTGCTCCTTTGGGTTGCCTCGTATGACTGTTCGTCATTCCATCTCTTTTTGCAGCAACCGAGATGAACTGGATGGCCCTAGAACAACAACAATGGAGCTATCGAACTTCTTTAAATTCGCCGTCTTACTACGTGTACCAGACCTGTAAGTCATTCGTGGCAAGTGCCGTGGATTAGATCGCGAGACCAAGACCTGTGAGCAACGGTCCCGCGTCGGTTTGTGCTCCAGGTGAAACACGTCTCTCGGGGTCTCGCGTTCTGAAGTTACTCACCTCCGACTCGCAGGCTCGCAGCCTTGCAAGACCGGAGAATACCTCCACTGTCAGAAGTATTGAAGGAGTACTCCGCGACTGTCGAGTACACTGCCGCGAAATGCCACCAAAAGACCGGTTTCCCTGTAGACGTTTCTCAAGATGTGAAACCATCAGTTCACCTACTTGACTCTTTTCTTATCCGATTATTCATTAATCAGCAATAGTAATACGCTGGTTACCCTACCAGGGATGTCTTCCCCTGACGCCCGTCGTTCAAAGCAAAGCAAATCGATAGCTAGTCAATGTCATGACCTGATAATTTTCGACTTGTTTCTTTGTAAATTTTCATTAGTCTTTCAGTGGTTTCAGAACCTACTAATCCCTGCTTATTCCTGACTACTTCTCGCATCCAGCTAGTCTTCTTTCAGGCGGCAAAAGCCTTTTTTCATTCATCTCACTTGATCAGAATTCACCTGTGTGACGCCCGAGGAGGCGAGTTCTTGTGTGAACAGGATCGGGCGATGGTGCAAAAGCATTTCTCTGGAAACAACCATTACTCTAAGGCAAAACATGATCACAATAGATCGGACGATATGCCTGACTCGACTTTGATCTGGCTTTCTGTCAACGGTGAATACCGGTACTAACATGATTCAAAAAAATTCCCATTTTGGCTTTCAGCTGTCGCTGGCTCCGAGTCCGTTCGGTCGGCCGGCTCGCCGTACATCAAGTTACGCTGCAGAATTTTACCTTTTTGGTCGGCCTCCCGTCATGACAGTCGACATACATGCATCGATTCCTGGGGTGCGTAGCCTATTCTTTTCGTCGTCATTGTTGACTCGTAGAATGATTAGATTGTGCATTTGGATATTGCCACTCGGATTAGTTGTCAGAATTTGTAGATAGCGTGATATGGTCAGCCTGGACCACGAGCCTCCCTTTTGGAGGTCTTTGAGCCTTGACTCGAATGATATATCCACACAATAACAGGAAAAGGAGGGTCGTAATCCCATGTATCTGCCGGGTTCTGGGTTGAGCGCGGTTGCGTAGGTGTTTGGTTCTGGCAGGGGGCTACGTGTGCATCTTGGCCCTCTTGGCAGCGCCACCAGCGCCCTCCCGATCGACAAAAATTGGGCCCCGGGCGTGGTTGGACGCTTTCTCGCAGGGTGGGCACCCAAAGGTGGATTTCTACCGTCACAGCGGCCGACGCACAGACTGTCACCGTGCAAAGGCAAAGCCAAAGGCTGTCTCTCGCCTTGCGCGCGCCGTCTCTTTTTTCACTCGTCTTTCCTGCCTGAATTCATCATCAGCGACTGGAAAGAGGGTTGCCTCCCGTTGGTTCGTGAACTCGCTCTTGATTTCCCCGAATCAAATCTCTTTTTTCCTCTCTTCTTCTGCTTGGTTTGGTCTTGAGTACGGAATTGAGCTTTTCGGTTGTCTCATCAAGAAAATCTCTTTCTTTCCTCTTTCATCCTTCTTCGGGACTCTAAGCGCGAAAAATCCCTCTCACTATCGAAGAGTTAACCGGCAAATATCATCACCACTCGTCAAATCATCAGCCTTTCCGGTCCGGCAGTAATAACCATCAACCGCAGCCAGCCCACATCCAAAAGAGTCCACCCACTCTCGACCCCCAACCCATAATTCAGCTCTACCCAAGACAAAACCTTCCCACCTCCCGCGTCAGGACCCAGCAGCTCGACCTTTCCCCTAACCACCTACATACGAGTGTCGGACAGGCTAAGAACAGGACCCAGTCAGTGACCCTCATCTATACTGGTTCCCTTTTGCGCGTTTGGAAAAAACAGTGGCACACACACAACACCTTCCCACGCATCCACCCCTCTTCTTCCTCCACTATCTCACCCAGTACCCTGCAATATTCTTCCCTCAGCCTCAGCCTCAACCGCCTGTCGCGTGTCTTGGAAAGAGAACTGCGAACCATTATTGCAGAAGCTAGACCCTTTGCTAACCTGTGGCTTTGGTTGTGTACCTTGCAGACGCCCGTTGCTTCCGCTTCACTGCCAAACCTTTACGAAAAATTTCAACCTGTCCTGTCCTTACTGTGAGAGCATCTTACCACGACCAACACCATCGACCCGCTCCTCCTTGGTCGAGATCCATACAAAAGAACATCCTCATAATTACCTCTATCGATTGTCTTGGTCGTCCAATGGTCGATTGAGGTCCGCGACTCCACAAAGAGCTATCATCTCTGGTTATGGACCCTAGGCAGTCATTGTCAAGGACAACATCGTCCGGTGTTGGAACACCGCAGGCCGGATACAATCCCAATAGTATGGCATCAGCCTACGGCATGCCTCAGTATCAGAACAATACCCATTTGCCGCCGATCAACTACTCGCAGTTTCCACCTGCAGGCCAAAACTACACGCCTCAACAATACCGCAACGATCTGCCACGATACACTTCTGCTCCAGCAACTGCGCCGATTCCATCACCTGCTCCTGACAATAGATACAACCCACAAATGAGTCAGCAAGGTTCCATGGGCGGTTTGCCTCCCACGTCCATGTTGCCATCACCTCATCAATCGCAACAACCGCCGCCACCGCAGCAGCAGCAACAACAGCAGCCAGCGCACCAAGGTTACCAGCAACAGCAACAGCCTGCTCGGCAGAACTATCCCCAGCCTTTGGCTCCTGCTCCTCCTCGGCCAAATCTCGACTCTCTAGCACCTGGCGGCTATCCTCAACCTGACAATCGTCAGCAACCATGGTCCGGCGCTGAGGCTATGCCGAGTATGTCAACTGAGGTTGGTCGTGACCCGACAAGAACACATGTTGTGGGATCCCAAGGTCGGAGAGGCATCTTGCCGAGTGCGCCAGGACGTCCTCCAGTCATGCCTAATGGAGTCAATGGCTCTCCAAAGAGCAACGCGGTGCCTCAAAAGGATGCTGACGGCAAATTTCCCTGCCCAAACTGCACAAAGACTTATCTCCACGCAAAACACTTGAAGCGCCACATGTTGAGACGTATGAGCCCCTCCTGGTTCCACCTGCATGACTAAGCTAACTTTGTATTCAGACACTGGTGATCGACCATACATGTGTGTTCTCTGCAACGATACGTTCTCTCGAAGCGACATTCTCAAGCGACACTTCCAAAAGTGCTCGGTCCGTCGCGGCAATCCCACTGGAGCAAGCCATTTGTCCAACCCGGCCGCTCATCTCAAGAAGTCTCAGCAAGCTGCTGCCAAAGCGGCTGCTGCCGCGAACCAGTCGCCAGCAAGTGCAACCACACCTACCAGTGGCGTCATGACCAATCCCCCATACACCACAGCTGCTATGCCGAGCACCTCTGCACCAACAACCACTGCTCCAGCGCCAGGTCTATCATACGGTATGCAGTCCAATGGTCAGGGTGACATGCAGCGGCAGGGACAGCCCATGCAAGGCGCTTCTGGCCCCGGCGGTATGGATCCCAACGCCAACAATTCATGGTCCATGCACAACTCTAGAAACAACCAAATGATGTACCACTCGACATCTACACCTCCGGATCACTTTGGCATGCAGCCCGGCGGAGGGGACGACAAGCGCAACGTCATGCCTGGCGCTCACCACATGGGTGATGAGTGGAACCACATGTTTCAACCTGGTGGCAATGAGGGATACATGAATCCCATGTTCGGTGGTTACGATCAGTCACAGGGTGATGTGAAAAAGGAGTATGAGTCTCATGAAGGTGGATCGAATGGTTATTACATTCCCTCTACGAGCCTTGGAGCTGACGGTACGCTTGGCCCCCCTCTCTGGAACCTGCATGCATCTCAGCAAGATGTGTTCCAAGCCAAGGTGAACGCCTTATTAACGTTTGTTTTCCCTGGTGGAATACAGGAATCGCTCCAAGAGCAACAAAATAACCTCGATGTCCAATCCTGCCTGACCGTCGATGCCATACAACATTTTCTCGATCTTTTCCCGAATTTCCTTGGCCATTTCCCATGGCTACATGTACCGACGTTCGATTTCGCAACCGCATACGACGGCCTCGTCCTCGTCATTATTTGCAGCGGCGCAGTGTATTCTGATCACGTTTCTCAAGATCAGGTGCGGCTGCTCATGCAACTTGTAAGAAGTGGCATTGAACGAACCTCAAAAATCCTCAAAAATTTGGAGCTAGGGATACCACAACCGCACTTTTCACCATCCAAAATAGAATACGAAGAGCTTCTGGCACTAACAATACTTCAAACCTTGCTCGTCTGGCACGGTGGTCCTGATGAGAGAGCTCTTGCGCGTGCTGAAAGTAAAAGAGTCATGTATCTCGTCCGGCAGTTTGACATGTTGACTCTGGCTGGTCCGGAAGACCCTGTCGGATTCAGCTATCTTCACAGTCTTCAACCCGGTGAAGAAGCTGATCCTTCACGTTGGGACTGGCGGTCGTGGATAGAGCAGGAGAAGCGGTCCAGACTAATGTTCATGGTCTTTCTCTGGGATGCCGCTATGTGTATCTATTTCAACGCGTCTCCTCAATTTTCTTCGGCTGAGATCAAGTTACCGCTCCCTTGTGACGATGCCGCCTGGGAGGCTCAGGATGCAGAATCTTGTGCGCAAGCTCTGGGTCTCCGGGGTCCGCTGGCACAGTCAAGAATCAATGTTACTGGATCGCAGAGGCTGAAGCAATTGGAGATGCATCATGCAATGAGCGCTTTACATAGCACGTCGGTGCTCATGCAGCCAAGGACCACCAACATTTACTCCAAGTTCATTCTGATCCACGCACTTCATGTCGAGATATGGCAGCTCCAGCGCCAGCACTCCTTCAGCAATCCATCAACAAGCCAAACCGCAAGCATGTACAGCTCAATGAACATGGCCCTTGACCGTTGGAAACAGTCGTGGGATGACGATCTGGCCTTGCAATACCCGTCAGACGATGGCTCTCAACAGACTCCAAAGCGTGTGGGCTTCTGTCGTGATGGCGTACATTTCTACTGGCTTGCCCGTGCTTTCATTCAGCCTAACCGGCTACACGATTGGCAATTGCCCGCCGACAGCCGTCTGCAGCAAACTCTCTACGGACTCAAGAAAGCACGAGAATGGAGTCTAAGCGATGGTGCTAGACGAGGCGAAGAACCAGGAAGTGTCGCTTACATCGAAGATGAGTATGCCACTGCAACCCATGTGCTGGACATGAGGAAGCTCTTTCGACCTTTACACATGATTTCTGATGGTTCTGTACCGACTATCGAACATTCTCAACCTGCCTATCGCTGATACTGGATATCCCTGGATTGACGACAGTCGACCCAAGATCAAGCGTCACAGCGCGGCAAAAGCTCTAGAAACACATTTTTATCTTTGCATGGAAATGGCGCGTCTTTTTTGCATTTTCATGGTGGGCACGAACACTCTACACGCTTTACTTGAACATAGACGGTGGAACTCTACTTAATTCCTGCATTGGGGTGGACGATTGTTATCGTATTATTTGCCTCGACAACATGAGGTGTGGTTCTTTATGGTGGCAAAGTCCCTCGGGCGGTCAGTGACTATGGGTACGAAAAGGCGGTTCGGGAAAGGTCGTGAATGCTTGCTGTTGACTTCAAGAGGGGCAGGTTTACTGGTTGTGTTATTGTTTACATGCATGGGCTGCGTTCGGGGTTCGGGTGATGCGCTTACTGCGGTCCATCACCTGCATTTGTTTTTGCATTGCGCGTTCGATAAACGGGAAAAATCCAAGGAGACAATTACTCCAGCAGGGGACGAAAAGATCGATTTTATGGCGGTTGGCTGAGCTACGTCCAGGCTGGACACCACCACATGGATCAGGGCTTGCTGTTCCACTTTACGGGGGCTGGACAGATGCGATGTTGCTGATTGCAGGCGTGGAGGCGGGAAAGAGTATCATGGTCGCATGGTTACCGATACATTCGCTGTCACCAAAATCACCAAAACTTGAGTTTAACTTTCAACATAGATAGAGGAAAAAGGAACAATTGAGGCGAACGCAATCAATATGGCTATTACACACTTTACAATGGTCCCCTTCCCAACGAGGCTCTCAACAAAAGTTGCTCGTATGCATTCTTGTGCTATACTTCTCGAGGACGACCCACAGATATTCAGGAGAGTTGCCCTATTCCCTAGTATCCACACTCAGCCTTGTTCAGCCTCATATGTGACGTGTCAGGAGAACAGACTCTTTGCAAGCCTACCCAGTACTTCGCCATATCACCGATGGGATGCAATGAGCGGCACGCGTTATGGTTAGTGTATACTAACTAAACGAACGCGAACGTTTGATTTAGGTTCAGACATTGCTCTGCACTGTATGCTTTGTTATTGCGTGGCGCATCCACTCTTCGCGTTGCGTACGTACGCTGGCGAAAAAAGGGGTTCATCTCAGACCCTGTAAGTTGGTCACTCCACTCAGATCTGTGTGATATCAGATTCGGCTCAATGTTAGGTACGCGCAATTGTTCTTGGCCATCTTGTCTCAGAACGACAGCGTACGCAGGTAGAACCGAGAAGGTTCAGCGGCGCAATACATGTGAGGTGTTGTGAGCGATCGGGATCTTAATCGTGTTTCAGGGAACGGACCCCTGAAGATCGTGGTCATGTAAACGACACGCAAAGCTCTTGGGACAGGTGAGTTGGTCTTGCCAACGGACGGGACTTCGATGAAGGCGCTCTCCATGCACACATGTGGTGGCTGTCAGTCCTACCGATCGTGACACTGGGCTTAGTCATCGCTTAGCTCAACTGACATGATGGTTCACCAGGTCCAAATCTCAGGACGGCGAACCCCTTTGCAAAAGTCAGGACTCGGCATTGAGTATCTTGCAATCCTTGATACAGCAATCTTCGGGCCTGGAAGTAAACAGTGTGCTATATGACTCGTCCTCTTGGTTGCATCGGGCCCTGATACTGCCATCCTACCGGAGCTGGGCTAAGAAGTGTGGTGTGCCCATGGCAACGACGGCAAAGACCACGTCGATGAAAAGAAGGGGAGCTTGGAAGATTGGCAACGAGCATCTTCTGAGCATGGGGTTGGATCTGTGCGGATCAGATGAGTTTGCAGGGGTCAAAGTCTCGGATGATGAGGTGAGCAATCATCTCATGGAGAGTAGGACTAATCTACAGGTCAGCATGGAAGTCCGGTTACCAGTTCGGGGTACCTGTTGCGTGGCTCATCTCAATGTATGTACCACCTTGCATCAGGTCGCCGGCTGGATCCTCTGGGGCACACTGGTGGCCACAAGCAAGAGAAGCTAGCTGTTCGAGAAGCCTGCGACCGGGTCGAAGGCAGAGATATCCAGGTGAGAGAACGATCAGATAGTCACAGTGAGACCCAGTGGCAGCTTTGTCAAAAACACAGGCATGAGAAGTGGAAAAGAATCTCTGAGAGAGCCTGGAACTCGGTCTCGTGGCAAGGAGTGGTATTGGGTGGTAGCAACAATGTCCGCAACGACGTGAAAGATACCCTTGGGGCTGGCATTCACCGGGCTCATAACACGATGCAAATCGCATTTTGGCATCGACGGATGTTTCCCAGAGACTGAGTCAATTGAAATTGTGCAAAAGGCGGCCAACATCAGGTGCGTTTCTGCCTGCGCTCTACCGTTCCTTCTCAGTGAAACTCTCCAAGTCCGATTTGCAATCAACCAAATTCTTCTAGGTCAAACCACAATCATAATCAATTCAAGCTCATCTCATCATCTATGAAAGAAGCACTGTCTCGTCTGCCAAATTCATTGCTGATTCTGGTGGCCTCCTGTCACAAAATATCCTCACTCGAGAACCCTTTCTTCAGCCTTCTCTTCACATCTTACCACCTCGTACTGCAACACCAACCAGCTTCCACCCATCACGATGACGCAGCAATACTCCAAGGCCGGTCATGCGCGTTGTCTGCTGAGAACCAAGCCTAGTGACTGGTTCGGTGAAGGGCCGATCGAGCAAAGAGACATGGATTTGCTTGATGCAGAGAGTGTCTCCTTCGTCAATTACGACCAAGGCAGTTACCTTCGATGGATTGTGAGTTGGACGAAGTTCCCACCGGCTTCTTATCTAACTCCTGTCATATAGTATCACATGAAGGCTGGAGAGACGTTGAACATGGTACGTTTGACGATACACTCCGATGGGGCCGGCGGCCTCCCTCCATCCAGCGTTCACTTACTGACCTATTCTAACAGACAAAGTGGACTGTTGAGAACGACGAAGCTTGCAGAGAGTTGGTTCGCTCTGGCGGAGGACACCTGTACGGTTTCGGCAACGCCACTTGGGCAGCTGACAATTGGGCTTTTGTGACTGGTAAGAAAACGCACACCGATGGCGAGCACCCTGCTGACAACTTACAGTCAGGATCAATATCACGGGCACTCCTGGTTCGGGGTTCAACTGCGGATTCATGTCAACACGTCCTGCCAACATCCGCATCTTCAAAGGTCCTGCATACATTTGTTCCATCCATGCATGGGATGCCATGATTCTTCGGGATTGCACCCCCAATAACGCAACCGGCGGTATGGGTAATGTTGAGAGCATTGGAACGCGCAAATGGGACATTCTTTGCATGAAGATGTGTGAAGATAATCACTGTAAGGATGCCTTCACAACTTCGACCGTCTGATACTAACGTACCTGTCAAGATCCATGGGTGGTTGTTACTGTCAGAGATGCTGGAAGCGCACAGGAGCCAGGAGCCTTCATGTAGCTGTCAAGACCCTGCGGCTTGCGGGTGCGTCATCATCCATTGATTCGAAAGGGAAGAAGATGCCTGCGTCGACCTGTCAAAGGGACAGTGATACGGAAGAATGTGGAAAGTATGGCATCACGAAGGTCAAGCAGAGGAATGGCCCAGGGGTTTTCGCCATGAGACCTTGAGCGAGTGGGTTTGTGAACAGTTGGAGCTTGCAAGAAATGTACATCAAATAAGCGACGAGCTGTACCACAAATGCCTCTCCTGCGCCTCCAAGTACCTGCCAAACCTGTTTCCAGAAAAGTGGCACTGTCTGACCGTTGTTGCTCCTCAGGTGCAAATAGGTACCATTCTTTATTGTTGTCAGGAGCCCTTCGCAGGCACGGTAGACAGCATTAGCCTTTGGCAAGGGGAAGGGCATCAACCCTGCCATACATTCCTACTGACTTGGAGTCAAATATACCCACTGTCGCGAACCTGCTGGACGTTGAACTCATAATGTCAATGTACTCCATGTCAGGCGGTGCCACTTCTTCCTGGGAACAGGCCTTGGTGCCCATACTTAACGTAGTACATCCACAATAGACGCGTTCTTCTGCAGGAAAGTTTGCCGACGCGTCGTGTAAAGTGCTTGCATTAAAAGAAGCCGAAGGCCAACAAGTCGGCTACCAATAATGTTGAGTGAGGATAATGTTCGTGTGATACTGCTGCCTTTCAAGCCAACATGGATGGCCTCGACCGACCCTCAAAGCGAAGACGAACTGGGACGTATGCGACGAGACGAAGGACCCTAAACACCGCGGACGAAGCAGACTCCAATATCCAAGATGTCCGGAACGGTACTCAAGACCAAGACGTCGTAGACGAGAGTGCAACGGAGCCCAGAGATACGGCTGGCGAAGTAGAAGAGACCGAGGCTGCAAAGTCTGTGTCAAGAACTAGCAGTACCAGAAAGAGAAGGCCGAGCAATCGAGCATTGGATACAAGTGTAGATCCCACATCTAGTACCAATAGGAGGAGGCCACGAAAATATACAACAACGGATGAGGCTGGGGACATAGAAAAGGCGCGCGAATCTACAGCTGGCGGGCAAGAAATCGATGGAGTTGGGGATGATGAAGAAGACGAGCACGAGGAGACCACCCAGCAGCGGCGCTCAAGCGGACGAGCACGACGAGCCCCTCGGCGGTTCTCACCCGATCCAGAACCATTGGAGAAACCCTCGCAACCACAGACAAAGGCATCGCAGAAATCGCAGCCGAAGCCGAGACGGACGAAAGACGTGAGAGAAGACAACGGGACAGTTGCACCATCACCTCAGCCTAAAGGTATCCTAACCCCTTCTCGGCATGCTCGAGGAAAGAAGACGAGCCCGCGAAAATCGGTAGTCTTTGACGCAGATGAGCAGCAAATTGAAGAACGGCTCGGATTCAAGGACATCACCACGTCCAGCAAGAGCAAGGCTTTGACGAAGAACACCAACAAGGCAACAGATACCTCTCCGTCAAAAGTTTCGTCGCAACAGAAGGAAATCGGCGCAAAGGCCGCTACAACTGGAACAGATCTGCTTCTGGATAACGTTGACGACGAAGACGACGAGCTTGAAATTGAGCCTGCGCCTAACGTGGATGACATCCTTTCCTGGAACAACACCAAGACCATTGGATTAGATGGCAGCCAAAGAACATCGCTCCACGAACAACAAGAAGATGTGCATATCACGGAGATCAAGACCGAAATCCTCAGCCGCATCACCGGCCAATCCCTTCCCGCCATTTCCAACCTGCAGACTCAGTACGACACCCTGCACTCCCTACTAGAGGCGACCGTCGCCGCAGGCGAGTCAAACTCTCTACTCCTCCTAGGCTCAAGAGGCAGCGGCAAGTCCCTGCTAGTCTCCCACGCACTAGCCGACCTAAGCAGATCCCACGGCACTCACTTCCACGTCGTTCGTCTCAACGGCTTCTTCCAGACCGACGACAAGCTTGCCCTACGCGAGATCTGGCGGCAACTAGGCCGCGAGATGGCCGTCTCCGAAGACGAGACAGGCGAAGTGACTAGCTATGCCGACACCATGGCCAGTCTTCTCAGCTTGCTTTCCCATCCAGAGGAGTTCACCGACCCCAACGCCATGATGCTCGACGGTACGAACGAGGAAGTCAACAAGACTGCCAAAAGCGTCGTCTTCGTGCTCGATGAGTTCGATCTCTTCACCACGCACCCGAGACAAACGTTGCTGTACAATCTGTTCGACATCGCACAGGCGAGGAAAGCTCCCATCGCTGTGATCGGTTGCTCCACCAGGATGGATGTGGTTGACTGTCTGGAGAAACGTGTCAAAAGCCGCTTTAGCCACCGCTGGCTGCATATACCCAGCATGAAGACTCTGAAAGTGTTCGAGGACGCAGTCATAAACACTCTGATCATGTCCGTCGATGGGAAGGAGGCTCTTGGTGTGAGCAAAGATGATCTTGAATGGAGGCAGAGGTGGAACACAGTTGTGAAGGTCAGTCCACGACAGCACTGCCAGGTCTGGCATCTGGCCAGAGCCATCGTTACGGATTACTGACTCTTGAACTGCAGACTCAACTCGTCTCTCAGCCTAATATCCAAGACCTGCTGAAGAAGACGTTCTACAGCACAAAGTCCATTCCGGACGTCCTTGCGGCCTTGTACATACCTATCGCGACACTCTCTGTTCCTCACGAGTCCGATACTCTCACCACAGCCAATGACAACGACAGCCAGGAACACGCCATTGAAGGCGTCGTCAAGATGGCAACGATGTCCAACTCTTCACCTTCCCTCCTCACTGTACTTCCGCAGCTGCCCACCTTGCACTTGTCACTCTTGATAGCTGCGGCTCGTCTTGAGACCATCCACAATTTTGAGGCGGCAAACTTTGCCCTTGTCTACAGCCACTACGTCGAGCTACTGAAGCGCTCCAGACTGCAGCGCTCCTCCTTATCGGCTCGCTCTCATGGCGCTGCATTGACGGGTGCCGGATTTAGGCAGTGGAGCAAGAGTACAGCGACGGGAGCTTGGGAGGATCTGGCACAATGGGAGATGATTGTGCCTGTTTCTAGAGCGGCTGTTGCTGGAGGTGGAAGCAAGTTCAGCGAGCATACTTTGGGTGGCGACAGCGTAGGGGTAAGGATGTTCAGAGTGGATGTGGCCCTGGATGAGATTGCGTGGGCGGTAAGAGAAAGGTTGGGAGGTGTAGGAGCAGGCGAAGTGTTGAGCAAGTGGTGTAACGAAGTGTAGAAGCCATTGAGCTTTGGATGCTAGGCATTCAGTACAGTGTTGACCCATTCGTTAGCTCGGCATGTAGTTATGGCCATCTCTGCAGGGAGGTCGAATGCTATGCAGTGTATATACTAGGTGAGACAATGGCCCGTTTGACTTCGTCAGAACCTCGAGAGTGCATGGGGATGCGGGTGGTTGCAATCCCTGCCGGCATTCATTCACCGGTTGGTGATCATGGATCCATTCGAATTGACAAGGAGATTGAAGACATCCAAACGTCTAGGACGTGCACAAGACGAAATTGAGACCGCGGCCAGAACGGGCTGCAAACTCATGACTCTCAGGCTCCTTTAGCCTGGTGCTGTTCTCGTTAGGACCCTCCTCTTTTGGGAAGAAGAGCCAGGTTAGCGAGACCGTAAGTATGTGCTTGACCCAACATGAGAGACATGCACCCCAACCGAAATCGGGACGATCAAGGTAATTGGAATTATTTGTGACGTGTCAATCACGGGAGAGAAAGCAGCAGTGCGGGTTGCGTTTGAAGGCTTGTCGATAGGTGACAAGGTGCATGCATTAGCTAACATGCGTCTCATGGTGACTGACCGTGTATGCAGGACATTCGGGGCGCTCCTTACCGCCATTTTCGATGCCTGTAGAAGCCTTCTGTATCCAATATTGTTGGGCTCCCTGCTGTATAGACGAAGGTGTTCCTCTGCGAAATGGACAACGAGCCTCGTGTTGGCTTATGCTCACCAGCAGTTCTGGATGCCGCTTCATCTATGCTCAGTGTATTTCTTCACCGCCAGCTTCTGGGTAGGATGCTACCCACTTGCACTTGAAGCGCTTTGAAGGGTCTGCTTGCATGTACCGTGGACGGGGATTTCCGGTACTCACATCTGAGTCTCTAGAAGGAAGCTAGGCATCCACTCGAGCATATGAAGGGTGATCATGGGGACAGTAGTGCCGTTTTGAGCGGTATCCAAGCGCTGGACCGCGTAAACGCGGAGACAGGGCCAATGAGGCAAATGTTGGGCAGCCAATGCTTTCCAGTCAGACCCTGTGATTCCATTTTGCTGCAGACCTAAATATTTCTAGTTCGTGTCGCGGATGTACGTCGGCGGGTGCTAGGAGGACTGAAGGCCGCGCTTTTGGGCCTTCGATTGGGCATCGACAATGTAGGCATCGTGATCATCTGCAGCAGTATTAGCTCAATGATTGAATTCTAGCAGGAGAATATGTTCGTGAAGTTAGAGCATGACACGCGGGCGCCGAGCCCCGTCGACCGAGCTCCGTCGACCGAGCCTGACCTTTGGCGTGGTTGGAGACCAGGGGGAGGTTGTGCTGTTGAGGCGTGCGTGTTGCTGCCGTGAAGATGTCAAGGATGAAAGGAGGAAACGGCGTGGATCGTCGATTGCAACGCTGCGCTCAGGTGTCGGAGCAGCTGTGTTCGTGCTTGCAGACTGACCGGGGGATGCTATGTGTGGACAGTATCCAAGACCTCTACAGGCTCGGGTCTGCTTGCAAAGGAGGAAAGACTGCGCAGGTGTCATGCATGGCAGTAGTGGATCCAAGACTGACAGAAAGCACACCAGTTCTTCCCTTAAGTTAGTGCAGCCGTCTTTGAACCTGGCTCGCGCGCCTGTCGGTCGCTTCCTTCCGTCCCGAGTGCTAGAGTTGACATGGCCCCCCCAAGATCGCCCTGCCTTCAACTTTATTTCGTCCTCATATCATCACCTCTTTCTTCCCTCCCTTATTCCCCGCGTCTTCTTCTTTCCTTGGGAAGTCTTCCTTCTCTTCTCACCTCATGAGAGATCTTGAGCGCAGCTTAATCAATAAGCGTTTGACCATCTGCAGAGACAAAGAGATGCCAACTGCGCGGAACAGCGATGGTGGCATATACTGTGCTTGACAGGAACTCCGAAGCCTGTTCAGAACCTTAGGTCACAATGTCGACGACTGTTCACGCTGAGAACTCAAGGTCTGCGCCCAAATGCCCTAAGCCTGCCGGTGCATCATGCGTCAAGCCGATCACAGACAATTTAGTCGCAACCAGCTGTAGTGATATCTGCAACACGTTCCGCTGACTTGGTCGTTTTATCATATCGAGCATGCATCCTACCCGGACGACAACTGAAGCTTTTTGAGAACTCATCACGCCTTGAAGCCTGGCCAGACTTCTCTGAGGTTCGACAACAACCTCGTCAGGCGATTCTTAGGCTTCAGCCTTGTTCTGCGCTGTGGACACCGACAGTTGCCAACTCAAGTCATCAGTGATACCGAACCTGCTGGTCATTCCAGCATGCGAGCATATTGAGCCTGGACGACGACCCTACTCACCCAGGCGTTTGTTTGAATATCCAGTCAGAGAAGTCTAAAGGTGCAGAAGGACAGGCTCATGTGACTTTCGACAAAAGCGCTGCAGGAACATCTCCGGCCCTGAATCACCGACATCATCTCCAATCAAAGTTCGGATCATCAGGGCTGTTATCTTGGAGGCTTCGTACCTCAGGCTAACTTCATGGTCATGGCTCCCGGAGTATAGTCAAGAGAGGTTGCTGTTAACCTCAGTCGAATACTGTTGAATGCACATGCAGCTGACACACATCATGAGTCTGCACCGCTGAGCAACAAAGTTTGTTTACCTGCAAAATTGTCGGTTTCTTTCCGGTTCCGCAGCCAATACCAAGGGCTTATGGGCCCTTACTGGGGTTATGGGAGTGCGAGTTTGCTCGTACAACTCCTCTGACTTGCCAAACGAGACTTTTGGTCCAGATCCGCAAGCGAGTACTAATGCACCAGTAACCCAGTAACAACAAGCATGGCCACGCAGGTTGCATACGACTGAGAGTCTTCAACGAGTCAGGCCGTTGGCGATCGAAACGCATGGGGGAGGAGTCAAAACGGGGTTGGCACGCTCAGCTTCTACCATGGTGGCTGATGGGTAGGCATAGCTACCAATTTAAACACTGATATCCCCTCCCTCAGCCTTTTCGATCTCGTCTCAATCCCTATCTACCTTTACACAGGTAGGCACGATTTCATTCTCAGCAAAAGTATCACGTTTGGTTGATGGCAACAGCGGTCTTCTTACGAAGTTAACACAAGGACGTTCTATCGCGGATGGAGAACGGCCATCGGCCAATGGCCACAGGTCTGTGCAACCAAATTTATGCAGGACACCATCTGCCTCTGCCACTCTAGTTGTGCAACCACGCCTGCTGACCATCCCTCGCAGCAATTGGAGGCTCAACACTCCGCATGGCTCTACCGGAATTCAGAAGTGGCCAGTCTCGACGCCTCCATGATGGTAAGGAAAAGATTGTACGCTTTACCCCTCAAAGTATTGGGGAATTGACTATACAGTAGGGAGCAGCAGGCCACGCATGAAAGGTTCTGATGGCGACCAGGATGAGGATCATGAGGACGTAACAGCACTTCGTCGTCGCTGTGGAAAACCCAAGGATGAACCCAAGCCACCGCCACCGAGGCCACCACCAAAGCCCCAGGAGCCACCTCCACTTCCTGGCGTGTCATAACGATTTGTTTCCAGGCACGTGGAAACTGTTTACGCAGGTCACTGATGAACCAAGATTGGACGCAGGGAGCATACGGCTTGTTACATTGGGATTGTGGATCGAAGCACAGAATGACCATAAAAGTTCTTGATTAGAAGTATTTGAAGCAGGCGTTGGGAAGCAGACAATTCTTGCTGCCAACGGCGCACACTAAGCTCACTTGATTGATCTCTGACTTATGAAAGAAGGAGCCTCCGATAATTGGGACAGTCTGATTCTCCGAATCTGCCGAGGCACGGAGCTCTTGCTTCAGGCTTCTGCTGCTCCCCACAGATCGGACTCTGAACGCACTGGATCGGCAACATCAGTTGATGCGATAAGCCCGATTATGGCCATGCTAGGCAGCTGCGAAGATGAAAGAAGTGGGCAAATTGATACGTCGGTGGGCTCCAGGATTGGGACTGGGACCGGGCGTCAGGAGACGTGGTACTTGATCGTCATGAAGAGGTCATGGTCACACAGGCTGCAAGATCATCCCCGCTGAACCGACAGCATATCAAACATGCGGACCGCATGATGGCATTCTGACAAGCTCCGCAGATGCGCCGACAGGCTTGCGATTCTGACATTGATATTTCTCGGACCGATGCGCATGGAGAGCTTATTTTCTGTATGCCAATGATGAACTCGCTCCTGAGCGAAGTATCGTAATGGTCAGGCGGCATGAGATTCAACTTGGGAAGGCCCTCGGTATGCATCGAGTCGGGTCGATCTGCAGATTCCATAACCTAAGGCCTCTTGACCCCGGACATGCGAAGGCGTGAGGGTCCAGCCTTGATGCGTTTTTGTCCTGGTCCTAGAATTGTGACAGTCGTGTCCAATTGTAGATGATGTCTGGTGAGTCCTCTCACCTGTTTGTCGAGAAGAGCAAATGGTCATGCAAATCACCTACCGGATAATTTAGCCTCAACCCTCGCCCTGACCCCAGACTGTGAGGTCGACCAAAGGGATAACCTTAAGAGGTTTCTGGTAACACAAAAGACCTGACGGGCTCAACGGTAGTACTTTAAGAAGTAAATGTAGCTGCAGGATGTGCGTGACGAGATTGGGACATGTGTGGGTGAAAGACTGGGATTCGATGGAAACTGACCTAAGGCGCCGCCTCCAACCATTTCTTAGACCCGGGCAATGATCTTCCACCCTGGGCGATCTTTCCACCCCTCGAGTTGCTGAGCGCCTGGCGTGACGTTGGTTTGTTAGGTGTGTGAGACGTGAGAATCTCCCTAAACCTGCAATGCTCGTATTTTTCTGGGTGTGATTTCGCGTTCAGACTTGCTGGTTAACAACCCTGGACAGGTAAAGAAATCTGTCTCCTCGTTTCAGAGCGAGTTGCCCTTGCAATGCCTCTCAGACTGAAGCCCCCAAGTTACATGCTTGTCACCTTCCACCTTTTCTGTCAACCTGTTGACTGCCTGCGCTACGCCCCGCACCGTTGATTTCTGGCTCTTTCATTTCTCTGGTTCACCCGGAATCTGCCCATCCTTTCTCCTTTGTCACAACCTCACTTCCTTCTCACCGCCACCTTCTTTACCCTTCTCGTCATGCAGTCTTCTCGCTGCATGGGTCGGACGCCCGCGGTTGGTACTGACCGGACCTGGCCACCTCGCGTGCGTGACGGCCCGTGTTCTTCACCCTCTTCTCCGCCGCCGCATCCTATCTGCTAGAGCCAACAGTTACACAGCAGCTTCGTTAGCTTGCTCCATATCATGACCCGACATCCTGCTCAGCCTTTCCTCTTTTTGTCCAGACCTGAAGTGTTTCTTGCTAGACCAATCCCGGGTCCTTGCACTACCCCTCCTACCTCTGCGTCCGACTAGCCTCTTGCTTGCGCTGCGTATTTGGGGAAGGCGTTGATTTCGGCACATCCAACGGAAATGGGACAGGTCACAATTCTCAACAGCTCGCCAGATATGGTCAACGTGCCGTCGGCAAGACTCCTGCTTGCCTATTCCTCCCTGCTTCCCGCCAACCAGTGAAGTCCACGTCTTGTCCAATCAATCCTCCCTCGATCTACCCTGTCCTGGTTGGCTTGCTGCCCTGCTCGGTCAGGCACCTTTGATCGCCTCCATCTTCCAGCAAATCATCCAGTCCAGAATATGGATGCCTGACTGAGGTTGATGCTTTTCCTTGCCAGAGGCACCACGTGTTCATTGGATATAGCACGCCCTTCTATCAACCACGTGCTGAGATCGCAGTCACTGTACATGAACTAGTGAGATCTCGATAACCTTCGTTCTCCAAGACTTGCTATGTTGTATTAGCAGGCACACGCCCTCAAATATCATGTCCAGCCCGAGAACACCATGTCATTCGAGGGAGGAGTGGGAGGAATGGAAAGCAGCTATTGGGCGAATGTACTTGGACGAAAACAAGACTTGCAAAGAGATCAAGACCTATCTTGACAGGGCACAGTTTGGCTGTACTGAGAGGCAGATCAAGAATCGACTCAGCGAATGGAAGTTTGAGTGCAAAAAGACCCCGGCACAGCATTACATGGCCATGCTGTCGGTCACGATCGCTTTGGCTCATCAAGGCTTTGACGTGGTCTTCGACGTGCCGAAGAGACTGGCCAGAGAGGACTTTACCGTCAAGAAGGTCAAGAAGGAATGCGACAGGATCCGGAAGAAATGCGACAAGGATCGCACCACTTTTACCATCCCGTCTATCGAAACTGCCGAACAGGCCTTGTGTGATGCAAACATACACTGGAAAGCCGTCACGCAAGAAGATCAGCCTGGCTTGATCGCTCAGCCTTGTCCTCACCTCGACGGCACTATCGATGCATATCGTTCTGAGCAGCAGCAAGCAGCAGCTAATCTTTACGAGTACACTCGAAGCCATGAGTATCCCACCAGGGACCGAGCATCTCCAAGCCATCGCATTCCCATAATCAACACGTCGCCTGAATCCTCGTATCGCAGCTCGCCAGATTCCAGTGGCAGCCAAAAGAATTCTCCACGATCGCCGAGTTCTCCTGGCACGCTTTATAGCGATGACAGTCCAGGGACTTCCCAGCCTAACCGGAGCCCGATTGAAATGTTAGCTGTCAGACCTCCGCCAGATGCGGAAATACCAAAATCCTCTGTGGTGTTGCTCTCGACACAATGTGGCTATGGGGACAAGGGCGATAGTCTCTGTCGATCAATTTCTGTTCCTTATGGTATTCCTGAAGCTACATGTTCTGTTGGCAATCACATTTCGGCTCCGTCATGCAAGACATCGAACACCGCCAAGATCCCCTCTGCCAATGCGCAAATTCTAGCCAAAATACTGGACACTCGAGCCGAAGTCTCGCAGATTTCGAACCTATATTGCAAAGCCGAGCCGAGCGAGGACTTTGATTTCTCTGAAGCGCTCGATTCCATGAAAGTCGAAGACAACCACAATTCTACCTGGAAACGTTCAGATGGCGTCTCTTCATCGGTGAAATCGAATACAAGCAACCATAAGATGAACGCCTGCCGATGGGCTGCACCCTATTATTCGCAATGCTTCAAGAACAACTTCGACAAAACCACTGTGGACCGCAGCAAAGTCCAAGCCATGCAGATGTTGAAGCAATGCCTCAAGGAAGACAATCCCTGGGTGTACCCTTGTCTGATCTGGATGGTATTGGTCCTCGGATCACATTGCAGGATGCAAGAGCTAGCCAGCTTCGTACATGCCAGTTGCGAAATTATCGACGAGGACCCTAATATGCATGACAGCTTCACTTTTGCTGCCCCTTTCCATTACACGTTGGCATTCACCACAGGCAATGACGGCGACATGAATCACTGGGGCGACTGCCTTCCACGCGCATACGAGCAGATACAACACATCTGGGGCGAAAGACATCCAAACTTTCTGGTGATTGCGCATTTTTATGCATGGCATCAACTCCGACGCGGAAACTACGATTGCGGCATTCCGTTGCTGAGACGTTGCTTGCCTATATGCGAGCAGGTCATGGGTCGCCACAGTCTAGTGACTATTAATGGCTTAGTCATGATTTCTCGTGCTCTGGAAGAAACTCAGAACTTCCGATGGGCTATCGACTACTTGCAGACTGCTCTTGATCGACTCAACGGCCAAAGACCGGACCTGGAGAAGTTCCGCCTGACGTTGCTTCAACGACTTGCCGAACTCAAGTTACGCCACACAGATGACCTGCAGACTGCAGAAGCCCAGCTATTCAATGTCCTATATGGCCGCGGATTTCTGGGCGGTCTGGATGAAAGGTCTACTTGGTCCACGGTGCACAGCCTCTGCGAAGTCTTCAATAAAACCGGCCGAGCTCGACAGGCGATTGAGTTGCTTGACTACTGTACGAAACGGCTTGACTGGGAGCGTACGCGAGATTGGTGCATTGAACATCAGAAAGAACCACCACCTCCGCCTTGGTGGTGGCCTTGTGAACTCCACGAGATCACTGGGGAGCAGAGTTCTTTCCTGTTCAATTGACGTCGAAGAGAAGGTATTGGGATGCTACAATCCAAGACCTGGGGTCACTGTTCACGTATTTCACGGCTGTTTACAATGAGGAAGACGATGACGATATCAATGGCGTATGAAAAGAACGTGTTGCGAAGATTGGAAGAAAAAGAAAGGAAAAGGCCATACAGTTGCCGCAAGGCATCATCCTATGGGTGTTCTGGATCCCAAGGAAAAGGGTTCAATATGTCCCCTGGATACGATACCACAGATAGTTTACATACTTTCGGGTTGTTTTCAAATATGACCAGTATTCGAACGATGTGTCAGCCAGGCTTTCCCACTTGTTGCGGATAGCCTGATGTCCTTGGTTGTCGTTTCTTTACAATGTCAGGTTGATGTTGCAGCATTAAGCATACCTGGGTATGTACTAGGGATGATTTCCGAAATTAGGAAAATCTATGGCCACTTGTGTCTATGCACTGTCTCTATCTCTCAAGATGGGCGTCCTGAAATGCATAACTAGGAATCTTTTTGCACCTTTATCTTCTCAGCGCTATCTGCTTTTGCAGGGTCCTATCCCTGGAGTATCTTCGGCTTGCCACCAATGTACAAGAACGACAGGACCGCCGTGATGCCTGTTATGACAGCCACAACCAGATTCATGTTTCCATACCCGATGGTATCTCGGAGTCCTCCACTGAGCAACGGGCCAATTGTCAAGCCAGCGCTGAAGACCAAGGAGTTGAAAGCGTACAGTTGTGCATAGGGCCCGTTTTCGCCAAACAAGCCTGGATTTGCCTTGTTATATTTTTGAACAACGTCACTTGCTTCGACGATGCTAGGAGAGCCAATGACCGCAAGGCCGATGCCATTGAGAGACAATATGGCGGAGTATAATATGATGTTCCCTTTGGTGTTCGAAATGAGGTGTTCTGTCGGCAGCCGGAGAAGGATGAGCGCGGGAACGAGATATCCGAAGCCGAGCACAGCTGCGGGCTTGGTGCCGTACTTGTCCACTGCCCAGCCTGCCAAAGGTCCAAGCAAAAGATACGGGATGTCCAATACGATGAAGAGGAGGCCTGCTTGCAGTGAATCGAAGTCGAACAGTGATGCTGCTTCGGTGGGAATGGTGGCGTCGAACGTCGCGAGTAAGGCCGCTTGGACGAAAGCCAGGAGAAGTGCGACGAGAAGCCGCGGGCTGGAAAAGCAGTAGAGAATGGGCAGGTTTCGGAGCAAACTGTTTTGGCCGTGGGAGATGCGGTAAGCTTCCTCCTCCTTCTTCGGCAACAGGGGTTCCTCTTCGCTGCGTTCTCTATTTTCACCCTCTTCTTCCCTGACTCCGTGTTCTCCAGAATTGCTTTTGCCTTCATAGGACTTGTCGTACTTCGCAGCGGTTTTTCTCTCGATCATCAGAGCCCGTAGTATGAAGTCGACCACAAGAAGTGCAGACCCTAGTCCAAACACCCCAGCATAACCGGTCTTGTTGTGGAGGACTCCTCCCAGTACGGGTGCTGCCAATTCGCCGACTGATATGAAAGAGAAGATCTGACATTGCGTTAGCTGGCACCAATCGTGATCGGAAGAATGCACTTACTGTCCCAATCACCTTCCCTAGATTTTCTGGACCGACGGTGTCGAGCACCATTGCCAACCCAACGGTCCAGACAATCGCACCGCTGATGCCTTGTAGAATTCTGGCCATGACTAACATGAGAATGGTCTGACCCATGGCTAGCATAATGGTGGCGGCCAGCAAGGCGGCAAGACCGCAAAGGAAGGGAAATTGGCGTGCATTGGCCCGGTCCGCAATGACTCCGATGGGTATGGAGAAGATGACACTAGCACCTGCGTAGGCAGCCAAAAGCCAAGAAACATAAGATTGGATCTTTTCGTCCGGGAGACTGACTCGCTCTTTGAGCATGAACGGTAGGACAGGGACGATGAGTCCATAGAGAAAAAGGTCGGTAAAAAGTCCAACGGCGACGGTAGTAAGGATGAAGGTAGTACTGGCACGCCATCGCAGGCCTGTGGGTGCTTTCTTAGAGGACATGATGTTGTTTGTCTTATGAAACGAGTGAAGTGTGTTGTGATACCATTTATAGGGCGAGAAGGGAAGATAGTTCCAAGGTATGGAGACTGAGAGGATGATTGTCGCTGGTCGGAAAAGAAGTGATTAGATCGTACCTGCACGTGTAAAACTCTTGAGGTCTGTGAGATGCAGGAACCGGCGAGTCTGTTTCCAGAAAATGTGGCACGGTCTGACCGCGGTGCCTCTGCTGTTTGAAAGACCTATCGTGCCTTATCGTCAACCCCGAACCATTCGTACACATCATCATAGCTCTAGCACTTGAGTCCGTAAAGATTAACAGCTCTATCGTATCGTCATACTATCTTGCTGATGATACTCGCTGTCGTGAACCTGCTGGACTTCAAACTTATCTCGTCGATGTACTCCCTGTCTGACAGTTCGACTTTTTCTGGAAATAGCCTTGCCGGAAAATGATGACCTCATTAATCATCAATACTCGTCAACAACCAAACAAACTCAGCCTTGTCACCTTGACATGTCCATTCAAGGGATATCGTGTCCCAACTTAGTATTTGAGTTAGTGAAATGGCTAATGGTGGTTCACCAGGTCAGTGATGCATCCGACCATTAAGCCATCATTCAAGGCGAGCGGTAGATTGCATCTGCCATCTTGGTGACCTGAACCATCTCGCTCACATCGTGAATACGGACGATTTCAGCACCTCCTTCAATGCTCGCCGTCACAGCAGCAGCGGTGCCATAGCTGCGCTTCGAGGCCTCTTCTACTTCGGTGACCTTGCCCACAAATCCCTTCCGACTTGGTCCCGTCAGCCAAGGGTGGTTTTTCAGCCAAGCCGAGTATTCGGTATCGTCTCGCAGTTCGCGTAGCCTCCGCAGCAATTCAAGGTTCTGTTGTTGATTCTTCGCAAATCCCAATCCTGGGTCCAAAATTATGTGCCATGGAAGGATGCCGGCGGCTCTAGCGGCCTGAACACGTTCGCTGAGCTCTTCCGCAACCCCTTTGAGAACGCCTTCAGGATAGTCGGTCAGCTTCATCATGGTGTGGGCGTCACCTCTCATATGCATGAGTATTATGGTCTTGCCGAGCTCGGCGACTGTGGCGAGCATGGCCTTGTCGTGCACTCCAGCTGAGACATCGTTGATGATGTCAGCACCTGCAAGAATGGTCTCTCGAGCGACTTTTGAATGGAAGGTATCGATGCTGAGAGCCACGTCATTAGCTTCTTCCATGCTTCTGATCGCTTTCACAACGGGAAGTATTCGTTTGAGCTCCTCTTCAGCACTGAGATATTCTGCCCTAGGTCGTGTGCTTTGACCACCAATATCAATAATGTCGGCGCCGGCGGCGATGAAATTTCTGGCGGTTGCCATGATCGTCTCCAGATCCTTCTGGCTATGTACACATCCATCGGAGAACGAGTCGGGCGTCAGGTTGAGAATAGCCATGACATGCGTTTTGCGAGCCGAGTCATGGCTGCGAATGAGTGGCATTTGCTGGTGGAGGACAGTGACAGGAGACATTGAGCTGTCCATTTCAGGGAGGGCTTGCAGAAATTGATATATCGAGCGATGGGCGGCGGACGGTGTGAAGCTGGAAGGAAGATGCTCATAAGGTAGTATACTTCACCAAATTAGCATTTAAATGATTCTTTTGTAGTCTTTGACTTACTCTGCAAGTGGCCGTAGCACGAATTCTCTTTCCAACATGAGCTTATGGGGAACTTCGAGACGCGGGTGCTTGATGTGTTCTTGATTATACAGGATTATGTCGAGGTCAATTGTTCTGGGTCCTTTGTCGATGATTCTTTTCCGGCCAAGCTCGTTTTCGATACTTTGCAGCACGTCCAGTAATGGCAAAGGCTCAAGCGTAGTTTCGATCTGACAGACGCCATTCAGGAAAGGATCCTGGTCATCGTAGTACATTGGCTTGGTTTCATATAAAGAACTTAGTTTGATGACGTTGAGGTTCTTGTCCTTCATTGCAGCCAAGGCTGCTTCGATAGTTGCGATTCTGTCACCCATGTTGCTGCCGAATGCAACCACTGCTTTATTGGGTGCATCCGACATGGTAGATGAGGCTTTCATTCTCGACGTCGAAAAAGCTCTTTGCTTAAGTAAAACTGGGAAGTAGGATCGGGCCAGATGGGAGTTGGATTCGAGGTTTTGTGATGGATATCTGGCTGTATGGGCGGCAAAGGGCCTGAGTCCTTTCTGAATGCTGTCATGGCGCCATCTTTGTCCTGCAGCACGAAGTTTGAGATTGTAGGAGTCGTTCAGGGCACGATGGGTGCTCGCATTCGCGCGACATGTGCTTCTGGTCAGGCCGTGCGAGATCATCAAGTTATGTAATCATTGAAAACTCAGAAAAGACAGACCCGCTGAATCTAAAGCACAAAAGTAGAGAGAGAAATTAGACCCACGGAAGGGTGTTATGGATTTGTGAGGCACGCGTGGTCTCACCTCATGGGCGGGCAAAGAATAAATTTTTAGCCCGAATCAAAAGTCAACGGACTTCCCAGAGTGGCAGCATTGCCGACATGGGGTTGACCAGCTGATCGGCATAACAGAGATATCTCACATGATAAGTCGTATGCACAGTAAGATTAGATTGCAAGCACCAAAATAGCAAGATATCATTAAGAGCAAGCATACGATCAAGCATCAAACGCGAGATGAGAGGCCTGTTGTGTTGTTTCCATGGGATTCTTACCCGACCTTTCCGCGGTGCGTTTGCTGCGGCTGTAGACGTGCCAGTAACATGCCATGCCACCCCAGGAATTACTTACCAGGTACTTTAAGATGGTGGATCTGTATCCCGAATCTAGGTCCCGGATCTGGGGCATGCGCCGCCGGCAAGTAAAAAGCACCTTGCCTGACGGAAAGACTTGACAAAAGGCCCGGCGAATGAACGATTTCACCACCAAATCTTCGAAAAATGGAGTGGTCATGACCTGACCTTTAACATGGAAGAACCGAGGTAAGTCTCCCAGAAGGCGTTGCATCTCCTGTTCACCACCTCCTCGACAGCCCCATCTTCAGCTGCAGGTTTCGGCTACTCTTTGATTACTGTCCTTATATTCTCTTCTTCTCCTCAATTCCATTGACCTTTTGATAATTGTGGCCTTTTAAGATACTGCGCGATCCTCCTACCGACCCTCCTCAACGACCATATCCTATTCATCAACGCACAACCTCCGATTCCACCAAGAACATAGCCACGATGTCGTCCCCACAGAGCCTCCGGACTACGGTCACTGATCTTCTCAAAATCAAGCACCCCGTTATGCTTGCCGGCATGAACGTGGCTGCTGGTCCTAAATTGGCTGCCGCCGTTACAAATGCTGGTGGTCTCGGTGTTATTGGCGGAGTAAGACAATCGCAAGAGGTGTACATGGAGTATTGCTGACGGATCCAAAGGTTGGATATACTCCAGACATGCTCCGGGAGCAGATCGCCGAACTCAAGGGCTACCTCAATGACCAGAACGCACCATTCGGTGTTGATTTGCTGCTTCCTCAGGTCGGTGGTAGCGCAAGAAAGACGAAGTAAGAGCGTGAGCCAATGCGCATCCTCGTGATGGTGACTGATTGGGTTGTAGCTACGACTATACCAAGGGAAAGCTTGGTGAATTGGTCGACATCATCATCGACTCCGGTGCTAAGCTTTTTGGTGAGCAGTGGCCACGATTGAAGTCTTGCTCAATACTGATCGGTGACCAGTCTCTGCCGTTGGCGTGCCCCCACGAGAAATTGTTGACAAGCTGCACAAGCACGGAATCCTCTACATGGTAGTTGGCCACATATCTGATCCAATTCCACGACTGACTGACTCCAACACAGAACATGATCGGCCACGTCAAGCACGTGAAGAAGTGCCTCGACTTGGGTGCCGACATGATATGCGCACAAGGAGGAGAGGGTGGCGGCCACACTGTAAAACTTCCTACCCCCAAGACACTTCCTCTCATTGCTAACAACAAGCTAGGGTGACACTCCAACCAGCGTGCTCATCCCTGCCGTTGCCAAACTCTGCGCAGATGCGCCCAACTCAAAGTTCACCGGCCAGCCCGTCCAACTCGTCGCTGCCGGAGGTATCTTCGGCGGACAATCACTCGCCAGCGCTTTGATGCTCGGTGCTTCCGCCGTCTGGGTGGGTACACGATTCATCCTCGCCGATGAAGCCGGTGCTCCCAAGGCCCACCAGGAGGCTGTACGAACCGCCGGTTTTGACGACAATGTCCGAACCATCATCTTCACCGGACGACCTCTCCGTGTCCGCAACAACGCCTACATCAGCAACTGGGAGGAGAACAGACAAGCTGAGATCAAGACCTTGACTTCCAAGGGTGTCATTCCGGTAAGTCCATACAGAGCTCACTCGTGATCCCTTTATTGGAGTGTGACTGACGTTGGCGTGTTATGCAGGTTGAGCACGACTTTGAGGAGAAGGGCGATGACTTGACGGACGAGGATATGGAAAATGCACGCCCGTTCCTGATGGGCAAGGCTGCTGCGGTGGTCAATGAGAAGAAGAGTGCACGAGATATCGTCGACGAGCTCGTCAATGACGCCGTCAAGGCTCTGCAGGTCGGCAACTCGCTGATTGTGTCGAAGAGCAAGCTATAGTGTTGTCATTAAGTGGTGGGCGGTATGTTGTTGCATTATATGTAGGACACTTGACGACATGTGTTATGCAATGAAACATTTGGGCTTGGACATTGATTTCAATCTTGGATCTTGTCCTCAATGTTCATTCTAGGCTGAAGCTGTGCTCCTTGCGCTCGGCTACGTGCTGAGTGAACCATGTCAATATGTCACATTGTCACCCTCTGAATGCTGTGTAGCCAACTACCAGCATGAACGCCAGCTGGGGATGGAAAGGGGATAGAAACGGCTTTGATAGGTGTCATTTGCCTCAAGAACTCTCTGTACTGTCCCTGCAAACAACTTGCTGCCCAGCTGATGGTACACCAGGCACTCTTTCAACATTCAATTCCGCACCGACTTTATTACAACGCCACTGCGTCCTTGAGCAGCACGATGAGATCGCTAGCCCAGTGCTCGCGAAGGGACAACTTTCATGTCGATTGTGACAGTGCATGACGGCAATGCACTGCACAATCAAGCATATTCAGCCATGACTTTTCCATACTCGACACCCTTGTACCATAGGGAATATTCGGTATGTGCACTGAAGAAAGCAACCTTGATCTGGTAGCGAAGGACATAGTAGTCTTTGCCGTCCTTTCCGCGCTCGACTGGAATCAAAGCTCTGGAAATAGCCGAGAGGTCCGCAGTAAGGTCGACTAACTTCTTAGCATCTACCACAGTCAGCATTAATGTGTTTTCCACCCTGTCAATGATGAGAGCACTTGCCGCTGCATGGGTACATGGGAGGACTCTCAGCAGTCGTGGATGCGAAGCAGTAGAGTTTCGTAGTCACGAACCCGAACCTGCCTTCTACGACGGGCTTTGTTTGATACCAGTCCGTTGACAGGGGTGAGTTTTCGTCGATCTCGTCTCCCTAGATAATGTTAGTGCGGGATATACATTGGGCCTGACGAAATTCCTTACCTGCTTGACGAACCAACTCATGACACTGATACGGTATACACCAGAAAAGCCATGGAAATACCTGAGTCATGTTAGCGGGGATCTCGAGAAGACGTGAGAAAACTTGCTTTGCAGAATCCTTGTGTACTGCCGGATCGAAGGCTGTGCCGCAGGATAATCCGTACGCCTTGCGAGCAATACGTGAAGCAATGCAGATTCTGGACGTGTCGGGGCTGATCTCATTGAGAGACTTGATCAACGCACCTCTGACGACGGCGGTCCAGCCATGAACGGGTTGTAGGACTTCGATCGCTTGCGGAACAATCTTCTTGAGGCAGTTTCGAAGGTATGGGGATTGACCGAAACCACCGACAAGGATCACTGCCTTCGCCTGCTTTGTCTGCTTGAGCTGGGTCATGACAAGTGTGATGATGGTGGACATGACCGGCTCAAAGAGAGATTTGATCTTCTCAGCACTGATAGTAAGGCGCTGACGCTTGATCCCCTTGGCAGGATTGTCAACAAGCCCTCGCACTCTCACACTTACTCCCGCGTCTTCTCCTGTAAAACGTCGCTTGGCGTTGGTTTCGAAGTCTTGCAAAGCCTCTTCCAAAGTGTCGTCATCGTAGCCTTCCAAATCCTGAAGCTGATCTTCGAGATAGCGAGCGAAAATACGGTTCAAGAAAGTCGATCCGCATGCATAGCCGCTGCCAGCTACAGTTTCTCGGACTGTAAGATTTGGCTGAATTCCCGTAATGGTGTACGAAATGAGGTCGACAGTGCCACCGCCAGCATCGCAAAGCACGAAAGTGTCGCCAGGTTGGAGGTTGTGAGGATCCATCGCATCTAGGGCGTAGACGACCGCAGCCTCAGGTTCTGAGATGATGCGGATGTCCCTACCCATACCCGCCGCCTTTGCACAATGTTGTGTACGCGCTTTCGCAGCATCGTCCCAGATCGCGGGTACGGTGATGGTGAAACGGATGGGTGTTGTGTTGATCACTCCATCACCCAGCTTCAGTTGCAGGATACTCATGATGTGATTTCGGAGGCAGGTCAGGTAAGTAGTTGCTAGAGCACCTGGGCTGCGAGTCATGTCGTACGCAGGTGGCAGCGCTTTGCGATCAGGATAGGCGATAGCCAAATGAGACACTTCATCTTCTTGTTTGGGATCGAGACCGAGCTTGAACCACTGATGCCGTGGCTCATCGTCGTCAATTTCGAAACCCCATCTGCATTCTTCGCCATCGAAAGTCAGCTCTGTGGGCACTTTGTCGCTAGTGCGTCCCTCCAATGAGCCCTCAGTATTGGGCCATTGGACAATAATCGTCTGAATATCTGGCTGTTTGCTTTCAGTAGACCGCAAGAACTACGATGAAACCATTACTTACTCGAGCAGTCTGCGCCCATGCAACGCCAGAGAAGGTAGTTCCGTAGTCGACAGCCACAACGATGCATCTCTGCTGCCCGTCGGCTTCGCCGGCAGTTGGCTTAAGCGTCATGCTAGGTTGTGTTGCAGTTGTGTGAGCTTGTAGTGGAAATACATGTGATGGCAAGGAGGAAAATGTGGTTGTAAGTGTAAAAACCTAAAGTGAAGTGAGACAACAAAGAGTGGTACGGAAAGCTGCAGCCGCAAGAAGCAATCAGGCAGTGACATGTAAAGTGAACAACAAAGTGAAATGAAAGTGAAAACTTGCTTCGGTGCTCCAAGGTGACCAACAATCTGCCTCCACAGTCCTCAATTGTTCGAAAGTCTTTCAGTTGATCGCTGCTCTTCGATTCTCTCTGTATTCATTCCTTTTCCAAACATGACTCAAGCACCGTCCTCAGAAGTTTCCAACTAGTCCAGTCGTTATGGATGACTTGGCTTTCGTGGTAAGAGCCATCCTGAATATGATACCAAGCATGACAGCCAAACATCAATCCGAGCGAAACGTGCAGGCGCCCGGAACGAGCAGTGCAGGTGAGCTGCAGGCACCAGTTCCCACTGCAGCAGTCACACCCCACAACATCCAAGAGGTCTCAGACCGCCAGCAGCTTGCGCTTGCAACCTCGCCAGCGCATGTTATGACTCGTGAGCAGATCGGACAGAGTTTGCACGCTAGCCTTGGGATGCAGTCAAAGACCACTTTCCCACAAGATAGGCGCAACGATCAGCACAACCGTCCGCGCAGTTTTGAAGAGATATTGGAGACTGACACAAACGACATAGTCTCCACGACACTTTCCGAGTCGGCCATGGGCCAAATACCCGAAGAAGAAAAGTTTCGCATGCATCATGAGACCCATTCAACACCTGCGAGTCAAGACATAAGACGTAACTCGACAATGCCCCGGATGCCACAAAAAGAGCAAACCCAGCAGAGTGAAGATTTTGTCCACGTCCGCAGACACAATGAGACCGAGCAAAGTGTGCAGATCCAACAGAAAGATCGGGTGATAGCTCGCTTGGAGAATAATATCTTGAACCTCAAGAATGAGTTCAAGCTGCAAGCTGAGCAATATAAAAAAGCAGTGTCCGAGAGAACAACCCTGCTTCAGAAGCGGAATACCGAGCTGGATGGCGCCCACTCCGAGATCCGCTTGCTCAAGAAAGACCTAGAGGATTGCAAGGAACGTATTTTCGCCATGCAGCCGGTGCAGGGAATGTCAGACACCCAGCTTCTGGACGCGTACAATGGCTTGTGTCGAAACATTGAAGAGTGGGTCGAGACCTGTTTCGATGAAGTCGACAATGCGCTTATCAGAATGGCTGATGCTCAGAAGCGGGACAAGAAGGATTCACTGGTCTGGTTGTTCTTTCCTCGTATCGAGCTGCAAGCCATCGCTGAGAACAACTCGATGGACAAGCCC
Source organism: Exophiala sideris (assembly GCA_000835395.1). NCBI lineage: Eukaryota > Fungi > Ascomycota > Eurotiomycetes > Chaetothyriales > Herpotrichiellaceae > Exophiala > Exophiala sideris. Next base: position 1,708,992 of record KN846951.1, on the reverse strand, counting down.
ATGTTGATGTCCTTCATTTTCAGAGTCCTGTACGATCACATCTTGATGATGGACATCCCAGTTCCAGGATTGCCCAGAGATTGCGAAGTAATTCTGAATTCCCTGACCGACTGCATAGGCAAAGTGCATCCAGCCAAAGGCAAGTTTGTCGACCTATTCAAGAGTGTAAGCTAACCAAGACAGATGACGAAGCTTGCCAGCTGTGGAGGCTCGACATGTATCGTGCTCTGAGAGCGTCCCAATTAGTTGAGGAATGCGAAAAGCCTAGACTTGCGGTCCTTGCCAATTGGCTTCTGAACTCCTTTGAGACCGTCGTACCGAATGAGAGCAAGGCATTGGTAAACAAGGACAAGCTGGACAAAATCATTTCCATGGCTGCCGACCTAGCAAGCAATATGCGATTGAGCATGGCTGATTACGGCTTCTCTTTCGGTCTTGACCCACGGGCCTCAGCAGAAAACCGTGTTATGGTCGAAAAAGACTTGAAAAGCTACATCACTCTCGACAGCAGGACCGGTATGTTACTGAGATCAACCAGTCAGGTGCAGTCAGCTATCGATGGACGAGTTGGCGAAATGATCAGCTGGGTCTTTCCAGGCTTCGTTCGATCTGCGACCAAGAAGGAAAAACATATGGAACTGTGCAAGCCAGTAATTGTTGTGAAGTTCGACCACGAAGTTCCACGCGGAGGAAAGCGCAAGGGCACCGGCTGAAATCCATCGATCCCGCAATGTGACTATGTGAAGAAAGGGGTGTCAAATCGGTGAGAATTGCAGACGGAGTGTGGGCAACATAGGTTAAAGTGGTGCTGGGCACGCATCAGGATGGTTATGAGGTTCACAGGTTGTCTGCCCAGGGTCATGCCACGCGAAAGTTCCAGGAGCTGATGCTGGCAAGGGTTCGAGAGCATGGCTGTACTGGGACCCGAAACAATTGAGACTTGAGAGATACTCCGAGGCTGAAGGACTAGCCAGCGACGTGGGCTGTAGGTACCTTAAATAGCCGAGCTTCTGGAAGGTAGGTACTACTAGTACATTACTGGTACTTACCTTACTCATCGTATTTCCTTGGTATTCTAACCGTATTTGGATTGGTGCCCACCTGTTCAAAATGCGACATTCAACGGTGACAAAGTGAACCACGAACTTTTGCCATCGAATACAAGACAAGTCAAACAACAATTTCCATTTCCTCAGCAATTGGAATTGTTACATAGACATCATAATGTCCAAAACCGCAAGGTATGTTGTCACTATCGCTGGACACGAGTCCTACGTAGAGGCAAGACGTTCCGCTGACCAAGAATGTGTGACAATTAGCCGCCCCGACTGGGCAGACGATGTATCAGACTCAGAGCAGATCAATGACCCCTCCGTTCTTCCTCCGCCCGTCACAACAGTGAACAAGGACGGCACGAAGACGACAATTTCCTATCGCCTAGACGATCAAGGTCGCAAGGTCAAAGTGACCCGAAAGACCCGGACAACCGTACATAAAGAGAGAGTGAACCCAGTCGTTGCAGAGCGCAGAGAATGGGCAAAATTTGGCTTGGAAAAGGGCAAATCGAAGGGACCACAGCCAGACACCACCTCCGTTGGTGAGAACATCGTCTTCCGACCTAGCAGAGACTGGAAGAATGCGCAAGCCGAGGAAGCGAAGGCCGGCGGTGGCAAGGCCGAGGAGAAGAGTATCAAAGAGCAACTCAGAGACAAGAAGGTCAAGTGTCGTATTTGCCAGGGCGAGCATTTCACAGCCAGATGCCCTTTCAAGGATACCATGGCCCCAGCGGACGATGGTACAACACCAGTCGCCGATCCCATGGCCGAGGACGAAGAGGGCGGTGGCAAAGCAGGTGGAGGTGCAAGTGGAGGACCCGGCGGAAGCAGCTATGTGCCGCCTCATATGCGGAAAGGCGCTGCAGGCGCGGGTGAGAGAATGGGTGGCAAGTTTGAAAGAGATGACCTGGCGACGCTACGTGTTACGAATGTGAGTTGCCCGTCATGCTACAGGACGCTGGGACATTTTCTAACAGTTTTATCTTCACAGGTTTCCGAGATGGCTGAGGAGCAAGAACTCCGTGACCTCTTTGAGCGCTTTGGCCGCGTCACTCGTGTCTTCCTTGCAAAGGATAGGGACACGGGCCGGGCCAAGGGCTTCGCATTTATCTCGTTTGTCGACAGAACTGATGCTGCGAAAGCATGCGAGAAGATGGACGGATTTGGTTATAGGCATCTGATCTTGAGGGTCGAGTTCGCGAAGAGGACTACATAAAATGTCTCTTGTGTATGACAAAAGGCATTGCGTTGGTTCTCCTCATCAAAGTTCACGTCCACGGGCACGATCATGATGAGCGGAGATGTATGATACAAGATGCAAATCCGGAATGACTTCAAAATGACACTTCAGGCGTTCAAAGAGACTCAATATCTCAACATCTATTTCTCCCCACAGATCACACGCGCCTTGAGCATAGATGGTTGGAAATGGCAGGTTTTGATTGCATACCAGGAAAAGGTACAGTTAGCCAGCCCTGCAAGCTACGACGCCTTACCGTAGACTTCCACTACCTGGTACTTGTCAGTCCTACAGGAGTGAGACCACTGCCCTTCATGGTAGCCACAACAATCCTGTTGAACGAGCCAGTAGATCCCGGGTCTCCAAAGATCGGCCATACGTTATGTGTCCCGTCGTGGAAGATACGGAGTCTGCCATGCCCACTCCCACCCACCTGTGTCGTAAACATTGGCAGCACGTTTTTGCATCATCCATGGTAAGCTCCTGAAGACTCCTGGATGCCGAAGATCTACCAGAGTGGGCATGTTAAGGACAACTGACACGTACTCACCTCATGTCAGGATGTTGAAACATCACGAACGGGCTTGCAGGAACAGGTCAACGTGGCCACCCCGGCAAACATTGCCCCAGCAAGACAGCCGCCTGAGCAGTCCAAAAACCTGGAATGTATAGGCTGGAGCGGACCCGCGTGAAAAGGAGACTTACCTACAAGCATCGAAGTATAGTCCTATGTCCATATTGACATCCAGTCAAGATCAAAATGACCAATTGAGGAAAAGCAATCCAGGGCTGTTGGTGCCCGATGGGACGTCCCGAACTGGTGATTCACCTCAGCAGGCTCAGCCAGACAATTTGCAAGGTCCCAGTACTTCTCCATGCACCTGCGTCGGGGAACTCGAAGCCGCCGGAAACCGTTCTTGAACCCCAGAAGATGATGGAAGGATCGGATTGCCACACCGTGGCAACATCCGACCTCACTCAGCATCATCCCCAGGAATTATGTCGCCAAGTCAGGCGCAGGGTGAATCCCAAATACAGGCACCTGACACAATTTCAAATCAAGATGACCGCCATGCGCTGTTGACTTTGGAGGACAAAGAAACGGCGATCGAGGCGACCATGCTGTGTTCTCTGGATTGCTGTCAACGGCGTGTAGATGGCCCAAGACAACCTCAGCTTTGGTGACACCGGAGCTGAACCAAAGACGAACAGGTGGTCCAAGCTGAGAAATCGGCGAAGGCAGTACGACCTGTCAAAGTCGCAGGATTTGTCAGGCCAACAAAGACTTCAAGGCAGGGTAGCCTGCGGAGGAAATCAGGTTTCGAGGACGAGGCTGGATGAAAGCTTTGATGTTGGTTATCCACAATCAGATTTTCTCTCAGTCCATCGGGGTATTTCTCCACCGCCTTGCTAAGCCTTGAAGCTGATGTCTGTTCCGCATGACTATGACCCCTGCCCGTGAATCTCGTGCAGCTTCGATCATTTGAGTCCAGGGGAGACCTTCAACAACTCCCGCTACAGTGCCGATGTTTAAGCGTACCAAGATTGTTTGGAAGCAATGGCCAAATTGATCTTCCCTGGATCTCTGCATATCGAGTCACGAACTCCTCTTGAATCGGCTTATCAAAGCGGGCAGGCAAGACAGTGCATTAGATCCAAGGTCAGACAGCAGCTGCAACCATGTAATTGACATTCAAGAAGATGGGGCCGTCCTAGATAACGGTGAGGGCAACCTTGTACCATCATGGACCCCTGAACGTACGTTCGAGTCTGGGAAGGATAGTGCAGAGTCAGCTTCATACTGAAGATCCGAAGCCTTTGTTGGTGGAGGTGAGTATTGCCATAGTGGGCAGTGACGGAGGTCAGAGAGTGCGGTATGACCCTCGAGAGGGACCAGACAAAGAAATTGTATCCTGCAATCGGAGGTATAGGTGGTGATAGATGGAGTGGTAGAAGATGGAGAGCTTCACTGGGTGTCAATAGGGTCAGTCACTTAGTGCGCTGTCAATTTCCAAACTCTCTCTTCCCACACAAATTTTCACCTCAACCACACCCACCTTTTGAAACCATCAATCATCCTTCTTGTTACCATCCTCATCATTACCTTGACCAGTACTCCTTCAGGCCTTCTGGCCAGAATGTCAAATGGCCTGCCAGCTGGGAGCATGCGGCTCCGCCACAATACCCTGCTCGATTCGAAACCCATGATGCCATCTCCTGCAGGTGTGCACGACATACTTGCAGCTAGGCCCGTAATTTTCTCTGGGAACAGCCTCGTCGCAGCCAATGACCGTCCGTAACCAGCCCCCATTCTATTCTCTCCTTGCCCTGCGAAGCCGAGGCCACTCTGCTCATGGCCTGGGATCCTAGCAGTCACCTATCAGGTTGCCTGAGATGCTTGGATCTTTCAATGTTCCAGCCCGCCCCTGAGCCCGATACTTTGCCCGTGGCCGAAGTCATCAGACGACAAAGCAATGCTTCCTCCTGTTCGCTTCATCGTATATCCTGTGGAACTTACAGCCACGCCGTTGGTCCTCGCGGTTCCTTGCCAGTCGGAATATTCCCCTGTGATTTTGGCATTGACACAGGCCATGGGGATACTTCCGGAGCAAAACCAGGCATAGCCCTGTCATTGTTATAGAGTCATTGGTGTATTTCAAAGTCAGCCAACGATCAGCTATCCAGCAGGCGGCTTCCTGCGCCCAAATCTATTTGGGCTCAGACATCAGGTCTTGTTGTCAACTTCGATGCTGTTTGGACCCATTCCAGTAACGGATACCCTTGAAGACTCCGACCGGCTCAACTTCGCTGGTTCCAGCATCTTTCTCGACCCATCCACCGCCACATGGCTGGAGTCGAAACCATCAACCAAGGACCACCTGATTGTAAGTGTATGTCAAGGCTATCTCTTTGTCTCCCATGGTTATAGCCTTTCTGGCGGAGCCCACACGCCTGGCAATGTCTTCAACACCATATCGAGGTCAAAGGACCGTCACAGTGGTAACTATCACCTGAAACGGCTCTGCAAGGTCCGTGGTTGACTGCATTCTTTGTTCCTGCATTCCGCTTCGAATTGATTCGTCTCTTCCAAATCTTGCCTACTTTGGCCTGCTCGAGCAATGATACGATGACCAAGTCCAGTGCTGTGGCAATTTTTAGCCTGGAGCCCTGACTGCTGAAAAGGCCGCCTGCAGCCACCGTCGGGCGGTCTCTAGGCTCAGATGTGCTGGGCTGGATATCCATTGGCTCATGAACATGCAGCCTTCCCACGAATGCTCCTTACCAACAACGTCTGGTCAATCCTGCTTCTTCACCGAATTCCGGTAGTCAAATGTCAGATCTCGAGACCTCTTTGATGGCTGAGCTAGTCGTGTCTACATTCGAGCAAGACATTCATTCCGACCTGCGGTCCCAGCCTACCCAACCGGGTGAGGAAGAAGACTCAAAGGCTGGTGTGGGGACCCCTACTGCAATCGAAGCTGCTTCTATGCACGTCCATTTCAATACCTTCTTCAACCCATTGCATCGCTTTCTGCATCTCTTGCTCCAGAGGTCCCTTCATGTTCTCACTTCATTTCGCATCCCAACATTTTTTTGTTATTTCACCCAAGAACTCCTGAGTCATCAGATTGGCGCATGCGACATCTCGCTGCGACGTTTATCCTCGTGTTTGTGCATAAGAGGTCGACCGTCCAGTCCTCGATAACAGGTCGAGAGCAGGTAGACTGTGGGCTGTCGCCTCGCTGCGTGGAATACATCAGCACCTCGCTTCCCAGAGAGCTGCCAACTTGCAGTCAAAAGGGATAAACAGCAAAGCCACCTCGTATTAAGGAGCAATCGAGGAACGTTTTGCCCAAGGTGCAAAGAGATCTTGAAAATACAGAGGGTAAGCCGTTCCCTATCATCGCATTGGAATCACACTGACCATATGAGGTTTCTCCCACCCAAAACCCTGAATATACAGAGAAAGCACTCGACCTCATCCTCTGGCGAGAACATTAGCACGTCCGTTCAGACCATCCATTTCACGTATGTCCAAAGGGAAATCCGTCAGTGACTTGTTCAAGTGTTTCTTGCGCTGACTCGATTAGGCCAGGTACAGTGCAAGAGTGTGGAGTGAGGTCTTCGCTGCGACGCAGTGCTATTGGCAGGCTGTCTGCAACGAGGTGCAAGCCTGTGGACCGAAGAAGCGAATCCGCGCTGCGCCAGCCCCTGTCATCACATCCGAACACAATCTCGACTAGTGGACAACTGTGCATACAGAGAAACTCGGATTGGCAAAAGAGTCGAGACAGTTGACCCGCTCGACAAGTGCGATTCGGAGAAACTCTACAGCACATCACCCCGTGCTGATTCAGCCTTGTCATTTGTTCGTGCTCGAGCTTGAGCACCGACTCCAGGCGCTATGGATCCCAGTACGTACTTCGCCCAGCATGAGTATCTGCACACTTTTTCTTCCTTCCTCCTCTTACCATGTGGTTCTTGAACCCAGCACACCGTACTGCGGGCTCGGTAATCTGGCATTGATATGCTGTCTGCGTACGGTGTGCAAAATTGGCGAGCATTATGCATTTTGTCTCGCGCCCAGATTGCCACCCTACGTTGGGCCGACCAGGATGCCCCGCTCGTGCTACCTGGCTTGCCAAATTGACTCTCAGATGGCAATTGTGCACGATGGGGCCCCCTTCAGCCCAGCCGAATTGCATGGCCTTGTGCTAGGCTCTCTTTTCTATTTATCAAATCCTGCCCTTGGACGTTTGTTTCGTCACTACTGGCTACTGACGTTGTCTGCAGCATTGCTTCAGCATTCTTCCCCGTTCGACTTCCCGATCTCTTCAGAATCCAAATACCTCGGTCAGGAGCGTGGCTTTTCAAATCCTTCGTATCCTACCAATGACTTTTCATACTCGAGCCGGAGGCAGCAGAGCAGCTTGACGAAAGGAGCTCCAACACCCACAGTCGCGCTGCCAGCGAATTCCAGTCTTGACTTCAATGGCAGTTCGCTACTGAATGATACACCGTGAGTATCCGAACCCTACCTCCCCACCGCAAGCACTTCAAAGTGTCCAATGGTGTCATGTTTTATTGAGCTCCCCAGCCAACACTTAAGCCTGAAGCCCTGAGCTTTGGGCACATCTGCGCGCTGTTCTATCCACTCTCCTAAGCCTGGGGACTATGGCAAAAAGCGGTGGCCCTGCTCCGTCCTTTTCAAAATGAGCTCACTTGCGCCACACTGACCTTCTGGTCGCCCACACAATGTTTCACATATAGCTTGAAGAACGACGATTTTGCAGTTCTCGTCTTACTAACAAGTGCATATTTTGGTAGGTATCACTCTGGCAACTCACAATTGTTGTTGAGCCCTCCGGATTCCACTACTGGCTCAGCGAGTGCCAGTGGCAATCCTACAACTTCATCGTTTGTGTATACCACACTCCCCAAGCCTTTCCCCAGCAATGCAGGCTCAGCAGACCACTTTTCAAGCGCAGCCCCTTCGATCCTCTCGTCCAACTGGCCTGGGCCATCAATGACGATTATGGATCGTCCGCGATTGTGAGTCTGCTTTTCAGCTCCTAGTTCACATGGTGTGGTTGATTACTGAGTTGTGTGGTACAGTCCTCCGCCTCTGTCACCTCCTTTGAGCTACAACTCGGCAAATGGCATTGGAGCTGCGCTTGTGAACAATAGGCCGATGGTTGACAGATTGTCGCACAACTTTCAACCTAATGGACATTCTTCAATAAGTTCTGGGTTATTCCATCACGGGGCGCCCCGGTATCCACACAACACTTATCATCGAAATAGTGTTGGCCATTACCCTCTGACGGACGGCACATTCCCTGGGAATACCATGTCTGCTCCTTACCAAGAAAACTCTGGTCCTGTTCGTCAGGATGGTCCCCCTTTCGGCGAGACGACTGTCCTTTGTACTGTTCTCAACGTGCGAGGCCAACATTTGGTGCCTGAAATCACTGCCAGCATACAGAAGGGCTTCTTCCAGGTTGATCGAAAGTGGACCTGCTACCGGAGAAACTATTTCGCTGTGTCGTCTTCCTTCTCATTCAAGAATCAGGCTTCCGATGGTCCATTTTACCTCCACAGGAATGGGCAAGACGAACAAATCCAGCAATTTGCAGTTTCCATATCTGCGAAGACTGCGCTGGCGACAAATGGTGAGAGCGAAAACCGTGGCCTCGTTCAGCATACACCAAAGCGGGACAAGGCAACAGAGACCGTCCCGGGCCGCCACCTGATCGCTCCAACACCTCCACAGACGTTGGCTGCAAACGGCGTATATTCCAACGCGGGTCATATGTACGGAGGGCATCCGCACATGGCAGCCGGGCTCATGGGAGGCTATGGCGGTTTCGAGAATGCCAACGCCAATGCCATTCCTACACAGTATACATTTGAGAGGATTCAGTTTCAGAAGGCCACGGCCAACAATGGGAAGCGTCGGGCTCAGCAACAGTATTTTCTGCTTGTTGTGGAACTTTCTGCCAACGTCGCGCGAACAGCTGGCGACGAGAACTGGATTGTAATCGCCACTAAGGAGTCCGACCCGATGGTGGTGCGTGGTCGATCCCCGGGCCATTACAAAGACAATGGGCGACGAGACAGCCAGACCAGCATGGACCCGGACCGAGGACCAGGCCATGGTGGAGACAGCACTTCTGGGTCACTGCCATCGTCGACTTATCCGCATTCAATGGACTGGGTCAGTAGCCACCGACAAAGTGGACATTACGGTGGCTCCAGCTATCGTCAAGCTGGGGGTTCCGAATTCTCTCCCATGAGCATGGCGTCGTCGAGCACACTGACCGGTACACCAACAGAGGCTGATATGAACTTCTCTGATGCTCAAGCATCAAAATCCTGCTGTACGTTGTCGTCCACTCAATCACCTTTGACACCTGTATCGGAGGGCAGTGTTGACGAGGACATGATGTTCAATTTCGGAGGCCATGACACGAGCCGAAAGAGGCCTTTCGAGGAAGATGGAGATGAAGAACACTTGCGATACCATTTGGCAGGCCCCTTCAGTGGTAGCACGACTTCGCTGACCGAGTTGTCGGCAATGCCATACTCAAAACTTCTATGCGCATCTTCCTGAAGCGACTCGATAGGTCGTAAGTGGACATATCTGGCATCTTTTTGTGGTGTCTGGTGCTAACGTGGTTCCCGCCCGCACTGATGGGTACCACGTATTGGTTTTGTTCTGGGCTTTCTTTTGTTGCATATTGTGGCGAGTACAACAGAGGTGGGCGCCGTGGCATAGCATTCGCTGAGGACGGTGAGAACTAGAGATACCCCAGTATATCAAGGTGGAGCACGGCGCAGGTACGCGTTCCGGGAACGCTTGTGGACTGGCGATGGGTTTCGTTCCTTAATGATTTGCATGTGTCGAAGATGAAGGCAAGAAGGTGCGGCTGGACAGCATGAATGACAAACAGAAAGCGGCGTTGGGACACTGGAACAGCCTAAACATTGGCAGGAGCATGACCATGACTATGATATGATATATTTCAAGGGGGGCTTAGGCCAAGGTGGTGCAAACAGGATCTGACGCCAAAACTGGCACTGTACCACGAGAGCGCACGGCATGATAGGCACATAACTCACAGTACGACGAGTCCTTCTCTTTTCGTCCGTGGCTAAGGTCATTATTTCCTTGTACAGTCATGAAACAGCCGAGCAGTGCAGGAGCTGTACGATCGTTTATGGAAATGGAGGAAAGCGTGATCGCGATCAAGAACTAATGACTTGCTTCGGCAAGTAAATCACCTTCTTCCTTTCTCTGAGTAGTGCAACATCCCTAGGCTATCCCCCAGCTTCCTCCTTACAAATTACTGGATGCATGCTTCAGGGTCTAAGCTGATTCTCGGTTCAACAATGAATGCCACAATATGTTGCTACATTCGGCGTGGTGAGTCGCCCTCTTAAATCATAAACTTACAGATCCTCCTGATGATGTGTTAGATCGACGGGGACGGCAATGTACGGCGGAACCTCATATACGGCCGAAATCTAGGGTGCTGCCACCATACGCACCGCTTAGTGTATTAGCCCAGTCGAGCACGTTACAGCCGACAATCTCTTGCTCCTGCGGAGACTCCATTGGTGCCCAAAACATCACCATGCCTGTCCGAGAAAGCTAGGACAGTGTCTGCTGATCGGCTGTTCGCGGCAAAAACAATCAAGCAAAGAACCATATTTCGTCATTCAAGTGTGGCGGCGTCCTAGGCACATGGGACATACTTGAGTTTCTATGGACGGGTGACCAGAGCAACATGACGGCAAACGTTACAACCATGTAAGCGCCAGTCTTCGGGCGGTAAGCGAGAGGCTGGAGAAGAAGGGCAATAGAAGAGTGCCTCACCTTCTCAAACATGGGTAGTATCGATGACGACTCTGACCATCGGCTCCTGTTCCTTGCTGAATGAAAAGGTGCTATAGGGCGGCCTATGAACAGCTTTTCCTGGTCTTCTGCCTTCATAAGTGACAGATGACACCGGCACTGCTTCCTCCTTGAGAATCATGACAAGGCTCAATCTCTATCGGGAACGGGCCGATTCCGGGCAGGACTCGCAAACCCAAGTCTGCCATGCTTCTCTCACCGCGTCTCGATCAAGCACTCGTCGCGACGAGTCAGAGACGCTTACCCGTAGACGTCAAGTCAAAGCCGTTGATTGTCATGTCTGAATAGCCTATCTGGCCATAGACATACAAGGGTGGGAATGGTTGCTCTGATGATCAATGCAAGCACGCTGTCTCACGCCGCTGCTACTGCAGGCTTTTGCGCACGGTACTTCGGTACTTACCGGTACACTTTTCACCGTCTGGTGCCGGTGGCGCACATATTTCTCGCCTAACGAAATGACGCACAGGGCAACTTTAGTGATGCCACACAGATGCCGACTTACTGAGGAGGCAGAAAACACCATTTGGCGAGAAGCGCGGTGAGTGACGAGTCATCATACTGGCTGTCGACTACAGCATAGTGTCGCAAAGAACATGCACTAAAGAAGCCACAGTCGTATCCATACCTGGCCTACGACCCGGGGTAATGTGCACATTCGGTCTGGTGTGGTTCCCGTTTCTGGTGACTAGCACGGGGATATGGTGCTGCCTGTTACATGCATCGACAAACATCTGGATCTCCAATCGGGCTGAAGGGCCAGAATGTGTTCAAGGGCCACACGAGCACACAGCGATAGCCGGCTGTATATTTGGATCCCGCCTATCTTTTACAACTGTCATGTCCATGTTCGACGTCAAATTTGGCAAATGGAGACCGACGTCAGGCTTGAAGTCTAAATAGTCCCTAACAGCGCGTGGAACGGCGGCAAAGGCGATCGCCAGTCACTTTCTTAGTGTATGGAGTACGGCTACGATTCAGTCTTTGTACCATTCCCTTTGGCCAAGCGTCCCCTTGTTCTTAGGCGAGAATAGGGATTCACTCGCCGGCCTGATCGACAGTTGGCTTTTGCGGATTGGACAACCACAATACGAGCCATAGCTGCAGCCCCTTTAGAGCCTTGTGGCGCCCACACAGCCGACTAGTGCTCATAACCGAAGTCCACGAGGTTCTGACAGTTACACTGCGCATGCAGCTCGGGTCGGATGCAATAGCAGCACTTCAGCGATTGCCCATTATGGACTCAATGCTACGGGGGAGATCTGAGATGAGCTCGACAAAAGTCAATAGGGTTGGAGACTTGCAGATCGCACCACTTACATCAGAGAACCGGTCTATGAACGCGGCATAGGCCAGCAGCAATGCAGATCCAGTACAATCTGAGGTGCACGGCTACGGCAACACCAAAGGTGGAAACACATATCCGATATTCGATGCAGGCAAAACAAAGCGCCATTTGAACAGGTAGTGGGTTTTTAATTCCCATCTGTGAGCGGAAGATCCCTTAGACCGTCCTTCCGACTCAACGGCCTAAACTTGATGTGCCGATCTCCAGCAATGATCTGCATAACACCGATCACTGCGCCATTTCGCACACCACGGAAAAGTGAGGCAGAAACGATCTGATCCGGACTTGCAGATCAACCGACCGAGACCGATTCCTGCTCTACCCAGCAAAAGCGCTATGAAGATCGCGTCATGTGACGCCCTTTCGACCATGGTTCCAGAAATGTCAAGAGAAGAGTGCAATGCAGGCATAGCAACATCACAAACACGCTGAGTAGCTTTCTGGTCGTATACCTGTGCCTTCGTCCACTCACGCCGGTCGGTAAAATTTACTCTCAACAAAGGGCATCTTGGCAACCTCTGCTTTCCTCACGTTCTTTCTGACCTTGACACCAACCTTAGTGCCCTTCTTGTGGAATCCGTTCTTGATATAGCCCATGGCGATGTTCTGTCCGTCGAGGCTAGGGCTGGGACATCCAGACGTGATGTGTCCGATGACCTGGTTGTCATTTTCCGGGTCAACGATCTCGGCACCTTCTCGCGCCGCAGGACCCTTTTCAATCGTGAAGCCGACGCGGCGCTCGGTCAAGCTCTTGGGGGAAGCAAGCTGCTTGTTGATAACTTCATGACCGTTGAACGCAGGGCTTGGGTTGTCGCTGCGTCGAGACTTGCTGACCAGCCATCCTAGTGCCGCCGATGGCGGGGTGATTTTGTCGCTCAAGTCGTGGCCGTACAGACACATGCCTGCCTCGAGTCGTAGTGAGTCTCGTGCGCCGAGGCCTGCCCAGCGCACCTTGGAGGAGTCGGCGGTGAATGCTTTGGCTATCGAAGTTGCGAGATCAGTTGCGTCGCCGTTCTCAGGCGGAATCGAAATTTCAAAGCCGTCTTCGCCGGTATAACCAGTGCGAGTGATCAGAAGGGATGGCGTGTTCATGCCGGATTCAGGTAAGGTCAATTGCAACCAGCGGCTTGTTCCAAAGTAGAGCGAGTCAAGCGAGGCGTCGAGGCTTTCGTCTTCGGTGTCGTTGAAGACCAAGGCCTGCAATATGGATTTGGCTTCGGGACCTTGCAGCGCGAGAAGGGCGTGGTGGTCAAGCACGTGCCAGGTGATCTTGTTGTCTTTGGCGGAGACGGATTTGGATTTCAGAAAAGCGTCCATCTCGCTCTGAATGAAGGGAAGATCGGTGTCGCGACAGCCGGCGTTGGTGACGAAGTAGAAGCTGTCCCTGCCGAGGCGAGTGATAACAGTATCATCGACGATGCCGCCTTGCTTGTTGAGCAGGCATGAGAGGGTGGAGTGGTGCTTTTCGATCTCGTTGATCGCCGTGGGCGTTATGGTCATGAGGAACTCCTCGACTAGAGGGCCCGACATCTTGTGTTGGACCATGTGGCTCACGTCGAAGAGGGAGGCGTGGGATCGGGTCCAGAGATGGGAATCCCGATGCGGTTGGTCGGGATATTCCACTGGCATTGAGTATGAGGCGTAGGGAACCATTTTGGCGCCGAGCTCGGTGTGTAGGCCGTATAATGGCGTTTGTTTAAGGGAACTGCTTGAAGATGAGGCATGGCGCACTTGAGATTGGTGTTGAATGAACGTCCTTGCTGTAGCTGATTGTCGCCTAGCATTGCGGTGCTGGCTTGCTTGTCGAGTGGACGAAAATTGTGATGAAGTAACAGGAACGGTCAAACAGCTCAATTGTCTTTTCAATATATGACATGAAGGCTTGCTTGCTTGAGATGCTGCGGCCAGAAGAGGCCGTAATCCACTGTGAGAAGGCATATTGTGCTGCAGAGTTGGCTATCTTTCATGCACGCTGAAATCCGTCCCTTTGGTGCACAAAGTATTCACCCAGCCGGATCTGTGGTATAGTATCTGTGAGTTGATCTCGCGCTGCACTGGTCAAGAAATGTGCAATATCAGAATAGGATGCTGGAGGGCGCTGTTACTGAAACAAACTTTCATGGAATGGCTGGAAGGGCGATCGGAGCTCTGCCCGTCGATGCTTCGTATCAGGGCGGAGAATTGCGAAAGCTGCAACTTTGCCGACAAAAACTAAACCTAAAACTGCTAATGAAATGGCGCCTTGGCGAGTTTGGTGGTCGAAGCCTTCCAAAAAAAAAAGTTCAGAGATTCTGATTCTTTTCGTCTTGTTTACCAAGTCTCCGCGCTCAAAGAATCGCATTCAAAGCTCACGCACAGCAGTGCCCTTGTGGTCTGCATACCCTTTACAGCTTTGGGAGAAAGTCCCCGGACCACCCTACCCTTTGACTCTGTCAAGGAACGTCAGGACTTGCCGCGAGGCGCCGCCATAAAAGCATTTTCACTGCGGCTCTTATTTTACACTCTGCCTCCCACTCTCCTTTAGCACGCCTGCTTCGACGACCCCGACCTCGTCGTCGTTTGTACTCCTCGTCGATTTCTGCCTTGTCGCCATGTCCGATGCAGATGGGTGTCTGGATGGATGAAGATATGAGTCCGTCCCTTGGGTTTCGGCTAGACATCTCGATGTGGAAGATTGGTGTACTTTGGTTTGAGGTCGCAGGAAGAGATGGCGAGGGTTTATACTGGGGGTTGTTGAGTGGGATTGTGCTTTTGGATCAAAGAGTGATTTTGGAGGTTGCGCAATTCGTCACATGAGTATAGTTATGCGATTGCTCGGTCCATCTGGAAACAGGTGGCGGAGTAACTCGATGGGGCTTATTCTTGAGGCGCGGAGCACTACTCTTTTTTGGGTCTGTAGCTTATGGCAAAGCGGCGATGTCTTGCAAAGGGCTCGCAGATGTCCTGTCAAAGGGACCGGACTCGTCGACAACAAGAAATGATGCGCAGGTTGATGGTGTAAGTTGGAAACTGGGCGGATGTGAGATTCGGGCATCCAAGAATGAAGATCGGCTTTCACATGATGACATTTCAATCAATAGAGTCAAGCACTTAAGCCTCCGTGACCTCAATGAGCACGGTTGGCTAGTGACGAGAAACGATTGTATATCTCTGATGAAGCATGATGATCCTCATATTTGTGGTGTCTGTTCAGACCTCACGAGATGTATCATTATCTTGTGTATCTTCATTTAGTCCAACTCTGCCGGCACGGGCATGGGTGTTTTCTCCCTCTGCTGACCATTCCTCGCTCCCTGTGCTGGCATAGGCATGGCTTTCTTCTCCTTCTGCGGAACGCCTCTCATTTCCTGCACGTATTGTAGCGCCGACATAAAGACATCCCCCATCAGCGCAATCGCTGTTCCGCATGCCATGCTCCACACATTAATGCTCACACCGCCGTAAGGACACCTAGGAAAGCCGAGTATGTACTCAACATACCACGGGAACCAGCCGCGCGGATATGTGAAGACAGGAGTCTTTGCGTGCCAGAATTGCAGGAACAGTCGAAGTCCACTCGTGCATGTCCAGCGGATAGCTGAGGCTTTGGTGTCGAAAGAGGCTCGGGCTGAGGACACAGAGGCCGCTATGCAGAGAACTGTGTCAGTCGAGAAAATCCTTGCCGTATGACCGTGACTCACCTTTCTTGTCGTGGTCCGCTAAGACCTTATCATGCTGTCGTCGTATTTTCGCCCACTTGGTGAACTCGTCTTGTGCGCTGACTGCGTTCATATCTCGTTTTAGCCGTACGACTTCCCGACGTAGACGGACTTGTTCTTTCATGTCGCTCGAAGGGCCTATGGGGAGGCGGCAGTAGATTTGCCATAGCTGAGAAGAGTGTTAGCAGTGTTCGGCTCGAGGAAGAGCTGGCGCATACTAGATCGTTGAACGGTTTGGATCCGATGGTCGAGATGAGATGGCAGACGAGCTGGACTACGAGAACAACGACCAGGAGAGACACCATGGTTGCAAGCGATTGTACTCTTAGCTGAGGAGCATGCAAGTACCGATGGTATATGTGAGAGTATGAGAGCAGACAAGATCTGTGTGTGATTTGTAGCTCTTGTGTTGAGGACTTGTGTTGCAGTTTAATTCCCCTCCGAACCAAAACTCGCGCAGTGATGACAGCGAGTCACGAATGACGTTGGAGTTTCTGGAGCCTGACTCGTGACCACAGGGTTCTAACTTACGTACATGCTTCCTATAATGCCTGTCGTGACCCTACTGTACCTTTGACTTCACTGCATACCCCACGTTTGAGAACATCGCGCGCATAGACATGAGGCAGCTTGTGATGGCAGAGTAAGACAAACAAGATCTTGAAAGTTAGGCTGATAATACACAATTCTGATACCGCTTGCCATGCAGAGTTCGCCACGGGCTATGCTTTAACTACAGCGCACTCTCTCCCTTCACAATAGGAGGTCTCCGTTTTGTCCTATACCAGCCTGTGGGTTGAAGACTTGCTCCGGTGCGTTCTGACTGACGACGTAGGAATTGCCACCGATGCCATTAGCTGTCGGGCTAGTCAAGATATCTCCACCACTGTTGTCACTTAGGCTGAGATTCTTGAAATATTCGTCCGCCGCGTCGATAGCAGCCTGGTGACCGGGCAAAGGCGTTCCGCCGGGTGTGGTTACCATGGTGTTCAATGACAACGGGTATGCCAGATTCATGCCTTGCGATCCAAGAGCATGATTCAAGTCCTCCTTCCTCCGCTGTAAAGCCGGCGAATCCGGCAATCGCCGAGGCCGTGCAGCACGAAAGACTTGTTGCACCGGTTTTAAATATATGGTCGCCAACGTGCCAATACCCAAACACAACTCCTCAAGCGTGTTGGGGTCAAGTTTCTCGCTCTCCGCAGTTATTGGTGGCTTAAAACCCATCACAACCCTTTTAGCAGCGGCCGGGTCTGTGGAAAGGAGTCGCCAGTACATAAATCCTCGGTCACGAAGGTCCGGATCGTCGCTCTCCTCCGTGCACCATTTAAGCACTTGTGGAACGATGGAAGAACCTTTTGTAGGACGGTGTAGGAAGAGCTTGACGGTTGCAGTCAGCAAGGCCAGTTGAACCTCAATCGACTCTTCGTGGAACGTAGAAAGATAGTCTTGCAGTAAAGCGTCGGCGTTATCGATTCGATCTGCGTACTCCCCTATAATCCAGATAACGGCGGCTTTGGCTTCAGGTTCATCCAATTCATCGATCTGTCCAATCACGGTCGAAATGACAGACTCATACTGGTTGGGATATTTGCGAAAAATGTTTTTGATGACAACTGTAGCTTCTTGCACAATGTAAGGGATTTTAGCATTGACTAGGTCAAGCAAGGTGTCAATACATTGGCGAGCCGATGATTCGATCTTGATTGCGAGCTTGCCGATGGCGCGGACAGCTTTTCGGACGAATTGGACGTCGATCTCAGTTGCATATTCTCTCAGTTCGTTGAGGACGACAGAGATGTTGTTCTCGTTGGCGAGCATGAAAATCAATTCCAGCTTCGTTACTTTGACAAAGATAGGGTCGTTGTATTTGCAGAAAAAGACCCTAATATCGTTCTGGAGGACTTCGGGTCGTTGTTGGAGAATGAGGATGGCATTTCGGAGGGCGAGATATTGGATCTCGGGTGGCTTAGAAAGTAAGGTAATCAGAGGTGGTGAGAGCTTCCTTGAGAGTTCGTCGACCTTTTTCTGATCGGGAATGTAGTTCATCAGATACATGATGACTCGGATGCAGGTGAGCACAACGGCTGAGTTAGAGTGCGAAAGTCGTGAAGCAATCCGTTCAGCGAGTAGGAGAGCCTCACCAGAATCGTGTGGCACATACGACATGAGAGCCTCCAGAACATGTGTCTGTGACCACTCGTTGCAGTCTGGGAGAATGGACACGATCTTGGAGGCGCTGGCATAATCAATGGTTAGCTTAATGTTCTCGCTTCTCTCCCAGATATCCTGAAGTGAGGAAAGTGCGCTCGCAACGACCGTTGGATTGTCGTCCTTGAGCATCCTGTTGAGTCTATCAATCAAGTCTGAGCTCTCGATAAGTCTTTTGTCGTGGTCGTAGATTTTCGCGACCGTGATCGCCGCGGTTTTGCGAACATAAGGATCTTGGTCTGCCATTAATTGCTTCAGTGGCACCATCGTACCCTCTACGAACTCTCGAACATGGATATATGAGATTGTCCGCAGCGCGAGCGCTCTGATCAGCGGATTCGGATCTTGCATGTCCTATTACTGTCAAAAGAGCTAGAGTCATTCAAGCGGGAGTTCTTACATCTTGTAGGAATGGCAGGGCTCGAAGGGCTATGTCTGGTTTCATACGAGCATAATGTTGTAGGTACAGAAAGCACCTAGCTATGTTAGTGGTGTTGGGATACAGTCATGAATAACTTACATCTTTTTGATTTCGAGGACTGGTATCTGCATGCAAGCCACGATGTCGGGGAAGAGGGCGACCATATCATTGTTGCTCATGGTCATGTTGGCGACGATTTTCTTGAGCGCATTCTTCTTGCTGGAGTGGTTCTTGTCTTTTTTGGGCGGGTTTGTAAGTTCTTGCCGCAGTTCAGCGACTTTGCCCTGATCGTAAATGTCAGTCCGTGATTCAACATCTGCGGCGATCCTAGTTCATCTCGATATATGACTTGCACTGCCTTCCAAGCAGTCCTGACGACGATGGGGCCAGGCTTCGGAGCATGCGACAAAACGTAAAGCCGTGTTTGACTCACCCTGGCAAAGAGCTTCGCATCACCGTCCTTAGACGACATCTTCAATGTCTTGGGCTGCTGACGGACAGGTGTAGATGCTTTCTAACCACTGGTTGTATCGATGTTGGCGACCTGCTGGCAAGGCCAACGTGGACCAGGCACGCGTCACGACATGCCCGTGATGAAGCGATTCGTCATTGTTCAGAGGGCTACCCATGCACCAGAGTTCAATTGTTATTGCTGGAGCAAGAGGCGTTGATGTCTGACTAAACCGGCCTGAGACGGATTTAAAAGGAGTTCAGGACTCAGGAGACATCGAGGTCTGCCTCTCACTCGCCTATTCGCCAAGCTAAGGAGACTCTTTTCTCCGCGCCGATACCTGTAGGTACTTTAGCGTCCGCCGCAGCTGCGAACGACCTCATCATCAACCACGGGTTTATCGTCTTCATTGCTCGAGCTGAAACATTCCACCTCTTGCACAATGGACTCTTCCCAGCCAAAGTGGGTGATTGAACTGAACAACGGCCTCCCTCCAAAACCAAAGAATGTCAGCAGCATCCCAGACCCTCCCGGCTTTGCGGCCTCGAAGTCAGTGACAGGAAAGCAGGTCAGTCGAGCGAAATAACGCGGTTAACTGTTCTGATCAATACTAGAAATCACAAGTGGCCGCGAGAAAGACGCCAACACCAGAAGAAACCGAGACGTTGAAACTCAAGAAGGCCTGGGAAATCGCACTCGGCCCAGCGAAGCAGATCCCAATGCAAGCTATCATGGGCTATATGTCTGGAAACTCCCTTCAGATATTCTCAATCATGATGGTCGCCATGCTGTAAGACAGGCCGAAGGGTCGCGCATCGAACAAAGTTGACGCGATACAGTTTTAAAAACCCCATCCAAGCCATTGCGCAGACAAACATGGCCTTCTCCCGATTCGAGAGTCCGGGAACACGATCGCAAATGCTGGGAGTCAAAGCAGTATATGTTCTAATGCAGTGTCTGCTACTTGGTCTGGGAGTATACAAAGTGCACAGTATGGGCCTGTTGCCTACTACAAGGAGTGATTGGCTGGCCTGGGAATTTGAAAGACAACCGCTCGAAAGAGCTTACTTTGCGTCTGGAAGATGACACGCCATATCGACAATCCTATCTAGCACGAGTGGCTGTTCACACGCTCACCCCGCAGCGTTATTTGAGGGCAACAGCCTGTTTCGTTACACTCTTGTCAGTCCTGCCGGCCTGCTCGATTTCATGCTGAGCGAGAACGGCTTGTGAAAGGGGCTGCATTCTTGCACATCGACGTATTGCAAGTCGGCTGCAAATGAGTCGTGGACTGATGCAATCCCCACCCATCACGAGCGGTCCAGATTCACTGCGTACCAGCACGAAGCTCTTCGATGTTCAGGTCGTCTCTCGCCATTGGGTCGATATCGTTCATCATCAGAACTCAACAGAGGATTTGTGCAATCACAAGTCAGGTCTCGTGGAAGCGGACTTTGCGCGGCTGATGACCCTCAATCTTGCCAGATTGTTTCGACTTCAATGATGGAGGTTTTGGAACGCTGTCACTTTCTTTCTCCACCAGCGGAACAGGTTCATTGTTACTGTTGATGTTGATTTCTCCACGTTCTAGCGCAAGTGCTTGTAACTTGTCCGTCAAGTCTTCGTCCCCCGCCTTCGAGAGGGAAAGTGCCTGAGAATTGTCAGGATGCCTGTGATGGGAAATGCAGTATGCGGCAGAGGCTAAGGGCAGGCATGGTCACAAAGGAATAGACTTACATTCAATGAGTCAGCAAGGCTCTCACCAGCGACTTCATCATACAGCTTGATCTCGACGGCTCGGACATCTCGTAGCCAAGCTGGTTCTGTGCCAAGTTGAGCTCGTACAAAGATTGTTCTCTGCTGGCAAAGCGGTGAACACCATCTCTCCATTTCGGCTTTGTTCACTAGTTTGAAATCCTTGCCGGCTTGCTTATTCCAAATCAACTCCCCGTTATGTGACAGTCTCTGGTTTGGTCTTGGGCAAAGCGCATAGCCACATCTATTGTCTATGTTCCTCTCGTAGATGAGATCGTCCAGATCAGTCGACTGAAAAAGACCTAGACATTGTTTAAATAATGACGCATCTGAGGCTTCTGGCCGCGCTGGGTCAGCATCATGCTTTGACGGGAGATCAAATGCTTCGACTACAAGGTCTGCAATCCGGGCTTGTAAGTTCTTCCTCTCCTCGATTTCCTGGGCCTGACGAAGAGCCGTTGTACGGATGCGCTTCTGAACAGCAGACTTCGAATTTTCGGTGTTCATGTTTTGCCATCCGTAAACCCATGCCGAAGCACTAAGAGTTGTGTGATCAAACAGTTGCAGTAGACCGAATATGGCCTGGGAACAGTGTGTAGTGGTTTCGGGACAAAAAGAAAGGCGGTAACTGCCCTAGTCTTGTGCCATCTACTGTGTAAACCAAACTAACCGAGGGCGAGCTAACTTACCTAACTACTGCGCTGCGGCGAAGACCTTGTGCCCCACGTTGGATCAGGCCAAATGCCACACCATCCTAGGAGCTCTACAAGGCATTCACTTCTGTTTGCTGACTAGGACCATCATTCTACCCTACGTCCCTCCCTTCCAGACAGTCCCCCCATCCGGCCTTGCCCCAGGTCACTTGATTGTTGTATTACCCTCACTTTGGCGGCAAGCGTGGCGCAGGTGCTGCGTCACCGGTTTGGTCGGGTAAGACCATTGAAACTCCAATCCGCATCGCGCCAACGACTTACTCCCTGCGAACTATACCGGCCATTTCTCACAGCAATATGCCTACCGTCCCGTTCAAGGTCAAAGCGGTGTTCGAGTACAAGTCGGAGGAGCCGGATGATCTAAACTTTGGAAATGGCCAGATCATTACGGTCACAGAGGAGGAGGATGCAGAGTGGTATACTGGTGAATACGTAAACACATCTGGAGACAAACAGGCTGGCATGTTTCCCAAGAATTTCGTCGAGAAGTACGAACCGGCCATTCCCAGCCGCCCAGCTAGAGCTCCGAAGCGTGTACCGACACAGGAGGCTCCAGAACCTCTCTCAGAGTCTCCAGCACCGCAGGCTGCCCCTCGTTCTCTCGAAAGCTCCCAGACCTTGCCAGCAGAGCCTCTCAAGCAGACCTCAGAAGATGCGGGACCTGTAAATCAGGAACCAGTTGAACAGCCGCCGGCACCAGAACCGGTGGCAGCTGCTAGTCCTGCCCCAACCCCCAGATCTCCTCCAGTATCTGCTTCCACAAAGCCTCCTCCTCCGGTCGCCGACAAGCCAAGTACGAGCTCCTTTAGAGACAGAATTGCTGCCTTCAACAAGCCTGCTGCTGCTCCGATTGCTCCTTTCAAACCCGGTAGCAGTGCAGGCACTGGCTTTATAAAGAAGCCGTTTGTTGCACCTCCTCCAAGTAGGAATGCCTATGTTCCACCACCCACTCGCGAACAGCCCGTCCAGAAGCCATATCGACGAGAGGAAGATCCAAGCGTGCATGAAACAGAGGATAGGGATGTTACAGAGACTGCCGTGCCACAAGAGGAGGTTGAAGCCCAGGAAGACCAACCGAAACCACAGAGCCTGAAAGATAGAATAGCCTTGCTTCAGAAGCAACAGCTCGAGCAAGCTGCTAGGACCGCCGAGAAGAAAGAAAAACCCAAGAAGCCCCCAAAGAAGCAAATTGATACTACAGAATCTGGCGAGCAGCATCCCGTACCAGTTCCTGAAGCGCCCTCGACACAGACGGACACGGCCGAACCAATAGGCCGCCCATCTGTCGATGAGCCTGAGGAGTTAGAGGACATCCCGGCACCTTCACGACGAGTGACAGGTATCCCAAGCGTCACACCACAGCCTCAACCTTCCCGTGAGTTGGTGAGCGATACCAATGATGCCGATGATTCAGGCGCCGGTGACGAGGAAGACGCTCAGGAGACGTCCACCGAAGAAGAACGGCCAAAATCCAAGGGCGTAGATCAACCCCTTGCGCATACCACTCAACAACAGCCGGTCGCCCACGAAGAAGCCACTGGCGAAGGTGAGGATGAGGAGGAAGAAGAAGAGCAAGAGCAAGAGGAAGACCCAGATGTCCGTCGGAGGAGGGAGCTCCGAGAGAGAATGGCCAAGATGAGTGGAGGTATGGGTATGATGGGCATGTTTGGGCCGCCAGGAGGCGTAGGTCCACCTGGAGCGACAAGAAAACCGAAATCTGCAGAGTCCTCCAGACAACAGACACTGAGCACCGAAACCCACTCTCAGGAAGAGCCTCAAGAAAGAGCAGCACCAATTCGCATTATGGCTTTGCCAGGACTGTCCAATCCGGTACCGAAGCGACAGGAGGAGCCGACCCAAGACGAAGAAGGCGGTGCAGACACTGCTCGACCTACGCCGCAAGAGCCGCCCATACACGCGGGAAACGATGACTACGTTTCACAACCGCCGCCGAGGCGATCCACAGACCGCCCTGCTCCGCCACCTCCGCAAGGTGAATATTCAATGATGCGCTCGCAGGCTCGATACTGACTTTGGACAGATCGAGCACCTCCTCCAGCGCCTCCGCGCGAGACTCGCGGTGCACTGCCGCCGCCTCTTCCCACGGCTACTAGACCGGTGCCCCCGGCGCCTCAATCCCCGACCTGTATGTTTCTATTCTCCATTCTTTGAGCGAGCCGCCACTAATCCTTCAGCCCGACCTGTACCTCCACTCCCACCCACCACACTCGCGCCCAGCGAGGCTCCAGCGGATGACGAAGAGGATGAGGACGAGGATGAGGAGGATGAGGGCAACTTCGCAGAAGAGAATGTTCCAGAGAGGTTGCCGCCAAGCGCTCCAACTCCAGCGAGCCCGGCTGGCATCCCGCCACCACCACCGGCAAGAGGACCCGTGTCTCCTCAGCTGGACACTTCTGGATTCACATTCACAACCTCTCCCGGTGACAAGAGAGCAAGTCGTCCCCCGCCCCCTGTTCCTCAGACACCTACAGCTGCCACTCCTACAGCAAGAGCCCCACCACCGCCACCCCCTGGATTCCCCCCAATTCGACGATCGACAAGCGACTCAAGAAGCTTCGGTGCGCCTCAAATGCCACCTGACGACGAGGAGGGTGAGGTTACTGAATACGATGCAGACTACGACACAGATATCGCGTTGAGCGCAAAACACAAGGACGCTCTTAAGAACCACAACCGTGACTCAAGTTTGGACGAGGGGATGCTCACCGATGATGCTGCGAAACCACCTAAAAGTCCGCCAGCTCGGGCTGCACCTCCACTACCTCCAGTCGCTGCACCACGAGAGGTCCCGCCACCACCACCTCCTTCAGTCCAGCCGGGTCCCAGATCAAGGAGATCGGTGGACGCTCCTCGTGCTCCACCCCCAATTCCCCCATCTCAAGCGCCGGATGATGACGATGACTATGATCCTTTCCGTTACTCTGCAGCACAACATAGTGCACCACACCATCCGATGAGAGGCCTGTACACTACCACACTACAATCTCCCAAAGAGGAGTTCGAGGAGGAAGACCTGTACAGAGCAAATACAGCTCACGCTCCCATTCCACCTCCTTCAGCTGACAGGAGCGCGCCGCCTCCTCCGCCACCAGACAGGAATGAGTACGCCCCTCCTTCTATGAACTTTGCACCAGCGCCAACGACTTCACCACGCGGCTCTCTCGATATCAAAAGAACGGGCACTGTTTCTCGGCGCTCGATGGACCAGTCGCGCGGAAGTGCTGAACAAGGATTCATCGCCTCCGATATAGACCTAGGACATGGTACTATGTGGTGGACGCACGAAAATGCCCCACCTCCTTCGTTGCAAGGGAGACCCGACGTCTTATACGAGATGGAGACTTCGTCCTCAACAAAACGTGGGGGCAGAACCACGATCTCGAAGGATGTCTATGTGCTGTACATGGACTACTCTCAAACAACCATCAACGCCAGTTTTGATGCGGGAGATCCCTCTCATGTGACACTCGAGCAGAATCATGAACGGCCACCACAATCAGCTCGCCGTGATCAACTTGAGAGTGCGTCAGGGCAGTACGGCGCAAATATAGCGAGATCAGCCAGTGGCTTGGCCGGCACGACTGTTGGCGATGGCTCTGCGCAAGGCCTTGTCCTTGAACTATTGAAGCCGCATACCACAGCACTCCAGCCAATTGGCACACGAGCTTACGGCGCTCTCATCTATGCTAACCTCGGTAATGCGTCGACACAGCAGTATGACGAGATCCGGCCTGGCGACATTGTTAGCTTCCGCAATGCGAAATTTGCAGGCCACAAGGGCGGCCTTCATTCCAAATACAGCATGGACGTTGGCAAGCCAGAGCACGTGGCCGTCGTGACTGAGTGGGATGGAACCAAGAAGAAAATCCGTGCTCTGGAGCAAGGCCGGGATCTTGAAAGAGGCAAGAAGCCCAAAGTGAGGGAGGAGAGCTTTAAAGTTGGTGATCTGAAGAGCGGAGAGGTCATGGTCTGGAGAGTGATGCCCAGGACATGGGTTGGTTGGGATACTGCCAAAGCATAGAACAGACCTGGATGTTGTTAGAAGGTACCTATCACGATTGGAACGACCCTGTAGCTGCGATGATACGGAAGAACATGTCTTCTCAAACGTGCTCATATTCTACGATTCAACCTGACCAAATCGGTATTGAGCCCAATTCAAACTTCCTTCAGGAAGAGTCCACAACCGTTCGCCTGTATCGGAGCCTGCAGCGCCTGCCGCGATATACATCGGGAGAATATGTTCCAAACTAGGATGCGCATGCCTTGCATCACTACGACCCATCAGGGCTGACATGCTCTCCTGACGCTTGTCTGGCTGTGCGGTGGCGGCCTCTCTCAACGCCTCGTCGAAGCTGACCGTGTATCTGAGACGGAAACTTCATTAGCCCTAGAGATCAAAATGAGCAGCCCGCGAGAATGCTTACGGCATAGTCTTTGTCGTTCCCCTCATCGCGCGAGAATCGCGAAGATTGTGCACAGCCATTCCCGCGCCAATGATTAGAATGCCCTCGTCGCGCAGACTTTGTAAAGCTTGACCCAAGCGATAATGTTGCTCGTAGTCCTCGTTTGCGTATAGTGAGATTTGCACGATCGGTACGTTCAATGGATTGTTCTTCGGGTCAAATGCTGTGAAGTGCGCAATGCCGCGTCAAAAGGAGAGTACCTGGACATTTGTTGAAGGCGGAGGGAATGATGTGTGACATACCAGCCAAGAACCCTACCCAGACGCCGTGGTCGAGACCGCGTTTGACTCTCTCGACCTTAATGCCTGCGGATGATAGCTTGTCGATGACCCTCTCGGCGACCTCGGGGCTACATTTGTTTGGATACTCGTATTCGTAGTAGTGCGGTGGGAAGTTGTAGAAATCGTAGATTAGATCTGTATGCTCAGCGGTGTTGACAGAGATACTGTTGGGGCTGTCTTGCCAGTGCGCAGAAAAGACGACCACTGCTTTTGGTTTGACTATGGTTGTGATCTCTCGTCCCACCGCAGCTAGTTGGTGGTAGGCTGGATGGTCTTTGGCTTCCATGAAATTGGGACCACCGATGCCGAGGAAGTAAACCGGTGTCCGTGCTGGATAGGGTTCAGACATGATGCCAGCGGCGACTTCCGAGGTGCTGTTGGTCCTCAAGGATGAAAACACACCGTGGTAGATTAGTGGGAAGGAGAGGATCAGAAGATTAGTAGCAAAATATATATACCTGGACCCGATCAGGGCAGGGTTACCTGAGAGCGCCTGCGACATTGAATGGTCGGGGAAGTGTCCACGTTTGTATTCAGTCTCCTGGGCCTCTAGAGGAGAAGAAGAATTAATCTACGCCTTTTAGCATTTCGAATCAAGTATCGGGATCATTGAGATTGTCGTTGAACAATGAAGTGTCAAATGCAATATAGGACCGCATCTCAAACAGTCGTCTAGATGAGGTTCGATATCTTGACATTCCACAGTGTTGGCTTACCCGCGCGCGACGGATGTCAGGTTAATCGGCCGAGAAAGGGGCGATCGATGCGTTGACTAATTGTAGTCGTACTACTCGTAAAAGTCTCGTGTTCTGGGGTCTCCGTACTGTAGCGGGCGGGCTTGCACAGTACTACTATACCTTATTAAGGCTTGTCGCGCGCGGGTGTCAGTGGCGAGCCTAAAAGTCCCTTCTGTTTTAGGCATGGTCGAATTGTCCCGCGCGGCTTGTGGGCCTAAATGAACTTACCTGCTTGCTCTTGATCACCTTTGGAGGAAGTGATGCCATTCTTCGTCTCGAAATGGGTGTAAGCCAGTAGAAGGCTTACAAATCCCCTAAAATGAGGCGGCTTGGATCAAGGTGCTGTCAGATGAAGACCATACTGGATATAAATTGAAGCCATGTTGGCTCCAGAACAACAGCATTCTCCAAGCATATGTCAAAACCTTCCGTTCGGACCAACGCCATTCGAAAACATCTTCACCGTCAAACAGAAGGCACCATGGCAGCAAACTCTGTTGTACTGATTCTCGGAGCTGGTCCAAGGGTAGGAGCTTGCGTCGCCGAGAAGTTCGCCAGCATTGGCTACAAGGTGGCTGTCGCGTCCAGGAGTGGGAGTGACTCCAGTGCGAGCAAGGGGTACCTCTCCCTCAAGGCCGACTTTAGCAAACCCGACTCGATCCCAGCACTTTTCGATGCGGTCAAGACCGAATTTCAGACAGCTCCCAGCGTGGTCGTTTATAACGCGGCAACACTGACGAGGCCTCCTGTGGAGGACTCCGCTCTTTCGATTCCAGCGGAGAGTGTCGCATCGGATCTGAATGTCAACACTATCAGCCCTTACGTCGCGGCGCAGCAGGCTGTCATTGGATGGGAGACATTGCCCAAGGAGACCAAGAAGACATTCATATATACCGGCAACTTTTTGAATGTCGTGATTCCACCTGTGCCAGTCTTTTTGAATCTGGGCATAGGCAAGTCAGCTTCGGCTTTCTGGATTGGTCTTGTCGATGCGACGTACTCGAGCCGAGGGTACCGGTAAGTTATTCAAGGGTGAAGCACCCCACGAAGATCATTTGCTAACATGCTCGCTTCGCAGATTCTTCTTTGCCGATGAACGCCAGGAAAACGGAGGCTCCAAGGCTGTGGGGCTTGACGGGCCTGCACATGGCGAGTTTTATGCGCAGTTGGCGAGTCATGAAGGGAATATTCCATGGCAGGCAACATTCGTCAAGGACAAGGGTTATGTCCAATTCAAGTAATTAGGTTCCATCGATTCAAGCTTGGAAAAACCGGAGTCGCATGTATGGAAATCGAAGTCCCTGCCGACAAGTCGATCACGTAGCTGGATGTATCAGAGTTATTCTGCGGCATCTTGAACGATCTCCGGCCTGCTAGACAAGTAGCACCAGTTCACCCTGGCTCTTGAAACATGCAGCGATGCCGCAGCTCGCAGCGTCCGATGCGCTCCTGTTGCGCCAGACATTCTCCATGATTTCGAGTGCTTTACGTACCGTGCCGAAGATGCTTGGGGGCTGCAACGCCTCGACCAATTCACGAAAATGAAGTTCCTGAGTCGGCTCGGCGAGACAGCCTGCTATGCAGAACGGCCAGACCATTGTGCGCAGCAACGCCGGAGTAGATATTTGGTGCGCCAGCAGCTCGAGCATTCGATCAACGTGATAGCGTACGTCGGCGCTGGCAGGCTGCCACCCTGACACAACAACGAACAGATACAAAAGCGCTGCATGAGCCCACACGCGGGTGACCACGGGTATTTGACTGGTGCGTGCCTTTGATTGCTGGCAGTAGTCTGCGGTGAAGACATTCAGCAAGCTGCTGGCCTCTTTCGGAGTGACGACAGAACTGGTCTCAAGCCGCGTGAGGTGACCTTCCAACGAATTTTTGATGACTGTGGCGCGTTGTACCAGCTCCATGACATTGAGGGTCCCGGTGCTTTGGCATTGCTGTTTCCATGCGTCAAGCACGACGATCTCGCCGATCTGTAGTAACACCCAATTTTGAATTCCCACAACGGCCTCAAGATTGATAGGGTTTTCCGGGCCGTTGACAGAACTGCCGAGGAGGCTTTGATGGTACTTGTGGAGGCTGGGTGGTTGCCGAAGCAGCATGCTGGCGATAATGTCATCGAATATCAACAGGGTGGACGAGAAGCGAAAGGCAGTCTGTTCAGCACTTGGAATCTCCGCGCACTGGGCTGGCAGAGACCACGAGAGCGGTCCCAGTCGTGCTAGAATAGCGTTGAATGATGACTGGGGATCCGCATCTTGATCACTGCCTGCGCTATCAAGAAGCTGACTGAACAGAGCCA
The DNA here is from genome assembly GCA_000835395.1 of Exophiala sideris. NCBI lineage: Eukaryota > Fungi > Ascomycota > Eurotiomycetes > Chaetothyriales > Herpotrichiellaceae > Exophiala > Exophiala sideris. Next base: position 1,679,865 of record KN846951.1, on the reverse strand, counting down.
GAGCCGCATTGAGGTGTGCCCGACAGTTGTTGAAGCTCAAGATGGCAATTTCGAAACGCTGCACCTGCATGATGCTCGCCAGGATGCGTACTGCGCCGTGCAAATGTTCCGTGATGCTTGAGTTACCAATAATCTGAAGCGACTGTCTCAGCACCTCAAAGGCATCCCGGGTTTGCTTGAGAACTGTGTCCCAAGCCCCTTCGCGATCGGCCGTTCCTCGTGCAAGAGAGAAAAAATATGAACTCTGACATAGTGCGGCCTGCCGTACTACTGGAGAGCTTATCAGCATGTCCAATATCCATGATTTACCGCCCTCAAGGAGTGAGGGACAGTAGAAGGGGAATGTGAAGGGTAGCAAGTCTTCCATGTAGAACATGAGAAGCACAGTGTCAGATCGCCCGATGGCCATACTTTCGCGAGCACCCATGCGAGTAAGTGTGCAGTCAGGGCCTCGCTGAGGTGGGATGGCAGATGCCTCATGGCGTAACTCCATCACATCATCGTGCGCATCTGCTGTTCCCCTGGGACGATCGGCCATAGGGGTAGAAGTAGACACGACCCTAGGGTGATGACGAGCGAGCACTTCCCACTCTCCGATAGTAGCTTCGGCAAATGAGATGCGATCACCAGAAGTAGGGGCGAAACGCTCGCCACGGCGACGAGCGCCTTCCTTGACCTCACGCTTGAGTCGCGCAGCCATCTCTTCCTGTCTTGCACCGCCATCCATCCACTCCGGTTTCTCCTGGTCATAGTAACAGGTGATCTCGAGTGAAGCACAAATACCACACACATTGTGTTTCTCATCGCACTTCTTTCGCCGGAGTTTGCATGTCCAGCACCCGTTGGAGCTTCTTACTGAATTGTTCCGGCGTGGACCAAACGGCAAGTCCATATCCATGGCGTTCCAGTCGCAGATATGCTGTGCAAGAATAACAATACCTAGCAAGGCTTCAAATGTCATGCACACGGAATAGTGGTACTCGGTTGGTGCTTCGTATAGGAGTAAATGGCCTTGCCATGCCTGATATATGACGGAGTAGGAGTAGGTCGATGGTCGGAAGTGAATTACTTTGCGCTGTCCTTGGCAACCACGACCATACCGCAGTTGAAGCCACCTACTTGGAAATCACTTTCCTCACCATACCCATCGCCTAATATCCACTTTCTCGTTGCAGTTGCCATTGCGCGTCATCCTCTGCCACAATATTCAGGTCGCGTTCAAGGCGGCCCAAGTCTGAGGCCAAAAAAATGTCATAACCTTTGGGAAGGAACTCGCGGAGGGTGCCCCAGTGAAGAAAAAAATGAAGGTTATCATATTTATACGCCATAAGAGAAAGCAATCCTAACCATACTATATTACGCCATTGACCCGTAGACCCTACCAGCCACCACAACACCCATCCGCTGTGCAGCGGGATCTTCGTCATGAACGAGCTGCAGCTCTTCCACTGGATCAGTAATGTTCGCGCTACTCACTTGGCTCACCCGCACCATGAACCGCTTTCTGAAGGTGGTATGACACGCTATCCCACCAGAAGTGTTCTTCAGCACATTGACAGGAGGTGGATTTGAGACCAGGCAGAGAGCGAGCATCTCTGTGAAGGAACCCCATGCATGACTCGAGCTTCGTCGGAAAAGCGTGTAGCTAGTATGCGACAGGGCAAGCACCACATACACGAACAATACAGTCAATGCAAGATAGTATGCCGTACTGTTTGCGTGGTAGCCATATCCTTGTATGATGACCGAGAATATCAACTTCGTCATGCGGCCGGTGTCAACGCCATACCGAGGTACTAGATTGCCTTTGCCAGTAATGAGGCGTTTGAGCATATCAGGCATATAGTGGCAGACACCATCTGTTATGTTCGCTTGGTTCTTGTCCCAGGTGGACATGACATTGTACCATGCCGCGTCAGGATCAGCAGGTTCGCCTGCGTTGTCCGAAAATCCTAGGCGTGACATACCGTCCACAATCTGCGTTGCAAGCAGGGTAGCGAAGGAAGCAGCGATGGACTCGATGTCTACTTCGGCATCTGCGCCGTTAACAAGCTCGTCCAAGGCCAACGCCAACGTCGATCGACCTGGAGAGCCATCCTCCATGGCAGGGGTGAGGGTGTCGAGCCAATCGGCTGCTAGGAGAACCGGAACCCATCCAGGGGCGGGCGAGAAGGTAGGAGCCGTATTGCTGTCCGAACGTTTGTTCCACTGCCATGCAAGGAGGGTGTCTGCATCTTGTTGACGCAACGTCGCCGTTTGCGTGATTGTCGTTTGATCATAGGCAACACCGGTTGCAGTATTGGTCCCTGGCACCCAGTGTGTGTCCACAGAACAAGCCAATGTGATGCCGCTTGTGTTCGACCTCTGGGCTGGGACTTGAATGAATGCAAACGCCCTAGGATAATGATCTAAAAAGACGGAGTCGTTGTTTGTCGGAGAGGGCCCTGCGGGGATCGGTATCCATCTCATCGTCGGCTTGAAAGAGCTCATGTTCTGAACCTGGATGCGGTAAGTCAGGTCAGGATTACCAGTGTAGGTAAGGATGACAGGAAACTGCCATGAGAGTCAGCTGTTCGCTTGTAAAAAGGTGCCGCTGTCTGCAGAACACGTACATCTTGCTGAGTACTCGAAGCATTCTCGGCCAAGTCCTCTATCACGCCGTAGATGCACTGGCTTCGCACAAGAGGCAGTAGACTATCGACCAAGGCTTGTGTTCCGTTGATAGCTCGAAAATGCAGATTCTGTGTCGCGAGTGGCAGCGAGGGCGATGGCAATAGTATAGCTTTCCACCACGCATCGGCCAAAATGGATGAGTACAGTCCAGCAATCATGTTGCTTGATAGTGCCCATGCACGGACCTGATTCGGATTCATATTGGTGTCGTTGGGTAGCATCACCGACGAGATCTCACGCCTGAGCACGCCATCATGTACAACAAGGCGTGCATCAGCTTGCATGTGTCCTTCTTTGAAAGCCTGGGCGAGGTAAGGGTACCCATTCCACACACAACCAGTCGTGTTCGTAGACATAGCGTTTACTCTTGTTGATCCAGGAGAATTGCAGTAAGAGCCACCAATTGACTCATAATCCAGGGTTCCTGGCCACAGGTTTTCCCTGGTACCCTGAAGCCAAAATATGCTTCCACCACCAGGCCAGTCATCGTAATAAATTGGGGTGAGTAATAACGCGACCGATGGACCTGCGAACAGTGCCAGGAGACCACAGACGAGCAAAAAGAGGGAAAATTTCACCCTCGTTGATCGCCTGGGGAATCCCATCAGTCCTGAGCGAAAATCTGCTGACAAGAAGTATGCCAGTCCGCAAAGCGAAACTTCGCCGAAAGCAGCCCTAGAGGAAGGCCTCGAGAGTCGGCCAGCAGGAGATAACTGACAACGTCCATAATGACCACGCTTATGGAAGAGACGATGAGAAGGTCCTATCAAGGTTGGTTAGCCCCGTATGAGTAGCTGGGTCAAATTTAAGAGGCTCACCAGAAGTTTTGCAGTAACCTGAAGACAGAATCTATCGATCGCTTGATAGGTGTCACCCGTTAGACCTTGCAGAGAGGATCCAATGAACCAGCCTGCGAGGTTGAAATATGCAACGACAACGGTCGCGCAGATCGGCAGTATATGCACAGCGCATTCGAAAAAGGACCACCGGTAGCCGGACTGCAGCACGAGCTTTTTCTCTTCTCGAACATTGCGTTGTAGACATCGTGTCAAGCGACATTTTGAGCGCCTCTCTGTAGCATTGATGGGCTCGGGTGAACGATTCCACCAGCCGCTTATTTTTCGAAAACGCGGTTGACCGGAGGGCGTCTTCGATGCAGAAGCGTCCATCTCGATAGATCACAGTTTTGGACAGTTGAAAACGAGTGACGAGCGTGGTCATGACCTTATATCTATCCTGGCCAGAGTTGATGAAGACGGCTCAGTCGCAACCACAGCGATCAGGGGCCATGGCTTCGAAGCATGGTTGTGGTAGAAATAGATCGTGGCGTTAACAGCCTCCAATGCACCTCCTCGCTCACTCGACTGGTGATGCCACTTACCTATGCAAAGCGACGACACCGCGTATTTTGAAGCTTGGGTCCAAGCAAGGCGAAGACCAAGAGGCCCCATCTTGCTCGTGTGTGAACGTCGTTTGCGGTCCATCCTGGGCTCAGTCCCTCTGGACTGGAGAGGTACTTCCCACAGCCTTACCGTGGTTACCATGCTTTTCCGCTCTGGAATGGCTGTCAAGTCCTCCGAAAGCTCCTTACACGAGCTCGTAGGATCATGACTTCACCTTGACATCGAACAACGAGCTTCCCTGTCTCATTCGAGTCGTCGCAAGAGCCGCGGATTGTGCCTGGAGATGAAAACATTGCGTGATGATCAACAATGATGAGGCTCCGAAATAGACCGGCGTCGAAGTGACACCAGGGATGCCCCGGTATCATCTCCGTCTTGTGTATGAGCACGAAAAATATCAGCAAAAGGAAATGGTACTGTCAGCCAAAGGGTGTGCAACCAATATTTCAATCAAGCCATGTCTGAGGCTTTGAAGCAGCAGGCGTGGTTGCTTTTGGTTTGCGGCCTTCATAGTGGCCCTGTGCCCCCACGACCACCATTGATATGAAGAGGGTGATTTCGTACCAAGCTCGCGCACGCCGAGGGCCATAAGATGAGCCTTGGGAGCACACGGCGGCATAGCCCCAGTCCCAAAACCGGGGTGAGGTACAAGCCGCTTTTACCTGGGTAACTTGGCACATGGGTGGCATATCGACGCCGGTGGTTGCGCATAATCGCAGAGACAAGACCGTCACATCAATCACTACTATCCTACCTGCCTCAATATTTGCTTATCCTTCACTATCACGGAGTCTTCGGACCCTTTCCTCCTCTGAGTGTCCTCAAACATATTCGCGCTGGTCCACGTACAATCTAGTTGATCATATCATTGTCCCATCGTCTGGGGCCTTCGTCCGACAGACCCCAGCGCAATCATGTCCACCTCCGTTGATGAAGAAGCCACAATTTCTATTCCGAGCCTTGCATTTGTCGCCGTGCTAGGATATTTCATCTACCGATACTTCTTCTCCTCTGCAAGCTCGACGGCGGGTGGTAGCCAATCGTCCTCCTCACGGAACAATGGGCTCCGATTCACCCCGGCGCAAGTCGATCAGATAGCGCAGATGTTTCCGCAACTGAGTCGCCGCGATATCATATGGGATTTGCATCGGAACGGGGGAAGTGTACAAGCTACAACAGAACGAGTGCTAATGGGGCGATCATTGGAGCCGGTATGCCACCACTCCACGGCGCACGACCTAGGGTGGTGCAATACTGACCCTGAACCACAGGCTCCGCCTTCTTTCCAGCCGCCGATGACATATATGCCAGCATCGCCCGATACGACGACCACGTCTGCATCGGCGTCGTTGAAGTCCCTACCACCCGACCTGATCACGCGATACAACCTGCAAGCCAAGCTGAACTCCAAGGGGAAGGAGCGGGAGGAAGAATCGCCGCCACCAGGATGGGCCAGCAATAAAGAGGCACGGCAGAAGATGCTACAACAACGGAGAGACGAAATGATTCTGGCAGCTCGAAAGAAACTGCAAGAGAGGGACGCTGAGAACAACCCTCCTCCGCCTTCTTAATCGATCCCAACTCTTATCCGGTTTTACTGGAATGAGCAATGAGCGATTCTTTTGCAGGCATTTGTTGATTTCACGGTCCATGCGGGGCTCAGTGAACATACTTCAAGGCTGTCAATGACAATCCTTCATGTCATATCATCATCTTCGTCGTCATCGTCATTATACCTCCGGTTTTCCCTCTCTTCCTCTTCCCGCTCTCTTCGCGCTTGTTCTCGACTGGCATCTAGCTTCCTCAAACCGTCCATCACTCCGGTGATGAAGCCTCTCGATTCAGACAACTCCATGGCGCCTATCCCGTCCAATCGTGTGCCTTCTCCATCGCCCGACAGTAGATCAACTTCTTTTCGCATCTTCGCTAGCCGAACCTCTCGGATATCTCTCAAAAGTTGCCGTACTTTGTCGGGCTCAGTTATATCATCGCTTGCCGACTCGAGCAACATTTCTGAGAACTCAAACCAGTGATATGGTAAGGAGGTGGGAGCAGCGTTCGCAGTACAGGATTCTACGAAGGGTGTTGAGGTGTAGAAGGGTTTGCCTGTGTAGTCTGTCTGTCTCGTAGATGGTATTTGTGGTCGTGGTGAGAAGGAGTCTTGGAAGTGTCTGGTCTCAAGATCCAGGATTTCGTCGAGGTTCTCTGGGTACAGCCAGGGTGGAGGTATGATGTTGGCCCGCCGTTGCCGTTTCAATAGAATCGCAAGCCATAACGGTAATGAAGTGCGTTGAGGAGGAATGAGAGGACGTGTAGGACCCTTCAGGTAAGAGTGATCATGTTAGATAGTGTCTCCACATGGCCGGAGCATTGCTATCACACCTCATTTCCAAGAGAGGTCGTGGGACAGACTTACACCTAGTAAGTCGAGACGGTCGAGTCGCTGTCGCGGAATGACTGTGACTTGTTCCATTTCGCACAGAAACGCAACCTCGGTAGGCAGGAGGCCCAAAGGATGTGGAAATGCCATGACTGGTCAGACTGAGCTGTTGATATTGTTTGTAGCTCTGTGCGATGCGCAATGGTGTTTCAATATTGGTGTGGATGTTTGGAGGGGAAATACTGTCTTCGCAGCCTCGCCGCGTGACGCGCCAAGGGACGTGAAAGAGGGCGCCCCCAACTTGCCCATTAAAGGTCGCCTAATGTAGCCCGAGGCTGCCGGGTCCGCCGGGAAAATGCACGCCGTGACAAGCTGGCTCCTTTCTACGAAAGACCCCCTCCAGACAAGCCTTCTCCAAGACAACTAAAATATATCCCTCGATTTTTGGGATGGAGGCATCACCGACCAATGAGAGACCTGGTCCAGAGTGAAGTTCTCCCAGAGGTTTGGTTCAGATCCAAGTGAAGACCGATTTCCAGATGAGGCGCAAGACGCGGGGAGCTCTAGTTAATATTGCTCTCTTCTGCGGCGTTCTCTTGGTCATCTTATATCTCAATGGTGGCGGCTCATCGAGCAAGTCCTTCGCATGGAGGACAATCCGCTACAAGTTCTCTTCGGCTTCTGTGCCCAAGTCTCGAGGCATATGCCCAGGTCTAGCAGATACGACTAAGCCGGCCCTCGTGGTGGCTCGAGTCGAAGCTGATGGCGACACCAAATGGTTCGATGAATTGGGCCAGAAATATCACCTTTGTATCTACACGGCGGATGCTCCGGTGGACGCGACTTCGACTTATCTACAAGTCCCGGAGAACAGAGGTCACGAGGCTATGGCATACTTGACCTTCATCATCGACAACTACGAGCATTTTCCCTCTGCTGGTGCAGTATTTGTGCATGGCTCACGCTGGTCCTGGCATAATGATGCACCTGACTATGACAACGCTGCGCTGCTTGCCGCGCTGAATGTGTCTGCGGCACTTGCTCCCTTGGGTTATCATAACCTTCGCTGTGACTGGAGTGCCAGCACATGCCCAGCGTCGGATCAAAATGCACAAGGCAGTCTCGGGACGTCGATCAATGCCATGATTGAACCCTGGAACCAGCGGTTGGTGTCAGACGCAGCCCTACCTCGTGCTCTTGTGGCTCTTTTTGGCGGCGATGGGAACACAGCTGATCAGGGACAACTCCTGATGGGGCGGAACGACGCCATCCGTTCGCAGTGTTGTGCACAGTTTGTCGTCACGCGTGAGAGTGTGTGGCAACATTCACGGGAAGAGTATGTCGCTTTGCGGCAGTGGTTGCTTGATGGAAGTAGTGTCAGGGTCGAGACTTTGCGGCAGAGCAACGCTGCACATCCAGATGATCGGATCGCTGGCCGAATACTATCCTACGTGTGGCACATTCTGTTCCTACGAGCTGGGGAGACGAGCGCTGATACATTACCGAATGCTATGAACGGCCACATCGATCTCGAAAAGCTGAATTATCTGGCATGTCCGACTGCAGAGGAATGTTATTGTCGGTTGTACGGGAGATGCAATCTTGACCGCTGCAGCGCAGGTCGTTGCGCCGGTCAATATGAGATACCGCCTGGTTTTCGACTACCATCAGATTGGGCAGAGAAGCATTCATGAAGAGTGCTGCCAAACGTTCCCGCACCTGTTACAGTTTGGTGATCTATCTAAGCCTGTCTGTCTCCTGCGAAACGCCTTGCCTTCTGTCTATATGAGATGATTGGCATGAAGAAGCTCCCCAATCTCATTGTCAAGTCTACGCACTACCCAATTACGCAGAAACTCTGGCAGTGGCGCATCCAGCTCCTTCCCATCCCGAAGGTGGCTCGTCGCGGCAAGTAATGTGCGAACATCATAAGTTGAGTTGAACACCTCGGGAACTCCACGCTCGACATTAAGCAACTGATACACTGCCTCCATGGCCGTTCGAGTGGCATATTCGATCGTGAAAATACAATCCCGAGTCGACTCGGCAAACTGACCTATAAACGCGAAATTGGTTGACCCGTCAGGCACCACGGCTGGACGATCGCCTGCATGCCGAGGCATGAAGAATGCTGTAACGTAAGGCATCATAACCGGCACACACCTTGCCCCAGTGGCAGCCATTTGTGGAATCTCTTCGACAGGCACACCAAGATGATATAGCCATTCTTGCGTAATTTCTTCTCCCGTGCAGTCCTGCATGGGCTTCTTGATGAAGTCTCCCTGTACGTCGACGAACAGCGAATATAGCCATACGACGATCTGGTTGCGAGGCTGCTTCTTGAAATGCGGTTGACGATTGACAGTCCAGCTGAGAAGCCATTTGGAATCCTTGACCGTCACGATACCGCCAGTGACGACTTTGCCGCTGAATGGATCGCGCTTGCAGATCTTCTGGATATACTCGGGGATGCGCTTGTCCAAGGTGGTGACTGTGGCTGATTGCCACTTGGACTCTGGAATGTGCGATGCAAAAACCTCTGGTTTGCCGAATGATGGATCTTTGGCTGCGATGCGCCTCCACAAGTCCCATGCCGGCGCTGGGCCTTCATCGAGCTTGGCTGGTGTACTTTGGTCGCCCGAGTTGGAGTTCTCCGTCAAAGAGCCGATGGTCATGAATACCAAATCATCTGGGCCAAGATCCACGCCACCTTCTTGGCCATCCTTTGTCCAGTTGATGCGGGTGGCTTGTTTCTTTCCTTCAGCAAGTAAGAAATCAACGTCGAGGACTTTAGTTTTGTACTGGAACTTCACGCCATGATCGATAAGCCAATGGTAAAGAGGCAAGGCGAGAGATTCGTACTGGTTGTATTTCGTGAATTTGAGGGCTGTAAAGTCTGGCATACCTCCGATATGGTGGATAAAGTGGTGAAGGTAGAGCTTCATCTCCAATGCCGAATGCCATTCTTGGAAGGCAAACATAGTCCGCCAGTAGAGCCAGAAATTGCTTTGAAGAAAGTCGCGGCCGAATACTTCGTTGATGCGTTTCCCTTCCATTTCTTTCCTGGTGGCCAGGAAGACGCGGATGATGTCCCTCTGGGCACTGCCGCTAAGGCCAAAGAGTCCATCAGTGTGCGCATCTTCACCTTGCTTGACGGTAGCTCGACATAGAGACTTGTTTGGGTCGTCTTTGTTGAGCCAGTAAAACTCGTCGAGCACTGAGGCTCCATCTACTTCGAGCGAGGGGATAGATCGAAAGAGGTCCCATAAGCACTCGTAGTGGTCTTCCATCTCTCTGCCGCCGCGTATGACGAAGCCTTTCTCGGGCTCCTCGATGCCATCTAACGCACCGCCGGGAAGATCAAGTTCTTCGAGGATGGTGATGTTCTTTCCTGGCATCTGCGCATCTCGCACCAGAAAGGCCGCTCCTGCCAGAGATGAAAGGCCAGACCCCACGAACCATGCTGTCTTGTTTTCGACGCCTTCTGGCTTCCGTGGGCGAGCGAAAGCCTCATAATTGCCGCTACTGTAATACATGATGTGAAATGATGGTACTTAGGAAATATGGGTATCAAATACGTACTTGACCCGGGGTCACACGTATTGATGAAGCTTACCACGAAGTTCGTCTTTCGCCTCGGTGGCGCGAGGCCCAAAGATTCCCTTGCGGAACTTACCACTTTCTCCATGTTGCGATATAAATCTCGCAGTCAGTCATGGCGGTCGTCGTTGCATTGACGCTCAGTGGTGTGATGTTCGATCCATTTTCGGAAGTTAGTGGATAGTACTGGGGCTTTTTTCGCGCAACATAATATGCTTTCCATGGTCAAGGCTGATCAGTAGGTACTCAGCCGAGGTCCATGAGCTTGAACATGTTAACATTCCATGTGAGCCCGAGCTGATTTCATGTGCGTCAATGTCGAACAGAAGGAAAGCATATGCCAAAGAGAAGGACCGGCGGTGGCCTCCCCATAGAGTCTTCTCTAATTAGCACCGGGCTCGGCCTTGTCCGCTGTCAAACCCTTGTTCTTTCCATGACTCGCCCATTGGCAACATTGCTTTCCAGCTTGACTCGTAGGTTATTATTTTCGACGTCAGCAAAAGGACGTCGCACCTTGCTTCCTTTCTTCCACTCCGAACAAAACTGCGTGACTCCTGGCTGTGGATGCTGTGCTTCAGCCTCAGAACTCTGCCGGCGAGTGAATGTAACAGAACGCACAGGCAACAAGCCAGGCCTGTCGACTGTTGGGACATCTCGATCTCATTGGCTTCGCCGGCCTCGATAAAGACCTCTGCTGGCAGGAACCGTTTACCAGGGATACCATACACAAAGAGATGAGCAAGCTCTCCAGCAGCATGAATGACCCAGTGTGTCAGTGGGCAAACAATTGGAGGAGGAATCAAAAGGAAAAACGTTGGTCAGGGCTTTGTGCCCCCAAAATATAAAAGGTCCAAGGAGTGATGGCAGGAAGGGGTGGGAGCATATCAAGGTCTCTTGCCAATCCAAAACTCTATGTCGATATGAGTGTGCCTGAGGCACGATGGTAACACATGACTGTGGCCAAGATCATCTGCGAACGGTTCCAAGACGGGCGATATCGACTCTGACTGAGCTAGCATGGTGTTTAGACAGCCAGCCCTTGACCTGGAAGGTCACAGAGCGTGTACTTTAGCGGCACTGGACGATATCGACTTTCTGTTCGTTTTTCTTGTCTGCTCAGGATCGAACCCCCCAACACACCCCGTTGTGTTCGCCAAGGCAGCGATGGCAACTGGTCTTCACTTGGGTCTGAACCAAACCTCTGGGACAACTTCACTCTGGATAAGGGCTCTCATTGGCCGGTGATGCCTCCTTCCCAAAAATCGAGGGATATATTTTATTTCGATTCAGAAACTGCTAACAATCAGCTCATATCTATCCCGTGTCTTGGTTCACTTTCACAACTGGTGGCTGAGGCGTGAGGGTGTCTCACCAGGTATGAGCCAGCTGCACTAAGATCACACGGACTAAGACTGGTGTGCATCTTAACTGCTAGGCATTCAATTGCCAAAGCTCTAACCGGCCGGCTGCCCCCTAAATAAGGGGTATGCTGGGGTGCTCAGACACCCCCATAGGCGGTTATCTTGCGGTTCCTTAGCATTCATGGTTACTCAGTTAGCAGAGTATTTCTAAGCGGGAGAGCACCTGACCTAACTACATCAAAAAAATCCCTTCTACAACTAGGGGTTTCCCTCGATCCAAATCCTCATCGACAGGATTTGGGTTAGAGTTTTTGTCCTTTGGACTAAATCTCAAATCGTTTTTGTGATTGAGTATGTTGTTTGGCTGTGGAGATCGAGTGCGTGTCCAACGACACCTAACAAAAACAAGAGTAAGGTTCGAATCACTGAGGGCCACTTTCCGACTTCTTTGATATTATCATAACACTCTATCTAACAGGTAGTGACCAACGATGCAAACCCTTTCCCGCCTATTCCTCAACGGTACCTGCTTCGTACGCCTTGTGCTCCCTCTCAATCTCAATCTTTACCCAAACAAAAGTGGTCGCTGCCCAAACCGCAATCCACGAAAACAAGATGCCCAAGCTCAGTCCAAAGGCAATGTGCAAAGGCAATGTCCAAATCACGGCAGACAAACATCCGATGTAGACGCAAATACCCAACATCCACCACAAAGTCAAGCACACGAAAAGTCTTCTGAAAGCTTTATTCGTCTCATACCGATCGTTGTACCGCACTCGAAACTCGCGATCTTGCAATCCATCCACAGCAATAAAGTCTTCGGCAGCATAGTATATGAACGGCCGCAACCTCGTCCCACGTGCTTGGGAGTTGATGCCGATCGGAATCTTGAACGGATACAGTGTGGTGATGACCATCAAACAGCCAAGAAATGTCATAAGAAAAGCAGGCGAGTACAAATATAGCTTGGGAATCGCCAGATTGCTCGCAACCACGAACGGGATCAATGACACGATCAGCGCTACGGCGTACACCCAAGATGTAGCGTCCAGTTCCCAACGGTTGCGGGATAGCAAGGGCGCACAGTCATCGCGGTGAAAGAAGAGCCGGTACATGCGCGCGAGAAGAATCCAGAGTTCGCCGACACCAAATGATGCGATAGCGCTACCGAGAATGTTTTCGTCAAATTCGGGCCTTGATATCGGGCAAGGATGCTGACCTGGGTACTCCTCGTGGCATTGGCGTTGCCAATTTGACTTGTGGCTGTTGTACCAGGTATAGTAGATGATGCAAGGTATTACGAGATCGAAGATGAGGATCATCGGAAGGCCTAAGGTGATGCCGAGGTGCTGCCACGGATGGGCTTCCTTCTGAGCTAGTTTCGTCTCTTTCTTCTTCAGACGTGGAAGAGCGCTGGCTGACTTCTCAGGGTCCAGTGTTCTTGCGTTGGACAATGCGCCCATGCTCGGTGCATGGCTGACTTGGCGTTGTTCTGGGTCCAAACGTGAAGGCTCAGCTGGTCTGGTCTGCGATTCGGAAGTGCTGCCAACCTGAAGCTGATGGGAGTTTCCTCCTGACACCTGATCTGGCTCTCCACCGCCATCCCTTGGTGCACGTGCACTAATATCCAGGACCTCTGCCATTCAATACTTCCGATGGATCTCTTGCAACAGGCTGGAGAGCCTTGACGTACGCAGACTCTTGGTCAATAAAAGCAAGCAGGAAATCCTGGTCAGGGAAGGGGAAACATCAATATGAATGCGAGAGAAATGGGCCGGCGGCGCTTTCTTGAGAGGTAGATTCACCCATATTACCTTCCGATGAATATGGAGGCAGATACTTCCTCTTTAAACTGAACTTCATTGCGGTTGAGGCAAAAATGATCAAGCACGAAGTATTTTACATCACCTAAAAGGGTAAATAACTTAGGTAAGGAGTCCGGGGCCATCCGGATACTTTCGGGTGTCGCGGCAGATCGTTTATCGGCTTCCAATCAGCCTCTGCAGTTTCACCACAGGCACCACTTATTCGCTATTCCATCCGGAGTCTTAACCTGGACTGCTGGTGCCACCACCTGTGAACAGCGAGGAATGACCGTGCGAAACTACAAGTCCGCCATAGGGCAAAGTTCGTGTTCGAATTCATGGCACACTCCAGGATCCTGCACTCAAGCAGACAATTTTGCCAGCATGGAAGGTCTTAAGTTCGACGAGGGACGGCATGGAGTCATATCGCCGTGGTTAACCGTTATTCGGCTCAATCAATACTTCTTGCTGCTCGTACCCGTAACTCGGCCTTGTCTGCTAATTGACTCCTGAACTTTCAGCCTTGCGCTGGTAGACAGCTGATCCTCCTCACTCTACCAATGGTGGCAATTAGCAGCTCGAAAACCCAACTATGCCTGGAATGTCGGCTGCAGAAACCCTGGTAGTGGTGAGGAGTATCGGAGCTGATGAATAGATCGAGTACCAAATTGTAGGATGTGCTAAAGCCAGCAGACCACAAGAAATCTGCATCCACGCGCAATCACGTCTGCCACCTTCGCAACAGATGGCTTGTCATGGTTGTTCTGCATGAGATATAACGTGCACAAAGGGATATACTCGTACCTTGTCATCCTTGCCATTCTGGTGCTTGGCTGATACTTAGGTTGTCCACGAGTCGCGGTGCACCTCGTTGCCTCGAACCGACAAATTTGTGTTTCTGAATGGTCTGCATCTTCTTCAGAGGCACATTCATCGGGAATGAACAGTTGGTTAGAAGGAAAAGGAGCATAATTTGATCGAAACAACAAATGAACAAGTCCATGTCATGACATAATCCGCCAAGTACTAAAATGTGAGTGGTTGGCGATGGTGAAACTTGGACTCCTTTTTTCCCCAGTAGTGACAACGGTTGCATGATGCGTCAAACATCATCTTCGACCTTTCTTTCAATGAAAGCGGTCATTCTCCGCTGAAAACCATCCTGCAAACCAAAGTGACCCTCGCCATGTCATATTTTGTAAGCCCAGAGTTCCTACGAGTTCTCCTTCTGGGCTTCATCACCAGCCTGCATATGACATGGCGACGGCTCGTCAACCAAATCGTCCCCGTGCCCTATCTCGACGAAGTCTTTCACGTCCCTCAAGCTCAGGCATATTGGCTGGGAAAATGGTCTCACTGGGACGCCAAAATCACCACACCACCCGGTCTCTACGTCTACTCGTACATCGTCAATTCGATCAGGGACTTCTTCACGCTCGACTTCAAACCATCCATTAACCAGTGGAGAGCTACGAACGTTTTACTGCTGTACATGTTACTTGTCGCCTTGTACATTCTAGCAGCCATATCAAAGAGACCGGTCAATCATGAAGGCATTTTGCAGCGCGAATTCAACATCGTTATGTTCCCTTTGATCTTCTTCTTCTCGGGCTTATACTACACCGACCTGTTCAGCGTCTTCAGCGTCGTCCTTGCTCATATCTTCTGGTCCGCTGGCACATCGGCTCAAGGGTACACGAAGGTCTTGTACCAAGCTCTGCATCTCGTGGCAGGCCTGATCTCACTCGCCAGCCGGCAGACAAACATCTTCTGGGTCGCGGTCTATCTGGGAGGGCTACAGGTCATTGAGACGGTCAAACACCAGGTCGGGCCCAACAAAGTTCACGATCCTCCTATCTCGGAAGCATATTTTGAAGGTCAGACTCGAACCCTCGATCCGCTGACTCTCCTTCATTACTGACTTTGTCTTATAGAATTCCCAATCTTTGGCATTTCCATCGTCCAGTCCGCGATCACCATGATCCCTCAGCTTCTCATCGACCTTTGGCCACAAATATCCCTGATGATATCCTTCGCTGCGTTCGTTCTCTGGAACGGAGGCGTCGTTCTAGGCGACAAAGACAACCACATCGCAACCATCCACCTCCGTCAAATGCTATATATCTGGCCCTTCATCGTCTTCTTCTCATGGCCAGTCCTCTTACCTCAAGTGGCCCAGTTCTCAAGTTTCCGGCGTCGGATCCCCAGGCTCACAACGGCACTCTGCTTCATGATCCTCATGCTCGCTGTCGTCAAGTTCAACACCGTCATCCATCCTTTCACGCTCGCCGACAACCGTCACTACACTTTCTATGTCTTCCGCATCTTGCGACAGCACTGGCTGATCAAGTATGCCGCGATCCCGATATACTTCGTCTGCGCCGCCCTAGTTATCGGAGCACTAGGTGGAGGACCTGCCGAAGCTCGAAGTGAGTCTGAAGCGGCTCAGAACCGCGTCTTGTTCGGTGAAGACACAATCCACGCGAGCTTCATGCTGGTCTGGCTCATTGCAACCGCGTTATCCCTTGTCAGCGCCCCTCTCGTGGAGCCTCGATACTTCATTCTGCCATGGCTTATGTGGAGACTGGCTGTCCCGGAGTACGTGCCGAAATCCAGAAGTGTTGAGCAGAAGAGGTCGGTAGTCGCGGAGAAGAAGGACTCGCCACAGGATGGTCTAAACGCGCCGTCGACCTGGTCGATAGAGCAGCTGCTGAGTGCAACGGCTGCCTACTCGAATGTGCTGGAGCTGATGTGGTATATTACCATCAACCTGGGCACGTGCTATATGTTCTTGTACAAAGGCTTCGATTGGCCTCAGGAGCCAGGAAATGTTCAGCGGTTCATGTGGTAAACATACGGCGATTATGTGCATGGTGTATGAGGTCGCTCCGCCGAGTGGGCTATATGGGCAGCACGACAGCACATAGATTCAACGAAAGTTAAATCAAAGTCGTTGAGGACTCAAATTTTTGGATTTTTGATGCTAAAGTACATTTCGGCTAGTCCAATTGAGCCTACATCATCTCATATGTCGTTGAAAATGACTTCGTCGAGATGCCACTGCAATGCTTGCTCGCTGAGATGCTCCTCACAGTCAAGGAGGGAATGAACTGAAATCCCTGAGGGATCCACACGCCTACTTTTGGCAAACTTTTCCGTCTTCTCTCAGCAGCTCACATGCCAACCACGCTTGCCCTCCTGAGGACCACGGCGGCGACCTCGTCATCAATCACAGGTCCATGATACTCTTTGCGACCTCGGATGTAATACCACACAATGCTGAAAAGGACAACACCAGCTGTTACAACAATTGAGTAGTTCATGGTCTGGTAGGTGACAGGGATCGCTGGTGGCCAGACACTCCAGAAGATCACAAAGATCATGTACACGCAGGCGTATGCGTTGTTGATGATTCCAAACCAGCCTGGCAAACTAAATGGGCCCCAGACCAAGGGCGCTTGAGCAACCGAAATCTGGCGACCGTGTTGAACCCCGTGGCCAGCATACGACGGGGGGCTGGGGTCACTGTACCCGGATTTCTTGACGTCGTCGCCCACGGAAACCTCCTTCCCGGGTAAATGGGAAATACCATCGCCGTTATTGGCAAGATTGCTAACGTTCTGTTCGGCATCTGCGTCGACGGCGAGTCCTGGCGTGTCTTGCTTGTTTGGCAGGATGTCACCCCTGATTCTATGCCACAGCAAGAAAGCGGCCGGAAGGAAATATGAGCTGTAAAAGCCCGTGATTGTCAAGGAGACAATGTCGTTGAAGGCTACATAAGAGCCAATATAGATAAGAGTGAGGAGGGCAGCGAGGCCAGTAACAGTGAATACTGCAACGGTTGGAATCCTGCGATTCTTGGACACGTAGCCGAGTGCTTTGCTGAAGGGAGTGCCGTGGTCACGGGCGAATGACCATGTCATTCGGCTAGCTGTGGTGATGATGCCGGTGGCGCAGGCCCAAGTCAGCGACAGCACGACAGCGCCCATGACTGTAGCACCTGCTACATTGTTGACGCTGTCTATATTGCAGTTAGCACCAGAAGAGGAAAGCACACGAGGACCTATGCCAGCTTACCGTAGAAGATCTGGATGAACGGGTAGCCCGTCGCAGTCTCCAGTACCGTATCCACGTCACCCAGGTTGTACAACAAAGTCAACATCATCGTGAACCCTACCGCACCATTGATGAACATGCTGCAGATGATAGCTCGTGGTATATTCACGGCCGCGTTGGAGACCTCCTCCGCCATATGGACGGAAGCGTCTGCGCCCACAAAGGTGGCCACATTGCCCATGAAACCAATGCAGTACGAGAGTCCCTGGGTTGACCAGCCCCCTTCGTTCAGAGCCGTCGTGAAAACGAAGTGAGATGTGTTCTGAGTAGGCGTACATGCCCAGATGACGGCCGTGATGGCGATGAATCCGGCAATATGGAAGACGATGATGAATATCTCGAACTTGGGCAGCGCACCCGGGACTACAACGTTGATGAATATGGCTACGACGATGACCAACCATGCGAGCAGGGTGCCGTGCCATTCTTTTGGGTCGTAACTATCGGGGTGATCGAGAATGATCAGACCCTGGAGGATGGTACCAGCGAAGATGGTTTCTATAGCCACGGTAGCTATCCAGGCAAGCGAGGTGAGCCAACCGACGATATAGCTGCAGAACACCTTGTATCGATCTGGTGCGAGCATGTAGACCCAGTAATACTGGCCAGCTGCGATGGGCGCCATAGATGCAAGTTCCGAGATGACAGTGTATACGGACAAAGTGGAGGACCACGCTATTATGAAGCCATAGACCAGGCCAGCTGGGCCGCCATTGTCGAAGGCCTGGCTGAACAGTGCGAGTACTGTCTCCCAAGTGATCAATTCACACACGGCAAAACCGAACAAAGACCAGAAACCGAATCGTCGTTTGAGCACTTCTTTCTTGCCCAGAGCAGCCAATCTGTTGCTGTCGGTATTGGCGTTGGTGCGCGCCATGATGCTTTGGAGCTCTTTCGAGGGGGCGTATGTAAATCGCTGAATGGTGTCGCGTGCCAGATGGATTGAGGTGGAAAAAGAGTCCCAAAATCAGTTGGAGAAGAGCGCTGGCATGCGGCGCATGAGGGTTGACGTCGACTTCCTTAAGAGAAGAACACTTGCCAGGAATTATGATGAACAGGTCTTACCAACCAGGCATCAATGTACAGATAGGGCTGATTAACCCAAGAGAGGTAGAAATTCCCTTCACTTTTTAGTGTACACTAAAAGCTTTCTGGAGGCTGACAATCGAAATGAAGAAAACAGAAAAGGCGGACACTTGACCACAAAAGACGTCGTGAGTCAGTAACAGGAAAGAGAATGTGGGTGGGTAAAAGAGACCGGGGCGACAGGCCAGGCGTCCACGGCGAGGTTTGATGCCGTCCCTTAGTGGCGTCGGGCAGGCCTGTTACAAGGCATGATCCTACTTTTCGACTCCGTACGGGGGTTAGCCAGAGGTAGGGATCGTGTCCGTCCGTCATTTTGCGTATTTGACGGTGTCAAGGGGTAAAATGACTGTCCCAGGTGGTTATTGACAGACAACCGCGTCAATTGCCTAATTTGGAATTGCCGTAAGCTAGTAGATATTAGTGGATATCCTGCTCACTTGATTGGTCGTAGATAAGCTTATCTCTGGCGCTAGCCGTAAATGGAAGGATACACAGTGTTAAGTTCAACGTTATACCTTACTTACGAAGTGCCATACAGGATCTGAGTGAGGCACAGATTCAAGATTAAATATTCAGGGTAAATAACTCAATATTATTTAAAACACCTTTTTTAACACTACGCCCTTAACTAGGGCTTAATTTTAACGTAGACTACGCTGGTATATAATTTACACTATGAGAAAGTATTTACTCTCTTCCGTTAATTATTTTTAGCTGGAGTTAAAGTTAACGAAAGAGAAAAAGGTTCGACTATTTATACCCCGCCTTATAAAGGTTATAACTTACAGAATTAAGATCCTCTAAGTCTAATATAAATTCTATTATAAGATTATAGCTAAACGACGCGATAGAATAAAGGATTATAGTTAGCCGCTAATAGAGAATAATAGAGGCTGTCCTCGCTAACCGATAGAGTATCGATAAACTAACCTCGTCGTCGCTGATAAGCGTCTAAGAGTAGACACTATTATCGACTAAGAAGTATTGATCGTAGTCTTTTAAAGTGCCTCGATATTCCCTCCCTATAAGCGAATTTAACTTTAGGCTTTAACGTAGATAACTATAGACTAAAATAGTCTATAAAAGACTTCTAGGGAGTATAAGAAAGAGCTAGATCGTGTGGCCGTAATAACTATGTACTATTAAAACCTCTCGTTTAGTGTCTATCGCTTACGCTATATATCCTAATTTATCGAATCTCTTAGATAAGGCTATAAAACGCCCTTAGTTTAGACTATTAGAGAACCTCTTCTTAACGAGATCTATAATATCGTCGTTAGTGTGGTTACGCCTATTATTCGTAGTTTAGAGTATCTCGATCTTATACTCGATAAATTAATTAATATTATAAATTCTCGTATCCTAAATCTCTTTATCCTTACGCTCTCTAGAGCTTTCTATTAAGGTATAATTAATCTAGGAAAGGCGATAGTAGTAGCTCTTATACTCTATAGAATTATTACGACTTAAATTACGTAACTAATTAGCGAAGATAATCTCTCTAAAGTCTCCTTCTTTATCACTAATACTTATAGTATAATATTTAATTTATAGAAGTAGCTTAAGACGTAAGCTAGCTTTACTAACGCTCTCTTTATTCCCTGCGATTCGCACTCGATTAACCTTCTAATTTAAGATATTCTAGGTATAAAAGAGTGTGAGATAACGATTAAATAAACGCAAGAGGTGGCTATATACTTTAAGAGATACGCAAAATAATACGAGATCCTAAAAGACGAGTAACTTTATCTCTACGATAAGTACTACGCCTTGATTTTAGCTATTATAACACGTTAAGGCTCGTAGTTTAGTCTTCTTTAACGTCTCGATAAGATTCGAGTCGCTATCACTCGTTGATTCTCCTCTTCGAGCGTCGACAAGAACAAAAAGTTACAAGAGATACGGGCGATTATTAAGTAACTAGAGTTCTTTAAAAAAGTGGTCAATCTTATTAAGCTCCTTAAGCTAATTTATAAGATATAGATTAATAGTGAGGCTATTAACTCTTATACTAGTTTAATTTACGTACGGTGACTAGAACTACGAGCTAATATATAAAAACTAATTAACGACGATACCGTCGAGCTTAAAGACGAGATCTTTAGCTAAATCTTTAATACTCGAATACGGCGCTAGGTTAAAGATATTCATCTTCTCGCCTTTTATCTTAATCCTTAATTTATTAAATTTAAGATCGACGACGATAAGTATTTAGCACTTTTAGAAGAGACTAAGCTAATAGTGATAAAGACAATATTAAAGACTATATAAAATACCTTAAAAGGCTTATAGAATCACCTTCTCCTCCTCCTCTACCTTTAAAGATCTCTATAAATAGGTAAAAGCCTCGTTTACTATCGATAACTATCGAGATCGAATTCCTTACCTTTACTAACTAGACTCGCCCTTACGATAAAACTAATCTTAAGCTATAGGAAATATAGTATCTATACTATTTTTAGTATAAAGTATATCTTTAGAGACCTAATAGTTAACTAGTGATAGTGACGATACGGCTCTTCGATACTACGGCTAACTTAGTTACGAGTGAAAGAGACTTCTCTACTATAGGATTTATATATAACTAATAGAGAAGTCGTCTACGAGCTAAAAAAGTAGATAAATTATACTATATCTATATTAATTAGCGTGTAATTAACTACTAAGGTAAAAAGTACTACTAACTTAGTGACGAGGAGCTATAAGAATTCGAGAATAATATGAATTTTCTAAAAGACGAGGGCTACGAGAGCGCGTCGATCGTATTCACTAACGAGAATCTCTCTACTATTTATAGAGACGGCCTAGTTATACCTAATAAGGACTATACTAGTTAGCTTATAGTATACGAGACGAGGTAAGTAGTTAGCGAACTTAAAGCACTACATTATAATAAGTACCTAATGAGAGATACAGCCTTTACCGCAGTAAGGAAGCGGCAGGGAGCTGCCAAAGGTAAGCTCACGGCATCGAGAGTAAGAGTTGAGGGTATCCGAGCTGTTTTGAATAACCCTATAAGAATCGCCGCGGCGACGGCCACTCTCAAAACACCACAGACCGAGGCGACGACGGGGTTACAGAGCGACGAAGACGGCCTCGATTACGACGATTCGAGCGATTTAACTGACAGTGAAAAGGGCGAAAATTGTGAAATCAGTGCAGGAATTTATGATTAGGAGGCTAAAGTTGCTTCAACATTGCTGCAAAATAGACCCTTTTTATATCGATCAGGTTGTGGTTCCCACCAAGTTTTGCCCGTGGCCCCAATAATGCGTATGGAACCCCGCAGGAGGCCTGCAGCTTGAAACCGTGTCCAAAAATGACAGACGAGGCCTCAAAATGACAGACAAAATGTCAAAAATCAAAAATGACAGACAGGACTGTCAGGACAGATCTCGATCCCTAGCCAGAGGTGATCTGTAGAGCAGCAGCTGGAGAAACGGGCGACCAGTTAGCAAGTAGAAAATTGAAAAGACCTTCTGACCCTGGTTGTGCCGAGGTCGAGGCATGGGCGTGCGGTTGTCCGCACCTTCGGAACCGAAGCACTCGTAGTACGTAGTACTTTGATAGGGGCTTCAGGCTGTTCGATGCTGCAACAGCAATCTACCCCAGCCCGTGTCCCAGTTAGTATCGACTTTCCTGTTATCTCGCAGGTGTTGTAAGGATTCTTTTGCTGCCAGATGGAATGGGGAAGGCCATCCCGAGATAGACTGTCTTCTTGACGTCGGTGTATCATTGAATGGATCGTTGAGTATAAGCCAGGATGAATCGACAACCGGCAAGGTATCTGCACTCTTCGGAAGGGAGTCGTCTCATTGCATCGATCGAACCTGCTTTGGCCCTTGCAGCCACTCTCGCAGGACTTTTGTCCTTTGTTCTGTACCTGCCTCAAAACTTTCTGTAAAGGTCAAAAAACAAGCGCCGCCTCGAAGCTTCGCAGCCTTGCAGCCTCAGTATACTCAGATGGCTGCAGTCATGGGAAGGCTTGTCTGCTGGACGTCTTGGGCATGAAAGCAGGCGTCAGAAGGGACTCTCACCATGGGCTCTCGTATTTCGTACATTCCTTCAGCCTGGTGAGTGACGTGAATGACGTGGCTGAGGTAAGTGCTGTGGCGTCAGCGCAGAAGCCATGAGAAGTGTGGCTGAAGAGGGGCATTTCGTGGGAGTGACGTAGTCGGAAGTTGCCCCCTTTGCGTTGATCAGGCCTTTGACGTCTGGCTTCTTCCATTGCTATAACACATTTCATCTACAGACCAAAACAGCCTGAAAACTGAACACACTGAATTTACTAACAGTAGGAGTACTGTTAGCAATTGAACACCAACCACAAGCACTTCCTCAACAAATCTACCACCATGGCCACCGTCGTTCACGTCAAGGGTATTTCCCATGATACCAGCGAGAAAGAAGTCAAAGACTTCTTCAGCTTCTGGTAAGTGTACACAGTCACATCTCAATAGAACAGTACTAACTCACTCTTCAGCGGCAAAATCACCAACATCTCCGTCACTCCCGAATCCGACTCTCCAAACTCATCAAAGTCCGCCACCGTGACTTTCGAGAAGGAAACGTAAGTCAAGAATATAACATTGAGAGAATCACGAACAAGCCGTCATTCTAATACTGCGACAGTGCCGCTAAAACCGCTCTCCTGCTCGACAACACTCAGCTAGGCAAATCTCAAGTCCACGTCTCTACGGCGGGCTCCATCGACGACCTTGCCTCGAAAGCGGGTGCAGCCGTCTCATCCTCCCTCGAAGACGATCACATTGCGCAGGAAGACAAGCCCCGCACAAGAATCGTCGCTGAATATCTCGCACATGGCTATACTTTGTCAGATAATGTCATCAACCAGGCAATTACTATGGACAAGAAGCATGGAATCAGCTCGAGATTTACAAATGCCCTAACAAGCTTCGATGCGAAATACAAGGCGACTGACACGGCCAAGTCTGTTGACAGCAAGTATGGCCTTACTGACCGGGCAATGACTGCGTGGGGTGGTCTGAACTCTTACTTCGAGAAAGCTATGGACACACCTACTGGCCAAAGAGTTCGACAATACTATGTTGCGGGTGACAAGCAAGTCAGAGACGTCCACAACGAAGCAAGAAGATTGGCCGATCTCAAGGGTGGTAAGGCTCAACCTGAGCAACTCCCAGGTACCGACAAGACCGTCTGCAAGTGCGGTGGTTCCGAAGGTGTGTGTGGCTGTGCACCAGGTCACTGCAACTGTGCAAACTGTGCGAAGAGCGATGTCGGTTCTATCCAACCAGAGCCAGTCAAAGGTACCGATAAGACTGTCTGCAAATGTGGAGGTTCGGAAGGATCCTGCCCTTGTCCAGCAGGTCACTGCGCTTGTGCCAGCTGTGGAAAGAGCAATTCTGCTGCAACCACAGAGGCAAAGGAGGCTGCTCAAGCAAGCGGGCAACAGTTGCCAGCCGGTAGCGTTTGAGCGCACGCAGATTATGTGTCTATCACGAATGACTCTCTTTGATTGAGTACGGAAATTTAAGGAGCGGCACCCAGGCAGCAACGTCTACGAGCACGAGCATGAGCAATTGTTAGATTAGTTTACGTCGAATGAAACATGATTTTAAGCTGCAGATTGCATTTCACATTCTGTACAGGTTTTATCCCTATGCTAACAGAGGCTGAGTCTATCTCAAGCCTATTGTAGACGCCAAACGCCAGTGCTTTTCTTCCCGATCAGAAAGTGAACTGCATCAAACCGGGGTTCAAGACCAACGGCAGCAAAAAGTGTGAAGCACACAACATAGCCAAGGGGAAAATCGCAATGAAATCCGTGATCCTCCAGTCATACGGCACCATCTGCCCGACCGGTCCAACGCCCGACATAACGATCATCCCCGCAATCATGACGATACAGAAGCAAAAAGTGAACTTGAACTTTTTCAGGATGGTCGGCACTTCGCGGAAGAACGAGGTCGACGTGGCCTCTTTCGCCGTAGCACCCCAGGTCATGTCGATGCTGAACAAGTAGGACAGAATAGCCTGTGACAAGTGCATCGACAGACCACCCAGATAGACCGTCAAGATGAGCAACCACTTGAGATTTTCCAGCATACTTCCAAACAGCGAGCGATTTTCGACTCTGTACCGCAGAACGGCCAGACTGACAATACCCAGACCCTGGAAGACGACGATAATACCAAAGTAAATCTTGAACGAGTCGATGTAAGCCTGGTCGATGTGTCCGTTAAACCAGCCGATGAGGAAATAATTCATCAGCGTCAGAGGCCACGCCGACGCAATGGCAAAGTACGTGCCGACATACGACATGATAGTGATCTTGGCCATCAAGCTCATCGGACTGGTCAAAAACCTGCGGCACAACTTCGTCAGAGGCCCACGAGTCAGCCAGTACCGAAACGGCTGAAACACCAACTCGGCGCACCCGTATGCGTATTTCTCCCAACGGGACAATTCGTCGTAGACGGTCAATGACACACCCTCTTTGAACCCGTCGCCGCAGTACGTGCTGAATCGGATGATGTACCCCAGCCCCTGGAGGCGCAGGGCCATATCGAAATCTTCGGACACGGTGTTTTCGGCCCAGAATTTCTCGACTCCGTCTTCTTCGGTAAATCGCACGCTCTGGACGGCGGACCAGCGCATGATGGCGTTGTGGCCGACGAACGCAGCGACATCACCATTGGCCACTGCAAATCGAATGGCCGTGTAGACCAGGTTCGTGAAGAAGGTGATGGCCCGCTCGAAGAAGCTTGTCGTCACGTTGAGCACGCCTGAGGAGAATTGGATGATGGCGACGTCCGGCGAATGTTCCATTTCCGAGACCGCATCCAATAAACAATCCTCTGGCACTCGCGTGTCTGAATCGACGATCAAGATATAGTCACCCATCCTGATGTCGCCGCCACCCCAGGTCCGACCGGCGTCTTCGTTGATCACGGTGTCAAAGCTCGCCTGGTACAGCCGATCTTCATCTTCCTGGGTCCATTCAGGCCCTCGCTGGACTTCGGACATTTTGTCCTCGACCCGGTTGGTCACATTGAGACAGAAGTTCATGTTGGAAGCCTTCTTGAACTTTCCTGCACGAACATAAACGTTCTCGCCGTTCTCGTCACCCTTGGGAGCGTGCTTGGGCCGACTGACCCAGCCGATATTGTTGTCTTCGTAAAATTCAAAGCGTTTCTGAGCTTCTTCCTCGGGTATCACTTGCATGCCGTCGTCATTGATGAAGATATTCGCACTTCCACCTTGCAGTTCGTACGTGGAAATGGCTTTTCGGATAGACACGATCGAGGGGTGAATGACGGCCTCGAGACCTTCCTTGTACACAGGACACTGAATCGTGACGTGAGGCAAGTTTGCTCCTGTCAACCGAATCGGCGGGCGTGCTGAATAGAACCTTGAATTATGCGCCATTTGTTTGACCGGGCCGAACATCTGAGAGATACCGTTTATGAGAGTCATGAAAAAGAACCATCCCAACCATATCTGTAAGGGGCATGCTGCGAGAATAGCGAGCCGTGTATAGCTGTGGTCCATCATGATTTCAATGGCCATCCGTCTCCAGCCAATGGACAGGCAGAAAATGGTCAAGATTCCCACGGCACCGACAATGAATGCCTGGTACAAAACCACTTTCCTCGGTTTCTCCCAGGATTTGGCCTCCTCGTCGTCGATTGTTGTGTCTGGCGTTTCTGGTGCGGCTTTCGAATTAAGAATGGCCGCTTTTTCGTCATCGAACTCATTATCGTATTCGTCATCGCTATCGTCCATCGACCACATCATGTTGACGAGGTATTTCTCGATCCGTTCAGCTCGATCAATGACTTCTGTAGGATCTTCATCCCAGACAATGAGGGTTCCTTGACTGCGGACAAATGCAGCGTAGTGATGCCGCCTACTGTAAGCGAGCTCACTGATGGTCTCCATGATGCGAAGCTGCTGTCCATTGCTGAGTGGTACATGGTCGTGCTTGTATGCGTTGAGGAAAGTCTCGATAACTGATGTCTTCACAGTCATTGCAACCTGAACACATGTCAATCGAACTTCAATGTGAGCACATTTTGAGTATCGTTCTTACCTTGAAGTTAAGCTTCTTGACTTCATCGTAAAAGCCATTGATCTGCCGTAGTAGCTCGGGAGGTTGACAGATATAGTCATTTCGACTTCTCCTCAACACAACACCTTCAGTCGAGTTTCCCATCGCCCAGCGTTTTTCGAGTTGCTGCTGGCGCAGGTACATGAGCATGACGTCGAACTTGACATTGTTGATGTTGTGCTCTTTGATGGGTGGTCTTCCAGGCGCTTCCGTTATCGCAGATTCCCGTTTACTTCCCACATGGGACGTGGGAGAGACAGGTTCGTCATTCTGTTGGGGTATCGTGTCTAATGCTGTAGGTACGATAGAGATCTTCGGTGGACGATGTGCTTTGAGTCGCGACCCTAGTGAGGCCGCCATTGCGGCTGAAGACAGGGAAGAACAACGATGTCCGTTGCTAAAGTTGAAGAGAGACGAAAGAAGCTGGACTTCTTGAGCATTCTGCACGTTCAGCGACCGACGGATCTCTCAGCTCCCGTCTCCTCCCGTGCCGGCTGGTTCAATACATCCACCGTAAGGGTTCGGATATATGGAGGCTTCTTTTTGACGGATTTGAAAAATCCATAAACACCATGTTACGTGAGGTATTGCCACGTCATTGAGGTATGACTCTGTAGTGCCGTCACCCCAAGTGGGAGGGCGGCGCGATAAAAGAGCCATCCGTAGAGTGCTAAGACCGACATCAGGCGGGCTCCGTCGTGGTCGAGGCTCGTCCACGTAGTCGTTTGTAGTAAAGAGGTGACTAGATGATTTTCCCAGAATGGAATGAGAATTGGATAGTAGGTCGCAGTATGTCGACAAAATTAGATGCTAGCACAGCGCTATGGTCACTTGCAGGTCCGTTGAATAGAGTTTTGTCAATCAATCGCCTTGACAGCGGCAACAATCGAACTGCTCAGTGCACGTGCAGCACGACCTGTGGCACAATCTGACCCGAACCTTCCTCCGATTTGAATATCCAGGTCTTCGATCAATATTGATGAGTATTATCCGTTGGACCCACCATGGCGATCAGACTATGGGATCTGGTCCGTCATACACGAGGCATATCCTCGCGATGCACGGACCTCCCTCAGATTGTCTGGACTGTCTCAGGACGATGTGGCTATGGTGCACAGAGATGGCATGAACAGGTGCCCAATGTGTCGTTGGGACAAAAAGATCTTATCTGTCACCTTGTCAGAACTCCTGCACAATTGCTTCGACCAGCGGCAAGAAAAACTTCCCTATCTGAATTTGGCTTAACGAAATATGCCTTTTTCGGGGAATAAACGCAACGACGGACTCAGCACAAAGACGGTGATCGAAGAAGACGACGCCAGTCCTTCTTTCGATGGCCCTTCGCCCGGAACGAAACCGCCGCGAAGGCTGAGCACGACTGACTTGACAACGACTGGGCAAGAATCACAGTACGTAGGATATCGTCGAAGCGGTGATAATCCCCGAGACAGAGCTGGTTACTTCGCTCGGAAAGACAATGCGGCACAGGCAGGGTCGACGCCGACAAGTCGCAAAACATCAGGAGCTGGACTGCCCAGCCGAGACACGCCCAGGCGGACCTCGCAAGGACTGTGGACAAGATCGAGGTCTGTTGCCGAAAATTATTTCAAGCCAGAGCTGCCGGAACAACCACGGGCAGCACCTTTCTCCGAGTCCCGACGAGGCTCTCAGGTAGCTTTACCTGGACCTGGCGGGTCACGACGTGACTCTCTTGTAGCTCTACCTGGACCGGGTGGATCACGACGTGGCTCTCTTGTGGCTGGACTGGGGGGTGTCACTGATCCATCCGATGAGGCACATCTCTGGATGAATGAGGCTGTCTTCGCAAGAAGGCGAAGCACTCCGGTTTTTCCAGTTCCAGATTACCCAATGTCAAATGCGACTTCTGGTGCATTGGCTGGTGAACGCCGCGGCTCGGTAAACTTGACTCAGAGCCGGGGCGCAGGCTCCCAAGACCTTGGATCCAAGACTCAGCCGAGCAAATACAGGAGTGGCTGGGACAGACGACTTTCCCTGGCAGATTATATCAAGCCCAGAGCTGAGCCCGAAGGTGGCTTCGGACGTAGGACCACCAGAGGTACAAGTACTTCGGGTCGGTCTTCGTCGCCATCTGCTTCCGCCAAGAGCGATCATGGTGGCGAAGTCCCAAGCACCGGTTTTCCGTCAAGGATCCAGTCTTTATGGGCTTCGCCTGTGACCAAGACATCGGAATCCCCGACATATACGCCATTCACCCCTCGCTCGGGGTCAGAGAACCTCTTCGAAAAGATAAACTATAAAGCTCGACCATCAGTGGCAAGGTTCGAAAGAGCACCTCCACGGCGTGGAGTCTACTTTCGATCTCGTCGAATCAAGGAGCAAGACGTCGATCTGTCCTGGCTGAAGCAGAAAAAAGATCCAAGACTAAAATGGCTGTCGCTTCTTCCAATTATCGGCCTCCTGTTGGGCTTTTGTGTTGCAGGAGCATATATCTTTCTTGGTATTAAGAGTGTCCCAATCCACAAGTACTGCATGGTGTATCAGGACGATTTCTCCTCCTCAACCTTGAACTCCGACATTTGGACCAAGGAAGTTGAAGTTGGTGGATATGGAAATGGTCAATTCGAGGAGACCACTGGGACTGATGAAAACGTCTTCATCAAAGATGGCATGCTCCAAATCATGCCTACGCTGCAAGACGCCAGTCTTTTGGTCAACAATGCCACACTCAATCTTACCAAATTGGGAACTTGTACATCGAATGTCTGGTCCAATTGCATCGCCACCACCAATACCACCAACGGCACGATCGTCAATCCGGTGAGATCCGGCCGTATCAATACGAAAAAGGGTGCCAACCTCAAATATGGCCGCATCGAGGTCGTGGCCAAGATGCCGCAAGGAGACTGGCTGTGGCCGGCGATATGGATGTTACCCACGGATTCCGTGTATGGATCTTGGCCTCAGAGCGGCGAGATCGATATTGCAGAATCCCGCGGGAACAATTTCTCGTACCACAATGGTGGAAACAATGTCATGGCCTCGACTCTGCATTGGGGCCCCGACAGCACGGATGATGGATGGTGGCGCACATATCGTAAGATCAACGCACTTCATTCGTCGTTTCCCCAGCAGTTTCACACATTCGGATTGGAGTGGAGTGAGAAGTACCTGTACACATACCTGGACAGCCGCTTGTTGCAGGTTCTGTATAATCGCTTCGACATTCCTTTCTGGCAACGAGGCGATTTCGCTCTCTCTTACTCAAATGGTACCTCTACCTCTGATCCCTGGAGTCAAACAGGAAACGATGCCACACCATTCGACCAAGAGTTTTATCTGATTCTCAACGTTGCCGTTGGGGGAACAAACGGGTGGTTCACGGACGGAGAATCTGGTAAGCCGTGGGTAGACACGAGCCCCACGGCGAAAAGGGATTTTTGGAATGCAAAGAATAGCTGGTATCCAACGTGGCAGAACGAGAACGGCAATGCTCTGCAGGTGAAGAGTGTCACAATGTGGCAGCAGCAAGGCTATAATGGTTGTGGAGCTAATGCTGTAGATATCAGATAGGATGCTCGCGGTCGGGGGACGTAATTTCTCCCTGACCTGTAAACGGACAAGCTGTCCGAGCTGCAATAGCTTCAGCTAGTTGCGTGTATCATACTTGTATTGATATTTCTGATAGACCACTTGCCGAGTCGCTGCGCTGGAATGTTTGTTAGCAGATGAGGTGCCACAGTACGGGAATGTCCACCGGCAAAGCCGCAGTGATGCAGGATCTAGTTGAACCTGGTATTGTAAACTGGCTTTGGGCATCGTGCTTGGTGTGGTTTCGTCTTACACAAGCACCAACCACCAGTGCTACCCAGTTACAATTGCTCGATTAGTACTGGTGGCATTGTCTAAAATACCATGAGCGAAACTCGCTCCAGCATGTATTGGCGCTGATTGTGATGACGAGTCTCGGGAAAGCAGAGCAGAGAAGTGACGCAGCAGAAGATGCAAATGATGGAAGAATGTCGTGAAGTGAAAGACAGGAATGATTGTTGTTGGAGGGTCGAATTGATTCGGGATTGCTTTGTTATTGCCCTTTCCCTTCCCCTTCCGCCTGACCTCCACTAGATCGGCTGCACACCGAGTGACAAAAATCTTCGGCTGCGCCCCAGTTCACCTCGCTACCCTTCCACCTCTTTCATAACACTTGACTTTACAGTCAATCTGCCATAACAGTACCATTCTTAGCAGTCGTTCTGGATGGTTGCTTTTCCTCTTGTGTCCATCTAGTCAGCACATACTTTGCCAGAGTATGAACAAGCCCTCCACCATCTCCACGGACCGCTTCTGTGAAGCCTGCGGCGAGCCTGGGTAACTGGGCCGATCGTGAAGCATTGGACACGGCGTGAACGCAATTACAATCATTATACGATAGAACCCTGGCTTAGATTCTCTTTTTGAAAATATCAAGGGTATGTCTGTCGTGCGCAACCAATTTTTGGGTTTGCGACAAATGCTAAAGGCAGATCACAGCTACCAGGACACCGAAGACGAGATGTGTTTCGAGCGCCTGATCAGCCTGAAATGTGGCCATTATGAATCATACCAACTGGACAAGCAAGGCTGCAAATATCGGGCTGGTCGCCAGTGTCCCGAATACGCGCAGTTGAAACTCCGTGAAGACAAGAACCGGAGCTGCCCCAATTGCAAGGCGCGCGGACTGGCCAATTTTGGAATTGCCAGCCCGAGTTTGAGGACACGATAAGAGACAGATACCTGGCATCGCGATCATGAAGGTGCAACATGAATGCACAAGACAGGAAGGCGACATCTGGTTCAGTCATGGGGCCACTGGGTCTTTGTGATTCTGACTTTTGGTCGGTCAATTGGATAATGTCAAGATTTTTGGCTGGATTATCATTCGGTGCATGGAGGCAGCCAGGCGCAATTACATGGGAAGCATTGAAGCATTGAAGAATGGTTCTGCGACTGGATTTGCATGTTGGTGAGATCCCGCACTTGCATATGCTGCTTGTCACGAAGCAATAGAAGACCAAGAAGCATTGGATAATCAAAAGACGCATCTCAATTCTGATAATGAAATGCACCTTTTTCCCTTGCATGAAATCTGTTTGGTCTTACCTAGAAAGGATCCCAGGCGGCGTGACATGGTTCGCAGATGGTGCTCATCTTCGTCAGAAATGGACCAGACGTCATCGCGGATGAAATCAAGTGGGCTGTTTTTGGTGGGGGATGGCATTTTGGCAAATATATTCGACCTTCACTTCTCACTACGCAACGTCTTCGTCAATCTTCCAGTTGTCTCAAATACTCATAAACTGTTGTTTACCTTTTCGCAGAACCACTATCAACAAGTAAGCCCAATTTGCACCGTCGATCTGCCCTTTGCGGCTGTTCCATTGGTTTCAACGCAACGCAGGTAGCTGACCAAGGTCTCTTGACAGAGAAACCTCTACCTTACTTCAAAATGTCTGCACCAAACGCAGGTCGTCAATCACCAGAGCCGGAGCGCCAAACCGGTGCCCAACAAGGAGACACCCCCTCTCAAGGCAGCGGAAAGGTGCGATTGATCCAGCCACGCGGTGCCAACATGGCATCAGGCAGGTCCGGTGGTTTGAAGAGCTGCACTCGCTGACCGATACGTACAGATTGATGAGTCCAAGGGTAAAGATGAGGGAAAAGATGACCAGCTCTCCGGCTTGTCGAGCAACCCGAAGCACATTCTCCAGGAACATTCCGACGCCTCGACTTCGAAGACGACATGAGATTCCAGGTCATGATGTTTGAAAAGGGCACAAATGAGGGCATATGGCTTCTTTGCAGCTGATTCCCTGTGGTAATTGAGCAGACAGTAGATACAAGGAAGGACAAATACGCTTGAGATATCACCGCTTCCTCGGCGTTCACAGCGCAATGACCATATGAAGTGAAGACTTTCTGTTGTCTCTGCGAAAGCTGCCCTCAGCACAAACTGCATCCCTCTCGACTCGTTCACAGCGCCCAGGTGCATACATATGTCGCGGTACTACTCACCCACAGGAGAACAGCACATCTATCACCACTGCCATGAATGGAGCATTATCCTCATCCATGATCTATGCCCAGCACAGGAGAGATTCCGTAATCACAGATTGTGGCGAGAGCAAGATATTCCTGAGCTAGTTGTCGGTCGAAAATGCGGATGGCGCATCGGACGAAGTATCATAATATGACAAATACCGATCCATCCTAAGACGGTCATGCCTTTAACCCGTGGCTTTCAACATGTCCAAGTACATAATGCGAAGATCGAGCCTTGTGAACATCCCTCGTCACTACACCCCCAAGAACATCAGGACTGCAAAGAGTTTCGTCGTTTTCGATAACCATGTCTCACCTGAAGTACAGTAACTACGAGGGATACGGCGACAATCATGCAAGCGGTTACAGCCAGGCTGTTCGAGTTGGAGACATTATCAAAATTTCCGGGCAAGGTGAGTCCTAACCATCGACAATAGTTGTAGTGGATCGAATTATATAAAACTAACAACAAAGCAGGTGGATGGGACCCCAACACTGAGGAGATATCCACCGACTTGGCCATACAGACCGATCAGGCATTTGCGAACGTCGAGCTCACCCTGCGGCAAGCTGGTGGCAGAGGCTGGGAGCAGGTCTATCAGATTCGATGCTACTCCGCTCCAATAAGTGACGAAGCTATTGCACACTTGGTGCGCAATGTTGAGAAATACTGTCCCAATCATCGCCCGATCATAACTGGTATCGGCGTAGCCAAGTTGGCTTATGAAAATATGATGGTCGAGATTGAGGTTGAAGCTCATCTAGGCTCTTAATATCGCGATTGGTCCAAGGACCTCGCCACTCGGAACGTCACATGGATTGCTCAGTGAGGTTATAGAGCTTTCAATATGTCACCATGAGATAGGCCCCATAACAAGAAGACGGTAGTAAAATGGTATCGGTATTCTCCTAGGGACGGCCAGACTCTGAAAATCCTCTTCACCACCTCCGAATCATCATTCTCCAATATTAATTAAGCTCGTGTTCAATTTGTTTGCTCGGTCTCCTACTGAAGAAGACGATACAATAAGAACGCGACAGGGACTGGGCGAGTGATGACGGCGGACTCGGAACCTGCATGCGGAGGCGGCTCGTCCCGTTGTTAGTGTGGCATTGAAAATCAGGCCAACTTGCAGTGCCTGTGGTTGAATAATTGTCGAGCCGCGATCCAGGAGAGCGCATGCCTCTTCCTAAGGCGCGACCGAGACAAGTTCTCCCACTCTAATGGCCGCCATGCTGCGGTGCATGCCACTGCCTCTACATGCACTTCTCATTTTCTACCTCTCACTTTCCGCATCGGTGGCCGCGGACGACGAGAAAGTGTTGCTGAATGGAGCCTCAGGACGGAGGGGATACTCGAAGGGCGAGTTGATGCCTGTTAGCTGTCTCAATCGAACAATGTAAGCTGTAAGACTCGTGTGAAATGGACCAGCACTAATAGTTTGCAGTGATACAGGTGAACATGTATGTGGTTTCCCACTTCACATTTTACCCCCCCCGAACCAGAGATCACGATACCTTTACAGACTTGAGTGTTATCAAGCTGATGTTTCCGCGTACAGATCACCGATAGTCACGGGAACCTCCAATATATACCATTTCCGACTTGCAACGAAACGAATCAACCACTGTCCTTCTTATACAACACGCCTCAAACTCAGACGTGTACCATTGAATCTCTTCCCGACGAACTCTACCATTTGTTCGAGTTCTTCGTCCATAGCGACGTCCCCTTAACATGTCGAATACCATCCTACCCACTGTCTCAGGAAGAGCTAGGAATAACATCATCATTACCAGAGGTCGGAGGAACAGGGGCTGAGAAGGATCTGTGGACGCCTTTTACAATCGCTCTACAAGGAACACTCCAGCTGTCCCATCTTCACCTCCACACGAATATCAACGTCCTGTTCCACATGTCTCAAGATACCGAAGATTCGAAGGCGCCGGCGTCCTCGCACTTGATCGCGTCCACGGCATACTCCTTGCCAAACGTGTCCGCGTCAGCAGCGATCGAGGGAACGAAGATTGTTCGCAACGAACCGGTCGTTCTTACATTTAATATCGGCTGGATTGATGGTGCGGTACTACCGGGCATGGTTGGACGCCCCATCCTTGGAGTTACGAACCACAGTCTGGGATTTTCCTTGTTAAGTTTTTGTGCAGTGGCCGCGAGTGCTGGTGTAGGAGCTATGGCCATGCTGATTTATGAAAGACGCAAGAGTGGGAGGAGTAACGTCTATGGAAACGGGATTCTTGGGGGCAATGTTGGAAATGGAATGCCCAGGACCTCAGGCTATGGGGGAGGCTATGGAGGCTATGGCGGGTATACCAACAGCGTGGGTA
Organism: Exophiala sideris; assembly: GCA_000835395.1. NCBI lineage: Eukaryota > Fungi > Ascomycota > Eurotiomycetes > Chaetothyriales > Herpotrichiellaceae > Exophiala > Exophiala sideris. The sequence goes on along the minus strand of KN846951.1, from coordinate 1,644,946 downwards.
AAAGGGATTGAGGAAAGTCGCTGTGCAATGTACAATTCAAGTGTAACACCACAAACAGTTTATCGCAACGAAACCTGCTCACAGCTCATGGCTTCCCTGCAGGGCCCAGAGCGGGTGCCCCATTGCCTTCTTAGTTGCGGTCTATTGCGACCATCGTCCCTCGGTGCTATATCGAAACGAGCTCATGCTACACTTCATGCATGGTTGAGCTGCGTGACCTGACAAATCTGCAACCAGCCATGTCATGCACTTCGATATCACATTGAGGAGGCGAATGGGGGAGTATCAGCACGTGGCCAGCCTCGCAGCCTCTATGTGAAAGCCCTCTCGACAGGTCCCAGCACAGGTCACAGAGCACTATCGTTTTGGAATATCAGTCTGTAGACTGATCAGGTTCACGAGGCTGAGGTAAAGCACGGATGCAAAAATAGAAAACAATTATCAGGCCGACGAGTAAGACAGAAATATATTTACGCTTAGGCCTTGACCGAGGCTTGGTCCGACCCAAATCCGTCACCGCCAAAACCGCATCTCACCAAAACCACCACCTCTCTTACCCTCTCCCTATCACAACCACCACAAATATACCCGTTCAACATCGTCTACTATGGTCGGCCCGCACACTCGATCTGTGTAAGCACGTATACGTACTTTCTCCACCAATGACTGTTTGCCTCCCTGTGTCTCAATCGTCCAGAGAATAATGTATCAGGCGGCCAGAATTAGGTTTGCGACCACACGCCATCCCAAGCGCACAGCCCTGCGTGCGGCTCCTGAGGCTATCACCTCCAGCCCCCGTCTACGCAACCCCCAGCCTTGCACTTTGCGATGAGCTATCGATCAGATACCATCGTACCGGCGTCAAGCCTCCAAGGCGAGTCAATGTAAGTACATATATACCCTGACCACGGCCTCAGGTACAGTACGTGCTCGTCATCTCAAATCCATTCCATCACATTAACACAAAACAACTCAATCATCCATCACCAACCACCATCAAACACACGTTCCCATCTCTTCCATCATATCTCAATCAGAAAACATGGTTTCCTTCACAAGCACCCTCCTCGCTATCCTCCCGGTGCTCAGCACCCTGGTCAGCGCCAGCCCAATCGCTGCCCGCACATCCAATGTCTCGGTGACATTCATTGGCGCCGCCGACGCCCAATACACACTCGACTTCCCCGTCTCCAGCACCTGGACACCGACAAACAATGTCCTAAGCATAAGCCACATCCAGACCAGCGCCGGCGGACCCTGCGTGTTCTTCGGCATTGATGGCGCCGTCTTCGTGGCTCCCGCAGAGGGAGGATATGGTGACGTTGGCCCACCCCAGACTATTGTCGGTGGTATCTGCGGACCGTTCCCTGGTCAAGACTACGGAATGTGGTGATTGCATTTTCTTGATATTTGCTTTATTGCCGACGGCACAGGCATATGTACAGCACACCACAGCACAGCATGGCATAGCGAGGGCGTTTTCATTATGATACCAGACAGACTACGGAGGGTTAGTAATGGGGACGGATTTGTGGATATCACATCAATGTACAATAATCAGACAAACGTTCGTCAAGTTCCACATTCACATTCGATTGTCTCTCCATTTCACTTGAGGAGTTCGCCGTGCACAACACGGCTGTATGAGTGCTTTCATCGGAGTAATTCTTCGTCATTCACCCTGCTCCATCGATCATTCCTTCTCCTGCCGTCCTCCCATTTCATCTCCTTCCTTGTCGATTCTGAACGGAAGCTCTCCTAACTCCAGAGCAGGTGGTCTTATACGGCCTGATGGTGTTGTACCCGGTGTCTTCTTCGGTGCCACCACAACGTTCTTGTTCATCAATCTCATCTCAGCCTCGTATACGCGCTTCTTCCGCTCAGCACGAGCAGTCTGTTCGGCCTTCTCCCGCAAGTAAGTGTCCATTGATGGTGCGAGTTCAATGGTGAAGATGCTGCCATTCCCTTTGTACGAGCACATCACCCAGTCTCCTTGCAGGGCGATGGTGGGCTTGCTGGCTTCTTTGGCTTCCTTTTGCTCATGCTTCTCGATCATGTCCCAGTCGTGTTGTTGTTCAGAGGCCATTGATTCTCGGTGTGATGCTGGTAGGCGGGCGGTGACTGATGGAAGAGTGAAAGAGAGCCTGGACAATGTGTGAATACTGGGCAGGTCCTTGTGTTGTCTTCAAGGGAAGTGATGGCAAGAGTATGCTGTAGCTCGAACGGCTTCGCTGGAGCATTCGGATAAGTGTGATGTTTGATTGCGGTGAGGTCGGTGTTCGTCGAGGCCAGAGAGATTTGAGACCGCGGATACACAAAAAGGTGAATGAACTCATCGTCGCGGCTGATATGGTGCGGCTTGTGTAGACGCGGCTGATGTTGTGGTGCAGCTTTGTTGCGGCTGGCTGGCACAGCGACATCATCTTCACGGAGCATGTAGTGAAGACCGGGCCAGTAAGGGCGATCACCAAGACAAGGATGGAGCCGCGAGGCGGAACCCTCATACTATGGAGACTATCGTCCTTGAGGTATCCTGTTGATGGGACTTTTGATAGAGTGTCGTTGTCGATGGCGACATTTCAGTGGTAAGCTCACTTCACCTCAATCTGTCAGGCAACGACCATTCGGGCCTTTTCCCACAGACTGGTAACACCACCTGCCTCCTTCACAGTGGGTAGGCGCCGCATTGTTCTTCAGCATGGAAAGTTTGTTATAACAACAATGTCTTTGCTGAAGGGCTTGGTCTACCTGTGCAATGCATGCAAGGCTGTCGATGACGGTCGTGAGGGGCCCTAAGCGGGCAATTTGCATCGGACTGGCATCTGACAAGTGCAAAACTATTGTCTAGTGGCAAGGTTTCGAAGCTCGCGAGGCGTCCAGGACGAGAAGGCACAAGCATCGCTATGATGTGTGAGGACAGAAAATACTTGCCGTGGATTGTCTTAATCCCCCCTATCACATGGCAGCCTTGTGCGTTCTACCGGTGTTCAACTCCCACCACCTAGGACTCGAATGATCTGATGGAATACCATTTCTAACACTATTGTAATGTCCTTGAGTACTATTGCCAACTCTATACTCCATATGTATGTACAACCTGAACCCTGAAGTAGGAGCAATACTAGTAAACTTCCGACAAGATGTTCTTGCTTCAATATTGCTGCCACACTACGGCTCCATTTCAAGATTAATATACACCTAGGGGGTAAGCGCTCGGTATGTTCTTCAGTGGCGTCACCTGTGGGACCGAAGAATTTGCGATGGTGACTTCCACCGTCTCATTCAGCCCGTTCGTGACAGGCATTTTTCGTGCATGCAGCCGATCATCGATACCCTTGGCGACCCGTAGCAATGTGCCTTCACTCCAGGGCAGACCTAGGATCTCCATGCCGATAGGGATTCCAATAGGTGCAGAAGCTGTGGCCGGTGAAAAGCCAATCGGCATAGTGATGACAGGGCTGCCGGTCAACGCGGCGAGGATTCCGTTGCGTCCTGATTGCGAAGGCGACCCAACTGGGACAACGAGGTTCTTCTGTTCGGGGTAGATGACGCAGGTGAGCTCGTTGGCAACGATGGTAGAATGCAGGGCGCACGTCAAGTTGGCGATAAGGGATTGTTTGGTGAACCAGCTGCTGTTGCTGGTCGAGGAGACCAGGGCGGTCTCGATGTAAGAGTACTGCGACGGGATGACCAAGAATTCTGGGGTAGTCTGGTTTGGCGTATATAGATCTGGCATCGTCATAGGCCGAGCACCGGTCAGATTGGGTGATGAGAGGTAGTTTGTCAGACTTTCGCGGTACTCGAGTGTTTGGACATCCATCTGCGCGCTCATAGCGGTGGCATTGTATGTGGTCGTGTCAGTAATATTGACGATCGTGGCTCCCATGGAGCCGAGGAGTGAGACAACGTGATCCATGACCTGATTGACGGGGGTTGTTTCATTACTGGCGGTGCGGTTGAAGAAGCCTTGAAGCACCCCAATGCGGATGCCGGATAGGTTGGAGGCCGCCCCTGAGTTAAGGAAGGTCGTGTAGTCGGTACCTGGCACGGATGATGGGATAGCTGAAGTCGCATTGTCCAACGGGTCATAACCTACACTTGCCATGACGGTCAAAGCGGTCGCGATGTCGGGCAGGCACCGTCCTATTGCACCTACTGTGTCCTGAGTGTAAGAGATTGGAATGACGCCCGCCCGTGATATCAGGCCGCGGGTCGGTCGAAAGCTGAAGAGATTGTTGGCACTGGCAGGGCTGCGGAGCGAGTTGACCGTGTCCGTGCCTGTTCCAAAGACTGAGAATGAGGCCGCTACTGCAGCGCCCGTCCCACCAGAACTGCCACCTGGGGTTCGTGAGAAGTCGTACGGATTCAGGGTCTGGCCGCCGAGCGACGAAACGGAGAGGCCTTCCAAGGCGAGTTCGTGGAGATTGGATTTACCGAGAATAACAGCTCCAGCTTGCCGTAGGGCCGTGACGGTGGGAGCATCCTGAGTGGGAGTAGAGCTGTTCAATGCCAGACAGCCACCAGTAGCGGGCATGGGAATGGCATTGTAGTTGTCTTTCAAGACGATAGGGATACAAAACAGAGGACCTGTTGCGTTGCCTGTAGAAAGCGCCTGGTCGAGAGAGTCGGCAGTTTGGAGAGCCTCTGGATTAATTGTGATGATGGCATTGATATCCGAGTCGAAACGTTCGATTCGGGCGAGAAAGGCTTCCACTATACTCCGACACGTTGTAACGCCAGAAAATAGTGTGGCATGCAGAGAAGAGATGGTAGCTTCGCGCACATCGACAGGGGAGAGTTGAGCTGTGGCAACTGCAAGAAAAGGCAAATAAAATCCGCATCTGAGAATCTTCATCTTTGGGGTTTCTGGCTCTGATATCTCTCGGTTGTTTCTGGCAAGCAGAATAACCGTATCTCTCACGTTTATAATATCTGTGCTCGAAGCTCGGCGATGCACGGCGATGCAAAGCTGTGGTCCTGGGCGAAATGCCGCGGGAGAAGTCGCTCTGACGGAGATGGAGATGCCCACCTTATCAAAGAGATCTGCTCGACTCTCGTGTGATGCTGGACGTCACGAAGGTCCCTCTTCCTTCAAGAATGATACCATCATCTCTTCGAAGTATCGTCCAGTTGTCGTCTTAGGTCATAGTTTGACCGTGCCCTCCTTGATGTCTTCAGCGTCTACCCACTGGGGTCCCACCAATTCGGCAAACGAAGGTCTCTTCCGCTCAAGACGACGTCATGGCAGATCCACTGACAACCTGTCCATACAGTACCTATTGGCCTGACTGTATGGAACCAAGAATATATTATAAACATACGCTTTTTCCGCCAACAAATCCAACACGCATCTCTCGTGGCGCAGTAAGTTCTTAGTTTCTCTTAAAACTTGTGAAATTTGTTCTAACAAATGTCTAGATTGGTTAGCGCGTGTTCAATCCTAAGCGAGAGAGTTTTTTTGGCAATTTTTGGCATTCTTATTGTAAATAATCGACCCCCTAAAAAGGTTTTCCACGACCATCTCAGGCTTCTGATTCGATTCCATCTAATCTGAAGGTAGTTTGCTTGTATTTACGGTCCACACCCGCTAAGACCACGAAGCATTGTTAACATCTCCAGGTTACTAGGTATATGGCTCTCAGAACAAAACAATGTTTACCAAAAAATGTTCAATCTAAGGAGCAGATCTTTTTTGGACTATCTCTCTTTTCTGTCGATTCAATGCTTAAACTGTGTTCAATCTCATGAGGGACGAAGACACTACTTTCTTGTAACCACACTACATTGTGCGAGCACTAGAATGTGTCGATATTATCACCAGCCAATGGTGTCAAATGGCACTTCTCAATAGAGGCAGTTCTTGACCTAGTTGTTCGACCTGTCCCTTCGCCGCCGCACCAATGTGCCCATCCACTTCGACGAGCTGGCTACCACGGACGTGTCGCTCGTGCAGATGATCGCTGACGATGCAGTGGAGGGGATTGGGTTCAAGATCGCGAAGAGTGGTGGGCTTACAAGGTCTAGGAGGGATATCTCTGTGGTGGCGGGGTATACTTTTTGTGTGCAGGAGACAACGGCTCGGATGTCGCGTTTGCGGCGATTGTCCACTTCGCGCAGACGGTGCCCAGAAATTGTTGAGGTGTGTGCTCGAAAGTAGGGATATGTGACGGTGAAGACGGCGGATGGGGAGTTCGCGGTCACAGATTGGTACGTGAGGGCCCCGTGGGAGTTGGGCTTGGGGATTAAGGTGAGGAGGGAGGTGCTGGGGAAGGCTGTTGCTAGTTATAAGTAGAAGAGGTTGTAATGCAATAGTAAGCATGTGGTGATCCTGCCAAGCATCATCGGGGTGTGGTTGAGAACCAAGATTGCTGTCCATGCGATGTTATCTAGATCGTAGAACAGGAAGCTCCAAGGCCATGCCTCATACTCGCCATGTATTACCATAGTCACCATACCGGCACTTACCCAACAGCATAGATGCACGTAGTCGCAGTGAAGCTCTAGACTCTGTCTTGTGACAGATGATTGCTTTTGGCTATGGCGATTGACACCGATTCGACCCTGGAGGCATCATGATACCGATACCAAGGACTATTAACAAGTGTTGTTGACCGACGCCCTGACCTGAGATATCATGCACTCGGCGAACCTTCCACTTAAGTGCGTGAGTGGAAGGTGGCTTAATAATCACAAGGAGGCGTTGGTCATGTCACGTGTAAGCTCCCTTGTCAGGCACAGTTTATATTAGACAAAGTAGACGAACTAATTTTGCCAACAAATCATGCATATCCTCTATGGCCAATTAGCCTGTTCATCTGACTGTTGCGTCTGCTTTCTCAATGTCCTTCATTTCTGGTTGGGTGTTACCCTCCCATCCAGCACCACATTACCTACGGGCTGTTAACACGTGTCGCAACTTCTGCCGTCACACCTCATCTCCTGCTCGCATCATTCATCGCTGCAGACTTAGATTCGCAGTGGTTGTAACCGGCAATCTTTCCGCCACGTCGGTAACCACTGCTTGTGCTTAACCGGTCAGTGGTCTGGCCGTGGCTAAAAAGGCCTTCTGCAGCCAGCGGAAACAATGGTAGGCACAGACACCGTCTCAGCGGGGTAAGGTGTTGGCCTCGATGGGTCGCCAGGTGTGTTCTCAATTATGTGTTCGTCTCATCCCATATCCTCGCAACCAGCGTGCCAGTTATGATGCATGAGCCCCCCCATTTCCGTTCTTGTCTGCAGTCCACTAATGCACCTGCTCCATTGACTCTATTGACTGATGGATGGGACAAGTCATCCTCTTTGCACATGTTCTGTGTTGGTCGCTGTATGACCTGCCGATAACGTGTCGGCCATTACCGCGAGCGTTCACCTGCGGTTATTGTATGCTCTCCTCATTGTTTGTCTGCTGCTGTCGGAGACAATTCCTCTGTGGTCTGTCGAGTCTGGGTCCGCCTCATTCCTTTCAAGCATGCTCATTCGGCCTCATACTGCCCTCTTCATCAAATCGCCAGGCTGCGTTCCGACCGAGGTGCATCGCAGGCTGGACGACCGCTGTTGACAGCCTTCTCCCGTGATCGCCGCGACAAACCGCACGCAACTTGTCCCATTCATCCGCCATGTCTAAGCAAGGCTCCAAATCCCACAAGAAGGTAAAGCGGGATGAACGGTCGGACTCTGATAGCGAGGATGATCTTCAACCAATCCACTTCTTCGTCCCAGGAGAGGGCATCAACGCAGCAGTCCTCGTGGAATATATAACCCAATACGTCGACAGGACTGCTAAGATCACATCAAGTCACCACCCCACGGTAAGATCCAAAAGTCGCCGTTGCGATCGCGCTGACCATGCCCAGGACAAAACCCGCACAGGCTTCAACGTCCTTGCGAAGAAAACCCTAAATGCTGTAAGAGCCTTGCTCGAATACCATCCTTCTTCCGATACTCATTTCCACCTGATAGGTCAGCCTGCGTGATATCATCAACGATTCGAAAGACTGGGATCTAGAATCACAAAGCAGTATGATGATTCATAACAATATAAGAGCAGATGATATATTGACTGTCGTCAGAGAAATTTCGAAAGGACCCGTACCGCTACGCAGAGTCAGACACGGCCAGGCGGCGTGCCCGTCAAGGAGCGTCCAAGGGCGGCACAGCTCGACCGGCACGCTCGGCTCGTGAAACATCAACAGAGCCTGAGAGTTACAGACGGGATAAGACTGCTAGTCCGTCTCAATATCCTGGCTTACAGCCTCAAGTTGGAAGCGGCTATCATCAGGGTCAATCCAGAACAGACTATCCGTCGTCAAATACTTATAACATATACAATGCGGTGAGCGCCACGACCTACAGCGCCAACGTACCTACAAATCCTTCTCAACAGGCTCCCGGTACATATTCTTATGCCCAAGTCCCCAAAGCAGTCAGTGATTATCCTCCACCCTCTTACGAACAAGCCGCACCGAGAGGGCCGCCTCGACCTCAGACCCCGTCACAACCTGGTCCTGATACATTCGACAGGGAGAAGCCGAGTCGCAATCCAAGCGGAGATGTACCGACTTCTCGACAGGGGTCGACGTCACAAGATGATCCTCGTCGACGACCGGAGACTTATGACGAGATGACGCGAAGATCTTCGCGTAGATAGTTGTCTTTTGGGAAAGGTGCATGACCAGACGCAGGAAGGCCCCATATGGCAGCATGTCGATATGGTGCAAACGTTCGTGCCTGTATGTCGTCGGACATACCATGCAGGTGGCGGAAAAGAAGTTTACCGTGGCTAGACTTGGTGAGGGCTTATCATGAACCTTCGGCTCCAGTCAAGGATGCCTTCCTCTCCTGCCAAACATGACCGGCGAGCACCTAAACATGCGACATTTCCTTGTTGCTTCATCGCAAGGCTGGGCAGGTGCCAAAGGATGCAACCGCTGTCATGTTGATGGAACTCTGGCCACACGGGGATGATTTTCTTCCAGCATGCGTCGATGTCACATCCGTTTCAAGGAGCATGTTCATTTGTGTCTGGTTCATTCTGTTTACCTTAGATATCAGGACATTGAGGGATTGGAAGCCTGCAATCGAGTTGGTGGCATGTATGTTGTTGGCCGTCGAGCAGGTGGAATTGGAGTGAGAAAGTGAAGGGGTTCCTGAACGCGTGGTATGTTGCCCCGGAGTCCTTGAATCAAGGCGTGTTTGATCATCACCTAGTATTGGCTTCCATTCAAGAATTGGTACGTTTTGGGAGGACTGATCCCTCTGAGCATTGTTGGCATCGCGGTTGTACGGCAGTCTTCAATTCGCAACTGCCCGATCGTATATATATCCATCGCTCTTGATATCAGAAACTGTCTGGAATTGTTTGACTTGAGCTCTCCATGGCGACTACCCCATTACAAATGACCAGACTGCACGTTTTGGCTTGATGGTCGATCTGTCGGCAAAACTCCGCAATGTACAAAAGTCCGTTGTCGTTGTCACATCCCCCACCATCAGGGATGTTCTATGTGGATGGCCGCATCAATTCACTCCGTTACAATCGAGCAATCGTTGACTTAGTCCGATCAGATTGACGTGCAGGAAGGGACAACCTCCTTGCAGCCGGTTGATCGTGACGTACAACTACATAAACAATAGTCCTGACCCTTCTACAACAGCGATTGATCTAACATGATCATCCCACTTCATCAGCCATAGTGGTACTTTCTCCCCTCCATGTGCAGGGTTTGTTGGGGCCTTGGGCACATCTTTCCCACTCGCAATTTTACTTCTTGCATGGGCGTTTGGACCAATCCACCCCAGCCAACACCACCCTTCTTTGATTGGCGGACACAAGGGACAATGCATATGCACCATGCTAGACAAAAACCGGGCCTGTACCGTTCAGAAATGCATGTCTCACGAGGGCCACGACATGAGACTTTAAGTCGAGCCACCTACGATTGCAGGGCCACACCACCCCACCCCTCTTTAATCATCTGTGGGAATCTCATCGTTCACAGGCCGCCCTCGCAAGGCAAACACAGTCGGCCCTGTGATACTGTCTGAGAGGTCCGGACAAGGCGGATATTGCTGTTTCTGGTTTTTTCTGGGAAACGGAAACAAACGACGTTCAGCCGGCTTAATTTTGACTTCAACTCTTGGGGTAGTGATGAGCACAGCAAGAAAGGCACCACACAAGATTCGAGTCAATGGCTATGAGCCTTGGGGACCATCAAGCAAGGACAGTTATTCAGAACAACGTTGCTCAAGCCGCCGGCCTAGCGACTCCAACATCTGGAGCCCCAACTCACCTTGAAGCACGCGAAGGCCCCGCTCCAGCACAATGGCAGGCGGTGAAGGACGAAATACGGATCTTGTATGAGAAAAAGCCATTGAGAGATGTCAAGAAGATCTTGGAACAGCGGCACGGCTTTCGCGCAACGTAAGTATGCACTATGCACCTTGCCGCCGTTCCCTAGAAATCTTGTTCTTCCCCAGCCTCCCCTGATCTTATAAAATCCCTTGCATTGACGAAGCTCCTAGTGAACGAATGTATAAGGCCCGCCTTGCACAATGGGGCTTCAGCAAGAACTACTCGGATAAAGACTATCAAATATGCGCCGTATTGCACCACGCTCGGCAAAAGAGCGGTAAACATCGGACGGCGTTTATCATTCACGGTCACAAACGGTCGGCCAAGGACTTGCACAAGTACATCAAGGGCCGCAAGATGTCCGAGGATGCATTCCTGGCGACTGCACTGAAGAACATTCGTCTGGACAACGAGCAAGAACGCGACCAGTTGGCACATGTTCGCGCGTACACGCCGCCGCCGGCAGGACCAAACACGCCGCAAAACGAACGAGATGGTGACGACCACTTATATTCGCCGATGACGGTGCAGTCGACGAGCACGGCCAAGCAGTCGCCCACAGAGACAATATTGTCAGGGAGTGGTTCAACCTCCGCGTATCGAAATTCACCGACATTTTCGAGACCGGCATCGCAAGGCAAGACCAGATCGACGGCTTTGTACCCGGCACCATTACCTGCGACGGACCTGACACTGTCCAGGCAACAGATCTACGTTTCGCAGTATGCTTCATCAGATAACAACCCAGATCCCAGCACTGTCACGTGGCAATCACAACTACAACATTCGCCGTTTTCTCGTCTCGCGGGGTCTCCGCTCGACCGGCCTTTTCCTGCTGCCTCGAACATACCCGTGACGCCGGCATACAACAGTCCGACCATCCAGGGCTCCCTCAATGGATCTCCGACCATGGGATGCCCCAGCCTCGGCCGGGATGTAGAGTACATGGCACTGCAAGTCGTCGATGCCCCGTCTCTCCGATCGTTATGTGGACATGACGACCTCCATGCCTGGCGTCTGCTAAGCAGTGATACCTCGTCCTTGTCGTCGGCATCGTCGTTGTCTGCTAGCGACGGTTTCGAACACGTCTGCCCGACATGCCACGACTTGACGCGCAACCACTTCATCAGCCTGCCCAATCTAGAGAACACGACTTCCCCGGCCGCCCGATCACGCCGCAGCATCTTGAACGAGACGTCCGACGTGACGGAGATGACCATGAGCGTGCCGACCTCGTCCCGGGGCCACCAGCACTCGTGGAAGTGGGTGGCGCGCTGTTTCGCCGCGTGCATCTACTTGAGCAGAGGTAACGAGACATTATCGCATCGCAGCCTGGCGGACGCTGAGGGCGAGTTCGAAAGGATGCTTGTGCCAACGCAGGATCCCAAGATTCTTCTTGCGCTGAACCAGACGCTCCAGATTCTGCATATGCACGACCAAGGCGAGATTACGAAGACGATCATGCGCGCTGCACATGATGTCGCAATACGTGTGCTGGGGCCTGATGATCCCTTGACTACCATCACACGGTGGATGGTCTACGTTGCAGATCTGAATATGCGGGATCGCGACATCACGAGCGCGACTTTGCACGATGTGCATGCACGGTTCGTCGAGAGGTACGGGTCGGAAGATCCACGCGCGATCGCCTCGCTGTATTGCTTCGGGTATATGCTCAACGTGGAGAGGAGGCTGGAGCAGGCCGAGACAGTCTTGCGCGAGGTGTACGCCGTGTCGTGCGCTAATCTAGGCCCCAAGCATCTACAAAGTCTGTCGGCCTTGACCAATCTAGCGAGATGTCTGGAGCGGCAGGACAGGGTGGACGAGGCGATTGAGAGTCTCCAGACTGTTGTGAAAGATTCCAGAGATACGCTTGGCGATAACCATCCGCGCAGGCTGGAGACGATGAGAGTGTTGGGCACTTTCTACGAGAAGCAGGGACGCGTGGACGTCGCTGAGAAGCTCTACTGGAAGGTGCTGGAGGGTCGAATCAAGATGCTTGGTGTGAATCACGGGTTCACACGCGGCATGCAGAAGGATCTAGAAGAGTTGCTGAGGAGTCAGGGCAAGTGGGAGGTCGGAGATGGTTCTGGTGGGCATAGTAAAGCTCAGCTTCGCATGCAGGATCTGTTCGATTGGAATACGGATGAGTGGGAGGATGTGGGTGCTGGCGGTGACGGGGAATCGAGTGATGGGGTGGGTAGTGAGCATGACGCTTTCTAGCACATCCATTCGCGCTTGAATGGGAGAAGGAGTTGGTCTCCTGGAAGACCATGGTCCCCAGTGGGTCATGAATGACGAAGAGTGTCGGTCGGTTGATACCCTCCTTGTGTGGAAGGGGACCAAGCCTCTGGCACGCATGACTAACGTAGCGATTGTTCGGTCTTTTTAGTGCCTTTGGTGTAGCGTCTAAAGCTGTGGCTGGAAGAGTTGCAGCATAAGAAAAGAAGCATCGACGAGGAGTCGGAGGCATAGTCAAATGACAAAACCTATGATACAAGAGGCAGGCGGCAGGTTGAACGAGCCTTAGCTGTAGTCGTAGGGAATGTGATGCAAGCCTTCGAATCGAGCAGACGCACCGGGCGATAGACTCAGTCAATTAGAACGAAGGGCAGCATACAGCAGAGCAGGAGCAAACAAGACATGGGAACAAGAGCGGCGCATCTAACGACACAGCCGTCAACGGAGTCACTGTGCTTGACGCCTCGGGACCCGTTGAAGTTGAGGGAGATGGAGACGAAGCACGTCCGGAAGATCACAGGCACCGAAAGGACTGTGCATATGGATGCTGGACGCCACACACTCAGGACGGAGACTCTGTCCCCGAAGGTCGATAATCCTGCCCAAGTTCACACCGGTAAAGCCACCGATTGGACAGGGGTAGTTCTTGGATTTTGGGAGGTATATAATCCGATATGCTGGAATGGAGGAAGAGACTTTCGGACTGTGCAGTATCCACCGACGCGCAGGCTCGGTTCTTGCACGAGCACGATCTGCGGAGTCGACACGCTGCTGCTCTAAATTGAACTCGGTGGTGAGTAGCACTATGTAAGTGCGCAGCTCAACAGATAGGTAGGTTGTTGAAAATCGTTGTATTTCCTCCATACTTGGAGATGCCCCAATGAAAGAGTCATTGCGAAGGCATTCCGCACAACACCGCCGGAGCCATCAATGGTAGAGTTGCTTAGTTAGTTCTCGAATTTCAAGCCAGACTCCAACCTCTTCGCGCCGTAGATGCCCGCAATATCACCTTTGGCGCCTTGAGTTTCTTTGACCACTTTCAGATAAGAATCAGCCAACTCGACATTCTTCATTTGGACACCAGCACTTTTAGCCAAGTCCATTGCATGTCTGGCGTCTTTTCGTGCCAAATCCACCGCGAAGAGCGGTTCGTCACGCTTGTAGTAGTCTCCGGACATCAGTCTGTTTGAGTAGGCGGTGTAGGGACCAGGGAACATGATCTCAATATATTTGTGCAGGTCCTCGACACCCAAACCCGTCTTCTCGGCCACTACGTGACCTTCAGACAAGGCTTCGACCATGTTCACGATGAAAGTGTTTCCAATGACTTTAAGCAGTGTGGCTTTGCGGGGCTCTTGACCTGAAAAGTCGAGGTTTGCTCTTGACATCACGCCCTTGGTATATGGCAATACCTTCTCCACGGCGTCCGCCTTGCCGGCAATGACGCAAATAAGCTGTCCGCCGTCGGCCATGGCAGGAGCGCCGAAGACTGGACATGCGACAAAGCTGGCGCCCTTCTCTTCAATCATTGAGGCCTCCTTTGATGTGGTGTCCGGATGGACAGTACTGCAGTCCACCAAGAGCTTGCCCTTGACATCTGTTTTGAGGATCTCTTCGACCGTAGACAAGACTGCAGGGTCATCACCCACACAGTAGAATATGATGTCTGCATTGGAGACTGCTTCCTTTATTGTGGTTGCGACGGTTGAATTGCCAATTTTCGCGACCAGCTCTTCGGCTCGCTTCGTTGTGCGATTGTAGACGATGAGAGGCTTGGAGAGGTTGCCCTTCTCTGCGATGTTTTTGCACATGCCCTGTTCCAAAATCAGTGAACTAGCCTCGACATCCAGCAAAGCATCCTACCCTGCCCATGTTCCCGAGGCCGAGCCATGCAAGTTGAGGAGCCATTTTTGGTAACGTCGTGTAACGGGAGATGTTCGAGGGACTGTTTGCAAGTTTGCAGCGATTCGAATTCAGATCTGCGACACAATGTCTATATCACTGCGATTCACATCAGTAATATCAACAGACCTTCCTTCTTGTCGAATAGTGCCTCAGCGGTTCAAGTCCGCATTAGCCGCAGCAGTCTCATAATGACGTGGTCTCCATTGCCGTGGGGCAGATATGGTGAACCCCCGCCTGATATACAAAATAACAGGTGGGAAACAAAGTCAGCACCTGAGCTGAGACTGGAAGTGACCCTGTGAGCTGGTCACTGACTCTTCATGTTCATCGATAGTCAACAGAGGGTCTGGATAGAGGTCAAATATGGAAGGCAATGTTGGTGATAGAAGGTTTCAGGTACAGTACTCAGACGGGTCAGGCCCGCAGCCTAGAATTGACTGCCCAGACACTATTGTCCGGTACAGTACCTGGGCAGCCCAGAGGGGTTTCGCTCCTGGGCAGTCACGCGTGATAGCCATAGGGATGTTTACTCCGCATCTCCAAATGATCGATCTTGCCCTTATCTTTTTGCCGACAACAGATTATTTTTTCCCTATGCATGCATGGCGAACATGTCGGTGACTGGAATGGCAAGGAGCTGAACAGTTTTTCTCTCTAAGCTTGCAGAGACTGGACGTGGTCAATCCTTCTTCAAATGCACCAGTGTCGCCTTCCTCACTGTTCTTCGCTCTGCCTTCATTGTGCAACATGGCCCAGATCCCTCTCAGTCGATCTGCAGCTTCTTTGAAGGGTGTCTGCTCACAAGACCAGAGCAGGAATGTAGCTGCCGACACGCTGAGAGCTTTCCTTCATTCCAATCCTACTCCGTCCCTGTCCGTATTCAGGCCATGCCATAGGCGCTTTTACTCTGCCCAACCTGCTCCTCGACCGGACCACGGCGGCACTCCTGACGCGCAACCCTTTTCACAAGATGAACAAACGGGTTATGATCACTGGAAAAAGCAACGATTGGCGAATAAAGAATTCTTCACGAGCCTGCTGAGTTCTGCAGCTACCAAACGTGACGCAAAGGCCTACATATCTCGACTCAAGAGTCCGCGCAAAAAGACACCCGCTTTAAAGTCTACCCAAAGTGCTGTGCCTTCCAAAGCGCAGACCACGGTCAATGTTGGCAATCTTTTCAGTCGCTCCCGGGCCGTGGAGCAGAGCCCTGTTTTCACGCAGTTCAAAGATGAGGAGCAAACAGTCGAGGAGGTGGAGACTGTGAATGTTGCTATGGTCAAGGTTAACAATATCAGTGCCATGGATGATAGCATACTTGCTGGAATTGCGCAAACATTATCTTCCCTGTCACGACTGGGCATGGTTCCAGCTGTCGTGGTGGAAGAGCCAGCCCAGACCGATTACAGTGCTCGTCGAGAATTGTTGACTCAATCGGCTGACCGGCTCGTAACTGCCATTGAGCAGGTTAGCGAGTCGGGGGCGAGAAAGTTGGACAATTGCTTTCGTCAGGGCGTTGATGGCCGACCCGAGATATTTCTCCAGAAACTGATTACTCGTCCACTTCACCAAGGCAGGATACCCGTGATTGTGCCCTTGGCATTCTCAGACCGAGACCAATGTGTTATGTCAATCACCGCGCATGACGCCCTTTTGGCATTGACCAAAGACCTTGCAGGACTGAGCTTCGTCCCAACAACAGGTGGGAGTGTGACGGAGGCGGTGGAGAAAGGTCTACCTTTGCGGAAACAGATCTCGTTGGATAGGATCATTGTGGTGGACGAGACCGGGTGCATACCTAGCACCAAATCACACGACCAGGAACACGTCTTCGTCAACCTTGAGCAAGAATACTCTCGATTGCAGGAAGAACTTAGAAGCTCGACCGATAGTGGCGTATCCCAAAGACACGCGTCTAACCTCAAGCTGTTCAAAGACGCTCTGCGAATGCTGCCCCATTCTGCCTCGGGATTATTGACCACGCCCTTGGAAGCTGCGAACACTGCGAGATTGACTGACGATGGTCCATCAAATGTTGGCACACGACGGCAGAAGAATGCGTTGATCCACAACTTATTGACGGACAAGCCGGCATATTCATCGTCTCTGCCCGCGGGGCGATTGACTCAGGACAGCACAACGGCATCTGCGACGACTTCGACATTGGTCAAACGGGGCATGCCCTTGACAATGCTGCCTAACCCTGATGCACAAGTTTGGACAGCGGCCAGTACCACTCGACTGAAATTGACGGATGGTAGAATTGACCTCGATCGGCTTGTCTTTTTGATCGATGACTCTTTCAATAGAACGCTGGATGTGGAAGCATATCTGAAACGAGTCAATGACAGAATCGCCGGCGTCATCATTGCAGGCGATTATGAAGGTGGAGCGATCTTGACATGGGAAACACCACCAGGTGTTTCTGACGACGACACCTCTCGATTGGTTCCGTACCTGGACAAGTTCGCTGTACTCAAGAAAAGCCAAGGTGCTGGTGGAGTCGCAGACATTGTCTTCAACGCCATGGTAAGGACTTGCTTCCCAAATGGCGTCTGCTGGCGAAGTCGCAAAGACAACCCCGTCAACAAATGGTATTTCGAGCGATCTCGAGGCACATGGAAAATCCCCGAAACAAATTGGACCATGTTCTGGACGACACCAGGCTTGCTGGATCAGAAAAGCAGTCAGACCTTTCTGGACTATGAAGCCGTGTGTCGCACGGTGCAGCCAACTTGGGCCGACAACAAGAAGCTGGTAGACTGAGGAGCTCTTGACGAGATTACGAAGTAAATGTAGCGATTCTAGTTGCGCACTGGGGTATATAGACAAACTCAATCATGAAACATTTGCAATCGAAGGCTCATCTTCCCCATCTTAGTGACTACTCTCTCCCATACTGTACCTCGACTCCTGGGTATGAACCTGACCACTTGGGTCTTTTGGGAGGACACCGTCACTCAACTTCTCCTGCAGATGCGCTCCCTCACCCGACACCGACCTAGGGTTATGTGATGGGGCAGGCCTCTTCAGTTGTCGAATATTGCCTCTTATCAGTGCCAGCAGGTAGCTCGAGCTGATGAATTCGACTCCGCTCGGCGCTTCGACCGCAGACTCGCCTGCGGAAAGGTTTGCGAGATTTGCATGTCGACTGCACAGTCCATCCTCACGCACCTCGCCTTTTTCTTGGTCTTCATCGTCAGACTTCCGCTTGGGAATCCAGACATTTCCAAGCCCCAGACTCGCGACCAGACTGAGCCCCAAAATCGGCAAGATGGAAATGAACGCCCACATCGTGGCGGTGGCACTTTGTGCGCGGATCGCCTCCTGCTCGGCCGTTGGCAAGTTACCAATAGCCTCCAGTGATGCCTGGTTGTGCACATCAATGCTCCCATTCACGCTGTTCGACCCAAAGTACTGGCTCATTTGATTCTGGAAAACACTTCCCATGATGGTCAATGCAATGGTACCACCAAACGGCAATGACAAGCGCAGAAGACTGTACACCGGCGCGAGACGATCGCGGAACATGCCTGACAGATGCAAGTTCGAGGGCATGAAGCGCATTCCTGTCCCGGCGCCCGCGATGGCCATCATGACGTTGACGAGCGTAACGTTACGCGCTTTCACACCGTAGCTGAGCGTCGCGATGCCGACGGTCTCGACGATCGTGCCGAGGAATAAAGGCCAGAATGTCTGGCGGGGATAGACATTACAGACGAAGATCGCTAGGTAGACGCCCACGCCGAGCCCGGGGACGTAGTAGAGGAGTTGAGTGCCGGCACGGGACGCAGCGTATGCTTCTACTAAAGTGAAGTAAATACCTATGAACTACGAATCGTCAGTAAGCTGCATCGGTAAAAACAGGGACAATGCGAAAGGCTCGTGCTTCAACAACACAACCTTTCAAGAAGAAGAAGAATACTTACGTAGAAGATTGAGTAGAGTGCTGCGCCTGTTGCGGCGGCGATGGAGCAGACTAGTGCGACGTCTTTGGAGGATAGGATGGAGGAGGGGATCATGGGTTTTGTCCGTGGGAGGAGCCGCGTGAGAAGACGGCCAGGGGAGAAGAGCGATTCGTAGGCGATGAAGGCGCAGATGAGGAGGGCGCCGAGGACGAGCGTCGATATCACGGCGCCGGAGCGCCATGGGAATGTGGATCCTCCCCAGGCTGTTCCCAAGACTGTTATTTTGTTAGATGCGGTGTTTGGGTTGGGATGAAGAAGTGGGATGGTACTTACTGACGAGGCCGACGCCCAGAATGAATAGTGTGATGCCGCCGAAGTCGAGCGTGGAGAGGCCCGAGGTCAATGCTTGCAAGCGAGTCTGGTTACCTGCTGGTCGCGAGAGGGAAACGCTGCCTGGTTTCAGATCCTTGCGTAGAAAGAAGATTGTCCCTATGCTGATGACGGACATGCCGGCGCAGAGAACGAAACAGTATCGCCAGTTGGCGTTGGTGAGGTAGCCGCCGATGACGGGGCCGACACTGTAGCCGATGCCGTTCATGAGTTGGAAGATGCTGGTGTTGACGGCTTGTTCTTTGAGAGACACGGAGTCTGCAAGGATGATCATCACGACGTTCTGGATCCCGGCGGTGCCCATGCCTTGGAGGGCACGGCCGAGGAGTAGGACAGGCCAGTCTGGTGCTGCGGCGCAGAGGACACTTCCGATTGTGAGGAGGACGACAGCACATTGGAGTGATGTGTGTCGGCCGAAGATGTCGGCTAGTTGGCCCCAGACTGGGATGAATGCTGTGGCTGTCAGGGTGAACGCCGTGACGATCCAGTTGAGTTGGTTGAATTTGTCAAAATGCGAGGCGATTTGAGGGAGTGCGGTCGCGACAATGGTCAAGTCAAGACTTGCGACGAAAAAGGCTGGAAGGAGACAGAACATCAGTTTCCATCGGTACTTTCGTGTGGCGCTCTTTTCTTGGACACATTGAGAACAGGCTTTCTTTGACGCTGGAGAGGTAGGCGTTTTGGGCTTGGGTGGTGTGTAAGACGTTGCATTCGAGCCTGAAGTGGTGTTTTGGTCGGCGTTGACGGGTAACGGCGAGGAGGCTGTGATAGGAGTGAAGGCCGACTCTGCTGCTGCCGCATTTGCCGCTGCAGCTGCTTTCTGAGCGCGATGCTTCTTGATGGCCTTGTATGCGAGATACATGTTTGCGCAACCGGTAAGTCCTGATGTGTAGGCTCAAGGTGGATGGGATGGTGTGGGAAGGGAATTCAACAAACTACCTACAACCATTCTTTATACTTGAACCTCTGAGGTCGAGCGCAAGCGAATACGTCGATGATGGAACGACAACTTACAATTTAGAGCATAGCCTCTCTATCCATTTCCACTCGCCAAACAATGCTTTCGCATAATGGTCCTGAAGAGGAATGGCGCATTGGGCTTAGCAACAGGCTAACCATTTTGGGCATATTCCGCGACTTTGGGGAGTGTCCCTCAAGCCTTTTTTGCTTCTGGCGTGACTGGATATTGGCACTGTAGTGGGTGTATGATGTTCATGTAGCAACAAGGCAGAATTGACTGTGCCAAATTGAGTCCATTCGGCGAGGTTCTGTTGCAATGAGTGGTCCAAGAGAAGGTGTAAGTGTCACGATGCATATTTGCAAATGTGTTAAGAAACTGCGCTGTGATTTTTAGCCTGGAAGATGAGGAGTTGCCTGGTTCGGGGAGTAAACTTATGCAAAGACACCTTTGATATGATTTGATGGATCTTTCTAAACAGACCAGGATTGCGATCTCAAGTATAGAACGCGGTAGGTTTGGGAAAGATTAATTGTGATGACCGATGAATTCTGTACATTGACTTCGAGCTGTTTGACAGTACTCGTACATCGGCACTCGGCATAGCTGACTCGAGCGATTATCGACGCAGCGCCACCATTAGATCCAGTGGAAACCGCACATTATGGATTATACACCCAATTTTTGTGTCAAAATCACAGGAGTTCCGCTTCGCAACGGGACTCCCCAGGTCTGTTAGCTCAGTTGGTTAGAGCGTGAGTTCTTCTACCTCAAAACTTCAACATTGTTGATTTCTAACAAATCTCACAGGTGGTGCTAATAACGCCAAGGTCATGGGGAAAGTCTTGACTTTATCTTGATGCCTTGAATTAACACTAACTGTCCACAGTTCGACCCGTAAGTGTGATATTTGTCTTATACATAACCACGACTAATCAATCTTAGCCATATGGACCATCTTACCAAGATGATCTCTGCAAACTGGGTTAAATCCCCAGGGACCAATTTTTTGTCTTTTTTTTTGGTTGTGGAAAAAGTGAGCCGAGTAAAGATCCTACTGCTCACGGCCCTATCACGACCTATTCCCTTTTAGACGAGGTTTTTAGGTGTTCGGGCTCCCCAAGTTTTGGAGTCTCCGGCAACCACAGGTTTCGATCAATCTCGGCCAGAACTGAGATCTAGCCCTTTCAACATAAGACAACCGAAAGCAAACTTCGCGGGCTGCTTTCCCCAAGCATGCCAATATGTATTACATGCAGCACTCCAGTTAAGAACTTGTACACTGTCTACAGCAAAGCGGACGATCGCACTCTCGGAAAAGGTGTTCGTTTAACACAATGTCCTAATTGTAAACACTTCGCCGACAAGTATGTCGAGCATGATTTCGTTGTTTTGTTCATTGATCTCGTCCTTATCAAGCCTCAGGTATGTGTCGCAAAGATGGGGTCTGAGGGTCATTGACACCTTCCTAGGTCTACCGTCATCTCCTGTTCAATAGGCTCGGTCGCTCAGACAATAAGTTCGACCCCAGCATCCTACGCCTGGGAATCCTGCTAGTCCTCTTCGATGTCTACATCACATGGGCCCGGATAGAGAAAAGCAGTGCGATCAATGGCAGCACGGAAGTGCCCTCCAGGCTCAGCAGCATGCCCATTCTTACACAATATCTCTTTTTTCTCACCATGAATGTGTTTGCGACTGTCGCTCAGCACGGTATCATCCGCTTGCTGGCACGCATATTTATTCCGACTCCTGACCACGACGAGGACGTCGATGGTAACAAATCACCACACTCGAGCTCCGATGACAGCAAAGCCCAGGAAATGATAGGTCCTGGTCATGCGAGTCCAAGTGCGATCAGCACTGCGTTGCTAGTCTCTAGCTGTACCAAGCTGTTTCCGATTTTGCTTGTTATATGGCCCACTGAAGCGAAGGAGGGTCAGTCACATGGGTTTGCGTTTCGAGCAACAAACTATGTTGGCTGGGCCGTGCTAGTCAACAATATCGAAGCTCTGCTAATATTGCTCAACTGTGGCTATGTCATTGCTGGTGGACTTGCAGTTGCTGGAGTGTTTGCAAGATGGGTGGTGGAAGGATGGGCATTGAGTCTTGTTGGCCTTGGGGCAGACACCGGTCCTGTCGGCGATCTCATTGCCGCTTTCACAGCTATTAGGAGCTGGCTTGTAAGCAGCTGACCATGACACACGATGGCAATGATGATATTTGCATGACTCGTTCTCATTGCTCGATATCTTCCCTTCACTATAGTCATTTAATGCACCAGGCACATACTCTAATGGCGAACCTGGTAGAAGCATATCCGAAGTTTAGCCGGTCGCGTGCCTTTATTCCTCCTTGAAGCCCGCGAACTTTTGACACTCCATTGCTGCGCCAATCGTCAACGGAACATTGCCATAATGCGAGAAGCCCCCGGCGCGGATGAGACGGCCGGTCGTGGCCACAGAGAGAAGAAGCCAAGCGAAAAGCTCAAAGAGCAGGTCACAAGCAAGATTGACCGGCTCGAGGACGAGAAGTCGATTGTTCTGCCCACATACATTGCTCCCAATGATCCAAAGTTCTTTCAAGAGCAGAAAGAACTTGGGAAGATACACGATCACACTAAAAAGGCCCCTAATGGTGACAAGATCGACTTCTACTCACTCGGGACACAGTGAGTGGCTTGACCCATGCCGCACGACAAACACACTGACGATGACAGCGTCGAGAGCAAAGAGAAACGCTTCTACATCCGCGCAAGGAGAGATCCTGATACCTTCTACTTTCACGCCGACGAAGCTCCTCCTCGATATGCCCGATTGAGCGACGAGAATCACCCACAATGCGGGGTGGAAACTCTGAAGAATGTATTCACAAAAGACATGCTGGGAAAGAGCGGAGAGTTTGGCAGCTACACAACAAGAGCGAACGTTTTTGCGCGAGAAGGGAAATTCTTCTTCGAGGCAAAAGTCATCAGTTTGGCCCCGCCGGGCAGGGAACCTCCTGATCGTGCTTTGGCCGACACCCAGAACCCAGATAGGACGGCTACGAACCGAGGCGGGCTCCGCGTAGGGTTCTGTCGGCGAGAACATCACTGGAGCGAGAGTATTGGAGGAAACGCCTACAGTTATGGTGTCGTCCTACGAAGTGGGAGGTCCCGAGAGTACGGGAGCGTGCGGTTCAACACTTTGATGTACCACATGCAGGGCGAGGGTGGCAAAGACCCAGATGACTTGTCTCCCGGCGACGTTGTCGGGCTCATGATTACCTTGCCGCCTCTGGAGGTACAGAAGAAGGTCGTCGAGGGCACGTTCAATCCAGCGGAATACCCTGACCTCAAGTGCGGCCCAGCAATTATCAAGAAGAAGCCCGGTCCTGGAAAGAAAGCTGCTAAGGGCACTTCAAAACCAAAGGATGGTGAACATGCTAAGAGCAAAGATGAATCAGTCAAGAAGTCACACTCGCGGACCTCCATCCGCAGCGCGCTTCAGCCTTTATACGGATGTGCTGCACCTCCCGACCACGACATCATCCGCGACCGCAACCCTTTCCTCCACAAAGGCATGACCTACTTCGAGTGTCCTGAATACACACCCAATCATGACCTTAGTCGACCAACCCTGAATTCGAAGAATAAATCAACCAACCCCGACACTGGGAAGAAGTATGATTTACTTACAGATCCGCATCCAAATCACGAATTACCACATCTACGCACCTTGCCTGGAAGCAAGGTTGAATTATGGGTCAATGGAAAATATCATGGAATCATATGGGAGCACCTTTTTGCATTTCTCCCGCCAGCTTCGTCTATCGAGAAAGGTAGTCGAGCTGTCACGGGTCAGGGCGACGTGGATGATGGCTTGCTAGGCTACTATCCCGCCATCAGCCACTATACTGGTGGCGCTATTGAGTGCAAATTTGACGGGCCGTGGTGGTACGGGTATGGTCAGGATGGTACTCAACATCCGGATGCTCGTCCAATAGGTGCACGGTACCAGGAACAAATCATCGAAGACATGGTCAATGATCTGGTCGACGAAATCTACCAGGAGAAGCTGTATAACGATCCGGACTGGATGAAGAAACGGGTCTTGAATGCAGCTCCGGTCAATGTACAACACGGCTAAATAAGCATACGATTCGCTGGCACGTGGGAGCAGACAACAACGTGCTAGACCACAGTCAAGAGCATGATTTAGTCCTGGGTATGACAGCTCGAATTTTCCCCTTTATGGAAGGATATGGCGTGCTCAAGGGAATGGATGCATTTCGGCACTCGACATCGGATGGGCATGGGACATGGGCACGACAGTCGAAAAAGTTGAATGAAGCGTGACGAGATACCCTTTCTGTACGAATATGCATGAGGATAGCAATAGAATTATTACCAAGATCACATCAGACGCCTTCTCTTCGCAGGTGTTACTGCATCTCATTCGCCGAAGAGCAGCTCACGAGCTCTCTCCGCATAGATGTCAAGGATGTGAAGCTGGAAATCCTTGTGATGTGCGAGTTGGAATAATGGCAGCCTACGGAACTTGTTGAGCTCGTGGAGGAAACCCCCTGCATGATTATTGACATGTTGGACGTTTTGGACGTGTTGCAAAGTTGAACATCTCCTGATAACTTTAAGGCTGCAGTAGGAAATCGATGGTCCGATGCGAGCAAGAGTGGGACGAGAAAAAGGAACATTTGCGTGTATCGGTGCGGCTGACGAGTCTGAGGGCTGATCTGATTGTGGAGGGAACCAGATGGAAAGACTGAACCGGAGTCGACGCAAGGGATGGCAGCAGTTTGACGGCAGCCAGACGGTGTCTATGCAGGGTGATGGTCGCATGAACCATTATGACTGGTTGTTGGAAATAGCACAGAGTGTTGAATGCGGGTCGACAAGTCAGACATGGACCACCGAACATGCAGGAACTGCGCAATCCCTCGCCCCTGAAGGACACTGTGGCCTCTATTTGAACTCGGCTGCCTGCTCACTCTTCACCATCAATCTTCAATCACTCTCTTACAATACGAATCTCTTTGCAGTGCAGTCCAATCCTGCGTACCATCTCTGTTATTGTCCTCCACTTTTCTTCAGTCCGTGGTCCTGCCTGACCACGATGCCTCCGCGTTAAGGATACGTGGTCACTTGGACCGACCATAATAACAGCCCATTAGTCCATCCTACACTCTGGCATCTACCACCCATCAGTCCAGCCACCACCCTCACTGCCATCATGAGTGACTCGAGCAACGTCGTCGACCCGTCCGTGCTTAGTGCATGCGGCTACGACCGGTATCCCAGTCCTTGCAGCACGTTGGACGATAAAGAATCGAGCCAACCCCCTTCAGAC
The DNA here is from genome assembly GCA_000835395.1 of Exophiala sideris. Lineage (NCBI taxonomy): Eukaryota > Fungi > Ascomycota > Eurotiomycetes > Chaetothyriales > Herpotrichiellaceae > Exophiala > Exophiala sideris. The sequence goes on along the minus strand of KN846951.1, from coordinate 1,619,848 downwards.
CAACCTCAAAAGAAGAAGCGGAAGGCATGGGGACAACCTGTGCCGGAGATCAAACAGATCCTCCCTCCACGAAAACGAGCCAAGACGGTAGAGGAGAAGGAACAGAGAAAGAATGAAAGAATTCTACGAAACAGAAGAGCCGCCGACAAGTCCCGTCAACGTCAGAAGGCAGCTGTTGCCGAACTCGAGATTCGACAACACCGCATCGAACAAGAAAACGCCTCGTTGAAAGAACTCTTGTCTCGCTACCAGTCGAGATTTGGTGTTCAGGCCGACTTCCCAACCCCAGTTCCAGCTGAAGCGTCGGCTGTTCCTGAACTCGATTCGGGCTCCTCACCATCCGATATGAAGAGCAATGTACCATTAACACCTTCCGACTACCAAACCCCCGAACCTCACTCAAATCACCCCACCCTCGTCCATTCCGACGATGCAACTCCTATCAAGCACGAGTCACCAGTCTTGGCACCTCAGTTGAACATCATCAATGAACACTATGAGGGCGTGCAGTCTGACTCGATGCATGCGTACCAAAGCTTCCCCGCCGTCTCCGGCTTGACACAATATCCTGCCGTGGTATTGTGTGACCTGCAGTGTCAACCGGAGACATGGGCTATCAAGCTTCCTGCGTTCCCATCCAGCCAGACGACCAACTTTGGGCTCAGCTACCTCCTGCAAATCTTTCAGACTTTGACGATATTTCAAACCTTCTCAACGACAACGCTCTTGCCGATCTGCAATCTCTTCCAGATTTTGGCGCAGAAATTGTCCACGACCTCGACGGAACAGGATTTCTCGACAATCCTCTCCAACTTCCCACTAATTCATTCTTTGATTTCGATGCCTTCGACACCGACCAGACCTGCGGTCTTTCGCATGAAGCTTCTGAGCCGACTACTAGCATGCAGCCCACACATGGCGCGCCTATTACTGGCAGCGACAGACCGGGCTTTGCAGCAAGTGGTTAGCGAGGATGGTTTCGCCGAGGACCCAGATCGGCGGTGGACATGGTCGAGTTTAATGACAATCAAGTGGACGATAACGAGGTTAGAAAGGGAACATCGGAAAATACGACGTCTGGTTTGGATGGAATCCGAGCAAGTCTCGGATATCAATGTAATGGCGGGCGTTGATCACAAAGCGGTAGCCAGAAATTCACAGCTCTGGCATGGCACGAAGGCGGCGAATTGTACGAATATCATAGATGACGGTTGGGTTCAAGCACAAGCACAGGAGGTTCATTAATCGACCCCAGCTTTGATGCCTACCTGGGTAGGTAGATATATCAAATCAAAAGCCTGACTTTACGAATCATTTCTACCATATGAGTTCCTGATCTCATGATTACATTATCTGCTGCGATAACATAGTAAAGCTGAGGCTTTCCTCGCCGCGTTGGTCATGTGTAGTAGCGCTGGCTACAGAATCGTAAGGCTTGATTTCTGTGAGGTAGGTTGGCTTGATCACGTGGTATGATCCTTGTCGCTTGGCACTGCGAGAGAAGTTGCGGCGCGCGAAAGTCAAGCGCGACCGATCAGAGCCTCGCGAAGTGCCTGCCCGCGTAACGTAACGGTGCAGAAAGTCGTCGCAGTTGCGCAGGACAGCAACGATGCCGCCCTTCAAAGATGAGCATGTGCTCGTAAGTAGAGTTCCCCTCTTTCGTGCCGCAACAACCACTAACCTTGCGTCGCGCAGATTATTGCGCCAGGTTCACACATCACCTCCGCGCAACTCGGTTTGGCCGAGACCTTCACTCCGCCACGATATCGTTTTCCCACCCGCATGTTCCCTGGCACAAGTCCTAATGAATGGGAGCCTGTAAGAATACGTACCAAAACAGTCACCGTGCCAAAAGCACCTCAAGCTGCCCAAAATGGGCAACCCAAGGTCGAATCGGCCACCACCAATCCACCGAACAATGAACCACAGTCCGAACAGCCACCAAAGATTGAAGCATCCAGCATCGAGCAACCAAATGGGCAGCCAGCATCGTCAGAGCAACTGCCAGTTGAGCCACTCAAGGCCGAGCAGACTCATGGCGAGCCTGTAGCCCCTGTGGACGTGGAGATGAAAGAGGCTCCAGCCACTTCAGAGGCTCTCGACGGCACGAAAACAGAACCGGACACCACGACCAATGGTGCCAAGACAGATGTAGAGACTGCAAACGGCACAATACCTCCAAGCGAATCAACGAATGATACGAAACCAGTCCTCGAATCCGCTGATGGCGCAAAGCCAGCCACTGACGTTGAAATGAAGGAAGTACCACAAGAAGAACATCCCCAAGATGTCGAAGAGGAGACGACTGAAGCGTTCGAGGATGACCATTGGTCTACAGAAGGTGCTGTCTTTCCCATAAGGGAGGGTCGCATAGAAAACTGGTCATGCTTCTTCGCGCTTCTGTCCCACATTTACAACATGATCTCCCCTCCCTTTCACATGCCGGTGCTATTTGTCTCACAACCATGCTGGTCAGCACGAGATTGTGAGATGATTACTCAATATGTATTTGAGAATTGGAAGATTCCTGCTTTCTGTCTGATGGATGCTGCGCTGACCGGTATTTACGCCTATGGAGTACCGACGGCGTTAGTCGTGGATGTTGGACATGGAAAGACTGATGTCACTGCTGTGACGGAGTTCCAGGTCAATGATATTGGCCGAGCGATCGCTATACCAGGTTGTGGTGGACGAGACATGACCCAACGACTACAGCAGGCCCTCGAGAGCCAAGGGTTTGACGAAGATATGGCCGAGCAGCTGAAAAAGAGTGCCATATGCGAGATATTACCGCTAGGAGTGGCTTACCCTCAGGCATCTGCCAACAGCACGGCTCCCAATCCTGCGGCTGCTGCTTCTACTGGAGCGTTAGATTCAGGTGTCAATGCCAAAGATGGTGACGGCTTAAGACCTGGGCAAGCTCCTAGAGGGCCTGGATTTGGCACGATGGTAGGGGAGGAAGCGACAAATGGCGAGGACGAGGACAATGACGGAGTGTTGGACGTTGCAGCAATTGTTGCACGCGATAACGCCGCGGAATTGCTCGCAAAGCGTGAAAAAGAGAAGGCTGAAAGGGCAGCTGCTGCGAAAAAGGGAGCGTCCACAGAAGCAGCGAGACAGCTTCGATTGAAGAACTCGGACAGAGAGCGTGGGACGTTTACGTTTACCGAACATCTTCCAGTCGAGGAGAATGGTGACACCAATGCACCGAGTCGAAAGAGAAAGAGGGAAATCGAAGTAGGGGTGGAACGTTTCATGGCAGCAACACCACCACCTGGCATGACAGAAGGCATTATCGACACGATTGCTGAAGCTGTTCATCATACCGTTTTGAGTGTGCCCGATATCTCCATGCGATCCGCATTGTGGGAAAATGTGATCATCCTGGGCAACGGAAGTCGCATCAGAGGTATGAAGAAGCACGATACCTCTGCTCAAGGTCCTGGCTAATCTATCTCAGGTTTCACTTCTAGTCTATTGTCCGTTCTCAACTCGAGATACGTCCTATCCCCGTCAACAGCAACCATCTTCACCTCTGAACTACCCTCAAACTTCACCACTCCTGTAGCGACACCAGGCACCAATACTCCCATCCCTGGACAGGGCCACTCATTACCGAACGCAGGTGGACACGGTGTCAATCCCCTTCTGGTCGCCGCAACAAAAAACATGATGCAACCGAATCAGCATCTGCAAGTTCCTGGACAACTTCAACCTGGACTAGATCCTAGCATGCACTTCAGCCACAGAGGGTTTAGTCAATCACCAACATCGATAAAGACGGTAAAACCACCCGATTACTTCCCAGATTGGAAGGACCCTAGTGTCAGTGGTATGGAGGAAGCGGGTTTCCTGGGAGCACAAGTTGCTGCCAAGGTTGTCTTTATGGTCGATCAAGGCAATAGCAAGGGATTCCTCACCAGGAGTGAGTACAACGATTTGGGACCTGCAGGGATCCATGAGTGTGCGTTATAGGAAGCGCCACTGTGATCTGGACCGATATGTACTTTACACCGGGCAAGGCAATGCTTTGTGGTCTGATTTAGTGTTGGGATGGATGAGGGTCATGGCTTTGTGACAGGCGTCTGTGAAGGTCTACCAAGGGAATCACTGATGCCGATGAGTTGTTTACAGATACTAGATGACGATGGGGACATGGAGCAATCGTTCACAGAACAATCACAGGGCGCATTGCATGAAGCCGGTCAAATGGCAATGGTTGGAAATTGTGGCATGAAAGGCAGTCCTCTGCAGAAACAGACTGTCATGTCCGTGTTGGAATCCGTTTCCTTGCAGAGACTCGGAAAATCATATCATGGACTGCAGCGCGATATTCCTCCCAACCTCCTTATAATCTTTTAGTAAAATAGGATAACGAGTCACGAACTCCTGTTCTTTCGCTGACGTCGTCACACGTGAAGGTCCAAGCTTGAAGCTCGTACCTGGCTTTTCAAGACCATTTTTCGGATTCTTCCAACACTATGGCAACGTAAGGTCCATGCGCGATCCCCAAACCACTGCCCAGGCTTGTGTCTGAACCAATAAATTGACAAAGTGAGGACATGACATATGAAAAAGACCAGCACTGGCCATACAACGGCCTCTGACGGTGGGCTTCTGGAAGACCTCATACGTATGCTCCAGACCCTATGTCATTGCGTCTAGAACAATAAAAAGTCCCGGTAAGCTGGCTAGGCCTTTCCTTTCCGCCAGGTGAGAGTCTGGATGAATCTTGAGCTGAGTTGAATTGCATCGCATTGCATCGCTGAAGATGGCATCAGTATCTTCTCTACGTTGTCTGTTCGTCTCCTTATGTTTGTGTCTGCTACAGGTTGGGATCTCGGCCTGGATAATTCCACATGGTTCTTCAGAGGCGTTGTCAGGCTTTCTTGCCGGCGCTTTTGATGTCAGTGGAGGTTCTCGTCTAGTCCGTCGCGAAGTGAGCACGACAACCACGACCGACGATGTGACGCCGTCGAAAGTCGAGGCTGCTACGACGACGACAAGTTCCACGTACGTCTTTAACGCCACGGCCAAGGACATCACGATCGCATACTATGGTCAAACGAATATGACTTCGCATGTCACTCTCACGCAACTGTGCGCCGGGCTCTCAGTCGATATAATTACTTTGGGCTTTTTGAACTCATTTTACTCGGGCAACAAGATGAATGTCACTATGGATTTCAACGGGTATTTGTGTAATAATCCCAATACCACACAGACTGGCGCCGGTATGTCGGGGTTGTTGGATTGTGTGGGCGATGGACTCGCGGCGGAGATTGCTGCTTGTCAGGCGCTGGGGAAGAAAGTGCTCATCAGTGCAGGAGGGGCTAGTGCGGATCTGGCTATTCCTTCGGAGGCGGATGCGACGACCCTGGCGACGACGTTGTGGAATCTGTTCCTGGGAGGGACGGGGTATAAGGGGAAGGGGGTGCGACCGTTTGGGAGTGTGGTACTTGATGGGTTTGATATTGGTATGTCTCCTGCCCTGTCGTCTGTCTGATGGTGGACGGATTAGACACGCTCTGGTCGCGGTTGCGAGCACAAGCTGTGTCATGAGTGAGTGGTGAATCATGGACTGACATTTACTATAGACAACGAGAACTCGACCAACGCAGCGCACTTGTTCACTCTAGTTTCAACATTACGCAACTTGACCAAGAAGGACACCACCAAGAAATACTATTTCTCCGCCGCGCCTATCTGCGCGTACCCTGATCCCGATATTCCAGTGTCGACCATGCTCAATCAGATCGATTACTGGAACGTTCAATTCTACAATGCCCAAGCCTGTCAATTGGGTAGTGGTCATGCTCCCGCCGCCCTGAAGAATTGGTCGACCGCGCTGTTGGGCGCGAGGAAAGTGGCTTCTAACGGCGCGGTGCCGCAGGGTTTGTTCAACGTCAATGGGAATAACGTTACGTATCCGCGTTTGCTTGTGGGTGGAAGGACGTTTTTCTCGGGTGCGAATGCCGGGTATGTCAATATGAGTACGTACCAGGGGATATTGGAGAGTATGAAGAAGTTGAATTTGCCGAATTTCAGCGGGGCGATGTTCTGGGACGGCGCGTATATGTATAAGGAGAAGGCGATTATTGATGGGAAGAATAAGACGTATGCGCAGGTTGCGAAGGGTGCGTTGATTGACTGATCGCATTCTGGAGGAGGGTTTGGCGGAGTAGGAGATATGGTCTGGCTGTGCTGTGCTCTCCTGGTGGGTATACTTGGTAATACTGGATTGGATGGCGTTCGGAGGCAACAAAAGGAAGGGTACTTGAAAAGTTGTAATCAACCATAGAATACGATGACGGCCGTTTACTACCTATTATATCTGCCGGACCAAGCTCTCGTGCTAGATCTGGACTGTGCTTCATCTGTAGTATCTCCAATGTGGATGTCGTTCCATGAGTCCGTCCTCATCGAAGTTGATGACCTTGTCTGTTGGTGGTTTTCCAGTTAGAGCATCACGTCTGCGATTCTCGCGGATGTTTAGGACCGTGACGACTGCTGACCCGACGCCGGTGAAGCATGTCGTTGCGAATAAGACCCAGAAGCCTGTTCTGTAGTTTGGCCCGTCTTTCTGTGGAAAGAGATAGCCCGTGGCCACGCCCATGGTCGATCCGAATGCTTGGAAGAGACCCGTTGCAACGCCCTTCTTGATGTCGCCGCAGCTGTTGCCTGTGATGTTGCCTACGGAGAGAGTCACGCCGGAGAGGATGCCAGTGATGGTCAGGAATGTGGCGCCGTAGCGGACGTTGTTGTGTGATGCTGGAACCAGGACTAGCATTAGGTCTCCTGCTGCTGCGACGATCGAGTTGATGACCAGAATGCCGGAACAGGACTTGAAACGGTCGGAGAGATAGCCGACGACGAAGACCATGACGAAGGCTACGCAATATGGAGGCGCGACCATGAGCTGTGCTTTGACGTTGGTGAAGCCCATGGTTTTCACGATGATTGGTGTAAAGGTAGCGATGGTGTAGGTTGAGATCACTTGGCACATCTGTAGTGAGGTAGAATTGTGTCAGAATGTGTCCCCATAAGGTAGACTCAGCACGAAAGGAACTCCGGATGCTCTGGTATTCGTTTGTGAAATTGAGAGAACTTACATAGATGGCAATGTTTGTCCATAAGCGCCAGTCTTGTAACTGCTTGAGCACAACGCTCCATTGAATCTTGCCGTGTGTGCGGTTACCGTCGCGCATCATGCGCCAGTCAGCAACATCACGTTCTCGAGGTGTGAGCCAACGAGTGTTATGTGGGCGATCAGGAAGGACCCATATGCAGGCAATGCCGAAGGCGACAGTCAGCAGACCTTCAAGGATGAACAGGATCTGCCAGTCCTTGATATGGGTGCTATTGATATGGGAGACTCCGAAGGCGATCCAGCCACCGAAAGCACCGGCAAGAGGCGTGGCGGCTAGATAGACGGAGATTCTCTTGCCCCAATCCTACACAATCATGGTCAGCTTTGGTGACGATGCCTTGGAGCGTCTCCTTACAGCTCGGGGATAGAGAATAGTAGTCAGGTATGGTGCGCCAGATATGAACGCTGCTTCGAAAATACCTAGAAAGAAACGAATGGCATACAAGCCAGACGCGCCTCCTGCTGCTGCTTGGAGTGAAGCCACGATGCCCCAGATGATCTGATGGCATTATCAGCGACGCTCAAAACGCTGCTGTGACACACTCACCATCGCGCCTGCAAGATACAAGCTCGGACGAATGTAACGCATACCGATATTGGTAAACAGGTCTGCTATGCAAGTGCCCACAAAGAACATGCTGACCGCAAGACTATACTGTGGCCCGGAGAGCTTCAAGTCGGTTTTGATGCCCATCAGAGCAGCGTTACCTGGGGGATGATGAGTACATGTGAGCTTGAAGGAAAATCGAGACGTACCAAGAGCCCCACGATCGAGCCATGTAAACATGTACAGGATCAGCAGGAATGGAGGTAGACGTAGATCAATCTTTCTCAGCACTCGCTTCTCTTCCTCTGGTGTGACAGGAGGGTCGAGCGTGTTCAGACGAGCAACAAGGTCTTCATGATCAGGCACCTTCTCCACATGGAGGGCATGAGATTCGACGCCAATCTGCTTCGACATGGTGATGGGCTCCGGGAGTGAGGTAATGCCCGACATCCTGACAGGTTGCGTACTCTGCTCCTGTCGATGTTGACAGTCGAAGGTGTACTCGGGAGGTGGTAGATGGGCAGAGTAATAGGGAAATGGGTAGCAGGGAATGGAAGAAGCAACGGGAATGTCGAGGCCAGGAGAGGATGGCCATGAGTATTTGACTTACAGGACAACAGCTTTCGGCATGTCCTGTGCCGCAGCGAGCGACCAGTTGGGCTAGCAAAGATGCCTACCTTTGGTCCTGGTAATAGCACCTACCTTGTCACCAGATCACGGACTTGTGGCGCAGTGATGGTGCCCTATAGGAAGATCAACCCGTCTATCATACAGTATCCGGTGGAACAAAATCCAGAACTTGAGTATGCGCAAGACAGGAGGAAGCTAGGAACCGAAAGAGCGTGCACCAAGCCGCCGTCGACAATGGCATGGTACTCCGCATATCAACACCTCGGCAAGGAAGATCATCAGTGGCAAAGACATATCCGGATTTATGGTAGGCCGGACACAAGTGGCATGTCGCACGTTCGGTGATTGCCCGATGTGAGAGCCAGGATGGATCGAATGGTACCCCAATTAAGGTCTGGCCTCTGCTCTTGGGACTGCGATATGGCACTCACTTCAGATTGACTTGTGGACAAGCGCTAAACGTGGATGATTGGCGGCTGAGGGACCTGATTAAAAGCCAAGTGTATGTCACCCGCTTGGTGTGGTTGGCGTGCAGTAGTGAGGTTGATAAAAGGGTATAGGATGTTGAGAATGGAAAGAGCAAGAGCGGAGCAACCCCGCAAAACTGGTGAAAAACATAGGACACCGGTGTTTAACCCCGTGGGGTCATCATGCTTTCTCCCACGCGCATGATCGTCACAACACCCCACGGGAGGCTAGCTCATGAGCCGTGAGCCGGTTATCCGGCTTGTCACACAGTGAGGCCTCGGAAAAGCGTGCCTGCTCCTCTTTGTGACTCCCTACAGATTGGTGCTTCCGGGGGAACTCGAGTCTTCTACCCCGCGGGGGAGGCATTATCTTCCTCTGTGCTCTTGTGCCAGTGGATGATAGCCAGCTGTCACGGGTTGACAATGTACTTGGCGTTCGATAGTTGATTGTGATATCTGTAAGACTTATTAACACCTTGGAGACCAATCGACGATCGCCGGAATCCTTGCGCTGAGATATGAGAAGAACACCAGTTCGTCCGCTTCAACACTTTGCCTGTTTCTGAGCTCCGACATCAAAGATGCCTCATGCCACAGACACTGAGTATCAGCATATTCAGTTGAGAGAATTAGCCCCAACAGTTGGAGCAGAGGTCACTGGGGTTGACTTTTCGAAACCAGTGGAGAAGGAGGTGTTTGACGAAATCCATAGAGCGATAGTTAATGTGAGTTGAACCTTTCCTACAACATACCTTCGAGTGTGCAGTGCTGCTGAGTGCGCGGATTTTGTTCGCTGGACTCGGACTCGCGCTTTGGTTGGTGTTGTGATAGCTAACATCCTACGCGACAGTACGGCGTGCTGGTCTTCCGTCACGCATCTCTCGACGATGCTCATCATGTAGCCTTCTCGGCTCTGTTCGGTGAATTGGACGACATCAAACCATACATTGCACTTGGCCGGAAGAACCGATTCCCGTTTGATGAACTCTTCGACGTAAGCAATCAAGAAGACGATGGGTCTTTGATTAAATTAGGCAGCAAACGGCATCACACAGGCCTGGTAAGATCTTCCGGTGTTTGGGTATACCAACTTAATAGTGACCTTCCTCAGGGTAATTCCATATTCCATGTCGACTCCAGTTTCAATCCGAGGCGAGCCGGTTTCAGCTTACTGCGAGCTCATTCATTGCCTCCACCCGGACATGGTGGCAACACAGACTTCGCCGACACAAGAACAGCGTTTGACGAGCTGCCTGAGGACCTGCGCCAGGACCTACTCGAAAATCAGTACATCGGAGCTCATAGCCTGATGCATTCCAGGAAGAAAGCAGCTCCCAAGGATAGTCAGTGGCTCAAGGACGTTGACCCGGAGAAATTTCCCTTTGGTCGTCATGATGTGATCCAGACACACGGACCTAGCGGTCGACAGAATTTGTACATTGCCAATCACATGCACCATTTGGAATACAAGCATCCGAAGTCAAAGGATTTTGCGGCAACCCCAGAACAGCCTTTTGAGCGCGTGTCAGAGCCTCAGAGCACAGACCTGATCGAGAAGTTGCTTGCACATGCGACGCAAGACAAGTATGTGCTAAGTGTCGAATGGCAGAATGAAGGCGACTTGGTCATTTGGGACAACACCTGTGTCATGCACAAGGCCGGTCAGGGTACGTTCATGGAGAAATATGCGCGTGATATGAGGAGATGTACTGTCCATGATGGGAGTAAGGACGCGTGGGGATATAATGAGAAGACGACCGTCAGAATGGGGTTGCCCTGAGAGAGGGAGTATCGTGGTCAGTCCTACCCATCTCGAAAGGTACTCTGGATAGGACGCGTCGAGATGTTATGGAGATGAAACACGTAGCCTTACAGTACCGGTCAGGACGCCGTAGAACTCCGCACGGCGAGTGAATAGTGCCGACGATGGACGGAAAATGACCGGCGCCGCCAATCACATCATCTTAGCAGCATCTCACACGAGTAGCAATGTAAACTCGCTCTGTAGTTTTCCACCTCTGAAAGACGCCGTGACAGAGATACAAAGTCATGGCGTTGCTTCTAGAGTCCTACCAGCAGAGACTGGGTAAGGACATTCTGTCGGTGAAGACAATGAAGCGGGCGCTGGTGGCTGTCACCGCAAATACTCCCCAAAGCCGGAGATTTGGAGTTACCTCGGGCCTGCTGCGACAAGCATACCGTGTACCACCCGTGAGAGAAGAGCAAGCCTCAGACAGCAGAAACGCTTCCAAAGTGTTCGAGAGTGCAGATGCAGCAGTCGCAGATCTTCAAGAAGGCACAACCATTCTTAGTGCTGGGTTTGGTCTTTCGGGAGTTGCAGGCAAGCAGACCCTCCTCCGCAAAGACAATGCTCTGACTGCCAAATCCAGAAACACTGATCGATGCGATCCGGACAAAGGGCACACGGAATCTAACAGTGGTGTCTAACAACGCGGGTGCCGGAGAATATGGGCTCGCCAAACTCACCTCGACAGGCCAAATATCTCGCATGATCGTGTCATTCATCGGAAACAACAAGTCCTTAGGCAAACAATACCACGACGGCCAGGTCGCCATCGAACTATGTCCTCAAGGCACCATAGCCGAACGCTTGAGGGCAGCCGGAGCGGGAGTTCCAGCATTCTACACAGCAACCGGAAGTCGCACATTAATCGAGACCGGTGGCATCCCCCACCGCCTTGGTCCCAAGGACAAGCAAACAGGCAAATACGCCGTTGCCGAACCAGGTAGACCAAGAGAGACCCGCATATTCGACGGACGCTCGTACATGATGGAGACGGCACTAAAAGGCGACTTGGCCATTGTACGGGCGTGGAAAGTCGACGAGGCAGGAAACTGCATTTTCCGATCCACCACAAAGACGTATGGCGTGCTGATGCCGAAAGCCGCCAAACTTGCGATTGTCGAGGCCGAGAACATTGTACCCATCGGTACCCTGGACCCGGACCACATCGACTTACAAGGCATCTACATCGACCGCATCTGTCCCGCAACGTCGGACAAGCATATCGAGAAGCTCGTGCTGGCGCCTACACAAGACGCCACGGCGGAAAAGGGCGAAGAAGCCATCAAGCGCAATCGCATTGCTAAACGTGCTGCAAAGGAACTGAAAGATGGGTTCTATGTCAACCTGGGCGTTGGCATCCCCACGCTTGCACCTTCATTTCTACCCGCATCCACGAAAGTCTGGCTACAGTCTGAGAATGGAATCATCGGCATGGGTCCATACCCAAAGACTCGTGAAGAGGCGGACCCCGACACGATCAACGCAGGCAAAGAAGCTGTTACGCTCATTCCCGGTGCATCGACATTCGATTCCGCGGAGTCTTTTGGTATGATCCGTGGCGGGCATGTCGACGTCTCTCTTCTTGGGGCACTGCAGGTCTCCGCGTCTGGTGACTTGGCCAACTACATCATTCCTGGAAAGGCGTTCAATGGCATGGGCGGTGCTATGGACCTCGTTAGTAATCCTGAAAAAACGAAGATCATTGTCTGCACGTACCATAGCGATAAGGACGGACGGAGCAAGGTAGTGGATGTGTGCGATCTGCCGCTGACTGGAAAGGGGGTTGTGAGCACCATCATCACCGAACTGGCCGTCTTCCAAGTTGATAGGTTTGGTGGGAATGGTCTAGTGCTCACCGAGACGGCAGAGGGTGTCAGCGTGGATGAGGTCAGGAAAAGGACGAGTGCCAAGTTCACCGTGGCGGAGAATGTAGGTACTATGGACTAATTGAACAGGCAGAACAGCGCCGAGTAGGTACATTATTGGCTGTTAGAGATGCATTGCCAGTCCAAGCACCTTCTGGCCTCAAATATCGATCGCAGTTGTTGTGCTGTTTCCATGGCGCGGCCTGTCGTTTATAGCTCGTCAATCCTGCCCAATACCCATTGCAAATGGCGGTAAGAGCTCCGAGGCTGAAACTGCGGTTGCATGTGCCCACTGAGATATGTCTCTGCCCACATCAATCCACGTTCGTAGTGCTGGACGCCCATCACTCCCTGGTAATTGTCAAGTCCGTCGAAACCGCTCGAGACGAAAACTTCTTGATATTGAATGTCCGGAATGGTGATGACGATCTGCGTGGATGGTTCTGTCTGGAACCCCAACTTGCCGTTCCAAGTCATGTTCTGAATGGCAAGCAGTGTGCCGTTCGTCAGGATTTCCATATCAAGGTCGCCGTTCGAGCTGTGAGGGTGGTTAGCTAGGTGTAAGCATTGTGTCTTCAAGGTACACATACACAAGCACACGGTTCGTAGCCTCAATGACACGCGGCAGGACTGCTTGCAGCGGATCGGCACTTAGATCGTCCTCGTCTTCGGGTCCTCCATCGCCTACGAAGACTGGACCGGTACATTCAACCCAAGTGGTCGTCAAGGGAGCATGCATAGCCTCCTTGACGTCCGTACGATTGAAGTATGGTGGAAGTCCAGGGTATGAGTAGATCAGATCTGTGGGGTAGCCGAGCGGGTCGGACAGTAGCGGACATTGTAGGTTTGGTTCATAGACATTGAAACAGGGATTGACGCCGTACGCAGAATTGTAAACGGTGTCCCACAGGTCGCAATCTGGATCGGCCGTTGTGTTCAGATATGTAGGAGGTTGAGTGCCGTTTGGTGGGAAGTGCATGAAATCCTGCCGGTATTGAGCATAGCCACACTGTTGGTCGGCCTGGGCGAGGTTAGACAGGAAGGTTTTGTTGAACCCCATAATGTTGTTGTTCTGCTCGAGCCATGGATATATCGAAAGGGCATTGGCTGTGGGCCACGAGCCGATGCAGGGATCGTACATGAGTGCGCCTGAAACGTTGAAGTGTGTGGTATCATTCTGGTCGAGCATAGCATTTGCAACGTAAGGTACATATCTGCCCGCATAGGACTCTCCAGTGACGTAGATCGAATAGTTGCTGATATTGAAAATTGTCTGATGGTGGTCAATACAACGTTGTCTCATTCCAAAGTTGCGCTTACCTGGAAGTTCCGGAAGAAATCTACAAACTCAAGAGCCGGTTCCTCTTCATCTGTGGCGGTCGGCGTCCCAGGTGAGAATCCCACGCCGACGGGATATTCAACCCAGAGCATATTCGTCAGATTTACCCAGGAGTAGGGATTGATCTGTGGTGAGTACTGGCCCCAAGACCATTGAATCCGGCCATTTTCCTGTAAAAAGCCTTCGAGAGAGCTGCATCCTGTTCTAGGTCAGTCGTGGATAATCTTTGCGGCCGTTAACTCGCCGACTGACCTGGTCCACCGTTGAACCAGATGGTGATTTCCTTGACTGGTGGGCCAACACGTGGCTGGAAGACAAAGAACAAGCCACGAGTGGTGTCGGACATGTTCAAAGGGATCACACCACTGTACAGCTCGGTCATGAAGCCCTGCGGAATGTCCGGCAACGATTCCACATAATACTCTAGAAGCACATATGATCAGTACACCGAAACCAACCACCCTCGCAATAGTTCAAAGTCTCACCCTTGGTTTTATTGGTATAATACAACAGGTCGGAGGTGTTGCTGGTTGCACGTTCCATGATGAGAGACCTGGCTCGCATCTCTTCTATCGCTTGAGGCGTGAAGCCTCGACGACGAGCGACATCCCGCTTCGACCCCGCAGAAAGGCCGAGCAGAACGCTGGCAACGAGCAGCAGTTTCTCCCAGTGTTTGAACATCATGTTGGCATACACAAAGTCAGATGTCCGGAAGAAAATCCCAATGAGAGGAAGCTGTACTTATGACCACTCCGCAGGCTGCCGCGCTGACAGTAACCCACAGGCATGGCGTCGCATGGTCCGCATCTGGCAAGCGATAGGATCTTGATTCTCACACCAAAGGCCGGTCCATCGATGGGCAGAGAATGCTAGTAACTCTCGCGAGGATGAGGGCACCACTCATGCTTGTCGTGGCGCAACTCTAAAGCCTGATTAAAGGGTTGCATCCAGGATCTGGCGGTCTGATAAGGAAAGCATCCTCGCTGACACCGACGCAGCCAAGACCAATACACCAAAGGGAGTTTGCAAGCGTGGGATTACGGTACCTGTCTCCTTAGGGTACTTAGGCATATCGACGTCATGCGGGGTGCTGAAAAAGCAAGGCCTCCCGGACAGAGATAAGGACTATCCGCCCTCTTCGTCCTGGTAAGCACGATATTACACCACATCGTCATGCTATCGGGTTCTTGCAGTTGGCCGGACCTGGTATGAAAGGTGAAAGAGCGTCGAGCTTGAGGAAGTTGATTTATAGCTGGGGCCAAGATCTGAGGATACGAGGGACACTCACGCGTCGAATCAAAGACATCTCCACAAGCGCGTCTCGTGTTTGCATCCCATCTCTCGTATCACTTGCTCCTGGCTACATCGGCGCAATATGACAGCTCCTTGTGCAACGGTCGAACTTCGAAGCGTGGCTAACCTTGGCTGAAGCGATATTTTGAGGCAGAAATTGCAAGTCAAGCCTGCCGAGCATTTCTTCTACGTCGGAAACAGGTAGGCGCCAACACCCATGATGAAGTAGCATGCACACAGTATGCTTCCTTCCAGAGCATTTGTTTTTGAACTGAGGATCAGACTGTTCACCAAGAAAGTCGTGGCGAACAATGCGACAATCTCAAACAGTCCAAATACATCGTCATTTCCTTGCTCATCGCCCATCCTGCAAGGACTACGAGCGGTGTGACGAAAAGAGATATCTGCATTGAGGGGCCGACCGACACCCCGATCGCAAGCTCGAAATTACCCCTGGCAGCCACAATCGTAGCTGTGAGAAGCTCGGCGCAGTTACCAGCTATACGCAGAATGATTAACCCGATGAACGCCTGAGAAAAGGGTCCGGAGGAAACGATGTCATCGAGTGAGTGTATTGACAAGGAACTCTGCACAAATGGCGACAAGCAGCGACGACACGATGAGGAGTACTCTCGCGGACCTGCGTCCAATGGTCGGCATGACTTCCTTTCGCGCCTCCGCGTCGATGGGGATGTCAATACCTTTGGCAGATGTGCCGAGCAGAAATCGAGGCAAGTTCGAGGTCGAAGAGGCGAATGACACTCGGCGTGTCCCAGACTCTCGACTCCAGCTTCGGTCCGAGGTATTCCTGGGATGTGTGCGCTGTTTGTTGCGTGGTCGACTTTGTCGATATATTGAATTCTCTCAGGAAGCCATTTTGTCACCTAACTCGGCGTCTGACTGGCTTTTCAACCCCAAGTCTTCGCGGTCACTTCCATAGCCACTCTGAAGGAGATAGTGACTATCAACTAGATGGTCTCCAGAATGTTCTCCAGGCTCAATGAGACCTAACTCAAGACTGTCCTTCCGCATATGGCGCGAAGCGGAATCTTCGCTCGCCATCTCCTCGTCCTAAAGCGAATCGATCGAGGCGGATAAGGTGCTGCCGGTGGCATTTCGTGACTGCCGTCTGCCTTCGGGACAGAATCGATGATATTTGGTGGCGCCAGCTGGGCTTGCGGAAGCTTCCTGATGTGAAACAAGATGTAAAGGAGGTAAACCGCCAGCAAAGTCAATGACGACACACGACTCAACGTCAAGACCGCCGCGTCCGCAACCTGATGATCATCGAAGGAGTGGTAAAACGCATTCTGCAAGCGGTCATTTTCCGTTTTACGCTGCCAGGTTCAAGTTACTGGTATCAGGAGGCTGGAAGACTGAGACACTGAGCAGACAAGCCAGACCTTGTGGCTCCTCTCTGTCATGTGACTGTTCATGGTCGTACAAGCTTCCAGCTAGGATTGATGTTCCGAGGATGAGCAACAGGTCCATGAGAATTGAGCCCAGGATGGAAGCTTGGACTACCTCGATCACTCCGCCCTAATACAGTGACCGACATTCTATCAACAAGAGTACATCCATTATACACCTGCTCATTCTGGGTCACACGACTAATCATCAGCACAGTATCTTCAGATTCTCCCCATCAAGCGAGTCCCATCGACCGCATCACCGAAGCATACCGGCTCCGCTACGCATCGTACCTTGCGTCAACATTCCACATCAGCATCGAAGCAGCCAAAGATGAAGCTTCATATCGATTATAATCCCGCCGCAGATCTGAGTCTTCTGAATATGAGATTTACAGGGAGTGATCAGTCCTTGGGATACGCATGCACATGTCGTAGTTGAGTTGTGTCACGTGCGAGGCTGAGGTTGCAAGGGGCAGGAGATAGCTGACCAGATTCAGGCACCGAAAAACCTGCACACTTACATCCTGGAGACACAATGAACATTGCTGATATTTTCTTCGTCCATGCCCTCTTGTTATGCTAAGTTGAAGTCTATACGGACAAGCTCTATTATCAATAATGTACACTACACCCGATCAATGCACCAGCCCAGCGGACTCCACCTTCCTCCCCTTCCGGGAATCTACTCAGAAACAGCCGCCCAAGGGTTCTGAGGCAAGAATTTCCCTTCCACAATGCAAGTGTCATTGAACGGCGCATTCGCAGGCATCTTGTTCCTCCACCCCCAACTATCCGTCGGTCCAGTAGTATGATAATTCGACCCAATCACCGTTGCCCCACTAACCACATCCTTTCCGAATGTCGTGCGGTTGAATACCCTGAACACCGTCTCCGGGGCATATGCCGAGAGTGAATGTCCCGAATCAAACACCCTCGTGAATGATAGTGGTCCGTACTGTTTCACCACACCGCCTTTAGCGCTGGGACCCAGACCTTGGAGCGGCTGGTACCCTGCGGCCAGAAAGCCGGCGGAGTTCGTCCAATTTGCGGCCTTGGCCGTAGCTTCGCCTCCTGTCCAGGGACATCGGTAGTCGCGATCACCGAACAACAGGGCGATCTTGATGTCGTTTTGTAGGAGATAGTTGATGTTATTCATGCCGGCTTGGCGGAAGGCGTCGCCGGTGCCGTTGATCGCGAGGGGTGTAGGGAAGCCGAATGCCGCGGTGACGACTTCAGAGTCCCATGTCCAGTTGAGGGGGAGACCTAGGGCGGACTGGACTTTCGGCGTGTTGAGGTACTCGGCGACAGGGAGGTAGTAGGGACATTGATCTGGGGTGGCGATCGCGACGTCGAAGGCGGACACCTATTCAAAGAAATGTTAATAATGAACGGACGGAGGTATTCAAGTGAGGAAGTGTTCGTACATTGTAAATGTCATTCAGCGGCTCTATGATGGTGTAGCAAAGATCGAAGGCGTCGGTGCACAATTCATTAACTGTCGCGTTGTTGCCCAAGAAACTTGGGTCGCCGACTTTACCGGCTGCACGACACTGTTGAATCAGGTCAAGACATCCGTTAGACTTGTTGAGGGCGGCCATGGCTTCTTGGTACATTGTCTGGTTGTAGTATTGGATGCCATAGGTGTTGTTGTAGGCGAATTGCGGGTAGCCTGCCATGGAGTATTCGAAGTCGATGCAGCCATTTGTGATGCCGATTGCGTCGACAGTTAGGTTCTTCGGTTTCAAGGGATGCGTAGTGGCCAAGCTTTTCAGCTTGCCGTCGAGATAGGTAGCCGACTCGGGAACCCAGAAGCCTCCATAGGAGTTGCCCCAGAAGCTGATCTTCTTGGATGTGGTGTTGTACGCCGGGAACGACGCAAGCCAGTTCTCAAGGACATGCCACACGGCTTTGCCGCTGGTAACTGTAGTATTGGTTGTCTTGTCCGGATCGACATTGGAGAATGTGCCCAACGTTACGGTGTCGCTGGTCACGGGTGCTGAGCCGGGCATGTTTGGGGTGATGATGAGCGATTCAAGGTCATATGTACCGTTGATAAGCGTATTGTAAGACAAGCCGGTTTGTGTCGGCTGGTCAAGGTAGAGCATGTTGACGTTGTTGTTGAAAGACCATGGATTCAACACTGTGTCTGTCCCGTTAAAGTTGACATAACACGGTCCGCTTTCGCTCGACAATGCAGCATAGGAAGAGGCTTCCCCCGGGCCACCTGCCAGGTAGATTCCCAATGGAGCAGACTCGGGGTTGTTGCGTGCTTCGAAGTACCAAAAGTATGTGTGAAGATCGAAGCCACCAGTGTCATTGATGAGCTTCCCAGGAATATAGACATAGCCACTGTACGACTTGACTCCAGGGGTAGTTTCACAGATGTTTGCCTGGGTCCAGTTAGGACTGAACACACTGTGACAGCCGGTCTACTCACCTCTTTCCACGTTATGTTAATCTGTTGGTTGACTGTAGAGATGGTATTGGTAAGGCCAGATGGTTTGGGAGGATACTGCGCCGTGACTAGCGGCATTACGGCGAAAGCGCCCACTGCAAGATTAAAGAGCTTCATATTGACCTGGTGTGCTGAACTTCAGACTGTTGGAGTTGTTAGAGACTGATTGAGAGTCGCCGTTGGTTTATATGTCTTCGAGAGTATGAAGACATCTTGGAGGCCTTGCCGTCTAAAAAGGGAGATCTCGTACCATGTGCTACAGCTGGTTAGTCAGGTACAAACCTTTTCACAAGGCTGTGAAGATCTCTCAACTAGTGGACGCCTGAAGGCTCCACTCCAAGGCTGAAAAGAGGACAAACGTGCATGAATTTGCGATGTAGCTTCTCCCATTAATCTGTGTGTTGACACAGGGTGGGCAGACCATGGCCCTAAAGAGATTGTCATACACTGGAAGGTCCATCGACTGCGCCATGAGAGGTTTACGCAGAGCGGGATGTTGGAATGTTCTCCAGAACGCAAGTGGTTGTGGATCTGATTGAAAAGGGTTAGCGCGTACGAGGACCCCGGAAATGGGTGACTTGTGACTTTTAGGCATCACTCTGGGGCCTGTAGCGGATCGCCAAGAGCGCACGTTGAACTCTGACTGATATATGCCCCGAAGCAGGCATAGCCATATGGGTATGCTGGGGTCATGACGTGCCGACAATAGGCGCAGTATTTCGCAAGATCTCTGATCAAACGCACAGCCTTGCCTTGCAATCTTTGTACAAGTAGTGTTGGACCGCGCGGACACCATGGCCCCAGGTACAACCGTATTGAAAGACGAGCGTGTTTGACAGTTGCAGGTCATAAAAGCCGACAGATGGACTCAATACATTTCGCGTCGTCAATGCGCCACCTACAGGGACCAGAGCCGTTCCTGCCTAGACGTGCATGCGGATGCTTCGGCCACTAGGCATGAGATACTGTTGTAAGCCACCGGACGCAACTGGGCTGCTGTCTTGTGCACCATGATTTCCCCGAGATTGTGGCTTGCTGCGGGGACCTTCTCTCAGACCTTTGTTGAATAGTGTGTTTCGACTGAGATGAAGGCCACAACCTGGTAGTGGATAACATGCTTGTTTCAGAATGTTGTTTTGTCATTGAACGACTTTTGTCATATCGACGGCAGTGCCAGAAGCATCGCGCGCTCTGACAATCGTAGGGAACCCTTGCACTCGGCTTTATGTGGTCGTGTTGCATCGAGTGGCTGCTTAAGGCCACCAGGCTGACGCCATGGACGGCCTTGATATATGAGGGGAAGATATGCCATCTTCCACCGCATCGTTCGTGACAATGGATCAACACTGCCTCAACATTGCCGTCATCGGCTGCGGTCTTGGAGGACTGTCGGCGGCCATCGCTTTACGACAGGCTGGACATAATGTCACCATTTACGAGCGCGACCATACTCGGTACGAACTCGGCTCCGGCATAGGCGTTGTGAGTAATGCCACCAAATGGCTAGAAGGTGAATGGGGCGTCGATTTGGGTCTGGCCAAAGCACTGGTCTGTGAGAGAGCCCAGATTCATGACTGGAAGACTGGTAAAATCATGGCCGACGTGTCGACAGGAGACTACAACAGTCGTTTCGGGCACAACTATTATATGTGTTATCGCGCAGACTTGCACAAAGCACTTCTCGAAAGAGCGTTGGCGGCAGCCGACAATGTGGGAAGTGCCGGGCAGCCTGCTCTCTTAGAGCAAGATCACAGATGCGTGGCGGCCAATGCTGAAAATGGGACTTGCACATTCTCCAATGGTGTTACGGTTGAGGCAGACCTTGTTGTGGGCGCCGATGGTATCCACGTAAGTTCTCCTTATCAATGAGAAACGTGTGCCTGACAAGATACGATAGTCTAAAATTCGACGAAGCATCGGGGTCACTCCTGAAGTCAAACCATCCACATCGTGCTGCTATCGATTTATTGTTCGGCGGAGCAAGTTGGAGTCACTTGGACTGACCGAACTCTGTGACAAGCCGGTCATATCCATGTGGGGCGGACAAGGGATCGATAAGGTAGTCTGGGGACCATCACATAATTTTGAGTTACTCACAGCCTTTGCGTTCTTTCCAGCTGAACGGGCACCGTTGTGCGAAGATGGCTGGGATATACCTGCAACCCCAACGGAATTGGCCAACACATTCCCAGACGTCGACCCAACCGTGCGGGCCATAATGTTGAATGCCGAAGATGTCAAAATATGGAGACTATTCGTACATCAGCCATATCCCTATCGTCACAGAGGAAAAGCGTGTTTGATTGGAGATGCGGCAGCGCCCATGATGCCTGATCAAAACCAAGGCTTCTCTATGGCCGTGGAGGATGCTGGTGCCTTGAGTCTGGTGCTTTCGCAGGAGACGCTGACGCGATTGAAAGGCGATCTGTCGGAAGCTCTGCGTTTGTATGAAGAACTACGCAGTGACAGGGTCAGAATAGTGCAAGAAAAGTCTTTGAAAGCGAGGACTGATGTTCGAGAGCGTTTCGGATTTGCTACACCGCAAGATCCGCCCGGAAAATTGACGGCTGAGTGGCTTTGTGAGTACGACATGCGGAAACATTTGCAGGAATTGCTGGATCGCAGCGAGATCCAGCAATAATGAGCATGCTTGCGGAACGGTGTCTTAAGCATGGATAGTCCAGACGACTGAGGGTTTCATCATCCGACGTGATGAGGGAGGCTTGACCTCCCGTGACTTCGACGTAGCACCGTTGATAAGTTCAGGTAATGATATGACATGTCAATTCTTAGCAAGCAGAGAGAAAAAGGATCATGTCTTCAGGTAGATAGATGCAGTGACTAGCAAATAACAAGGCGGATAATCTTCGGAGTTGATGACTTGGCCAGCGCTTCGTGTCCCGCAGTTTGGGCAGCGTCATCTCATCCGTCGGGTCTGTATCAGCGCAGGCATCCTCTATCTACCTTACCGGCCAACTCACTCTCACCAAGCATATTTTAGAACACAAGGACACCGGAACAGCGCACGGATATTTGGTTGCATCTGCGCCTCTCTGTTGACCTTCACCACAAATTCGAACAACGACTCTGCCCGACCCCATTACCCTACTGCCCACCCTCTCCGGTAACCGACATCACCGGCTACAGAGCCCACGACACCTCGTGTATCTCATAGCCGCTACATATACGATGTCGGGCCTCGACAAGGCGTTGTTTAATCTCAAGGTATTTTAGACACCTCTACTGTTGGCTCCGCCATCTCATCTGGGCACGATATCATTGTTCACTTATCTAACACTGCGCCTCCTTCAGTTCACATCCAAACAACTAAATCGGCAAGCCGCAAAAGCCGATCGAGATTCTCGGGCAGAGCAAGCAAAACTGAAAAAAGCCCTCACTCAAACCCCTCCCCAACCTCAGATTGCCCGCCTCTATGCGACGAATTCGATCCGCAACTCTCAACAACGAATCCAACTCCTCACATTGGCCGCTCGTATCGATGCAGTTGCCGCACGTGTCCAGACAGCTATCACCATGCGCACTGTGACAGCGTCCATGGCACAGACAGTCAAAGGAATGGACGCAGCCCTAAAAAACATGGACCTGGACAAGATAGGCGCCGTAATGGAGAAGTTTGAGTCACAATTCGGAGATCTTGATGTTGTATCCGGATACTACGAGAATGTCGCTGGTGGAGTCGAAAGTCAACAAGTAGGAGTTCAGGGTCAAGGTGAGGTCGATGCTTTGATGAACCGCGTTGCAGATGAAGCAGGTGTCGAGTTGTCCCAGGAGATGCAGCAAAAAGTACCGGAGCATGAGTTACCACAAGCAGAAACTGCAGACCGGGCGAAAATGGAAGAAGGCCTGGGTGACAGATTAAGGGCTTTGAGAAATTAATGAATGTTCGTTCGGAATTCGCGTAGGTTTTCTCTGGGCCGCCTTGAGGGGATTGAGGCAAAGGTGTCACTACAGGGACATAAACCTCATATTGGAGAATTGGCTGAGTCCAGACTTTCAAATGGCGTATATAAGGAATTAGGAGTCACGGTCTCTATCTGTCTTGAAGGCGGCCACACATCAACCCAGGTGGTACCTTACACTGCTCGACTGATGCCCCTGCATTGAGACAACGTTCGTTTCAGCTCGATCATTCTGCGACCATTCTCTTCTTACTGTCATTTCGAACACATGCATGCGACATTGACCTGCGCCGAGTGCGTGTGTGAAACGGGCGCAAATCCAGCAGCGTAATGTGGCCATCGAAGTCATCCAACATCCCGTATAAGTTATTTGACGGAAGACCAAGAAGCAAGCGAAATTACGCCCAGTCGAAGGGCAGTTGGTCGGGTAGGCGCCTGCAGCAGCTCGCCTGGCGCAGGCTTGTGCTACGATTAGTTGGTTGCAAAATGTTTCAGCCTTGCGATGGCGCTGTGGATGCAGTCTCAGCCCCATCTGCCTCCTGGACTTGACTGATCAAGGTATCCTTAACGCAATGGACGTACCTCTGCCCACACAATGGTCCATGTCGACCAACATTATGGTAACGTCAAACAACACCATGGACAGCAATGACACAATCAGCTGGATGTATGTTCTTCTTCGGCAGATTTTCCTCGGAAACTAAAGCAAATCCAGGTCAGAGCCCAATGTCCGTGGCACATTCGAGCTCTTGAGGAGCTGTTTGATTACACTCTCGCTATGCGTTTATACAGCCGTGCATTTGAATGTGCCTTCGACGACCACCAAGGGTAAGCTTCTGGTTGCACAAGTCAAATGGATTTTGTGTGGAATGTTCGCGCCAGAGCTGGTAGTCTTTACAGCCTGGTCGCAGTGGGTTTCGGCTAGAGAACTCATGCGGACGGTACAGCAGTGCAACAAAGGGCTGGTAAGTCCAGCACAACTCAGAGCTGATTCCTGTGGCAGACTGATCAATCATAGGACCGAAGCACGCAATACCCTGAATGGAGCATGAAACATAGTTTCTTCGCCCAGATGGGCGGCTTTGCGATTGACACTAAAAATCATGCAGAAGAGTACATCCCCGGATCTCCCCTAGTGTACCTCACCGCCAACGGGGCCGCCATCCTCGCACGACAAGGCCGCTTGCCACAAGTAACTGAACAGTTCATATCAGACAAAAGCAAAGCCAACAGTCTCGCCAAAATTCTTGTCGTGATACAAGCTGGATGGCTCATTGTTGAATGCATAGGCCGCGCAGTTGCTGGCCTGCCTATCACCCTGCTGGAGCTCAATACAGTGGCTCACGTTGTTTGTGCGTTGATCATGTACGCGTTATGGTGGCACAAACCCCTCAACATAAGTGACCCCATAGTGATAAAGGGGGACTGGGTCCATCCTTTCTGCGCCGTTATGTGGATGTTCAGCGAAATCAGCAGTCAAACAGAGCACGAGTTCACCAGGTCGCCAAGGACGTTTGAGCGTCCTGAGTTTCAGAGCCTCATCCGCTATGACAACTTGCAACGGCGTTCCAGCACGCTTCGAGAATCCTTCGTGGAGGTTACCAATAAGACAGGCGATGTCGAAATCGATGCGGCAGCCTGTCAGCACGATCTCACAATCAGAACCCTGCTTCCTTACTCTCATGGTGCGGGGATAGCGGACGTCAATGCTATCCAACGCGTGAACTCGCAAACAGCACTCAACATCACAATCAGTGAAGGACAGGCATTGCTTCCCATGGGCTTTGGCCCGAAGTCTGAAGACCTGCATCGACTCACAACAGACATATCCAGAACAAAGACCGCTCAAGCAGCACCGGATCATCGAGTTCACATTAAAATCGACAGGATTCGGCTGGAAAGGTGGTCTCTGGCGGCAGCGTGCCTCGACAGCCATCCGCACCTCTGGGCATGGCATCAGCGCAGGCTATCGAATATATGTTCACAGGACGGAGTTCTTTGGACCCGCACAGAATACCCAGACGACCTATGCAAAACGAATTACGTGAACATCAGAGTACCAAATTGGCCGGGGAATGACTTGATATGGCGAAACAAGGGTCTGGCTGCAGGCTTTTTTGTCGCTTGTGGTACGATATACGGTGGCCTCCATCTGGCTGCGTGGAATGCACACTTCCCCAGCTCTGTGGAACGGCTTTGCTGGAGGATCTCCGCCATATATCTTGCTGGGTCGGCGGTTCTTTTTTCTTTGGCGTCGGTATATGACGGTCCATTCCTTGCTCTCATGGGGGAAAACGGATCTGCTGGCAAGGCACGGCGGGGATGGCGTTGGTGGGGCATCGAATGTGTTCGAACAATTTTTGGTGGTGTGCTTTTTGTCTGCGGGATGTTGTATGTTTGTGCTCGATGTTTTCTCGTGGTTGAGGCCTTTATAAGTCTACGTGCGTTGCCGGTGGAGGCGTATGCAACGCCGCAGTGGTCGCAATATTTGAGTCACTTGTGACAGAGGGTGCATTATATCTGTTCAGATAGTAGCATCATGGTATTCCCTTGCTCTACTGGTTTGTGGAGGCAGTCACTTCATTCTTGAAACCCTTCGGGTGTCCAGACTCTTTGAAGCTGCATTTCGATCTAAGACGGTTCTGAACACGGACCAGAGCAGCAGTACGACAGTCATGAAAGGAACAACTGCAATGAAATACCATTTGACGTCCGGGTTGTGAGAGAAAATATCGACGTTCATGCCAAAGAAGCCTGCTAGGAAGGTCATAGGGAGGAAGATGAATGTCACCCAACTGAGTCGCCAGAGGCTTTCGTTGAGTTCGATGGATCGTCGCGCGTCGTTGATGCTGACAGTTTTGTACACCTTTGACCATTAATGATCGCCGCGACTGGAGAGTGGAAATATGCAGCTAGCTCACCCTGTCCAGTAGTCTGTCGACTTCCCTGATCACACCACGAACACTCTGCTCGGAATCTTTCATCCCCGAAATGAGCGCTTCCAACCAGGACTCGCGGCGTAGCGTATTCCATCGTTCAATAACCATCGTCTCTGAGGCAAGTGTCGCCTGGTCCGCAGCATATCTTTGCAGTTCTTCTTGAATCAGCCCCATGAGATCAGCTTGGGAGCTTATGGCTTGCTGCATTTCAGATAGATACTGGGAGAGGCTCCACAAGTGATCCGAAGATACGATGTCCGAGGGACAATCGTATACTTGACTTGAGAATTGCTCGACGTCGTTCAACACCTCGACGATTCGAGCGTTCCAGGCCTCATCAGCTTCACCCATGACTCCTGCAATGAGATCCCTAATCAAGCCGTAATAGGAGAGGTTGAGATCGCTGTGCTGCACCGGGCCAGTATAGGGCTCAAGCAACCCTTGCCAATAGGCAGGATCCGTCCATGACGTGTATCCAGGCTCATCTGTCTCGTAATGACATGGACTTGACTGGCTTATAACCATGAGGAACTGTGGACCTTTCTTGCATGTCATCCTTTCGGAAGCCATGGCGTCACTAGAGGTTTCGTGGCTTGGAGTGTTCATTTGGTAGAAGTAAAGAGAGCGTTTATGGAACTGTGATACCTTGGCGAAGGAAGATTGCTCGTAGCTCCCAAGCCTTCGGAGCTCCGATACTATTTTCAGTATGCCTTTGTGATCTTTGCCTGGAGAAAAGCTGGCACAATGCTCCAAACCTAACGCAAATTCAAGTCCTTGAGCTTGACTCATGCGCGGCAGGATCCAATGGGCAGACTTCTTCATCGCTCCACGACGCTGTTGGACTTTGTGAGCCCAATGGCGAAACCGGCCCAGACCGCTATCCCTAGGTGGATTGCGGAGTGAAGATGTGACAAGTTCTTCTGAAAGAGCCTCATCGTTCAAGATGTATCTGACGAGGCTATCAGTTATGCTTCGACTCAGTCTTGTCGACTCACACAATTTTGATCCCCTGCCGACTGTTTCTCTGTGGGGTTTGTCAGTGGTTCATACTACCGACGGAACAATATACTCATAAACTGACTCTTATCGTTTCTATGTCGATGTTAATCGCGTTCTTCACAGACGAAATGGCCTTTTCTGGTACTTGCTCCGGTAAGGCATTAGCATCGTCAGCGGTCGGCTCCGTTGTCACTTCCTCGAAAGTCAATTCTGACAGAATGGCTCGAGACTTCGCCTTCCTTCGGAATATCTGTTCTGCTATTGGTAACAGTCGGGCAGAAGATGACGCACTCTGATTCTCTGCGGCAACCGTTGACGA
Source organism: Exophiala sideris (assembly GCA_000835395.1). Taxonomy (NCBI): domain Eukaryota; kingdom Fungi; phylum Ascomycota; class Eurotiomycetes; order Chaetothyriales; family Herpotrichiellaceae; genus Exophiala; species Exophiala sideris. Next base: position 1,592,706 of record KN846951.1, on the reverse strand, counting down.
GAAAAGTCTGCCGGCGACATAGAGGAAACCTGGTATCCGCAACAGAGGGCTGCGCCTCGAAGGTGTTTTCTCGCTTGGAGTTGATTCGAAGTCGAAGTCGAAGTCGAAGTCGAAATCGAGGGTACCGCCTGAAACCTCATTAGCATCGTTCTGGGTAGGACCATCGTGGGCCGCACTTGGCTGTTCTTCGGCAGAACCTTGCACTCTGGCAGCCCTTGCGAATAATCTTCTCAATCCCTCACGCTCGCTTCCACTCCCCACCTGCCTTTTCCTAGAAGACGGAAGTTGTGAGAGATCCTCCACAGTCCTTTGGTCATCCTCCACTGTGATTTGGCCATCTTCCAATGTGGGTATAGTATCTGATCTCCCCAGGTTGGGCCTCCATTTTGCAAAGGGGTTTCCGAAAGTCGCCTTGCCATCGACAGGGTCGTTATACCAGGCGGCATATTTTGCCTCGCGACGGTACTTATCTGAAACGAGCTTAGTAGAAGAGGCGTAATGCAGCTGCTGTTATCATACGCATTGCTAGAATCACTTATTCTGTCAGGCAGTACTGCTACTCTTGATGATGGATTTGCGTGTTCAAGGACTCTGCCACCTCTCTATCCGACAGAGAGAGTAGCGCGAACTACCGCCAGAGTTACACATGATGAAGTGAACGTGCGGAGGTTCGATCTTTTTACATAGTAACTCATAGCGCACAGCCCCGATATAGGCGGCTAAATCGCATAATGATATTCTCTCTCTCGACCGATGTATCGACACTTGAGGTTGGGTTTCAGCCACAAGTTAAGCCTCGCTTTATGCTCGACATGGTTAGTCGCTGCTAAATTTGGGTAACATGGAACTTGGAGGAAATGATTCGTTCACCCAGAGCGTTGTGGCATCACAGGGGAACAACATCGTTCTGAACTTCTCGGACGCGGATGACGTTGTGTAGAACAGTCGAGTGAACTTGAAATCACGCATATGCCATTGGAAGGGTATTGCTAGAGGGAGACGTCAACATCGTAAGGAAAAGACTAAAAGCACGGGCCGGGTCACGTGCCAACTGCTGACAGTGCATTGCATCCGTCTTCCGCGTCCCGGCTTCCGTCCTCTTCAAGATATCTTTGATCTGACGTGGGTTGACGGGTACTCACGGATCATCAGCACGTTTCGCTTCTGTCGTAATGTGCATCAAAGTACCCGAGACAAAACGAACATCGCCTCAACAACTGTATTGTGCAGGATATTCACATGTAGATCTGTATCTCAGCCTCGTCGCTTGATCACGTGGCAGTCGGCGAGGCTAGATCGATCAGATCGAAGTGTAAGACCGATGCATCTACACGGACGATGAAGGTTTAGCTTAGTTCTGCAGAGAAGGAATGCTTTTATACGCGAATAATTCGGTCCTATCTTGCGATTGTGATGGTCGGTTGATAATAATCCGCAATCTCCCTCGTCAATGCCTCCCTTACGATCGACCCGCACAGTTTGGCGTAAGGATTCGTCTTGACCGCTAACTGTCGAGCTGTCTCATTCCCGTAGCGACCTCCAAGGCCCAATTCTCGACTTGCTGCCCCTTCTAAGTCGTCTCCGGATAGATCTTTGAGGACTGGTACATCGTCCAGCATCCTGCGGTTGTCCTCGGATTTGCTGGCCAGGAGGAGTAAGTATCCACGGTGAGTGTGCGCTGATGCCAGAACTCTTGCGTCAAGGCTGCTGATGGCGCTGCTAAGTTGTTCGGGGGTTGCCAGAGATATAGCTTTGGCTATATCCTGGAGGATATCTGCCACAATTTCTGGGTTTCGAGGAAGATCCTCGTCTCTAATCAGCATACGCCGGGCTTGTGCTCGGTTGTTCCATGCTGAAGCGTATGATGGGTCTTGATCGGTTATGGCAGTCAATTGGGAAATGGCAAGGTTGATGTTGGCGAGTTCTGGTGTCTCTCCATTGATAAGCCGGAGGGCATGTCGCTCTTCTTCTTGAAGTTGTAGTATTCTATTTGGACTTGACCCTCGGGGCAGACTACCGTCAATGTGGACTGTGCTGGATAGGGACGACTCCGGGTCAAAGAGTGCCGATAGGACTGATGAGTCGTTTTTACTGAGTTTCTGGACGTCCATTTTATGGTGTTTGGTAATGATTGCGGTGTGTGTAGAGGGCGCACAAGTTGGTATGACTTCTGACTGGCCAGTTGACGGTGAAGTACATGTTGTAATAGGGAGAGAGTGTCTGCTTATCAGAAGATCTTATGCGGTTGCATGTGCAAGTTATCGTATGGGGAATAGTGGTGGGAATGCAAGCACGGAAGCAAGGTGACACGGACCGTGTGCTTACATCCGGTTTGTTGATAGGCGTGCATATCCGGGTTGGCCATGAGACCAGAGAATCCTGTAGTTGACCTATGCATTCCGTTGAGATGGTCATCATCCGTCCGGTGGACTGATAAAGGCGTGGCAGTGCCCCTCCATTTCCTATCACTCATCTGTACATATTCTGCACAACGCACAACCGAGCTCCTTTCGCACAAATCCATCAACACTCAGAGAACAGGCTCCATGGCACCCATCGCCCTTGCTGATATCTCGGAACCGAGTCACGAACTCAGCAGCAAATATAAGGACCAGTATTCAGCACAATCCCTTCCTCAGTCGTCCAAAAATGTCGCGAGTTATCGAGGGTACGACAATGTGCATTGGTGGGTGGGCAATGCCAAACAAGCCGCCGCCTACTACGTTACTCGGATGGGCTTTGAAAGAATAGCCTACCGAGGCCTCGAGACCGGTTCTCGAATTCTGGCTTCGCATGTTGTTCGGAATGGAGATGTCACCTTTGTCCTCACATCGCCGCTTCAAAGCTCAGATTGCAAGATAGCCTCGCTATCCGAGGAGGACCGGGAGCTGCTTCGTGAGATGCAAGATCATCTGAAGACCCATGGTGACGCGGTCCGTGATGTTGCTTTCGAAGTGGACGATGTTGCTGCAGTATATGATGCTGCCGTAGCCAAGGGTGCGCATGCTGTCCAGCCACTAAAGACGGTGAGCGACGAATTCGGCGATGCAACGTTTGCTCAAATTCGAACGTACGGAGATACCATCCATACTTTGATTGAGCGTCAGCAGTATAAAGGTGCCTTTCTCCCAGGATATCGAGCTGTCACTGAAGTCGAGAAAACCGCCAAGTACTTACCAAAGGTCGATTTGATGCATGTCGATCATTGCGTCGGTAACCAGGACTGGGATGAAATGGAAGCGGCATGTGAATACTATGAGAAGACCCTCGGCTTCCACAGATTCTGGTCGGTTGACGACAAGGACATTTGCACAGACTATTCCGCGCTGAAATCAATTGTCATGGCCAGTCCGGATGAAAAGATCAAGATGCCGATAAATGAGCCGGCGAAGGGGATAAGGAAATCGCAGATTGAAGAGTATGTCGACTGGTACAATGGGGCTGGTGTGCAGCATATCGCCCTGAGGACTGACGACATCATCTCCACTGTCACCAACATGAGAGAGCGAGGAATCGAGTTCATCAGCGTACCTGATACTTACTATGCGTCCATGGCGAAACGACTCGAAAATGCCGGCATGAAGCTCAACGAAGACTTTGCGGCGCTGAAAGAGCTGGGCATCCTGATCGACTTCGATGAGGGTGGGTATCTTCTGCAATTGTTTACCAAGCACCTAATGGACAGACCAACCATCTTCATCGAGATCATTCAGAGGAACAATTTCTCCGGATTCGGTGCTGGTAACTTCAAAGCTCTCTTTGAAGCAATTGAGAGGGAGCAAATGGCTCGTGGTAACCTGTGATGTTGAGATTCGGGAATTTTTGAGCATAGTTTTAGCTGAACATCGAACAAGAAGTTATTTCATAGCGCTTCAAGTTAGTCCTGCAGATAGTGATGTCGTTTTAGCCAGCCATGTAGACTCCGTAATGACCATCATGAACATGATTAAGCTTTTCAATGTTGGTGAGCCTGCACTTGTTCGCAGAAGGGGTGAAGGAGAGATCGAAAAGCGCGAAACTTAAGAGAGAGCTTTAATTAAAGAAACCCGGAGATTGGCGCCTATCTTCATTGGGAGGCGGCACAAGACCAATCCCCACCACCTAAAACTCACCTTTAGTCTTAATCTGTCATCTACTTCTACCCTTCCGCCTGGAAATGACTCTTATTGTTTGCTGACAATGTTTTTTCCGCCAGAAAGATGCTCATGGACAGGTGTCAAACTCACGAGCTGCTTGAGGGTAGTTCCGCAAAATGAGTGATAGTACGCCGCCACCAACACGCGTTCGACAAGCGTGTGAACCTTGCAGGTAAGCCCATATGTATCGTCGAGGAGACCTTTGGTGTTGATGGAATCACCAGAAGGAAAAAGACAAAATGTCCTGGCGAGAGACCAGCGTGCTCTTTTTGCACCCGTCTCAATCAGAGATGCACCTACCTTCCGAGCAGCGACACACCGGTGTCAAGCAGCCAGAGGGAGCACCGGGTTACCAAGGCGAAGGTCTGCTATCAACGATACTCATTACCCAGTCGCTGACGGTCTGGGATAGCCGGGTAGGGTCCATGCCACGGGACGGGTTGACAGATTGGAAGCCCGAGTTGAACAGATCATGGAGGCGGTCAAGTATGCACTGTCGCGAGCTGCGAGACTACGGAATCCGTGCTAAGTATGCAGTACACTTGTCGAAAGACAATCCGCAGAAGGCTTTCCAGGAGACTCTAGTCGTCCTTCAACACCACTTCAGAGCTCACCACGACTACCCGAGCCACGTAATGTTGCGCAAGGCCAACGCCTAAAGTTTGATGAGGCCCGAAGGTAAGGCCAACGCAAGCCAAATAACGAAGAATACTCGGTAACACTTCCCAGGCCTTACCCTCCTTCAGATATCCTCCAATCGCTAGCAGACCATTACCAAATGTGGATAGCCGATCAACCTCTGCCACTTCTCGACGTTGCTACCCTCCACACTCAGGTGGGCAGATTCTCTGCTGGTCTTCTGAACGCCTTTCTCGCAGTCACGGTTCGATTCTCCAAGGACGGGTTTTATGAGGGTGTCAACAGGAAGGCTGTAGAGTTCTACAAGAACTCCGCGCGGAACATTCTCTTCAAGCAGATCGCAGAACCTACAGGCTCTTTAGACGTCTTGCAGTCATTCTGCTTGCTTTGTCTAAGCGAAATCTATGGTCCGTTTCCAGGTTCACGGTGCGACTCGCATACTGACTATCTTCGTGACAGACGGAAAGATGGTCCGAGCCTGGATGGCTTCCAGCATCGCAGCGAGAGCATTCATCTGCTCTAATCTGGCAATGGCAGACTCAGGCAGGGTTGCAGCTAGGGGAACCGAGCTGTCGCGATGCTGCTGGAGTCTGTTCATCCTTGATCGGATTCATGGCAGCAGTCTGCGAACGCTACCGGCGATCTCTGATACAGCAATACTTCCTGAAGCCCCTCCAAGTAGCAAGCAGCCATCATTCGCCAGTACGACCGGAGAGGCGACAGAGACTCGAATACTTGACGGAAGAGATGATGGCATCGGCTCATATGCTTTACAATTGCTGACGACTTGGGGACGCCTGATGACTTACTTGAAGACCATCAAGCAAGGTAAACTGGAAGATGCATGGTCAGCAAACTCCGAGTATCAAAAAATCAAGTCAGAGATGTCCAGATTCGAGACCATCTTCCCAGAGGTGCACAGATTCAAGAATGCAAAGTTTCACGAAAGATCAAGCACTGATCTATCGACTCATCGATCGTACTGGGCATCTTGGATCTTCGAGCAATGTCTCTACCATGCCATACATTGCACGTTGAACCATCCCTTCCTGCACGTTGCTCGCATGCATGGTCAACATAGGCTTCGATCTCCGTCCTTCCTGCAGCATGCTGTTGACCAAACCATCTTGCATTCAACATGGATGGTTCAGCTTCTCAATCTGGCCGAGGAAAGAAGCTTCTTGATATTCGACCCCTTCATCGCTCATCTGGCCTCGATGGTTGCTACGGCACAGTTCTTTCTGCGATTTTCTAAAGACGAATCTACGGCTGTGCGGGCAACGAGAGACTTTGAGACACTCCAGCGTTTTGTGGAGGGGATGGCATTCACGTATCCGCATCTCGTCCACACGGTAAGCCGTTCAGTTGCTGCTCTTTCGTGAATCTGCTGCTCCAGACTGATACTTGATGGTAGAACACGAAGCTATCAAAGCTCGCCCAGCTTGCTGCACCATACAACAACTCCGCACGCCCAGTACAACCGCCAAAGGTTGAGACAGCCTTGCTATGGGATCTGCTAGACTACGCTGTGTCTTCGTCGCCCAATGTCAGCACTGGAGGTCCTGCAGATGATGTTGAATTGAGCGTGAACACACAGTTCCTCCTGCCGATGGATCAAACTACGCCTAGATCCGCAGCGGGTGTCGTTCCATCAGGGCACGATGCTCCACTCGCCTTCTCGCCCAATTTCTGGGATGATTCAGCATTCGCGTTCGACATGGCCGACTTCTCAAACCTTCCCGATATGTCGACATTGACGATGCCGAAGGACGCTTGGGTCAATGGCCTTCTATGAAGGCGGTAGCCAAGTGCAAGGCCGCAATCGGAGTTCAGCATTGTACCACGTTGTGGCGTGCCGAGGCGACAAGGCGAGTCCGAATGGCGGTAGAACTGCGGCAAATTGTCTGCGTCTCTCCGCATTTTGCTGCACGTATCTTGTCATCGACTCCATCTTTTTACACATCGTTCATCTCTTCCAGCCAGTTACATATACTCAGACGCGGGCAACATTTAGCCAAAATGCTCCGGACACCTTCACGGCCATGTCGGTCCCACCGCCGCTTGCGATCTACGTCCGCCGATGCTGCCTCGTTTCTGCCAAGCGACAAAAGAAGACCGACGGTCCGCGACTAGCTAGGGAGGAAATGGCAGGAGAGCAATGATACAAAATATATAAGAGTTGGAAATGAGTGCTGCTGCAAAAATGGCTGCAAGGACATTTCTCCAAGCTGTGGCACATCATGGCCGCCTTTCTTACCGCTGTGGCCACTACCGCTAGCCTGCTGAGCATCTTTACCAGCCTGGTGAACGCAAGATCAGCCCCAGTACAAGCGCGAGATGTTACGCTACCACCAATTCCTGGCAGTCCTCAGATAATCACCAATGGTGCTTTCACCAATGCCACGTATGGCTGGGAGTCCTCTCCAACAGGCAAGATCCAGAATGGTCTGTACTGCATTACCGTCCCATCGGGATCAGCGCCAGGTAACAGCAGCTATTTGAGGACGACATACCAGTTTCTTGAGACCAAGAACGATGTCTATACGGTCAACTTCACGGCAAGCTCGTCCGTGGGCTTTGATATCAATGTGCAGACTCCAGACCCTCCATTGGACCCCAACTTGAATACCACCGCTCCATTAACAACAACGCCACATCCTTTCTCCTTCACTTTCAGTCCTGCCAACCAAGCACCCAATGCCACTCTCGAGTTCGACCTTGGTGGAGCACCTGCAGAGGCACAAGTGTGCATTGGAGATGTGAGCATGAAACGCATTGATCGAAGCGGCTACGTGCAATTTGTCGGTCCAGCTCTGAAGGTCAATCAACTGGGCTACTTGCCTCAAGGACCAAAGCTTGCTACACTAGTTGCGAACGACACACAGGCCGTGACTTGGTCGTTGCTCAGCTCATCAGGCAATACCGTGGCAAGCGGTAAGACGACTCCAAAAGGTATGGATGCGGCATCTGGCCAGGTGGTGTCCACGATTGATTTCAGCAACGTCACACAAGAGGGATACGGATATGTGTTGACCACTGGCAATGCGAGCAGCTATCCGTTCACCATATCGTCTACTGTATATGACACATTGCGGCAAGATTCTCTCCTGTTCTTTTATCAACAGCGCAGTGGTATCGCGATTGACGCTGCATTGGCAGGCTCTCAGTATGCCCGAGCAGCAGGTCATGTCCAGGTCCCACCGAACCAAGGTGATGTTCAAGTTCCATGTCAGGCTGTTCATGACTCAATGATCGCCTATCTCGAACCATGGACATGCAACTACACATTGAATGTGACACAAGGATGGTATGATGCTGGAGACCAAGGCAAATATGTGGTCAATGGAGGTATATCGGCGGCACAGCTGCTCATGGAATACGAGCGGACTCTGCACATTGCTAACGCCACTAATGCCCTCGTTGATGGCTCGTTGCGGATACCAGAACGTAACAATGGTATCCCGGACATTCTTGACGAGGCTAGGTGGGAGATTGACTTCTTGTTGAAAATGCAGGTATGTTGGACCCTGAAGTTCTCCGAGGTTTGTGCCGTCTCTCCATGCTGACGAGTCGTTCAGGTACCCTCTGGCTCTCCTCCACAATTGTTCAACGGCAGCATGATTGATATGTCTGGCCTGGCTCATCACAAAATGCATGACAACCAGTGGACTCCTCTTCCAACGGACCCATCACAAGATCCAAAGCGTCGTGAACTTCACAGACCGAGTACGGCCGCCACGCTCAACCTTGCAGCTGTAGGGGCCATGGCTGCTCGTTCTTTCGCCAAGTACGATAGTGCCTTCTCGCAGCAGTGTCTTCAAGCAGCAACGACAGCCTACACCGCTGCAAAGAAGAACCCAGCGATCCTGGCCCCAAGCACCGATTGGGATCTCGGTGGCGGAGCGTACAATGACGACGATGTAACAGATGAGTTTTACTGGGCCGCAGCGGAATTGTACCTCACTACAGGCCAACAACAATATCTTACCGATCTGACCAACAACACCTACCATACTGCGAATGTATCAACCCTATTCAGCATCCCCGGCGGCTTTTCTTGGGGCTCAGTCGCTGCGCTTGCACAGCTCGATCTAGCGACCATCCCAAGCAATATCTCCAACCACTCTGCAATCGTGCAATCCGTACTGGCCGCAGCAGACATGTACCTCGCTGTCCAACGCAACAGCAGCAACGGATATGGAGTGTTCCTCAATTCGTACCCGTGGGGTTCCAACAGCAACAACCTCAACAACGTCCAAGTCGTCGCGACCGCATATGACTTGAGTGGCAACACCACGTACAGAGATGCAGCTCTTCAGGGGATCGACTATGTCCTTGGCCGCAATGCCCTTGCATTCTCGTACATCCGCAATTACGGTACAAATTACGTCCAGAACGTCCACTCGCGGCTGTACGCTCACGAACTCAATGACCAAGTACCCCAGGCGCCTGCCGGGGCTATGTCCGGCGGCGCGAATGAAGATGCGAGTGATCCTCCTGCCGATGATGTTCTGCAGGGGTGCAAGCCACAGTTGTGTCATGTGGATGATGTGAACTCATATAGCACCAATGAGGTGGCCATTAACTGGGGTTCAGCACTGGCTTGGGTGGTTGGATGGGCGGCAAGTCAAGCCTGATAGGGTTGGAAGGAACCGTTTACAACGTGCGTATAGTATATTGATAATGGACGTCGCCTCGTGAAGCCCTGAATTTCACTCATCCTCGGTTTTGGGCCCGGCCATGCAAGGCCCTGAATCTTCTTAGGCTCACTAGGCCCTGCGAAGCCCTAACTTTCCTCTCATCCTCGGTTTTGGGCCCGGCCCCGCGAGGCCCTGAATTGCCTCAAGCCCTGCGAAGCCCTGAATTTCACTTAGGCTTAGTGTAGACCCGGCCCTAAATGTTTATAAGCTCTGAATTCATGCTAGACTGTCGTTAGGTATGGTATCTCTACCTCTTGCTTTATCACATTCCCTAACAGTAAGTCTACGGCACGGAATTTTGTAAAGTCTAGCAAAAGTAGAATTCGCTTACTATATTCATATATCTACTGGTTGTCTACGTGTCTCCAAAGTATCAGCATGGAGATAAACATTCTATACGATTGGGTTTATGCTGCATGACCGTTTTCGATAGCCTTTGTATCGCCCTTACCCAGCGTCTCTTCAGTCGTCCGGACAATGATATCAAAAGCATTCCTCACATATTTCTCCTCGGCATACGCATTACCACTGACAACCCGTATGAATGACTTTCCCGCCGTACTGCTGCAAGTGAGGAACACCTCGCCGCGCTCATTGATCAGATCACCAATCTGTTTCGTAAGCGTATTTGCAGCCTGTTCGCGCTGCTGCTCCGCCGAAACTTGAGGGACGAAAGATGCGTCTGTTTCGGCCGCCGTGTTCGTGGCGGGCACAACATCAGGCCTCACCCGGAAACAAGTCAGACCAAACGCTGGTGTTGTCACGATTTCAAAGAGATCATCCCGCTCGCGCACCAGACCAGCAAACGTCTCGCCAATCCCGACTGTCCTGCGGATGTGCGCGCGTAGACCTTCCAGACCGTAGGTCCGTAGGACGAACCAGATCTTCAATGCGCGAAACCGTCGGCCCAATGGGATCTGCCAGTCTCGATAATCGGTCACGAGTCCAGCGTCGGAGTGCTTGTTGACGTAGTATGCCGCCGAAATACTCAGTGCGCGGGTGAGATGGTTGCGGTCCTGGACGAATAGGCAGGATGCGTCGAAGTTGACGAGTAGCCATTTGTGCATGTTCATGTTGAAACTATCTGCTATGGACATGTGGTGAGAGTGCTGGGAGGAGTATTCCGGGCAGACTAGTGCGGCGCCTGCGTACGCGGCGTCGACGTGAACCCAGAGATTCTTGTAACGTTTCAGAACTTCGGCGAGGCTAGCGAAGTCGTCGACCGCGCAGGTTGATGTCGTGCCGAGGGTTAGGGTGATGTAGTATGGTTCCAGGCCTTCGGAGGCGCATTGGGCCAATGCGGATTCGAGGTCTGCGCCGGTCAGGGAGAGGCCGTTGGATAGGGATGTGGGAATGGAGCGGAAGCGTGTGCCGGCTATTAGTGCGCCTTTTTGCGTGGATGAGTGCGTTTGGTCTGAGGCTAGGGCCACGAGACGGGAGCGTAAGTTGGAGATGCGGTCTTCGCGCTCTGGACTGTCAGGGGCGAGTCCTTCGGCGTCGGCTTTGGCGTGGAGGTACCGTTCGCGCGCGGCGACCATGCATGTTACTACGGCTTCGGAGGCGGAGCCTTGAATCGTGCCGCCGCCACCGGTGGGTGAAGTGCTGAGAAAGGCGGGCGGGAGGTCAAATGCGTGGGCGAGCCAGTCCATTACTACGGTCTCGAGTTCTGTGCAGGACGGACTGCAGAGCCAGTTGAATGCTGGGGCGGTGAAGGCGGCGCTGTACATCTCGCCTAGCATTGATGGGTAGGTGACGCTGGCGGGGAAGAAGGCCATGAAGTTGGGGGATTGCCAGTGCGTGAGACCGGGCATGATTTTGGAGGAGATGTCTGGTTGGATTTCGGACCATGGTTGAGGCTGTTCGGGGGCTTTTTTGGGAAGTTGAGGTGCTAGGAAGCCTGGTTTAATGGATGGGAGGACTGGATGGTTGGTGATGTTCTGGTTGTATTCGATGACTGTGAAGTGTTAGAGTCGGGTTGGTATGGGTATCAGGAGAGTGGGATATACTCTCTTCTATGGCAGCGTGGGCTGCTTTTCGAAATTCGTCGGCGTCCATAGTTGATGGTCTAGATTGATGGAAATGTTGTGTAAATATATGAGGAATGGAAGGATTCCGTGACAGTAACGGGCGAAGAAGTGCCCGTTCAAACATATACCAAACAATCTTACAAGGCCTTGACGGAGATGTCGTTGATATATAAGTACAAATGCCCGACGGCGAAACCAGATGACAGCCCTATGCACGCCTTTTGAAGATGACGGGAGGTTTACAATGTGGAGGACGGATCCAAAGAGGCGGAAGCAATCCGCGCAAAAAGCTCAATTATGGGTTGTGATTGGGCCAGACCTCACAGCCTCGTATGATGAGGGTGCAGCTTGAAGGCAAGGAGATATATTTATCCTTCTTGATCAAGGACTCGGTACATAGATGACGCGCGATGGAGATCTAAGACCTTGCATTCGCCTTCTGAGATATTATTCAGCTTCTATACATGTTTTCGGTGGATGTGCCAAAGTTATGTCGATGTCGATGTCCATTTCGGGCAGGTCATCCCATTCCGGTTAGGTGTACGCTGATATTATGTAGAGGACAAGCCTTGAGCGGAATTGGCTGGTCAAGTCTCTTCAAACACAAAGACACCTTTTCCAGGCCTGAAACCTCCTAGGGTTCCTTGGACTGCCGCCTTGAGTGTGTCGACTTCTGTCTCCCATCCCCATTTGCACTCTTGTACAGGTATATCTTTAAATTTTCGTTCCCTCGTCAGACGAAGTACATCGTCGACGGTCTGCTTCTTCTGCTCTGGGTTGCGGTCACTCCACTTGCTGACCCAGAATCCAGTGAATGAAATGTCCTTGAAGATCAATAGTGATGCAGGAAGTGCCAGAGGCTGCTTGCTCATGGCACCATACGTGACCATGGTGGCTCCTGGGCTCAGGAATTTCGCCAATGCCGTAGCTGGCTTGCCACCCACGCAATTCAATCCCACCTTGATCTGTTCTCGGCCACCGTGTGTCCATTCCTTGATCTGGTCCTTGATGTCTCTGCTCATTAGCTCTTCTTCTGTGATGACCTTGGTCGCTCCGACGTCCAACAGATCCTGCTTGAGCTTTTGCTCCTCCTCTTTATCTTCACGGCCTCGTATGACATTGATGCTCTTGAAGCCCCATTCTTTACCTAGCTGGATAGCCGCTCGGCCAACACCACTGTTTGCGCCGTTCTGAATAAACCATTCGTCTCCCATAAACTTCCACTGCGCTGAATCGAGCAACATGCGGTAGGCTGTGCAAGGATTGACCGACACGGTTCCAACTTGTAGTGGTGTCAGTCCTTCCTTGTCATCAATCTTCAGGAGTTGACTCTCGTCAACAGCCATATGTGTTCTCCACGTTCCTTGTCCCGTGCTCTTCATTATGACCCAGTCGCCTTTGCTCAGGGTTTTGACACCAGATCCCGTGCTGATGACCTCTCCGACTCCTTCATTGCCCGCAACTGCAGCGGCTTCCGAGGTTCCAAGGGCGGTATTCATTTCGGGCTTCGCAGGGTAGACGCCCTGGATTTGATTCACGTCTGCTGGGTTTATTGGCGCGACAAGCATTCGCACAACCACACTCGAGCCTGCGGCGGGTGATATAGAGTGACCGTGTATCGATAGGACATCTTTGGGTTCGCCATACTTGGAGTAGACCAACGCCTTGGCCTGGGTATAACCGTAACTGCTGATTGCTCGCGAACGGTCACATGAAGACCTCCGCAAGCTGTTTCGACATAGCGGCCGCCAGCTTTGTGCAAGAAGCGCTCGTGAGGCTGCCTTGAGAGGCTGTGAGGGGCGTATTAAAGTGGCCATATCACGGATGGCTTCTCTCTAGCAACATCTGATCACATTGCAGCTTTGCAGGGTAGATTTCCGCAGCTCCGCATCAACAACAATTCTTATGAGGCGACGTCATATTCGGTTTCGGCTAAGTTACCAGTCAAGCCGGGAAATTCAACCTACAGTCACTAATGTCATTCTCGACCGCTAGCGTGTTACTACTGTAGTTTCTTTCTCAATTGGTTCTTACCGAGTACGAGTGTCAGCCTCTCAAACACGAACAGCAGTAATTTGTGCAGAATACGAGATGGGGTAGGCCAAAATCTCCCAAAGACATGCTGATTCGCTAGCACCATTTCCCCAACAGGGAAATAGTCCGGCAGGTGGACTGGCAGATTTCTACTCTAGACACGGAATGTGCCGTGGAGCTGACACCTACCTCGTATCTACGCCCTATAAACAGCCTGGACAATGGCACAGTCACAGATCCCCGGCATAGGCGAGCGACTGCCCAGCCCATCAACGACAAGCAGCAATGCTAAAGTCGACCTCCCTGCTCGCTTCCAATTCCATCAACTTACTCTTTTTAGGAGCCTCGATGTCGCCGTCCAATTTGACTCACTGGTGAATGGCGAGTGTGAACGTGAAACAGCCTCGAGAGCGCGGATATAAACAGCACTTGCTGTCATGGCGAAGCGGACCAAGTGTGCGTGTTCGATCAAGGGCTAGAAACGTGAAATTTCACACTCCACGGAAAAATGAGCCTGGAGATTTCGAACCTAAACCTGGAGTATTCAGGTCAAAGGACCAGTCTACAGGCGAGGCTGATCACGTTCATGGTCAGCCGGTGACTCCATCTGCCTTAGTAAAGCCTGAGCAGTTCATCAAACCCTTTCAAATCGAATATGCACTAGCCCCTGCCTTGTCACTGTGTAAGTTGACTCAGCAAGCGTTCAGCATGGTCCTTGCCTACTAACAGCCAACTAAGACATTCGCGACGTGAGTCCAAGTTTCCATCGTCGACAATACCGCCAACCGGAGGGCGTCGACGGCAGTCTCTTGCAGTCGGTGGTGCCCTTTGTCATGACCCATGACGTGGTTCAATACTCCTGTGGCGCCGTCACCCTACTTGTGCAGGACTTTACCCGGACGTGCATCCCACGTCTTACTCCACAAGTGTACCAGCTTCTCGAAAAGACATATGCCGCGTTGAGGCGGAGTATCGCCGAAGGACGCTCCTCTCTTGATGCTACCATCTGGGGCATCGAAGCCCTGGTCGCGGTCTGGAACTTTCTGGGTGAATATGAACGGACCGCCATCCACGTCAAGGCTATGCAAGACCTCTTGGATGCGTACGGAGGCTACGAAGCGCTAGGTTTCGACGGCTTTCTCGCTTGGACTGTCAAGTCCTATTTCAGCCACTTCAAGGCAATGAAAATAGTGCACGCGGAGACCGAAAATATCGACCCCAGATTTCAGACAATTGCGGACGCCAAATACTGCGATCAAGCCAGCCGCGCAATGTCGAACGTGCCCAAGGGCTTACGTACAATCATTGCCAACTGCATGCTAACATACCAATGCATATCCTTGATAGGAACAATATCAGACTGGGACATTCAATGGCGGAACGACCCCTTATCAAAACAAGTTGACGAGGATCGCCATCTGCATGTGGCACGATGTGTCAACCTGCTTCAAACCTCAAACTCGGCACATCAGCACGATTTGCTGGTGAGCTTGGCCCTCCTATCCTACTGCTGCTACAGGGGCAGCGAGATAAACTCGTGCTGGATCGTCAATTGCTATGTCCAGATCTGCTGTAAGAGCTTGATGGTCTTGAACTTTGGCACCTGCGACCCGGCTCTGGTCATGTGGGCGGCTAGAATGCTAAGAGCTGTCTACGGATCAGACAACATGTCTTGTACTTTCTCAAACCGTCTGATGGCAGCAGCAGTGGCACGACGTTCTTCAACTCAAGTACCAGGTGTGAGCGACTGCGGTAGGTTCTTCTGGGATGATTCGCTCACGAATGATCTGAGAGCGAGCTACAAGCGGTAGTCTCACAATCAACATATTTGGTATATGTCTGTTTGCAAGCACAACCTGAGTTAATATGAGTCGAGACGGTCGGAGCATGGTGGGTATGGGCGTTGGAAGGATTTTTCGTTCAAGCGTACGAGCATAGGCGTTGGTGGCTGGCAAGGATAGACATGGTGCTCGTGAAGCCACTCAATCCCTCATGCGGGCAGGAGGCATTCACCTATGGTAGTTAAAAGTCTCTGTACTTGTCGATCTTAAGTCAACTTCTCAATGTCGTTCTATGTATGGATGCTGTGAGGATAGGAGTGAAAACATCTGCTTCCGCTCTTGCGCGACAATCGTGCTTGCCTTGGTCCGTATTTCGTATCTTTTCCAACGACGCGTTCAGATTTACAACTGCGACGCGTAAAGTACCAGCAAGACTCACAAGAACTCACCAACTCTCCCCTCCATCATCACTTCGCTTTCGACTGCGCCGCAACCATGGCCGATGTAGGTCCTGTCCACGGGTACGGCGATGCCAACAGAGCCTTCCTACAAGCCTTCCTCGCCCAAAGTGTCCTTACATTAGAGACAGCGAGACCGATTCTGGCTGCCATCTTAACATACCGAGACGGACGTGAGGTAGAACCAGAAGATGTCACGGCTGACGACTTCAACGTGTACATTGCGGAGGCAAATCGAAAACTATCCCCCATTGACCTCGAAATCCGCAGCACGTTTCACCAGCAGACTAGAGATCGTATCTATGCTCTGGTCAACACGACGAGTGATTCACTTACACAACTCGCTACTACGTACTCAGCCGATGAGATTGTCTACCTTAAGAAACTCTTGGACGCAATGTTCGATGGACAAAACAATAAGGGCGAGCGGGAAGCCATGTGTTTGAGCGGCATCGAGGCCATTCAAGTCGGACGATCTCAAAGCAGGCGCGAGACACAAAAGGGAAACGCGACACAATCCACTGCAGGCATGCTTGGTGCTAAAGACGCCGAGGTCATGCTCACCAAACTTCTTGAAGAAGGCTGGTTGGAGAAGAGTAGACAAGGCTTCTACAGCTTGAGTCCACGGGCCTTGATGGAGTTGAAAGGATGGCTGGTCGATACATACAACGATGAGGACGAGGATGGCGAGAAACGGGAGAAAATCAAGTTCTGTCATGCTTGCAAAGAGATTGTCACCGTGGTAAGTGTTTTCACCTCCTTCAATCTATATGACGTTGAGCTGATGAATTGTGCAGGGCCAAAGATGTCCACGCCGCGAATGCCCATGCCGATTACATGACATTTGTACTCAAAATTTCTTCCGCATGCAGCGGTCGCAGACTTGTCCTGTTTGCAAGACAGAATGGGATGGTCAACATTATGTCGGAGAGAAGGCTATTACGACTTCAGATAGCTATCAGAATGGCCGACGCAAGAGCGGGCACAGGCATCGAACAGATGCGACGACGGAAGCTAACGCGGAGGAGGATACTTGAGACACCCTGAGGACATTGCGCCAAACAATGACGAGACCAAACGATGGTCGGGAACGGTCGATGGCTCGCGTTTCTCGACATTCTTGGTTGCTTTCTCCATATGCCACCCTGATACTCACGCCGCGCTTACCTCGACAGCCCCGCAAGACCGGACAGTTGATGGGCACCATGTTCAGGCTCCGCCACGAAAGGTCTGGTCCCAGTAACCTTGCGCCAAGCTTCCAGATGCATGCAACGTCGGTCACCATTTTTCTGGAACGTCCGATTATTCTGGCTCAATTTCGTCAATCTCCAGCCGTATGAGGAGCGAACCGCCACGGACTGGGGCAAATGCCTCAGCTTCTACATCGAAATGCAGTCCAACACTAAGCTGGTTCACGATAGCGGGGAAACATCTCCCATGGTGAGTCTTCAACACTACCACGCAGCTTCTTCCAACGGGCTCTTCGGGTTCGCCGAGGGCTTGACCAATGGATCACTCAACCATTTGAGCTTTGCCAAATTCCGCCAATGCCACTGCGACAGATACCACTGGATGGTCAAAGCGTTTCGTGGGGATGTTATCCGACGGGCAAAATCTTTACCACCTACCCCGTGCTTTCGATATATGGCCCGTGCAGTGGACTCTCTAAATAGCAAAGCTCCATCTTGTGACTGCTCAGAATGTCTGGAGAAGGTTGGAGCCAGGGAGAACCCGAAGGAAATGGTGATCTCTTGACGGGCCCTCCCATCATGGTGCATGAGGTTGCTTCCGCAGCCCTACTGTGGACATTTCACCCCTCAGTGCTTTGGTCCAGTGATTTGACTGCTACTATTCTGAGTACCATTGCGTCGGTACCGTTAGTATCAAGATTTGTACCATGGAAATAGTACAGCAACTTTTGGAACAGACTCTTGGTTGTGTGCTGTCGATGAAGGATATAAGTATGACCTGAATCGCAGGTCTACAGTTCTATTCTTCATCAACAACTCTCACAAGCAACAACAACCACATTCGCTCGGCACCAAATCAATCAAACCCCCTTCAGCAATTTTCTGAACAGCGCCCATACAGCAACCTCGAAACTTCCGAACACTTCGCTTTCCGATCGCTCAAAATGCAGATCAAGACCGCCGTCATCGCCACCCTCCCAGCTCTGGGCGCTCTCGCCGTTCCCACTGGTTCATCTGGCAATAACCCCGATGCCACCTTCCCGGCTGTCTATGGCTTGATCGTCGGAGAGGATATTCAACCATTCCACTTCGAGAGCATCAATGCCAACGCCAACAAATTTTGGATCAATCTGCCCCCGACTGCGACATCTTGCCCATACACTGGTACCGACCAAGCCAGTTTCTGCCCTCCAGGCAACGAGACCGCCTTCATTGGGTCTGGATCATTGGCTGCCTCCGTTCCAGGTGGTCAGCAAATCTACGTTGACACAACTGGTGCTTTGATGTACACCACCGCTCACACTCACGTCATCCCCAGTGGCGCTGTGTCTTACCCATTCACCTACACCTTGCCTGGGGGTGCCCAATACGGTTCGGTCAGCACCCGCGCATTCGGCGCTGATGGATTCATGGCATGCCCAACCCACGGCAGCATCGCATACCAGGTGTTTGCGAGCTTCGCTGAGGCGCAAGTTCCATTGGGCAATGTCAACGACTGTGTACCTCTCGCGCCATTGTCTATCCCATACACCGCGGGTAACTATGCTGCCTGGCAATACATCTAAGCCACCAAGTGAGTGGACTGGAAGGGCTACGGCCGTTGCTTAGCTGAGGACACTGTGACTGTCGGTTTGTCTTGTACTGGGTTTAGGGGCAATTGTATTGGCATTGATTGACATTGAAAGCATAGCGAAAGGGCATAGCGGGAAAAAAATTGAGTATAGCATAGCATAGCGCATGGTTTTGGGGATATAGGTAATCATTACAGGTAATCACATCATATCATATCACATGAAAGCTCCAAGTACCTCCCAGCGCTTGTGAAGGATTTCTGGCATGTATCTTACGATTAATGCAATAACTGCCGCCAACAAGTGTGGAGTCTGTGGAGGACCGGGATAACTGATCTGATCCTGCTGTTCAGGCAAGTCCAACCTTTCTGGAGAAGATATTCAGGTCAAAATATAGCACGTATGCAAGCCGAAATTCCGCACGTTGCGGTCAGTGGCTGCCAATGACAGCACCTGAGATGCAACCTGGTCATGTGGATGAGGAGTTTTATCACCTCTCCATTGTTGCAGTATTTCTTGTATGTCATAACCCCAGCCGGATGAGGCCGACCAAGAGCTCGATGGGACTTTGTGGCGTAGTTAGAGTCACTGTTGATAGGTGACCGCTGTCTCTCCGCCTCCACAAAACGCCTCCAAGGCCATCCATATCCACTAGATAGAGACAAGTAGAGACAAAAGAGCACCTTCTCCGCACGTTCCACCCAATGAAGTCATTGTGGAAGCTATTGACTGGTGATTCGGCAAATGGAGGCTTGGAAGTGATTGACCTGCAAACAAGGTCAATGTAACTTCTACCACAATATGCGGGGGATGCAAGCTGCATGCTTTAAGTCAATGGGTCATTGTACATGTACAGATTGTTTCCGCCAAATCACCGTCCGCGCTCGATCGAGCTCTCTTGCATTTCCTGGGACTTCGGCTACCTCATATCTCGCTAAAGCTTGCCTCGGTACTTCTGTTCACCGTGAAGCTCCTAGTTCAAGAAAGAGGGTATCGTCCATGTGAAGCTCTCACCTTTACTTTTTGCAATAATTCACGGGCAGCGGTGCCATAAGTGTTCGAGGTGAGGCTCTTCGTGGAAGTCAAAAACGTCCAAAAGCTAAATTCTGCGCTCCAGATGAAGGGCAAAATTGACATACCGCTTATCTCGTTGCTCACCGTTGGATTGTTGTCCTGGATAGCTTCTGCTCAGTCCGGCAATGCATCGACGGTGTACAAGACTCGCTTTCCGGGTGTGACATGGGACGCTACCAATTGGATACTCAGCACAACCAACCTTGACCAAGGTCACTACCAATCTCGAGCGTCGGTCGCAAATGGTTACCATGGTATCAATGTAGCTGCTCTCGGCCCGTTCTTCGAAGCCGATACCCCTGTGGCTGGAGACGATATCAACGGTTGGCCACTCTTCCAGCGGCGACAGACTTTTGCGACTGTTGGCGGCTTCTGGGACTCTCAAGCTACCACCAATGGCACCAATTTCCCTTGGCTATCTCAGTATGGCGGGGACAGTGCTATCAGTGGCATCCCACACTGGAGCGGTCTAGTTATGGACTTGGGTGGAAGCAACTTCCTGGCTGCCGCTACCAATGCCTCGACCATCAGCAATTTCAAGTCGAGCCTGGACATGAAGAATGGTCTCATGAACTGGGCGTTTACATGGTCACCAAGTGGGCATGGCTCGTTCAACGTGTCTTACCAACTGTTTGCTCACAGACTCAATATCAACCAGGCGGTCGTCACGTTGAACATTACGGCCGCAAATGCGACCAATCTCACCGTTGCTAATGTCCTCAATGGAGACTGTGCAGTGCGAACGACTCCAGGGCAGACAGGAGTAGACTCTTCCAGCCCAGATCTGATTTACAGCTCCGTGTCACCTGATGGAGTGGGAGATATCACGGCGTGGGTATATGCTACTGTCAACCATACTGGTGCAGCCGTCGGCTCAGCGCACGTGCTCACCACGAGTCGCCCGTATCTCGGCACGAACCAGACCTCGATCGCCTCCACATACAACGTCAGCCTGCAAGCCGGCAAGGTCGCAACATTCACGAAATTTGTTGGCATCGCCTCGTCGGACGGCTATCTCCAACCACGTGCGGTGGCAAGAGACGCATCCCTCAACGCACAGAAGGCTGGATACACCGCTTTATTGCAAAGCCACACAGCAGAGTGGAATGCAAACTTCCCTTCGACATCAGTGGACGACTACTCTTACCCGCAAAATGGGAGTCTGCCCAGCGACCCATACATTATCGAGTCTGCCATCGTCGCTGTTGTCAATCCGTACAGTCTGCTGCAAAACACAATTTCTCAAAACGCTCTCAATGCATCTAGCAATGCTCCGATCAACAGCCACAGCATCGCAGTTGGAGGGCTCACCTCGGACTCATACGCCGGACAGATCTTCTGGGACGCCGAAGTTTGGATGCAGCCAGGTCTAGTAGCTGCTTTCCCAGCCGCAGGACAGGGCATCGCCAACTATCGCATTCAAAGATATCAGCAGGCACAAGCAAACGTCAAGACGGCATACCAGTCGTCACAGAACAATACCAACTTCTCATCCAACGCAGCTATATTCCCCTGGACAAGCGGTCGTTTCGGCAATTGTACTGCCACCGGGCCCTGCTGGGACTACGAATACCACATCAACGGCGACATCGGGCAAGAGTTCACAAACTACTGGGTCGCATCGGGCGATACATCTTTCTTCCAGGATCAATTGTATCCGATCTATGACTCCTTGGCGACAATGTACTCGGAGTTGCTCGTCAAGAACGGCTCGCAATGGTCGTTATTGAACATGACCGACCCAGACGAGTACGCGAACCACGTCGACGACGGGGCTTTCACCAACGCTCTGATCTCGCAGCACTTGACAACAGCCAATCAATACCGGAGTATGTTCAACGGCACTCCCAACGCGACATGGACTGCACAGGCAGATAACGTGCTTATTGCGCGCGATACCGAAGCGAATATTGTATTGGAATACGTCGGGATGAACGGCAGCGTCGAAGTCAAGCAGGCGGACGTCATTCTCAATACATTTCCCCTATCGTACACCGGCCAGAACTACACATCGCAAGACTCGCTCAGCGATTTAGATTACTACGCCGCAAAAACCACCACCAACGGTCCAGCAATGACATACGCTATTTTCTCGATCATCGCCAATTCAGTGAGTCCGTCGGGCTGCTCGAGTTACACGTACCAACAGGCCTCGACGTATCCTTACCTCCGCGGCCCATGGTTCCAGTTCTCCGAACAACTCGTCGACAACTACCAGGCCAACGGCGGTACGCATCCTGCATACCCGTTCCTCACTGGGCACGGCGGGTCGAATCAGGTTGTGCTCTTCGGGTATTTAGGTTTGAGATTGCGACCAGATTTCATTCTGCACGTCGATCCCTCACTGCCGCCTCAAATCCCACAGATCAAGTACCGCACCTTCCATTGGAACGGGTGGCCCATCTCCGCGTTCTCGAACCAGACCCACACGATCCTCAGTCGGGGCAATGTATCACCGGCCGAGGGCGCCGTTCCGAACGCCACGTACGCGAATTCACCTATCCCCGTGCGTGTGGGAACTTTGGGAGCGCCGGCCACCGGCAATTTCAGTCTCGCCCCGAATTCGAGTATCACCATCAAGAACCGACAGATTGGTAACATCGCGACAACGAGCGGGAACGTCGCGCAATGTCTGCCCGTAAGTTCACCCGATGATATCATGCCAGGCCAATTTCCGATTGCGGCGGTCGACGGCGCGACCAGCACGAAATGGCAGCCCGCATTGGCGAATAAGACGGCCAGTATCACCGTGTCTTTACCTCTGGGATACCGCGTGACTGGCATGCAATTCGACTGGGCTCAAGCGCCGCCGTGGAATTACAGTGTTTTATTCCATAATGAGACACTCAACGCTCCGAGTACATTCAGCGCGAACTCGAGTGCGGGTGTGCTCGAGGTGGCGAGTAGTAGTAAGGTGAGTGTTAGTACGGCGTATAATGCGACGGAGATCTTGGACATAGGGCCGCTGGAGAGTAATGTTACGATGTACAGTGTGCCGGGTGGGCAGGAGGTTTATACGGCGAGGTATGCTACTTTGCAGGTTTGGGGGAGTTTGGCGAATGGGACGGCGACGGTGAAGAATATGAGTGGGAGTGGTGCGACGGTGGCGGAGTGGAGTATCATTGTGGAGGGGCTGGGTGGGTTGAGGAAACGAGAGGGCGGTGGGAATTTGAAGGTGAGAGGGACGGAGGGGGATATGGATGTTCTGTTGAGGTTGGGGAGGGTGGTGAGGGATGCTGAGAGACGGAAGAGTATGGTTTGATTGCGTCGTGCTGTGGTGATGCTCAGTACTTTGGGTAGGACTTATACATAATATCAATTACTCTTACCCAGGTGCAGATGTCCATTGAAGGCTTGAAAGCAGGAAAAAGTAGTGGAGTTTCATTATCATTATGATTTTGGATAGATTTTCCATCGTGAACGAATGAATCCCTTGTATCCGAATTCCCTATGTTCTCAAGAAATGGCAGTTGTGCCTGCTTCAATACATGCTTCCAATGACAGAATTCGCTTATGCTCGCCTATATGCATCACTAATATGACTTCCTGGTATGGATGATGCTTTTTTTGATCATTAGCTTCAACTACAAAAGTTGAAGTACTGTTGGAGGTCTGGGAAATTATCAACCGTTCCAGATGAACCACCATTGGCCGAAGCACACGCCTGGCAAGCACTGATGCCTAACATAAACTGGCTGGTAGGTGGACACAGCAAGTCCGTCACTTTGCCAACGCTCTCGGCGTATGCTTGAGTGTTGTCAAACACCATGTAGCAAGCTGCTGGGGCAACGCTGTACTGTCGACGCCAGAACATCTCGGCAAGAGGATTGCTGATACTTCGTCGCCGGGGCATTTTTGGTCCATTAGTAGCGGTAGGTTTCGGCCAGTCTTGCCAGCCTGATGTTGTGGGTGAGGCCGTGGGACACGTCGGCTGGCCATACACGTCAAAGATGGCGAAGGTGAGGTTGAAGTGCTCTGGATTGAGATGGAATACACCAAGGACTGGTTGATACCAGGCACAATTTGGAAGGGTGGGATTGGGCCAAGTTGAATTCCAGTCTGAGGGCACTGGGATTGTGGGCGATGGCTTGCACTCATCCGGAGAGCAGACATATGTATCCGCTGGTGGATTTTGCTCCCAATTACAGCCGATTTGAGGAGGAGTGCAGATGGTTCCTGGTGGGCAGCCCCAGGTGTAATTGTTTGGAAGGGGAGCAGGAGGAGTGTATGTGGGATTGATAGTCCTCGACGTGCATGTCACCAACCCTGACAATGATGAAGTTGGCGTAAATGTGACTGTGTCCGTTGTAACACCAATGCTAGTGACGATGTCTGTTGTGGTACCAGTGTGCGTGACTGTGGCTGTTGTGGTATCAATGCTGGTGACGGTAGTTCGACTGATCAGAGTGGTCGGGCTCTCAACGGTGGTAGGACTGACACTGACACTGACACTGACGACAGTAGTCGGGCTGACCACCGTAGTTGGAGTGACAATAGTAGTCGGAGAGACGACAGTAGTTTCGCTGATCACGGTGGTCGGGCTGACAACAGTAGTCGGAACGACCTCAGTAGTCGGGCTCACACTGACACTGACGACGGTGGTTGGGCTGGCACTGACGATGACCACGGTAGTCGTGCTCAAGATGGTGGTTGGCTGTATCTGTGTAGTCGTTTCGACGATAGTGGTGGGCTGTATTTGTGTAGTCGTGTCGACAATAGTTGTTGGTTGGATTTTAGTGGTAGTCTCGACAATAGTTGTTGGTTGAACGACTGTGGTTGTGGAAACTTGCCATTGTGTGGTGGTCTCTATGACTGTCTGTGTCTGTGTGGACACTGCTGTGACTGTCTGGAACGACACCGACCACTGGGTGTTATAAGATGTTGTTACCACCAGGGAAGTGATAGTTGAGGGCACACAAGCAGCAGTTGTCCCCCAATCTGATCCACCAGTCCCACCAGCATGGCCGAGGCCAACGATAGCGGAAAGAACAAGACCAACGATCCTCAGCCTCATGATGGCAATGTTCGTAGACGAACGATTGTGCAACGAGTGACTGTACAGTAACGACGAGGCTGGAATATCTCCAAGGGGGAAGAGAAAGGAAGATCAGGAGGGAGACATCTCGTACCTGTTATATGACCACTAAAGCCACGGTGCCTGCTTTTAGCATCCGCCTGCGTCATGGTGAAGCCGGTGGGAAAGACAGGCGTGTTCGCGAAGGCCGTGCTAGCATTAAACGGGTGGCTTGCGCACTCGCAGTTTCCGTGGTCGTAGACAAGCTTGTAAGGAACTCACAAGCCCATTTGACCTAAAACGGTCTCTAGCGCAGCCATCGGCTGGGATGCGGCGGTAACTATGCTGGCGGGAGATGTGAAAAAGCAAGCCGCGAAGACCTTTGTGAAGGTAGGTTGGAAATGAGGAGCCGCGCCTCGAAGTTGGCCCACAGCATCCATGACAAACGAATTCCGCCCCAGGTTGCCCGAGTGAATTATTTTCCCGGTCTCACCAGTCATGCACGTTGGTTAGATCAGGCCCGCGGAGAAAAGGATTGCATACATAGTAGATGATATTTGGGCCCGAATCTAAGGCCTTGACTTTGCTGATGACAGATGGAGTCCAGCAGCTCTAAGGCTGCACTAGGGCTAACAGCACTTGAGTATGACAGAACTGGTAATGGCCGTGGACTAGCAGGATGCTACCGAGCCAAAGTGGTCTGATAAATGGTCGGGAGGGTGCTTGGGTAGCAGGACTAGGTTCGTACTTCCGTCACTCATGCTCTTTTTGCACTCACCATCGGCTCTCGATTCGGTCAAGTGAGGCTCAACTCTTGGTCAAGGGAGTAAAAGTTCGACAAGCGCCCGATCAAATAACGGCAACTGTACCCGTGCATGGCTGTGGCTTGGGATCACTGTGATAGTAAGTGACGAGGTACAGTAGCTCCGCTGCAGAATGCGCCCTACGCGAGGCCGGGCAGGTCATGGTTTGTCGAGAGTAGCAGCCCCTCACTTGCTGCAGATCCATGTTACATATCGTTCGCTTACAAGAAATAGTGGTCAGGCTTCCCATTCACCGAGTACAAGCGCTGACTCGAATGGCCGGTAGTTCGGACGATCTGAACCCGAGTAGACTCATCTAGACATCGAACTTGCATTGCTGGAAAGGGAGGAAGAGTCTGCCTTCAACTCAATCATATCCGATGCACGGTGTGCTGGTGACAGTGATGAGTGAGAGACGGTCAAAAGAAAGTTCAGCCTGACCGTTTTCAGTATCGGAGCACGGCACGGGAAGAAACCACCTGTCTAGATTTAGCGCCGCTGAAGCTGCGACGACCATTCCCTTCTAAAGCTTCAGGCCACCAATCCAACGCGGACTTCACCCACCTTATGCATGTTAGCAATTCTAACAACGCGATACCACGTATAGCGCAACGACACGTGAGCCACCTGGACGGTAGCGATAGGACCTACAAGGCTTGCGTATTCGAGCCACAACCTCTGTGCCGCTGTGGGGCGGTCGAACAGCGCACATCATACTGCCACTATGTTAGGTCCCTTGTCCTTAGACTTTGTCTTAGGATTGAGGGATCGTCGTCTCTCCACAATGGGTGGAGAGGGCGGAGAATAAGTGACCTTTTGAATATGAGGCTGAGCGCGTGAGTACAGAAAACCACCGACCGGTTATTCCTCCGCTAGACATCTCTTTTGGGAAGGACTGGTGAGACAACACGCTTCCTACCATGCCAGCGCTTTCCTTAGGTAAACGAGCAGTCATCAATCAGCGCCATGATCTGCGAAAGCTGTTTCTGGGCGACTGTTTTGTCGATAAGGCTGAGAATAGTCTAGCATTGATCAGGCCATGCTGTTTCCACTGGTCCGTCTATCTTTAGCCTCGGCGTTGCGGCCTCTCAATCGGCGCAAGCATGTGTCTTCTGATCGACCGATGTTGTGTGCAAGGTGTGGCTACTCCCATGCAGCAGTCGTCAGTCGCACAACCGTTCAGTCTTCTGGAAGGCGGGATTGAGCAACTTCCCTCGTATTGACTTGGGCCACTGCTCTAACTTTTCAAATGCGCAGTCCTTGCACATATCCCGTCCTATCCTGCCATCGGAGAAAAGGGACATGAGGTAGCTTTGCCCGACTTTGGTGCATTGTGTCCTCAGCCATTGTCTCATCAAATCAGGTGCAGGCAAAGGTCGGATGTCTGCTCCAAGGGCTGCCTAGGTTGGATGCAACCAAAGCCTATGTGCATGTCGAGCACCATTGCCAGCTGCGGTCTAGATCTTAACTGGAGCACTTGCCCCACTGGATGCTGCAGATGTCCGCTGCATGCTGGGAATGGCCCCCAGATGTTGTTCTTCCTTACTTTTGCCACAAATTAGACCCTTCCAGCCGGTTACATGCCGCACTGCCTACTGGCACTGAAGGACTTGCAGATCGTCCGGCAAGTGCAGATTTCCAAGTGGGACACTGGCTATATTCATCTCCCAAGCCCGGAAGCTCACAAAACATACGGCCTTACTCGAGGCTCACGAAATAGCTGAGCTGCACGACCGGAGAGCTACATAGCACTACATATCGCATATATGGCTCCTACAACACGACACCTTCTATGGCTGTCCGCCTTCGCGGTCCTGGCAAGCTGTGACTATACATCTCTACAGATAGGCGCATGGGACAGACCTCGAGCAGCCATAATCAGAGATCATGTCTACCTGGAAGGCGGCAACCCGTCCATCGGCATATGGAACGGGGCTACTTGGACTATTGGTCCTAGCATCACCGTCTCAAATGGAGTACTGTTCAATCTAAGCTTGCATCAGCCTTTCAATGTCAGCGACAAACAAGCTCCGGCGCTCTTCACCTCCATGATTGAGACAGAAGTCGGCAACTATTACGTCGACGGAGCTATGTTTGCTGACTACAATGAGTTCTATGCTTGGGGGTAAGATACCTTTGACCTTTCTACTACATAAAGTTGACGGTTTTCACAGGGGCATGCCGTTGAGCACAGCCGATGTCACTTTCCGTACGGTAAACGACATTTTCTATGATCTACCACCAGGCAAAGATCCGAATTCAGCAGGAGTAGCAAACACAAACTTCGCACCAGATAATGGCGCATTCCTGCCTGCTACTAATGGCGCAGGAGCCAGTGCTCCCAGTGAAAAGCTCGGGTTCTATTTTGGCGGCTACTACAGTGCGAATGGCACTTCGTACAGCTACTTCAAACAGCCTACGGATGAACTCCCTTATATGGTCCAGGTGGACATGAAGGATGAGGGAGCGGCTTATTTCTCTACACCGGCAGTGGACAACACCTCTGCACCGTGGCGAGCTGAGGCAGGTCTGGTTTGGGTGCCAACCTCTACGCAAGGCATCCTGGTTGCCATTGGTGGCGTCACAAATCCCGCTGACATGCATTACGGTGTCGGCACAAACAACGCATCGCTGCCCTTCTTGAAAGAGTTTCCTATCTATGATATCGGGACTTCCAACTGGACTTCGCAGGCAATCAATGCGGGTTCGCCCTTCCCTGACGGACCGCTTGCACAGTTTTGCACAGTTGTAGCTTCGGCCCCTGATGGAAGCCATCATGATATTTTTGTGTACGGAGGCTGGAACGGCAGCACTGGTGGTAAGCCACAAGCAGAAGTGTGGATCTTGACCATCCCCTCCTTCACATGGGTCAAAGCCAACAGTTCAGATACGGCAAGACAAGGCCATGTTTGCGTTCAGCCTTATGCAGACGAGATGATAGTGATTGGAGGTACAGGGCAAGGCGGGGGCTCTCTGACTACGGAGAAGTCTGTAGACGTCTTCAACCTTAGTTCGTGGGAGTGGACGGGTGTGTACGATCCGACAGTTGACGAGCCCTACCGACCGAACGAAGCTGTCCTCTCGGTCATAACCGCAACACCAACGGCCAGCGGCATGGTGACTGCGGTCGCGCGCTTGTTCGAGACGAAATACGATACGAGCAGTATCAGCACATTTTCATTCACAGCCACAAGCACGACTACACCATCCTCCAATGCCACCAACTCTGCGACTCCGCCACCCTCAAAACACCACAACCGAGCCTGGGTGGTTCCGGTGGCGGTCACCGTCTCTGTGGTTGGCGGCCTGGTTATTCTCGGCGCACTGTTCTTCTTCTGCTGCTACAGTCGCATTCGCAAGCAGCGCCAGCAACATAATCAACAAGAAACGACCGAGGCTGGCCACCGAAAAAGTATGCTTCTCCCCTGGCTTTGGGCCACCCACAATGCCGGCGCGCCCAAAGACGTTGGTTCAGACACGATCACTGAAGTTGAGCCCACAGTCCCGCAGGAACTCGAAGGCGGTGGCAGCAAATGGTACGACGGCAACGAGAGCCGTCGCAATGAACGCTGGTCAGCCTCGACGCAAGTACGCTCTCCACGAGCAGATTACGATGGGCCTGTCGAGGCACAGGGAACCGCGGTTAACGAAATGCATGCGCAGTCCAAGAGCATCAACCCGGATGGCATCGACTACAATATCCGTAACATGGCCTTGTACCCTCCTAGCGTGGTCAGCGGTGGAAATGCATCTTATGAGCACAGCACGTCAATCTCGCAGGTCGATGGGTCCGAAGAAGCTCCCGCCTCACCACGTACCACGTCCGCTGCGGTACCATCTTCACCCAGAGGGTTCACTACGATTCCAGAGGGCAATGTTCCGTCCACGGACAGTTACCCATTCGTAGCGACATTTGGCCCGCTTGATCCTGCACTTCCTGTGTCGCCTATGGGTCGCCAACAGCAGAGGCCGGGTCATCATAGGCATAATTCCAGTGTGAGCAGTGGCATGTCCATGACCATGCCTTCTCCAGACTTGGATCAGTCCGCTTTGCCGGCAAGACCGAGAGGGGCGAGAAGCGTGTCGGGTGACGAGCACGATATTGAAGAGGATCCACACAGTAGGACTTTCTAATTGGGGCCAATTTGTATACTGGAGAGATGGTTGCCGCTCATTATTCGATTGGGGACTTTCTTCTGGTTTGACTTCTTCGTGAGTTGCCGTAGGCTTTGGAAGGCCGCAATGGATATATGACTACGAATGGGATAAATGTGACTACTACAGGTGATGCTGTTGATGAGAAATGATCATTACGTTTTCAACGTTGAGTCTCAGAGTAAAGGCCATTTCTCAGATGTTCCCAAGGGCCTAGATGCGGCAGTCTTCACCCTGTCCGTTTTCTGCGTCTCTTTCCGACAGAATTGCGAATAATTTTTGTCTTAAAGTGTCGTATGGAAGGCTCTCCAATCTCCGGCTTCGTTCACCCCTTCTTTGACCTCTCATGACCTTTCGAATGGGAAATAGACCTGTTGATGTTGGCAATGCCCAACGCCACGAGCTGTTATTGGACGCAGACAAATCTGCCAGCCTCATTTGCGCCCTGCAGCCGCCTTCCTGAAGCAAGGCGCACACCGCCAGGCAGGCTCATCTGGCCTCATTAACACAGGGTACACATACCCTTAAGGCGAGGTGCCTGTAGTCGATTTTTCTTCCACCAATATCTCTACACATTCACGTGCCTAGTTCAGTACCAGACTTCCTCTCCCTCTCAAGAGTCCTCGATAAGTTCCTACGAGCGTCCCGGAATGACAGGCGAAATTTGAAACCTGTTGTTCCCACCACAAACCTTCGTCACAAATCCCCTTCGTCATGCCCTCAGCACCGAAGCGGGAGCCACCTTCCAACACTGGGTGTATGAATCTGGATGAGATGGAGTCTGGAGAAGAAGAGATAGAAAATGCTATGGAACAAGCATTGGTACCAAGCAAGTCTGCAGTTGTCGAGTGGCCGGGAGACGTTTCACTCTACCGCCTTCGAAACAGGACCATAATGGAGGACATCCGAGTAAGGAGTCATGCTGAAGCCACATCAACTCAGATGCCAACCAACAACGACTACACTGTTGGGTGGGCATGTGCGCTTCAGGAGGAATATATTGCGGCCCAACTTTTCCTCGATGAGAAGCATGGAAAACCACAAGCTCTTGCGGCCAACGACACCAATGCTTATACCTTGGGCTGCATGGGCCAACATAATGTGGTCATTACAGTCTTCCCCGCTGGGGACAGTGGCACGGCCTGCGCCGCAGCCGTGGTAACACATATGGTGCATAGCTTTCCCAATGTTAAGATTGGTCTGATGGTAGGCATCGGCGGCGGTGCTCCAACTGCAGACCGCGATATACGTTTGGGAGATATTGTGGTCAGCTGGCCTAAGGATGGCCATGCCGGAGTCTTCCAGTACGATTTTGGCAAAACCATCCAGAATCAGAGTTTCAAGCAGGAAAAGTTCTTGAACCAACCACCACCTGCTCTCAGGTCAGCGATTCAGGACCTCCAAGCAGAACACAGAGTGACGCCTCACCAGCTCGACAAAGCAATCCAGGAAGTCCTCAGAAGAAATCCTAGGCTCCAAAAAGAGTTTTGCCGGCCAAAACTCACCTGTGACAGACTTTATCGCAGCGAAGTGGTTCATCCAGAAGGTCAGACTAGCTGTGCAGGCTGCGGCGGGAACTTGGAGACACGAGATGAGCGTACCGAAGACGAAGACAATCCTGCTGTGCACTACGGTCTCATAGCGTCAGCCAACCAGGTCATGAAGGACGCAAGGATACGTGACAAGTTAGCGGCTCAGAAGGGAGTGCTCTGTTTCGAGATGGAGGCAGCTGGGCTGATGAATACTTTTCCGTGTCTCGTGGTCCGTGGGATCAGCGATTATGCGGACTCTCATAAGAATGATACCTGGAAAGGCTATGCTGCAATGGCAGCTACTGCGTACGTGAAGGACCTCCTGCGTTCAATGACTTTCAGTTGTGTCAAAGCGGAGAAGCCGATACAAGAGGGGTTGAAAGAGTTATCTGGTTAGTCGTTTCGAAAACTCTATCGAAAACAAGTCTAAATATTTCAGAGACTGTGACAGGCATGAAGAGCGAAGTCAATGAGCTGACTCGTCGGCAGCATGAACAGCTGCATAGAGATGTCCTTGACTGGCTTCTGGTTATCAATTGCGCTCCACAGCACGATCAGCTAAAGAAGCATCGCAATGATAACTGTGGTCAGTGGCTCTTGAATGACCCGGAATTCCTAAATTGGAAAGCCTGCATGAACCACACTCTCGACTGTAAAGGCATTGAAGGAGCCGGTAAAACATTTGCCACTTCAATGGTAATCGATCATCTTGAGGGGTCCTATGGTAACAGCGGAGCAGTGGGTATCGCTTATCTGTACTTCAACTCCAAGGAACAGTGGGGCGTCAACGAATCACTCTCTGATCTCCTCAGTCAACTAGCTGTTGATGCTTCCACGATAGACATTGTGAAGACCCTTCACGGTAAGCACCAGTGGAAACGTACGCGCCCTATGCAAGGAGAGCTCTTGGAGGCACTGAAGTCTGTTATTGCGGTTTACTCAAGAACCTTTATCATTCTCGACGCTCTTGACGAAATAGCAGAGCTGTGTCGAGAGACGCTACTGTCGAAACTCGTGGATCTTCAGAGAACCACCAAACTCAATCTCTTCACAACCAGCCGCCTACACATCAGAACTGAGATCCTGTACCTGGGAACTGCTGCCGTGGTATCCCTAGATATCGTCCCCACGGACGAGGATATAAGAAGATACTTGTTGGACCGTACGAAAGACCTCCCTACATTTGTCCGGAGAGATCCGAAACTTCAGGAGGATATCATAGATACTATCGCAAGGTATGCAGAAGCAATGTAGGATGACCTGCTGCCAACGGTCATCGAGCAGTACTGATAGTAGCGCAGATTCCTGCTGGCGAGGCTCAACTTCGAGACATTGCTAGATGAAACGTCCAAGCGAAACGTGCGAGACAGTCTCCAACGCCTCGAAAAGAGGTCCAAATCGATGCCATCAGAGCACAGCAACAGCGAGGTTTTGGCGATGGCATACACACAAACAATAAAAAGACTAGAGAATCAGCATCCGAACCGCCATAAACTTGCTAGACAAACGCTCTCGTGGATTTTGTACTCGAAACGGGCACTGACCGCTTCAGAGCTTCAAACGGCCTTGGCCATCAGAGATAATGACTCCAGCTTTGACCCTACCGGCATATCTGACATCGACATCATCATAGAGTCATGCAAAGGCCTACTTATCAGCTCAGCTAATAGTCGGGGAGTGACTGTGCGCTTCATGCACAGTACAGCTCAAGAATATTTCATGGGTCAGGGAAATGAAGTCATTCACCCAGAAGCATACCTTGCGTTCACCTGCATCACACATTTGACATTTGATGTTTTCAAAGATCCATGTTACGATGAAGCTTCAATGGACGAACGACACTCACGGTATCCGCTCTACCAATACGCAGCCGGTAACTGGGGTCGCCATGCCGAACAGATATCGGAGGATGCCTCGGATCCTATAATGAAGTTTCTCGAGTGTGCACCGAAGGTGAGATCTGCCTGGCAATCGAGTGAAGTATCCTTTAAATCCCCAGCCGGGCACGACTGGGCAGCGGAGGGCAACCCGTTGTACGCCGTCGCCCCGTTCAATTTGCCGAAGATCGTTGAGATGTTAAATGCGAGAGGATATAATACGCCCTGCGAGGATGAAGGTCGCAGACCTTGGGACGGTAACATGAGTCGCAGGGTGGCTGACCAGCTCCTGCAGGGTATGAGGGCGTTGTCGGCAAGTGGCATCCAGGCGGCTCACGAGGAATAGGGGTTCTTGTACAGTAACAGGCCCTTTTTCTGTGCTTAAGCGTCATGCTACAATCTCAGTCCTGAAGCCTTGGTGAAGAAGAGGCTCATTGGCCTTGTGTAAGAAGGTGGCAGCTTGTCCAGTGAGCCGATGATGGTTCCCAGTCTGCATTTGTCCATACATCCTGTGTCGGGCAACCGGCTGGGATCTTAGAGTCACTCTCCAAAAGCATGGGCAGCTCTTCGTGCTCTGAAAATCCACCAAGAACGACGGTAATGGGTGGTCGAAAGAAACAACCCCAGCCTTGCAACAATTGGTGTCCGATGCTGAGTTGGCAACCTTGTCGTGACTTATATCACTTCCAATTGGTCAGCCTTGCAATGCGGCATGTCTAGACGTCATTTAGGTGCTTGTCACTTTTTCGGAGCCTTGAGAGACCCTAAAAGTCAAAAGCTCCCCGCTAAACCAATGACACTGTCTGCATTGATGATCTTGCTAGGGACTATGGTTTTCCGACATCATGACTTTGCTTCGATGACCCACTTAAAAGCCGTGATCTCCTTTTGTGGTGTTGACCGGTGGTCCTGCTTGCCATTGACGATGCTCAGCTCACAAGACGTGGCAGCAGAACTTTAATGATGACGCGTACGTATTTGTCCTCGATGTGCAAACATGCATGCCAATTGGGCCGCTCCAGCAGGAACTGCATCCCCTGCGAATGATAAGGTGAAGTAGGCATTGAACAGTCGAGTTGAGAAGTCATCGACACTACGACAGCCCTCGCCATAGGTACTGTAAATTATATGGCCAGCCTCAACCGCTTAACCAGGTGTTCTAGACTAGGTCTCTCATTCAAACCATCTACACCAAAGCATCTTACGCCTCGTTTGACTCCAGTCTTCAGTATTCGAACTCGCCGATATAGTAGTGATAAACCATCGCCCGTCATGGAGACAGTCAGAAATGTCCAAACCACCATCACCCAGAACATGGGCGGCATAGCCCATAGCCTCGCCAACAAAGACGAACAATTCGACCTTGAGAAAGACGTGCCAGACCAATCAGGCAAAGTCGCCCTCATCACAGGTGGAAGTGAAGGCATTGGCTTCGCCACAGCATACACCCTGTTGAAAGCCAACCTCTCCAAACTCTTCGTCATCTCTCTGTCGGAAGACGTGATCGACAATGCCGTCGAGGAAATCAAGAAGGATCTCGGCTCCCAGTACGCTTCCAAAGTTGTCTGGCTACAGTGCGACATGGCCGACCTCAAGGCCGTCACCGAAGTCGCCAAGCAAGTTAGCGAGCAAACGGATCGTCTCGATATTTTATGTCTCAATGCCGCTCGTGGTATCATGACATATCAACTCACAGAGTACGGCGTCGACCGACATTTTGCAGTCAACCACATTGGCCATGTTACCTTAACATCACATCTACTACCGCTACTCAAGAAAACCAGCAAAGACAGCACGGTGCGAATTCAGATTCAGGCATCAAACGCCCACGAGCAGACACCCAAGGACACCAAGTTCGCCAGCCTCGAAGAGCTGAACACGGACCTGGGACCTATGGCACAGTACGGTCGGGCCAAGTTGACTGGCATTCTTTATGCACGGTATCTAGATGCCCATCTGCACGCAGAGCACCCCAGTATCTTGATCAACGCTACACATCCGGGTGTCGTTGAGACGAAGATGTCGGCTGAGGAGATTCATGAGCCTTACCCTATTCTTGGGTACGCCATGTCAACCGCCATGAAGCCGTTAAAGAAGGATATCTGGATGGGTTGCGTGAGTACAGTATATGCGGCTTCTGCAACGGAGAAGTCAGGTCAGTATATATGTCCGCCGGCAACTGTGGAGCCTGGCAGCGAGTTGGCAAACAACAAGCAGTTGGGCGAGCAGTTGATGAAGTTGACGAGGGAGATTGTCCAGGAGAAGTTTTCAACGGAGAGTGTTGGAAGGGGGTGTCCACTGAAAGATTACTGAGGCACCTGAGCAAGGTTACCGACTAGATTTCAGAATATAATGAATACATATCTTGAAGACTGAAATTGGTAGTTTGACATATTCAGCGACCATTCCGAAATGCTCTTCTTCTTTTTGCCGTAAAATCTTCCTCAGAAACATTAACGCCCAGCGATTCTTCCCCTAGTCTTACATCTCACGGGTCAACCTCCCACGTTGGCCCAGACACCAATTTGTAGTACCTCTCCTCTACACAAGTATGCTTCTATTCACCAACACCTGCCATGCTCTGTTGTATAGCTGGATCGTGGATGGCATTTTGACACCACATTACCCTGCCACTCATAAACTGCTTGATTGCATCACCACTTGAAAGCTCTGCTCAGCACAAGACTGCTCTTGTGATTTACTCAAACTTCTTTCTGCCCAAGTTCAAACCAACACCATGGTTGTACACGAGCACGCCGCCAATCTTTGCAGATGAGATCAACATAGGAAGCAAGACCATGCTGAGGATCAAGTTGGTGTTCGTGGGTATCTTGCCAGGGTTGGGAGCAGCAGTCTTGTCCTTTCGCAGGTACCAGCTGTACAGGTTAAGGACAAAGACGATATCATTGACGATGGCGTGGGTGATGGTAGCCTTGATCCGAGGAACCATTGTGTCCTTTGCTTTTCCAGTGGCGTCTTTTTCCCAGGGACCGCCATTCTTCTTGATCATGCCCACGAGCTGGATGTTGCCGGACATGATGGCGGGGACTGTGCTGATGAGGCCAATGCATAGCATGAAGTAGGATAGGCGGGAGATGTCGAGAAGGGTCGAGGTTGAGCCGAAACGGCTGGTGAGGAAGGCGGGACGGACCCAGACGGAGGTCAGGGCGTAGAGGATGTCAAGACCCCAGGCGAGGATGTTGAAGGCGATGGGGAAGTGTACTATGGCTGGGTGGACGGGGTGGCTGTGAATGAGTTAGCATTGAGATCCGTCATGTTTGTGCATGAAATCAATCCATCCTGATGATGGCGTAGGGTCAATGAAGACAGGGAGCAGCTTACTCGGTGTTGAACTCAGGGACAGGCTCGCCGACCTTGTGAGCGAACTTGCTCTGGAGGGTGGTTGAGTAGACCATATTGGCTGTGGTATGCTGAGATGTTGTGAGGAAAGGTTTTTGGCTGCAGTGGTGACAATCGTCTAGAAAATGGAAAGGTCAAAATGAGCAGAAGAGTCAATATTGAAGGTGTTCCTGATGGTGCATATAATTAGACAGAAACACGCGATGGCGGAGTCCGATCTGGCATTCAGGCGCGCCGACGCCAATGCACGAAAGAGGAGTTGAGT
Organism: Exophiala sideris; assembly: GCA_000835395.1. Classification (NCBI taxonomy): domain Eukaryota; kingdom Fungi; phylum Ascomycota; class Eurotiomycetes; order Chaetothyriales; family Herpotrichiellaceae; genus Exophiala; species Exophiala sideris. The sequence goes on along the minus strand of KN846951.1, from coordinate 1,556,090 downwards.
TTCCCCCATATCTAGACATCCAATCAGACAGACATTGGTGGTAAGCAACACCTGTCATCATTCTACAATTCATTTTCTTCTCATGATGAATGGAATAATTCACCTCATTAGTGTATTTCAAGTCTCACGAGGCTGAACATCAAGGGCGTCACTCCGGCAAGTCGGGTAAGAAACTGCTCTCTACAATTTTGCCTTCCCCAGAGCAGCAATAACCTCTTTCGCACCCCTTTCCCCAGATCTCACTGCCCCATCCATGTACCCTTTCCATTCATATGCAGTCTCTGTCCCCACAAAGTGCACTTTCCCATGCGCTGTCCTCAGCTCCCGATCATACTTGGTCATGATTCCCGGAGGTGATGCAGGACAAGGACAGCCTTGCGCCCACTGATCCTTTGACCACTCATGCTCCGTAATGGCAATTGGATCCTGGACGGCAACATATTTACCAAACATCCGCTTGATGTGTTCCAGAATGGCATTGTACCTCTCTTTTTGCGGGAGGAGCGACATCTTCCGTCCAAAGTCGCCGTTGGTGAAGCATGTCAAGGAATATTCCCCCTTCTCGTCATTGCTTGTGTCACGGCAAGTGGTGATCGGCCCCACGAACGACATGACGGCTCCGACCAGTCCCGCTTTACGCCACCATGGTTCCGAGTACATCACCAACACCTTTAATGTGTATCCAAGGACATTGTTCTTACCGATTTCGACCTTGGCTTCCGGCAAAGGCGGTTCGAATGTGATCTCCTTGTACAGGGGTGTCGGCACTGATACGACTACCCGCTGACACTTGAAGTCGCCTCGACCTGCAGAGACATAGATCCCTTCAGGGGACTGGGAGATGCGGCGAACAGGTGAGTTGAGGACGACTGTTCCTGGAGTCAACAATTTTGCCAATTCAATTGACATCGATTGCGTGCCTGGAGGAAAGGTCAGTCTCTCCTTGCGCAACACGAAGCAGTCTTGTCAATCTTACCCCTGATGAATCTGAGATGCTGTCCACCGTGCTTGAAATCCGACCGCATTTGCAACAAGCCACCACCGCTCTTACAATAGTTCAAGAAGTAAAGAGCACTCATCTCCCTGGGCTCCAGACCCAGCATAGCCCTTGTCCACAACGTCACTGTTGCAAACGCTGTTTCCGACTTCGTCTCTTTCTTGCACCACTCTTCCAAGGTCATCTTATCAAATTGACCACCTGTCCCGACAGGATCTTGGATGTCCAGCTCCTGACACAGCTTCTCGAATAACTCGCGGATAAATACCAGATTCTCTACACCATCCTTTTCGGCCAACCCCTTGGGTGTACCACCGTACTCGAACACGTCGATTCCACCACCGAGATCTTCTTGGACCATATTTCCTTCCGTTTTCTGCACCACAAGTTCTAGGTTGAGAAACTTGGCGAGATCACAGATTTTGGACTGATTCGTGTCGTTGATCCATGCAGCGCCCACATCCACGAACTTGCCTTGCCCGGTTGGATCGACGGACCACGTCTTGCCCCCGACGCGGTCGCGAGCTTCTACGACGACGCAAGAAACGCCAGCTTGCTGAAGGTCGTACGCAGTCTTCAGACCGCTTAGTCCGGCGCCGACAACGACCACTTCCACGCTTCGAAGCGGCTCCTGTCTGACTGCGGCGTAGGCTTCGATCTCGAATTTATATTCGGGAACCGCTAGTGCAGGCACAGGGACCAATGTGGTCGCCGGGCGGTGACCGTTCAGAAATGCTTTGACATGTTTCGTGTGTCGGCGGTTATTCGGGTCGTAGTCGACGATATAGTAGACCAGTTTGAAGACGTCTGTCGGTGTAGCGCCAGCGGCTTCGAGACACCGGCCTAGATTTCGCATGGCCAACGCAATCTGCTCGTCAATGTCCGCCGGCACCTTTCCATGCTCGTCGGCGCCGACTTGGCCGGCTGTCGCGACGATGCGAGTCGGGCCTGTTGACGTTGCGACATGGGAGAAGACCGGGCGTGAGTCGAATAGGCGATATGGGTCGATAGTGTGCACGCTGGGTGGCTTTGAATCGGGCGCCATCTTGGATCTGCCTGATTTTAAAATCACCGCTGAGACAGGGATGGTAGCTTCGCAACGTGGACTGTCACAAGCACATAGGATATTGAGACATGTTATATGCACCACGGATTTCCCGACCATTCGGCCCTCCATCAGTCTTTTGGAGAACGCGGAGATAAACGATAAGATTCGGAGGAGCCGAACAGAATGACCAACACTCCACGGCTCACCACATGCCCTTGATCCAGTCATAAAAATGTCTTTGCCTTGATCGGCCTTGCACCAGCATGCTTACAAGCTATCTGCAAAACTTCCATCTGGCATTGCAGCCAAGTTAAAGGCTGTCCTCGAGAAGTCGGCAGTCCGCAGGTTTGGGAAGGGAAGGTCCGGTTCTCAGGATACAGGCTTCGAAGAGCCCCGCCAGAAGAACTCAGGAAGGCCACGCCGTCTCCTTCCCAACCATGTAGGTGTTCTTTCCATTCGATCTACTACACTGGCACTGTACTCGGTATGTTCTTGACACTCGAACTCGCAATCCAATTATCTGCTCGACAGGCGCAATCGCTCTGTTCGTTGTAGGACAAAGTTGAGATGCGTAGTTGTGGTTATTGTACGACTTACTAGTAGGTTCCCGATGAATAGCCGACATGTCATTTCCCCGCGCCTGGGCGCCTCTCAAAGTGGCATGGACTGGGTGCGCGTCGGCCTGGGGCTGGAGCACACTGCTTGCGATGCCGTTCAGCAGAATGTCCGTAAGCACGGCCTCCGCAGCCTCATCTCTCTGACTCTCTCAGGTTCTCACCTGCTTGATACTAGTATACAGGTAAATCATAGAACGTCTCTCCTCGAAAGTCTGAACAGATCCTTTCAAACCGCGTTGCTACCACAGTGTCCCCCGAAGGACTTCTCATAGGTAGTCAGCCTTGTTTCGTCCCAGCAGCGCCCACCATGACAGCGACCACGACTACCAACTCGCCAGACAAAGCCTTCCTCGACAAGTTCATTTCCCTCCTTTCGCGCTCTTACCTGACCACCCCTTTGACCACCGCCTTCATCACTGAAATCGACCACACTCCTTCCTCTGCGAACCGCGCCGAAGTCATTACTCCCGAGCGCCTGAGCAAGCACTTCACGCTGGGCATCACAGCCGCCGCAAAGAGCAATGTAGTACTGATTGAGAACGAGAGCTTCACAGCTGCGGCACTCTGGGAACCGCCTGACTTCTGCGGGATCCCCCCGGCTCAAGCGAGACGCGATCCTGGCCCAATCCTACAAGAATTCAGAAGCGCAGCCCGAAAACTGAAAGCCAAATACCTGTCTTTGCCTGACCAAGGACCGCACAGTTACGACCAGCCCGCCGCGCCGAGTCAGTCGTCTGGTGGACCGTCAGAGGATCCGTACCCTGCAGACTTCAACAAGGACATTGATTTCGAGACACGCCCGTTCTACCATCTTGCCATATTGGCGAGAGATCCTGATCTGGATTCAAAGAAGAGCTTTGCAGCCGCCAAGGCGTGTCTGGAACCTTTTTTGAAAAAGGCAAAGGAAGAGGATGTGCCCGTGTGGCTGGAGACGGCGAGCGAGGCGTCAAAACGGGAATATGAGGATCTGGGATTCAAGGTCTGTGAAGAGGTCATTATCGGGAAAGGAAGAGTGAATACTAAGGGCTGGCCACAGGAAGGCGGCGAAGGGGTTGTGACGTGGGCCATGATTTACGACGAGCATCTAAGTTGAGTCTATCTCAATATAACGCCATTCCATCATGTTTGGACGGTTCGTTCTGTGCTAGGGAATATACGGCGGACCACTTTAATTTCACACCGTATCTTTAGACATTCGAACGTTACCTATACTAGTAAACGACTACTACTCATTTATTACTGACACGAGTTGTAATCGGCTATCCTAATTAAGCAGCTTATTGATGCCTTCGTATTGCTATCTGATAAAGGCTTTCCTACACTAACTCTAGGAGAAGCTTTCTCTATACGACCTACTGCTTTAAAAGAGTCTACCTTCACGAGGGCGATGAATAAAATGCTAGGTTAGACCTTAATACGTCAATGACGAGTCATTATCTTATACTTTATACTTCAACACGATCACAATCATTAGGAAATATAATCCGTAATACCATCAATCATTTCTCCAGTCTATTCCTGCATAGAGTGCTCCAAGCAAAGTAAAGAGGGGAAGCCATTGCCGGATCTCCGTCCGCTTATTGCAGTGCGTGCGTGCCCCATGCCCCATAGTGTGGGGGCCTGGAGAGGCAAGAGCTATAACCGTCCGACGGTGGCTCCAACCGGCTCTGCCAACAACTCAACGGTTGTAGGAAGCCAGCTTGAGCCAACGAAACAGAGCCATGAAGACTACCGAAGTGACCAGGAAGAATAAGCCCAGGCAGCGGGCTTTCAAAGCGTGTGCATTATGTCGGTCTAGGAAGGTAGAAATTCTCCATCTTGAATCGACCGCCCTGCAAAAGGACGGAAAATCGGCTAACACTCGTGTTTGATAGGCAAAGTGCGAATTCTCAAATTTAGGAGATCACGGGTTGCGCCCTTGCCTGCGGTGCCAGAAGGAAGGCGAGCAATGTCAGTTCCTACCAACACGGCGCGGCGGAAATCACGGCAATGGCTACACTGCTCGTAAGGCTCGGGAGCTGGCAGGAGCGGCGACACACGTCCCAGACAAGGGACCGGAGAATCAGAACTCAAGCAGTCAGCCGACACCCGCCGCAGATACTCACTTTGAGGATTCCCAAGTCGATGTCGAGCATTTGACAGAGGCACCATTGCGTAACCCCTCAGATGCACTTGAGATTTTGGCGAGAACATCCCCACCAAATCGTAACAATGGGCCCGATTACGATGACGATGAAGAGGATGAAGAGGAACCAAGGTACCTCCAACAAAATCATCCGGCACAGAATCAAGCAGATTCAGGCTCACCCGATGCCAGCCAGCCAGCCTCAAGCCCCGACATGCTTCGCGTGGCGAGCAGAAGTTCTGTCATTGTCAACGTCAGTTCAACGGAGAGCCCCTACCATCGAAACGCATCAAAAAGCATAAATAGCTTTCCACTGATCAAATTGGGTCTGATCAACCCTGCTCAACTTCGGACCTATGTCGCCATATTCGCATCTCGAAATAACCACTACCTCCCGATAATTCCAGAGAATAGGCTACCCAGTGATGACCATCACCTTGGACAATTTGCCGCTCAAGAGCCATTCTTGCTGATGGTGATTGTTTTGATCGCCTCGCGGTTTGAGAAAGACACTCTGCACGCAGCCTGTTGGGAATATACGAGACGCCATCTCAGTGGGATCACTTATGGCGGTTTACCGACGGTTGGGGTGGTTGAAGGCCTCTTGTTACTGTCTGAGAACCTACCCAAGTTACCGAAAGTGGCCGACGACGAGTTTCACAAAGTTGAAGCATTCATGTCGTGGAATCTCATTGGCCTGGCTGTGAGGTTCGGCTACTTCTTGGGACTCGACCAAAAGACGTTGCTTCCGCCAACCCAGAAATTTGACAAGCAGACCTCTCGTGAGCGCTTAGTATGGACATATTGTCACGTTTTCAACCGCCAGGTGTCAGTTCGGCTAGGAAAGGAGCTATGGAGCCGTGGCCCTGGGCTTGCTATCCAGAATCCATCGACAGCAAGTATGAGTACACCGCTAGAAGCTCACAGCAATTTCATGGCATCAACGGCAAATACTACAGAGTATCCTACAGACATCGGCTCGAGCAATAGTCACCAAAATGAAGGCAGCAGCGACAACGCGGACTTGCTTCAGACATATGTGCAATTGACACAAATTCTAACCAACATCCATGACGTTCTCTATCCCAGTAGGGATCGTACCATTGCACTCGTCAATGTCGGTGAGTATTACCGTATTTTGGACGAGTTCACACGGACAATCACTGCTTTCAGCACTACCTGTGAAATCCGTCACCAGTGGGAGCTCAACGAAACGATCCACGCAGTCTTACAATACACGAAACTATACGCCTATTCTTTTGCCTTCCAGGCACATGTACAGAGAACGACAAGCCGACACAAAGAACAAGTCAGCAACACGGGTACTACCAAGACACTTGCCGAGCTCATCTTCCCTCTAGGAGTGGCTGGATGTCCCGATGCCAAATATATTCTCGAAGCAATCGAGTCAGCTTCTAAATTATTGACTATTTGTGTCAACGGATTATTCAACAATGGCGCTTTGGCATATCTGCCATCAAGATTCTATGGCTATTTCAGTTATGCTGCTGTATTTCTGATCAAGGTTGTGCTCACTGGGGCTATTGACTCCAGTGAAAGAAAGAGGATTTTGACACTTGTTGGACGAACAATCACAGCTCTTGAGTCATCCTCGTCTGGAGCCGACAAACAACACCTTGGGGCACGCAGTGCACGCCAGTTGAAGACACTCGTGCGTACATTGGTTGTCGCTACTGGTACTTCTATGGCACCAACCCCGGCCCGCTGCAGCCCTGCGCCACAAGAGCAGCAGCAACTACCAGACATTTCCATATCTGATAACGACTACGCACTTTACTTCAACGAGTTGGATATCGGCCCCGGCTTAGATTCTGCTATGGCTCCGATGATTGACACCACTTTTCTATCGGAGCCTTTCGCACCGTTGTTTACCTCAGAAATTGGCAGCGATATGTGGCTTTCATTGTTTTAACTACTGCAATTGGAAGTGGACTGCCTGGATAGGTCGTCATGTTTAGGGCAGGAGAGGGAGGCACTATTGATGTACTTAACTCTCCTGACTCGCTTCGATACAACATATCATTCTGCATTCATGATATAATCATGTCATGTCGGAACCCTGGGTTTGAATGAGTCTATCCTGGCTTCAACAATCATAAATTCGACTTGTAGCTTATCCATAACAAGAGTCTCACAAACATGAGAACCAGCCTCATCAACTTCTTGATGGCCGCGGTTCTCGTTCCAAATGCCGCCACCGAAAGCAGCTGCGTAGACCACTTCATGAAATCATAAATGATTGGGAAAGAAGTGCTGCAAGTTCTTTTCCTCCCACTCTCCATCGTGTGCTAGAACGATTTGCACTTGTACGCCATTGAGACCCTCTTTTTGGAGTTTTCGCATGATATTCAATGTTTTGTAGGCTGCCCCGAGATCCTTATGGATGGTGACTGTCCGTCCTTGGTCGTCTTTCCAGCTTCCGAAGTCCGTCTCGCCTTCCAGTATGCGCACATGGTGGCATGCATCGGCAGCGAGGTAAACCCATTTATTTGCCGAAATCCGTACCAGTAGGTTCAAATGACCTGGTAAGTGGCCCGGACTGTCAATGAGGTACACGGTGCGGTCGTTGAACATATCAACAACATTTTGAACCGGGCTGAGACTTTGCCAATACCATCCACGCTTCTCATCGAAGACCTCACCAGTTCTCGAGCTCGGGACGGCCGGCAGCTCGACCGTTCGGTCGGCTGGCAACAAGTTGGCCTCGAAGAACGGGTTGTAAAGCTCGGGCCCCATCTCATTCCTGAGCATCTTCCCCGTGTTGTGACCAGCAATGAACGTTGCGGACGTGAAATCAGAAGGCGTGCCAACGTGATCCCAGTGGCAGTGGCTCATTACCACGTAGTCCACTTCCGAAGCATCCATGTGCCCTAGTGCCAAAGCCGACTTCACATCGTTCTCGCTGCTGAGTGGATGTCTTGTTGCTAGGTGCTTCTGCAGGCCAGGATGGTACTTGGTCAGGTCTTTGCGAATGCTCAAGTCAAACACAATCTTGGACCCGGTTGAAGGATGCAAGATCAAGAAAGACAGCGACGGCATGGTCAGTTTCTCTCCTTCTCTGGCATCCGCCAGGAACTTCTTTGCTGGCGGCGAGAGACAACCGCACCGCAGTGGTGAGACCGTCGGATAGGTAATCGCCATCTTGGATTTCTTCGTGCTGAAAGCTTACTGACTAGTTTGATAGTAGCTTTAAGCTTCTTTTCTTAAACACTCTGGGCACTTTTATCTCAAAAGCACGATCGGCAATAGCTACAACGGCTATAGCCAAGGACTAAGATCGTGGGAGTCCCTGAGCCTTGCTACCACGTGGCTAGCCCTCACCAGGCTTTTCGCATGGGTGAGACTTGAGAGCCTTTCCCGCAGAATGGTTACGGCAATAGCTACATCAAATATACGGTTCGGTAGTGTTTACTTGTAAATCCGGTGCTTAAAGCCATGAAACTTGCTGAGTAGATGCCGCCTTTGGAGAAATACAAACGGTTACCATAGGCTGGTCAGGTCGAATATGAGCCTGACCGAGGGCCTAGAGCTTTGCTGAGAGGCTTTGAGCAGTAGATTGGTGTGGATGTATCTGGTAACAAAAATAACGGACTTGGGTAAGCTACCAGTCAAAACTATCTTTCGCGCCGGGAAGAGCAAGCCCAAGTCGTTTTGGAGGCTGCAATCTTGCAATACGACCAAATAACCAAGGGAACTGTTCCTTTTGCTTGACTTCGAAGTCATAGATCTTCTCTTCACTCAGAAGCGTGTTACTGATGTCGTCGACGCCGTTGATCAAGCAGTGCTTCGTGTAAGCATCCACCTGGAACTTGGCGATGAGATTACCGCCAGCATCCCTGATTTCTTGGTTGGGCAGATCTACTTGAACCTCACGCTTTGCCAGGCCTTCCTTGTGGATGTTCCTCAGAGCCTGGGTGTCATCGAGAGGTATTGCAAGAAGTCCATTTTTTCCGGAGTTGTTGAAGAAAATGGATGCAAAGGACGGTGCAATGACACATCGAAAGCCGAAGTCCACCAGAGCCCATACGGCATGCTCTCGTGATGACCCGCAGCCAAAGTTCTCTCCCGTACAAACTAGAATTTTCGAATTGCGATAAGGTTGTTGATTGAGAACAAATTGAGGGAGCTCTTCGTGCGTCTCGCTATCGTATCTAAGGTCCCGGAACAGATTGGGTCCTAGACCAGTCCGCTTGATAGTTTTGAGGAAGGCACCTGGTATGATCAGATCTGTGTTGATGTTTTGCATATCAAATGGTGCTGGAACTGATGCAACAGTGTCGAACTTAGGGATACCGTCAGCACTCTTCACCGCATGCCTTGCAGCTCGATTGGCAACGATGTCGTTTTTGGGTTTGGGACCAGATTCAGGGGCAGAGGTGGTCACTTTAACGGATCCATAGCTCTTGACCATGTCACCACCAAGCGTCAATTCGGTTATCCTGATTGATCCGTTCTCGGTGGTCAAGAAATTTCTCACGTCAGTCATGTGGCCTTCGATTGCAGCAGCAGCAGCCATTGCTGGCGACAAGAGGTGGGTCCGACCCCCTGGCCCTTGCCTCCCTTCGAAATTTCTGTTCGTCGTGGATGCACACCGCTCACCAGGAGACAAGACATCAGGGTTCATGGCTAGGCACATGGAGCAACCAGCTTCCCGCCAGTCGAAATTGGCGGCTTTGAAGATCACGTCTAGACCTTCATTTTCTGCTTGCTGCCTCACCAGTCCAGAGCCTGGGACAACCATGGCATAGACCGAGTCTGAAACGTTTCTGCCCTTTGCTACCCTTGCAGCCGCTCTCAGGTCTTCAATCCTTGAGTTCGTGCAAGATCCGATGAACACTCGGTCGATCTTGATATCTGTGGCCAACATGTTGGCTTCCAGATCCATGTACTTGAGAGATCTCCGGATTGCAGCAGCTTTGAAAGGCTCGGTATTGTCATAGCCCGCTGGATCCGGAACTCTGCCAGTGACTGGGATAGCATCATCAGGCGAGGTTCCCCAAGTTATGGATGGGGTGATATCCGCAGCATTTATTGTAACCGAGAAGTCCCAGTGAGCATCTTCGTCGCTATATAAGGTCTTCCAGTATGCAAGTGCGTGGTCCCAATCGGCCCCGGAAGGAACAAGAGGGCGATCTTTGAGGTATTCAAAGGTGACATCGTCGGGTGCAACAAGTCCGGTTCGAGCACCACCTTCGATACTCATGTTGCACAGCACCATTCTTGCCTCCATTGATAGATTTCGGATTGTAGATCCACAAAACTCAATGACGCATCCTGTTGCTCCCGCTGTTCCAATCTTACCCAGCAGGTGTAAGATAATGTCCTTGGAGTATACGCCAAGGCCGAGCTCGCCCTCGACGCAAACGCGGAAGTTCTTGTACTTTTTCTGAAGCACAGTCTGTGTTGCCAGCACATGCTCGATATCTGAAGTACCTCCACTGACAGCCAGCGCGCCCACCGCTCCATGTGTTGGTGTATGTGAGTCACCGCAGAAGATCATGGACCCTGGCAGTGTGAGGCCTTGCTCTGGGCCAACGACATGGACGATACCCTGTCTTCGGTCGGACATGCCAAAATATTTTATGTTGTGCTCTTTGAGATTCTTCTCGAGCAACGTGATCTGAGTTCTAGCCTGGGGCTCCGTGACAAACGACGCGGCATCCTGATAGTTGGATCGATCATCCGTCGGAACATTGTGGTCGACCGTGGCGAGTGTCAGATCAGTCCGTCGGACAGGCCTGGAATTCTTTCTGAGTCCATCGAAGGCTTGTGCGGTAGGAACTTCGAAGATCAAGTGGGCGTCCACGTACAACAATGGTGCTGTCGTGTTGTCAGGGTCAACCAGATGCTCTCGGTAAATTTTGTCGTACAATGTGAGAGCCATGTTGAGTCCAATTCGTCCTCGAGGAATAAACCCAACGATCTAGCCTGACAAGTGTGATAAAAGCCTCCTGTAGGACTAGGGAGCGTTCTTGATGTGTAATAAAGGGAGGAGGAAGGGTCCTTCAACGGCTTGACAACATATCGACACCAGGTTCTATGAGTCATTAGTCGCTGGCTATACGCGGCGGCTTTTCTGGATCAAACAGTGTTAGGTTTATGTTAGCCGGCGTTGTAGGGATAAACAGCAAGTATCTTTCGTGTTGGGTGATCAGCCTCTCGAGGGTGCCGTGGGGGATTTAGGGATGGAGAACTGGCTATAGCCGAGGATGCTAGAGCCGCTTGGGGGTTGGCCAAGGCTGCGGAGTTCGATGGGTTTAGCGAGGTCACGCGAGGTCCAAACCCCAACTCTCACGAGGATTATTATCCTGCGAGTGGTATGATGGATGAGCATTCCCTGTTGTTTGTGATCAAAATGATTTCTTGAGGAAAATAGGATTGTCAATCACTGAAGCAGCATGAGGTCGAAGATGATGTACTCTAAGTGTTAATCTGTCTACTATGATTCAATTGCGAAACAAAAATCTCACAACCTACTGCTAGTTTCAGGCATCGAAGATGCTTCTGACCGGTCCAAGACCTGCTTGAGGGCAGTAACAACGGCGTCTCCCATGTCCGTACAAGAAGCACTACCACCAATGTCACCTGTTCGCACCTCCAGACCACCAGCCTCCTTGTCATCAAGCGCAATACTGACAGCCTCGTCAATTGCGTCAGCTAAGAAATCCAAGTCGCAGCTATATCTCAGCATCATAGCGGCGCTTTGAATCGTAGCAATGGGATTGGCTTTGTTGGGAGCCAGGTCTGGCGCAGAGCCGTGGCTAGGCTCGTACATTCCCGTTGACAATGCCTCTCCCGGAATACCGGACAAGCAAGCGGATGGGCTGAAGCCAAGGGATCCGACTACTGCAGCAGCTTCATCGGAAAATAGATCGCCAAAGATATTGTCACATAGGACAATACCGTTTAGTGATCGAGGGTTCTTCACCATGATCAGAGCAAGTGAGTCTGACAGCTGGTGATGGAGAGGAATGTCCGAAAATTCTCGGTCGTGGATGGTTGTTACGGCTTCGCGCCACAGTCGACACACAGCCAACACATTTGCCTTGTCGACAGAGGTGATTTTGCTAGGCCCCTTTGCACCTCCTTGTTTGCGTGCGAGGTATGCGGCCATTCTGGAGATTCGCTCGATTTCCCATCGGTGATAGCCCCAGACATCATGAGCATAATCCTCTGTTTCTTCCTTAGCACCAAAGTAAACGCCGCCGAGGTTCTCTCGAAGGACAATAAAATCGGTGCCCTGGACAAGAGATTCCTTGAGGGGCGAGCATTTGGCGACGCCTTTGGAAGGAACCTTACAGGGTCGAATGTTGGCCCAGCAATTCAAAGCCTTCCTTAGGTCCAGCACAGAAGTTTCTGGCCGTAAGGCTCCGGTCATGCCCCATTTAGGACCACCAACGGCTCCGAAGAGCACTGCAGTGGACTTCTTTGCCTTTTCAATGACTTCGGCCGTCAACGGAACGCCATGAACATCAATAGACTGACCGCCCAACAAGTCGAAGTCGAGATCGAATTTGATGCCTTGTTTTGCAACACTGGGATGTGACTCAGCCGTTTGCAAGACCTTGACAGCCTCGCCAACGACCTCTGCCCCAATGTGGTCACCCGGCAGCACGAGAATTTTGAAGGCCGGCATTTTTGCTTGAAATCCTGTCGAGTTTGTCTCGTTTGTTTCTTGATACAATGCTTCAATATTGCGAATGGTTTCCGTCCGCAACAATCTACTTAACGGACTAACGGCTAAAGGCAACAACGAGGGTGTGCAACTAGAGCGAACCCCATGCTCAACTAGCAGTAGCCGTTCCGGTCACTTTCCGGTGCTCACTTCTTGGCTATCCCTGGACAGGACACAGCTGTCCGGCAGATGCCAAAAGTGGCTTTAGCCGTCCGGCTATAGGCCCAGGGAGTGAACGAGACCTCCCCCGGATATGATGACGCTAACTATGGTGTGGGGTTTGTGTCTCAATGTAACTTTGTTCACAAGCGCAAAACTCCCTTGGACAACGGCTAGAATTTTGTTTACCAGAGAATCAGTACTCCAGGGTTGGCAAGCGGCTATGGCAGGACACCGGTGTTGAACAAGTCCTTGCCACTATAAATGTGCAAGATGGATTTTTCCTTTCTGGTCGATATCTGATTTATCACTTCTGAATCCGTCTCTTCTCCCTCATCAGATTTATCAACTGTTACAATGGCATCAGAAGAGCCGACACCCGCAGTGGCCCTGCATGAGAAGGGGGACATCGGCCACTTCGAAGACCAGGCAGGGACCGCTACGGACACCACTGAGAAAAATGTCGAAGTGGTGGGACAGCTCGAGGCTCTTGCCTTCAGCTACACCAAGGCTGAGGAGAAGAGGTATCTCTTGAAGATCGATGTTATCGTGCTTGGATATGTGTCTGGAGCCTACCTCTTGGCCTACATGGATCGAGGAAACATCGGGAACGCCAACACTGCAGGGATGTCCAAGGACTTGGGCCTCAGCGACAACCAGTACCAGTGGGTGTTGACCGCCCTGTACATGGGATACATCCTATTCGACTGGCAGACCATCTTCTACAAAATCTTCCCAGCTCGATACTACGTCTCAACCGTCATTTGTATCTGGGGCATCATTGCGGGATGCTGTGGAGCTGCCCAGAACTTCACCGGTCTGATTATACTGCGTCTCTTGCTGGGGATATTCGAGTCTTCGTACAGCCCCGGGCTCGCCTATTTTTTCTCCTTCTTCTACTACCGAAGAGAGATGGGTCGACGTCTCGGCTGGTACGTGTCCATCGCTCCACTCGGTGCCTCTTTTGCTGGGGCCTTTGCATATTTCGTGACGAAAGGTCATCATTCGATTGCTGGCTGGCGGGCTCTCTTCCTCGTTGAAGGACTGCCAGCGGTAGCTGTTGGTCTTTTTGGTTACTACTGGCTTCCCTCAAACAGTCAAGACTGCCAGTTCTTGAATGAGAAAGAAAAGAAGATCGCTTTGGCTCGAACAGTTCGCATGACCGGAAACCAAGAGCGAAGCCGAAAGATTCATATCAAAGCCTTTTTCAAAAGCTTGTTGGACCTCAAGAACTGGTTGCCGACCCTCATCTACTTCTCCTGCAACGTCGGCTACTCTTCGCTACCTATCTATATACCGGCAATTCTCACAGGCATGGGCTTCACGTCTATCCGTGCCCAGGGCCTCTCTGCACCGCCATATCTGTTCGCCTGCTTGGTGGTCCTGGCAATTGGCCATCTATCGGATCGATTTCAACGTCGAGGCTACTTCCTTGCCGGATGCATCTCAACCGGTGGTATCGGATATATCATCCTCGTTACCGTCAACGTAGTTGCCGTCAAATACTTTGCACTGTTCCTGGTCGCTGGAGGATTGTACCCGTGCATCGGTCTGGTGCTTTCCTGGGTCGCAAACAATAATGGAAGCGACAGTAAGAGAGGCGCCGGTTTCATCCTCATGAACTTTGTGGGTCAATGCGGTCCCCTGGTCGGCACTCACATAGTAAGTTCCTCCTGTCTTACACTGATGATTGTTGGTAGCGAGTTCTGAGGCATGGACTGACTTCAAAAACAGTTCCCAAATTCCGAGGCTCCTCACTATCGGAAAGGGTTCATTATCTCGCTGAGCTTTTGCTTCTTTGCTGCCACACTGGCACTGCTACAAGTTGCCTGGCTAGCGCATCTTAACAGGAAGCTTGATGCTCTCCACGGACCAGTTCGCCAGAATATCGACACGGAAGATGAGATCGGAGAGGAGACTGATGCCAGCACAAATTTCAGATACATGTGAGTACTATTCTTTGTTGCAGATCTGATAACCATACTGACCTTATACTTAGTTTGTGATCTATATTGGAACAGAACAAAGTACAGAAGATTTAGTAACAAGAACACTGGAAGGATCAATGGTGGGCTTCGTTGAGGATATTAGTGCGAAGTAAAAGCTCTGAGATGTATGATCATGGGTGGTTCCAAGTCATCTTTAAAGCTACAGATACTCGATGTCTTCGCCACCATTGTCATAATAAAAAAGCCTATATGATCCATCCGACATCGTCCATCCTTGTAGTTGCTGTGCTGATAGACATGGCTTAGTGGCAGCCATCTCCTCCGCAATGCAACTGCGTCTCCTCGAAACTCAGTACACCGTCCCCATTCAGATCATGCATGGCGAACTTGGCGAGCACGTTCTGCCCGTAGTGCCCTCCAATATCCGCTTCTGCGATGTTGAAGAATCCTAGATATTGTTCCTTGGAGACTACCGACGTGCCATTGATTTGTAGGCCACCACTCAAGTCCTCGAAGAGCAGGATTTGATCAGCTAGAGCATCCCGCTCTTCAAGTGATGGATAATCGACGGCCCGAACTGGAAGGGCGGTGGGTGAAGGGGACACGCTTGATCTTTCCGATGGGTTTGTCATGGTGCGTTGACCACTGGTATGGCTCTCGTCCGTTGCCGGCAATGTCACTGTCACCGTCGTTGGTTGTACGAACACGGTCGTTGGTGGTGGTGAAACCGTCAAGAGGAGGTTACCTTCACGGCAGGTCCACGTCTTTTGTCCGTTCACCGGATCCGATGGAGCCGTGAGGGTAGTTACGTACGTCGTGCCGCTGTAGTCGACTGTGGATTCGATGACCGTAACTGTCCGTACAATCAGTCGTGGGAGTTACAGTAAAAGCGACCTTACACTTACCGCCTTGACACTTGCAGCAGAAGGCGTTGCACTTTCCGTAGCCACAGCAAGGAGTCTGAGGAGTATCGTCCCAGCATACCGCGGGCCATAGCTTTCCCCTGAGATCGCAGCACGTGGCATCCACCGATGGCAGAATGAATGAGAAGCATAGGGAAATGATATACAAAACGGTGAGCTGATGCATCTTGAGACGCGATCAGAATAATTCAACAGAGGGTAAAGGAAGCGCTTTCGTCGTAGGTCTCTATATCCTGCTAGTGGCGAGGTTGAAAGGACAAGTTGCGAGAATGGGAAGAGCTCCTCAAATATAGGGAAGACCTGTGTAAACTTTCATTATCCGGCCGATCGTCACTTGACAACAAGACGGCTTCGAGGATGATCAGGGAGCACTGGCTGCGTTGATCTACAGATGCTCGTGGGCTTGCAGAGCTCATCCCAATCCATGCCTTGGTCAACCTGTGGAATTTACCAGAACCAAAGAGTCGCTCAAGTTGGAATCTTGACAGCAGCAACCATCAAGTACGACGACAGCAGCTTTTTCGTCTTAGATGTCTGATGAAGAAACATCTCACTTGCCCGCTGGGTCAAAGGCTTATATTCCAAATTGAATGAGCTAACCAGCACACAAAGTTAGTACTTACAAGCAACGAAGAAAGGTAATCCCGTTTAAGAAGATGATCGTGTGTGCCAAACCTTAACGCAACTTGTTGAAGTCGGCACCAGAGGTGGAACAGTCAGGACAAAGACCAGTACCATGGTACATGATGAAAGCCACAAAAACATCGACAAGTCCGCTTCATGGTTAGAGAACGGGAAAGGTTGTCAAGAAGATTCGATCAAGCAGGATGAAGTGCACTCTTGAGCAAATGCTCCTCCGATGCCAAGCCTTACTGCGGAGTTCTATGATCCGATGGGCAACATTGATGTTTTGACGACAAAATGTCTTTACAGACCCTTCTAGCGAAGATTCTCTCTCCGGGAGAGGAGTAGTGCGTAGTATCGTTACGTGAGCCCTATGTCTGAGAAGCTGAGACAAGGTTCAAGTGGTGGTATCGAATAAGTCTAGCCTAAGTGCACACCCCGCACCACGAGACTAACCTCCGGATGGTGTCCCTGATTCATTACGCTGGCAAACCTATCTTCATATTAACTTAAGGAGATAAGCTAGCAGCTTGACAACCTTGTGACTTTGAAGCTGTACAAGTCATTGTCAACTAGTATCCAGCGGTTCTAGGACTGAGAGAGTGAATGGTATTATGTCAGCATCACATTCAGCGACAACAAGACCGAGAGCTTGTGAAGAATGTCGGCAACAGAAGGTACGTCGAAGTCCAATTTCCATAGGTTATTCCATCTGCTTCCCTCTATTGACCTTAGACCAACCTACCAGTCGAGAGCTTACACCTTCTAGATAAGATGCGATGCGCATCTTGATTACTCAAAGCCATGTTCCAAGTGTAGGAAGTCGGGTGTGCAATGCGTCTTCATAACTGACTTTACAAGGAGAAAAACTCGATCGTACGTGGGGCTTGCCTCTTGGACAAAGGCAATGTTTTGGCTGACTAGGGATAGTAAGGCGAACATGCAGCGAGAAATAGACGGATTCCGGAGAGCACTGCAACTTGTAGACGAAGCAGAGGAACCCAGAAACGTTCCACCTGCACCTCCGACACGTTCAAATCTCAATCCTCTATCGTCCATGGCCACTGTGGGATTGTCACAACCTGAGGCTAGAGGGACTTCTATCTTTCCGTCGCTTGATGTCCCATCTACACTGACAACAATTCCAAATCCTGAAGAATGTCCGGCTCTTCCGACAAGCTCTCACCAGGAGCCGACCAGACACCCATCGGTCTTTCAATATCCCTACCACTCTTCAACTATTGCTATTACTTCGGCAGCTCACCCTGAGGCTCAAGTCACCACTTTCTCCCCGTCGCTGGACGGCCTCGAAATTGAGCCTCAAAAACTGGAGGATTGCTACTCCTTGTCAGTACTGCCCTTGACAATAACTTTCATTTTCTAGTCAAAGTTGACCATAGGTAGATACTTCAAGCATTACCATTCAATCATACCAATCTTGGATCCACGACAAAGTTGGCGCGACTGCTTCCAATATTCGCCATTGCTGTTCTGGACCATCATTGTGACTGGCTCAAGAAGATACAGCCTGGATCCCACACTGCTGGAAATGCTGGTTCCGAAGGTCTCCAGCCTAGCAGCACTGTCGACAATCAGAGCTTCCAAGTACATTCCGACGATTTCTGCACTCCTCCTTCTCTGCGTTTGGCCATTACCAATGGAAAATGCATCAGATGATCCTTCACCTGTTTATGCAGGAGTAATAATGCAACTTTCTCAACAAAACGGACTGCATATGCTTGGTAGGAGGCAAGATTTTTCACAGAACCATTTGATCAGGGATACCAACAGCGACATCTTTCTCGCCACTCTGTGGGCTTGGTGTAAACTGATCTGCTGCTGGTATGATACCCAGACGCGACCCGGATAGCTAGATTCTAATTTCTACTCGCAGTGTCAATGTGTACTGCGGCTTACACCCTCACCTTTTTGAAGACGCCTTCGACTTGGAGCCACAGAGTAATGACGTCCTTGACTCTTTGAGCAGACCCATCTTTTGGATGCTACAATTTGTCGGCCTCATGTCGAATGCCCATCACACTTTGATGAGAGGTAGATATGGAGAAGAAGATGTTGAGATGCCTTACCAGCTTCTAGCTATGATCAAATTTTACGACGACGAGATCTTGAGAATCAGGCGACAAGCTCAAGGACATCTTGGTAGGGCTTACTCTTCGCTTTTCTTGCCTCTCTCCAATGCAAAACTGACCATAAACAGCCGAGATTTATTTCAACTCTGCAAGATTACACATAGGAGCGTATTATTTCTTTATTTTCAAGCTCCAGCCTTCGAAACTTTCGCGCCTTGTTGAGTTGCACCATGTCGCATGTGCCTTTATCAAAAATATCACGGATCGAGATCAAAAAGACGATTATGCACTCTACATTTCTGAGCAATATTACAGGACCCTCACCCTCGCGGCTATGGTGATACTACGGGTATGCCGTAGCACAGAACTCAACTCGACGATCGACTATTCGCTCGGGGAACAATCATATTTCGCGGCCATTCGCATATTTAAGAAGAGGGCCTTGAAGAACAATGACCTCAATGCCCGCATGGCAGCGACGTTGTCGCAACTATGGCGGAGTAAGCGCGTTTTCGTCCGACGTGATGGATCGATGGACAGCCTAAATGTTCGAATCCGAACCAGAGGGGTAAGCCACGAGAAACAATTTCCTACTACATGACAGACTGATTGGATGACATCGTAGGCAATGGGGGTGACATACGATTGTCTCTGGTACTGGCGGCAAGAATTTTTGGGACAATACAACCCATACTCGGAGGAGAGTAATAGTGATCTTGCCCAAAGCCAGAGACTCTCGGTCACCAATCCACAGGCTGTCGCTCCGGCCAGTCAGCCTCCCACCCAATTACCCGAATTTGACACGAGCGACTGCGCCCATCTAGGGCTCGACGATGACGCCTTTTTCACCGAATGGAATTGGTCTACCAATGCGTTTTGGTCTGGCGATCTATCACAAGATTTCGGGGAGCCGGCCACTGGTATGTAACTACTTTACGCTCAGAGCTGTTTTCCAAGGGGGAGAATCTACCCAGTGAAAGTGAAACATCATCAGAAACGTCCATTAATCTTTCGATTACTTTATGCGGAATTGGGAAATGTTGTTCTGACCATAAAGCATCTCTCCATGACAACCCCACTTCGACTTAGACAACCCGTCGAAAGTACGAGATATCATTGCTTTATTTCAGTTCCTCTAGTGTTGGAGAGATCGTAATACTGTCAAAACTTAGATCTTACAATCGGTTGTCACACCCCGACTTAGACTCTACGTTAGTATGTTTGGCACGTGTGCAGATTGGCGGCCTGGGATCACGAAGAAAAAGTGGTCTTGTCTGCTGGCCGATTTGTCGGCCATCTTCGCCGACAACTCGGCGGGCGGACAACCGCCCTATCCGCCCGCCCCCTGTCAGATACATGCCCTTTCGGATGGAGGTTTTACGTGGGTGTAGAAGCCTGTCTTATCGAATGATGGGGACCCCGCTCCCCTGAACTGCCCATTCGCTGTCTGGGGCGGTAGTAATTCGCTGTTGCTTTTCTGCGAAAAGTCGGAGACACAGAGAAACCTGAGAACACCCCTAAGACTGTCTCCGTCAGAGAACTTTCAGAGGGCATTGGAGCTGTGGCTGGCCATCTTTCCTTCGGCTCACTTACTAACCCCAGTCTGCAATCACGAGTCAATTCCAGGCGCCATATCCGACCTATTTTATGCATATACCCCGTATCATACTCTGCTTTTCTTTGGTGGTGGTGATCGTGGGTATCATCTCTCGAGAAGACTAAAGCCTGTATTGTGGCTTCAGATAACTTTTCTTTTCAAAAGTATCCCGGCAGAGCAGCTCTCGTACCAAAGTCGGCTAACATGACTTCCACACCTGAAAAAAGGCAAACCTTGACTCGTCTCGCAGCAAAACGGCTGAAACAGATCTCCTCGGGGGACTTGTCCGCGGAAGTCAGAGAGAAGGTGTCACTATGTCTCTTAGATTTCCTCGGAGCTTGTCAGGCTGGACTTGGTGGTGAGCTTGGCGAGCCTTTGCTCAAGTACGCGGAGCTTCATGCTGGAAAACCCGAGGCATTCGTTTTCGGGAGCGACAAGGCAATGTGTGCCGAAACGGCCGCCTTCATACATGCCGCCCTTTCGAACAGGTTAGTTGCCTTTCGACTGTCCTTTGTACACCTATCAGTCCCAGATGTGGTCAACGGGGCCTAGTCGTGAACATTAAGCTTACAAATGTGGACAAAAAAGCACAGTTCGAGATGATATGCACCTTGACTCATGCGCACATATGGGCTCCATGGTCATTGCTTCCAGCTTAGCCCTTGCCCAACGCGACGGATGGACCGGCGAGCAACTCATCCGGGCCATCGTGGGAGGCTACGAAATGGGAGCATTGCTGGGACATTCCATTCGAGGGGGAGGACATTTCAATACTCATTTCCGCAGCACCGCTCTGATCGGCTCATTTGCCGCGGCGGGGGCCCTCAGTGCAAGCAATACACCCGATGACGAGGACACTGTCATGCGGATCTTGTGTTTCGCAATCAACATGGCTTGCGGTATCAACGCGTGGGCACACACGGGAGGACGGGAGATCTACATTCACAATGGATCAGCAAGTGTTGCAGCCATCACCAGCTATGACCTCGGCCGCACTGGAATCTTTGTGAGTGATGTCGTCCTCGAAGGTAAGGACGGATATTTTGAGGCCCTGGGGGTCGACCCAAACGCCTCCGACCGCTTCAAAACCTGGATCGAAAGTTCCCCCCTAGGTAGAGGGATTCTCGAAACTCATTTTAAGCCTGCGTCCTGCTGCAACTTCACTCAGGCCTCCACCGCCATTGCCCTGAAGATGCACAAAGACTTTCATCCCAAAATCACTAGTGTCGTTAACGTCGCCAAAATTCACGTCACCACAACTCCTGGTGCACTCGCCTACCCCGGCTGTGACAACGCTGGGCCCCTCGTCAGCAAATCCAGCGGAAAACTCAGCATCCAGTTCGGTGTCTGCGCAGCCCTCGTCTTCGGTCGTTTCGACGATGACACGTCTGGACGCATCAACGACCCAGTAGTGACTAGCCTCATGCGCAAGATGTCCGTGACTACGAACTCGGAGTTCGAAAAGAGCTACAATAAGGGCTTACAGCCGGCAAAGATCGAGATCTTCTTCAAAGACGGCAGTGTGGTCGCCGAGGCGGTGCCAGATGTCCCCTGGTTGGACGGGCTGGCGGTCACAGAGAGGTGTCTTCAAGAGATCTCTCGCTGGTTGCCAGCGGAGAGTGCGCAGAAGTTAGTCAGTCGGTGTCAGCATTTGGAGACTGTCACTGACGCTGGGCGAGAGTTGCTTGTATTTTAGACCAAATTCTTTTCCTTTCCCGTTCAAGGTTCTTAACGGCAGAAAGTAGATACTGCTTCACTGTGGCCATAAAGTCTGATACGTACTTCAAAACTCGAGTAATAACTATCAGTCTGAAATCCGTAAAGTACAAGCTGTTCATATTTTGATGTAACGACCTAGTTCCCAACATAACACATTCTCTTCGGTGGAGAGACTGGCTTGGTAATCTCGTTACTGACCTCAAACCTGTCGAGTATAGTTATCGTTCCCCCAGAGAATGCTCTTGAAAAGCTGAATGATTTTGAGCAGCTATTGCTTTTGTTCTCCTAGAGAGCCTTTCATGACTCTCGATGGTCTCGCTTTTGGAGCTGTAATATAGATAAGTACACTGCTGAGAGTGTGACGTGTCTGAGTGACAAGATGGCCGGCTCATTCCAAGCTTCATTTTCCGGCTCGACATGTTGTGCATGCCCAAAAGGGGGTGGGCTCTGAACTCATTGAATTGTCTATGAGCTGCTGTATGGTCTCTGATTATAGGAAGGCCATCAACCCTTGGGCGCCGGACTCAAACATTGAAACGCCGATCGCTCCCGGAGACAGTTTGATTTCGGTTTGAATTAAAGGGGACATTGCTAGCATTTGAGACAGTAATGACATGACCCTTTTCTCAATGACCTCAATGGGGTGGTGAGTGCGGATGCATTGCTTAGACCTTAGGCATCCTATGTCGCTAATGCAATGATGGATTATGATCATTAGCTGTCGCAAGTAGCATCACTTTGAAAGCCAGTGAAAGGCAGTTCCAGATCTCTTGAAACAATGATATGTATGTCGACTAGGAGTGGACTAGGTAACTGACGACAGCAAACGTTCATTTCGTCACTACTTTCTCCTTTTAATTACTTGAACCATGTCGTGGTCACTGTCCCAATCTTCTGGGAACTCGTTCTCCCTTCGCCATCTTTCGCGGCAACATGTTTTTGCAGGTTTGCCTTGACGCGGTTATGCACCCATTCACTGCTTGTGGGGGCGTCGGCGTCCTTAAACCACTTTTTCACTCCGTGACGTTGTAAGAGACTACTTTCTTTGATCAACGTGTTGATGACCACCTCGTCATTTGGCACGGTGAAGTAGAATACGCTACTGCGATCATGGCTTCTCTGATCGGCTGGGGGTTCAACGACTCGATGAACGGCAGCTTTGTAGTAGTTGCTAGTCCACCACATCATCGGTTCGCCCGCATTCACGATGATAGCACCGGGAATATGCGGGACGAACTTCCACTGTGCTTCGTCATGGTAGTCCCGTACTTGTAGCGTTGCCATTGGCTGGCTGAATAGGAGCGAAAGGGAGGTTAAGTCCTGGTGGCCGGTAAGCCACAGCTGCTTGCCATCCGCGCCTGCTTGGGTTGGAATGTCATAATACTCCATCCAGCGAAGCCAGGATTCGTCATGCTTGTCATAGCTATGTGCCTTGACAAAAAATTCCTCGTCTCCAATCTCCAGAGAGATGGCAAACAATCTCAGTATTTTGTAGAGGATATCTTTGTGGACCGTGTCGATAAATTCCTGTACCTCCTCGCGATACGGCTCGAAGGCCTTGGGTTGCTCGTGAGTTGTCATGTCTCTGACCACGTTGAACTGCTCGATCCTGTCCGGAGTTCCTCCTAGCGTCTTCCACTCTCCCCTTGGTTTGAATCCAGGGTATTCTCCTTTGCCAGTGAGATCTGCTTTCAGCTTTTCCTTTTCTTCCTGAGGTGTGCGTGACAAGATCGTATGGCCAATATCGACCATACGCTCTATGGTTTCTTCACTGATGCCGTGGTTAATGACCACGAAGAACCCGTGGGAGGTCATGGCCTTGTGAACTTGGTCGGCGAGCACTTTCTTTGACGCAGGAGTGTCTTTGTAGAGAGACAAATCCAGAATATCCAGGTCGGCATAGTCGAGCTCCTCCTTGGTTGGCTTGACGGGGACAAAGTGGTCCACTTCAGACAACGTTTTGGAGATCATCTTCACCAGTTTAATTTGATACCCTGTTTGAAGCGATAGAGTCCGGAATAACTTTGTTCTCGGTTTGAAAAGCTGATGAAGATTTACCAGTGTAATGATGCCACTTTATAACTCTCGTAGCTCAAGAAACGTGAGAAGCTGCAAAAAGGATACTGATTACTTGGAGCCTCATGACCTCGAATACTACCGGCTCTTCTACCCGCCGGGTTTCAGAGGCTATGCCGTGGTATTTTGCACGGCCGATAACTCGCAGACCCTTAACGCTGTAAAACGTATCGAATTTCACCACTGAATGGAGAACAAGAATATGTTGCGTGGCCCTCAGCGGGACTGGCAATGTACACTCTCCGAAAACTCGGCCAATTCTTGCCCCATGTCATTTAGTGAGGCCAGGTATGCACAGCCGTCTGTACCACGGACCAAGGACGTCGAAAGTGATGAGCTCGATCATGGATCGAGAGATGGGAGCGTCGGCGTAGCCTGTGGCCCTGGAGGATCACCTATTGGTCATAGCAAATGCCGATTTGAGGAATGGAGCAGGGCTGAAAGGAAAGCGTCTTGATTCAGGTATTCGCCACTTCACAGTGCCAGGCTGCATACGATGTTACTTGCGATACAGAAACAACCCATCGTCACCTCTTTGCACTGTATCAATCACTCAGCCCGGGTATCTTCGTGACTTCCAGAAACTCTCCAGTTGCTTCCACTTTGACCTTCTCGGAAGGAATGACGACTGTCATAAAGCGACAGTACTCGGTAGAGTTATTCAGCCATGCATGATATGTCCCCCTAAGACGTTTTGACACAGCAATATTAGCATCTTCATTTGTTGCAAAACGTTTAGCTGAGGAGCATCGAACGGAGGCACTCACTTTTGAATATATACGTCTCCCTCTTTCAAAGTCTTAACAACTCCATCGTCCAAGAGTAGCTGTAGCGATCCCTTCAACACCACACCGTAATCAAGACTCTCGTTACGGTGCAAATATGGTTTTACACCCCTTGGGGTTGGAGGGATGTCCACAATCTGACAAACAATCCCTTTCTCGCCTTGGCCTCGGCGCACATTGTCGATTGCGAGTTCGTCCCTGCCACCTTGTATCTTGACCGGGTAATTTCGAGTGCGATGAATCAGTGTCACGCCAATTGGTCGGTCTGTCGACGTCCCTGGCCTGGTGCCTTCCGGACTTGGATTGACGGGCGCGAGTAAGTGATCAAACTCGAAAATCGCCTTCCCCTCTCGATTATGACCCGTGACGAGTCTTCTTGTCTCAGGAAGATGGCTCAACTGTTCCATCTTTTCTACTAGTTCAGAAATATTCTTTTAATCGCCCTTGGAAAGTTGAGCAACTTTCCTACAGCTCGGGGGCTGAAATTCTTTTGCTCGGTGGTAGCTTTCCACCTCAAGTTGCGTTGCTGGTTCTGTTTGCGACTCTGCAGGCTGGTAAGTTCTTGACTATAAAAAGAATTACGCTTAGCAAAAATGACCACCGTTGTGCCTTCTAGATATCTTCAGCAGACGAAATACACCTTCCGAGGACTAGTTGGGCCGAGTTCTCGGCCCGCCTTTAGGTGAGTTGCGAAATTGCCGATCCCAATCCTACCTCACTCGCTGTTGGAGGAACGAAGAAAGAGCTAAAAGATCAAGATGGTGAGTGTGAAGTCTCAAGACTTAACCAGGCTTGCAGATCCAGTCTGTAGGGAGATTCCTAATTTCATCATACTTCTTACCACACTGATACAGGACACCAGGCCACGAGGTCGTGTATGCAAATCATCAATTCCAGCAACATTTACAACAGTAATGGGTTCCATTGCTGAGTCTCATGGAATGCCGGCAGCTGCTAGGCTACGGCTGCTTCTTCAGGAAGAGGGCAAAACAATATTTTGCCCAGGGGTCTACGACGGCATCACGGCGCGACTGGCTTTGAGAGAGGGATTCGACTGTCTCTATATGACTGGGGCTGGAACTGCAGCCTCCAGACTGGGTGAGCCAGACCTTGGACTCGCTACAATGAATGATATGGTTGAGAATGCAGAAATGATCTCTTCCCTAGACCGTTCAGTTCCCGTCATTGCAGACGCCGACACAGGCTACGGGGGACCACTGATGGTTGCCAGGACGGTACGCGCGTATATCTCTGCTGGAGTGGCCGGGATGCATCTCGAAGACCAAGTCCAAAACAAGCGATGTGGTCATCTGGCAAACAAGGAGCTGGTCGATGAGGAAACATACCTGACTCGCATCAGGGCAGCGGTTATGGCCCGCGATGAGATGCGAAAGGTGTCTGGAGGCTCAGCAGACATTGTTCTCATCGCACGCACCGACTCTATCCAATCATTGGGTTATGAAGCGGCGGTCTCACGACTCCGCAATGCTATTTCGGCGGGTGCGGATGTCGCTTTCCTCGAGGGTATGACGAGTTTGGAACAATGCAGCCGCGTATGCAATGACCTGGCTCCTACGCCCGTCCTTCTGAACATGGTGGCTGGAGGAGTCACACCCGACCTCAGTGTTAAGGAAGCCAACAATCTCGGTTTTAGAATTGTGATTTTTCCTTCAGTGGCTTTGGACCCTGTCTCAGAAATGGTGGGAAATGCAATGCGGGAGCTGAAGAAGAGTCAACGGCCAATTGCGAGCGAAAATCGAAGGAAGGTAGGCGTGAAGTATCTGTTCAACATTCTAGGCCTCCAGGAACGCATGGCATTTGACGCGGCGGCAGGAGGTAAATCTTTCGTTGACGGGGCTTAACAGGACAGACAAAGGTTAAAGCATAAAGAATAAAATCACGTCCTTAAATCTTCACAAGAAATCAGCCACCCAAATACTTCCTCGTTGTAAGTAAGCGAAAAAAAGGCCAGAAGATCCAATTACGAAGTACGCTTGCCATCCACATAGCTTTGGTGGCACAGATCAGAGCTTTGTGCTGTAAGTTTGCTGAGAAGGCTTGCTGTTTACTAGATGATATGGGTATGGCATTGGTACTTCTCTCCGAGTTCGTTCTGGGTGTCAATAGAGGGATCTGATATCATCCAAGCATAGTTTAACAGATCAAACGAGAGTCTCCACCACATCTATGATGGTTCTCAAGAGGTTCGCTCTACCTTTTTCTCGGGCATAGTCTGTCTCTAAAATAAACTAGGTCGGAATTTTCATCTCTTCCGTTATCTATCAAACTACCAGCTACTTTCTCTATCCTACCATGTGAAACATACTGGAGTCACCTCAAATGCTTCACTCCGATGATGTCCTGACTCTGAAAGATATTGATACTCGTGCTGTATATGGTCCAAGGCTACAAGCTAGAGAATCATCTCAATCACCCTTTGGGATTTGGCAATCACCCGAAGTCACTGGACCTGGATAACAATCTTACCCCAGAATTGCTGCTTTTCCATTTCTTTGTAGGCTTCTTGCGCTTCTCCAAACTTGAAGATCCGATCCGAAATGATGGGCCTGATATTATGCTGTTCCATAAACGCGTTCATGTGTTGAAACATCCTCCGTGGACCAACATTCATCCCTCTGACGATACAAAGCTGTCTCTGTATCAACGAGAAGCTCGGCAGCTTCTCATGTTCCCCTTTTCCACCGAGAAACCCCACCATGGACACAACACCTTCGGGTCTGACGGCTTTCAAGCTCTGGAATATTGTATTTTCACCGCCAACTTCGATGATATGGTGCACACCAAGACCATCTGGAGTTAGAGATTTGGCAATTTCTCCCCATCCATTGTCGGATGTGTAATTGATGACATGCTGGACACCCAGTGCTTTAAGCCTCTCCGCCTTCTCGGCCGTCGAAGTTGTGCTAATGACATTTGCCCCGATGGCCAATCCGAACTGAATAGCAAACAAGGAAACGCCGCCGGTCCCCTGCGTGAGTAAGGAATCTCCTCGTCGGAGAGCCCTTGATTCGAGACCGAATAAACAATTCCAGGCGGTCAGGGCAGCGCAGGGTAATGTTGCGCCCTCGATGTATGACAAGTTTTTGGGCAACAACACAAGTCCGGTCTCTTCGAATATCCCATATTGCCGCAGAACACCGTCCCGTTGACTTCCCAAGGTGCTCTGGCGGATCTTAGGGGTCACGATGCCCTCCTGGAAGTCTTGCATAAATGTCATACAGACCTTATCCCCTAATTTGAACTCGCTCACGCCAGAACCGACGGCGATAACCTCTCCCGTGCCATCAGAACAGGCCACAAAGCTTTTGTCCAAGGGCAATGGGTATCGACCCAGAGCCATGGCGATGTCGCGGTAATTCAGGGAGACTGCTTCGACACGAACCAAACACTGACGCTCCTCCAGATCAGGTAGAGTGACTTTTTCTTCAAATTGGAGAGCATCGATACCCTTGTTTGGGACAATTACCCACTGAGCACTAAGCCTGACAGGCATGTTGACCTAGGAGAATGAAGCACGCCCTGAAGAAGGAATGAAGCAAGCAAAAGCGGAAAGCTTCACGTCATTGCTACTAGAAGTAGTTGATGAATAAACGAGGGGTCCCGCTCTCGGAGTTGTGGCGTCTGGATCCCGTAGAAGACAATTAAGATGTCAACGTCCAATTTACGTAGCGCGATTGAATTTCCAACATTCCGACCTCGATCGCTTCAGGTTTTCGCCTCATCAAAATTCACACTGTTCCCTCGCAATCGGTCCCGCTGAAGCTGACCACTGCACCTCGAAGAGACGGTCTGAAAGAAATAAGAATTAGCGTGGCGATGGCGAAGCTGGCCGAAAAGTCGGCGAACAGTGTCGTAGATCAACAAACCACCAACTTATAGGTACGGAGTAACTAGCGTGTACTTCCTGTACCTCGCCAACAGTGGCTTTAGTCTCGGATGTGAATAAGAGGGGCATGTGGGTAGGAATAGCCGGGAGTCACCACGGTCGAGCCTGCGAGAATTCTGCGAGTATGAGAAATGGCGGGATGTTAAAGTGGATATATCGAATCCAGAGTTCCAGGAGCCCGAGATCCTGGCATGTTAGAATGTGGGACCGGGGCCCATGCTCATGGACGGGCAAACACCAACGGAATCATTTGTATCCGACAAATATAGCGATAATTCTACGCGGACGCTTGGCGTGTCAAGGGTGTTTCTCTCTCTGAAAGCTTCTGGACCATTCGTTTTGGCCAAACTTTCGACAGCCGAGGCCGATTTCTCGGCTGCGGGGGATCCGGGGTGAGCTTCTCCGGTTTGCCATGGTGAACCTACTGTACGTGCCACCATGGCTTTGGTGGATCCGGCTCCTTACTTCGCGAAGCCTCGTTTCCCCAGCAGGCAGCCCACGACCTGGCAGCATCACTTTTGGACTGCTATAAAACTTCCCCAGACTTTTACTCCCAGTTCGCGCCCTCAACTCCTGAAAATTCACCCTATCCTTCACTTCCACTTGTGATCACTCCTTTTCTCTTCTCCAACCATGTCTTGCGAAGCGAAAACAATGCCTGAAAACCCCATACACATTGAGCGGGAAGCCAAGGTCGAATCGGATTCGGCCGAGATCGACGATCATGGAAATCCTGCCATTGAAAAAGCCTTGAATCGAAAATACGACTTCCGCATCCTACCATGCTTGTTCTTTCTCTACTTCTTCTCTTTCATGGACCGAGCCAGTATTGGGAATGCTAGTATTGCCGGATTGAACGTCGACCTCAAGCTCCACGGCCAGAGTTACAGCGTAGCTCTGGCACTTTTTTTCATCTGTTACATGATCGTCGACATCCCTGCCGGACTGGTGTTCAAGATTATCGGCCCTCGGGCTTTTCTCTGCATCAGCATCTTCTGCTTTGGCATTTGCACTATCTGCCTCGGATTCGTCAGAACAGCGGGTCAACTGTATGCGATTCGATGCCTGCTTGGTCTCTGTGAAGGAGGGTTGACACCCTGCATCAGCATCTACATAGGCATGTTCTACTCGCCTGATAATATACAACGACGCCTGGCTGTCTACTACTGTGCCGCACCCCTCAGTGGCGCTGTCGGGGGTCTGCTCGCATCCGGTCTCGGGAAGATCAATGTTGGGTCATACAGAGGCTGGCCATGGATCTTCTTCATTGAAGGAGCAATCTCCATGCTCGTTGGGGTCGTCTGCCTCTCAATCCTACCAAATATGCCGGGCCAGTCCCGGTTTTTGACTGAAGAGGAACGCCAAGTGGCGAGAATCAGGTCAGGGAAAATCAGCAGCACCGTCGACGTCAACCATGAAAAAGAGAAGTTCTCCTGGAAAGCAGTCAAACAAGGTTTTCAGGATTGGAACGCCATACTTCTTGCCATCATCAGCATTGGAACTTACTGCAACATCTACGCTTACAGCCTTTTTTCCCCTGCCATCATCAAGGGGTTTGGCTACAGTACGATTCATTCTCAGCTCCTCAGCGTACCTCCATACATATTTGGGGCCATTTGCGTCTTCGCCACGTCGTTCGCGTCGGATCACCTCCGCATCCGAGGCCCTTTCGTGATTGGCCCTTGTTGCGTTGAAATCGTCGGCTGGATCATTCTGATGACATGCAAAGGTGTCGGTGTAAGGTACTTTGGCCTTTTCTTGGTTGCAGGCTCCATATACCCAGTGATCAACTCGACCAGCTCATGGTTGATTGGTAACCTGCAACCACACTACGTCCGTGCCACTGGAATCTCCTTTGCTGTGGCCATGGGGACTATTGGTGGAATTATTTCTACTTACACTTACGCCAACGCAGAGGCCGACGTTGCGAATGGGGTGGAATTAGCCATGACTGTGCTGGTGGTCATTTTAACGTCGTTGCTTATGTGGATAAACCATGCAGAAAACAAGTTGAGAGCTCACGGTGGACGAGACTATCGGCTCAATCAGGGGCTGAGTGCAGCACAGCTGGGATCACGCCACCCAGCCTACGTTCTATCACTCTGACGAGGCTTGCTCACATCACAACAACGCAGAATAGTCACCGGGTCCTTGTAGGCAGAGAAGGAAGGTCAGCGTGGGTTTGTAGTCTTCGATGGATGTATAAGTGGCGTCACGCTTTGCTTGTATCTCACTAGCTACCGGACTTGCCTCAAGGATTGCATGCTGATGGACAAAGGAGGTGCATTATTCCCAGGGCTGGTGTTTCCTTTGGGCTGTGTGCATCGGAAACGCAATCAGGCAGTAGCGCTGGGCCAGTCATTGTAGTTCTTATCTGGCGTGCGGTATGGCCCATAGTAAACTGAACCACCTCGATCGTTCTTGGCAAATGGAACTCCTTTTCCGATGCGGGTGACCAGGTCCTGTACATTATCAGTCAATTTGTCACTCCTCGAAGGTGGTGCCGTACTGGGTTGTAGATGAACGGTCTTCCGATCTGAAGCAGATCGATCTTTCCTTCTTTGACCAGCTGATTAGCTTCTTCAATACCATAATCCTGGTTGACCATAAGCACCGTAGTGCTGCCAGGGAACTTGATCAAGCCGTCAAAGTCCAGGACCGGATCATAACCTGGCGGTAACAAAAATCCCTCTGGTCGGGAAGAACTGAGCTCAGTCTCAATACCTATATCGGCCCCACGTCGACAGATGGTTATGAAGCCGACTTTCCGCTCGACTAATGCTTTGATCAAATAGGTGTATGTCTCTTGCATTTCGTCGAGTGTGACCATCGAGTCGTTGAGGGTGTCGGTAGGACAGATTTTGACACCGATAAATTCAGGTCCACCAAAATCTTTGCTGACATCCTCGACAAGTTCTAAGATGAAGCGACAACGATTTTCGACAGCACCACCATAGGCGTCAGTTCGTTTGTTGGCGTGCCTGCAGCTGGAGTGTTAGCATCCCAAGGAAGAGGTCAGCCAATTACAACATCCTCCTTACGAGATCAGAAATTGATGTGGCAGGTAGCCGCTTCAATGAGTCAGTATGGACCAGGTTTAGGAGAGAGTCAGATGTTTACCCTGAACATGAAAGATCGATACCGTCGAAGCCAGCCTTCTTAGCCAGCAGGACCGATCGCCGATACATTTCTATAAGATCTCGTGGGTTCTCGATCGCCTTTACATTGTTGGTATGACCCTAGGTTTCTTGTTCAGTGGAGCTCATGCTGCAGGAGAAGAGCTCGAACCGGCATGCCAGGTAAATCGTGGTATCTACCGTCTTTAGCGGGAACAGAAGATGGTGCAAAGACAGGACGGCCTTTGTCCTTCATTATAGGCATCTGATCATTCTGGCACCGTCCTGTAACGATTCATGTTACACCAGCTGCGAACTTCATCTGGCTCGGAGGCCACATACCTACGTGCCATGCCTGGAAGAACATCAATGCTCCTTCCTTGTGGACCGCATCCACGACTATACGCCATGCTTCGGCATGTTCATTGGCGATCATGACAGGGGCATGCTTCCAGTCTGTACCGGCCCAGTCGACGAGGATGGCTTCGCTCACTATGATACCAGGACCGTCTCGAGCTCTATCAGCGTAGTACTTGACTTGAGCTGGGCCGGGCTTTAAAGAGTCGACGCATCGGTTCCGAGTCAACGCGGCCATGACAACCCGATTTCGCAACGTCAGGCCATTTCCGGTGGTTACAGATTCCAGGAGGGCTGCCATGGCAATGGTAGAGGAGTGTGCTTGCGCAGAATTGCACGACCTAGGCAGGCAGTCGATAAAGAGGTCCCAACCACCAAAGATTGCAAGAATTAGAGAGCATAATCTGGCAACGACCACATTTTGAACATATATGCCATGATACAAGAAGCATGAGTATTCCAGATTGGGATGCCAAACACTACGACGTGCTCCACCAGCTTTTAGCGTGTGGGTAAAGAGCCAATCTTTCTGTTCCAACACCGCTGGTCCGAAACCCGGACGAAGGCCAACCCGCGTAAGCCGGCGTCTTCTAACTTTATTAATGTCAAGAGGACCTAAATCTGGCACCTTTCCGAGTCCATTACGACCTCCTGGGAAATCTTTCACTACGTCTCCCGACCAAGTCCTCACGCGGCCGGGGTTCGCGATGAGATATCCAACAGCATGCGCTCAATGCCGGCAAGCCAAACGCCGATGTTTGCGCCACAATCCTAGCGAAGCCTGTATTTCGTGCCAACAAAGACGATTGACCTGTGAAGGAAAGCTGCAGACTCAGCTTGTGGGCCAACGACTCCTAGTACCGCGCTCATATGCCACTGACGCCTCCAGACCGTCCTCGGAACATGCTGAAAGTCAGCTGGGAGCGGGGCCAAAACTATCAACCGGTACAGCCATTGAGCTTGTTGATCTCTACCTGGACAAGTTTCATGGTAGACCCCACATTATCTTCCACCCGGCTACTCTTCGGTCATCGGTACGCGGCGGCACTCTCAACGAAGTCTTGTTATGCGCCATCTGCGCCATTGGATGCAAGTTCTCGGCAAATCCAGACACCCGTCGAAAAGGCTCAGGCTTGATAGCGGAATCGAAGCGTTTGCTGCAGGCGGACATCTCGAATATATGTCTCGAGAACATACAAGCCGGCATCTTGGTCACAACGCTGAGTGTCGGCCATGGCGATAGTGTATCAGCAGCACTATTCTTCCGTATGCTCCATTGTCCATGAGCCGTGAGAATGGTTATACGAGCCAGCTGCTAACAGCTAGTGTCAGGTATTGCCACCGCTATGGCTGAAATCATGGGTCTTGACTCTCCTGTTTCAGAAGGCTCTGTCTTGGATCGCGAGATAAGAGGACGGGTATGGTGGTCACTATACCTGAGTGATATGTGGTGCATGTGTGGGCAAGGCTTACACAGCCAGCTCAACGACGTCCAAGTGAAGATAGAGTTGCCAATCAACGACGAGACTTTTATGTCACTACACTCTGACCAAGTCCCCATCACCGGTCCGCTTGAAATTGGGATATGGGCACAGATTATGACACTGGTCCCGCTTTTTGGTCCAATTCACAACATCAATCTTCTGATCGCTAACGGTGAGCCTCACACCATCGAATTGGACCAACAGGTTGAGCAACTTGCCCAGAAGCTGGAATATTGGAAGAATGACTTGCCTCCGGATGCTCAAATGAGTCAGGAAAATCTCCATCAACAACAGAAAAGAGGCCTAGGTGGACTTTTGATCTCAATACACCTGGCATATCATCACTATTCAACACTCCTTTATTTTCGATATCTTGAAGCTCGGCGACCAGTATCTTCAAACGATCGTACATGCATGACACACTGTAAAGCCCACGCTTCAGCCTTCAGCTCCTTGTTGAGCTTGTCTCGACGATTGAAAGGTTGTGACGTGGTGCATCCTACTATTGGCCAGATGGCAACGGTTTCCTCTGCTGTCTTGGTTCATACCCTCCTCTTCGGAGACCTGAACGAACTTGAATCAGTGCGCCAGGAGCTCAATGCCAATTTCGAGGCGCTCACAGAACTCGCACACTACTGGCCCGCAACATCTACTATGGTATGTGCCATACAACGAAGTACGTTTCGCCGCACTATTCCCATACTAACAAGCACACAGATTGAAAGTCTAGTTGTCTTCCAGGATATGTGTCTCTTGTCAACGGAGTCGACGACACATAAAATGGACGGATGGATGTTAAGATTCTTGACAGAGCAGTCGATGGACATTGCGGCAAAGAAAATGCAGGTGAACTCTTCAAGCTTGAATGCAGGTCAAGAAAAGCCGTCGTCAAAAGCCAAGGACCTTGCGGAACAGGGGCGATATCAGAGTTTCCGACACCCACAAGTTCTCACGTAGGTGTTCTCAAATAAATAGTTGAAGTCGTCACATCGGTTCTCGAAAGTGTCTTCCCAGCCGAGAAAGTAGCAATACACTATCTTACCATCGCTCGACAACCGATTGATTCTGCGATGCTTTATAGAGACAATGATATGTCACCTGAGCACGTGGTTTTGCCTTCATTCACGGTTCCGAGTTGTGGATTCATTGTCGAACTATACGAGCTAGTCCACACTCTCGCCGGCACGAAGGGCGGCTTGGCGATATGTCACCGTTGTTGCTTGGCAGACAAGGCGTCGTCGTCGTTGCCTCTTTTTCCCCCTCCACTGTCGTACAAAAATTCATGTGGACCAACTGGACGTTTCTGACGACATTTTGCAGGATCGGCGCAGTGCATCAATATCTGGCCCGGCACGTGGGCACACGCCTTTGACAGACGAAGCCCAACAACACATTTATGCCATGATCAGGAGCCTAGACGGACTTCTTGTTCAGAGCCCAAGGGCTTATAGTTCTTCCATCCCTCCGGATACATCAATGTTCACGTTCCTTTGCTGAGACAATGACCCAAGCCAAATATGGAAAATAACCACTTCAGACTCGAAGAGCCTTTGCAATCATACACTTTACAAGCTCCTTCTTCCAGTCACTCATCCCAGATAAATGACAATAGAGCACAACCCCCGGATGGCGGGTACGGCTGGATTGTTCTAGCGTGTTGCTTCACGATCAACTGCTTCACCTGGGGCATCGTCGCTGTAAGTCTGAGTAGCATCCTTCCTCCACATATCTCCCAACGAGCGAGATGTAATTGCTAACCGGTATAGGCATATGGCGTTTATCTTTCCTATTACCTGACAACGAATGCTTTTCCACAGTCTCGGCCTTTAGACTTTGCTTTCATTGGGAGTCTAAACTTTGGAGTTGCTATGCTCTCTGCCCCGTTGATTACACGTCTGACGCGTACCGTCGGCATCAGACCTCCTATCTTTCTGGGAGCTTTCATATTTGGAGGGGCATTTGTGGCAGCGTCGTTTGCCTCTCGCATCTGGCATCTTTACCTCTCTCAAGGTGTCCTGGTCGGCTTAGGGGTGGGCTTCGCATATGTGCCTAGCATTGCCGTTCTATCACAGTGGTTTGCAAAGAAGAGGAGCCTTGCCAATGGGGTGAGTGCGGCTGGATCGGGCATCGGTGGTCTGGTCTTCTCTTTCGCCACCGGCTTCGCAATCGACCACCTAGGGACCGGGTGGACGTTACGTATCACTGGAATTTCTGGGATCGTAGCCATCTTTCTCGCAGCGGTCTTCATCAGGGACAGGAATGGCATCGTCATGCCCACACAACACCCTTTCGACCGAAAGCTTATACGCCGCCTCGATGTGCTCTTCCTCCTACTGTGGGCCTTCTTCAGTATGTTGGGATATATTGCACTCCTCTACTCGCTTTCAGACTTTGCACTCGCTATCGGCCTTTCCAGACGACAGGCAACACAGGTTACTGCTTTGCTGAATATGGGCACTGCGGTCGGGCGCCCCTTCATCGGTATCGCGAGTGATCGATTTGGACGGTTCAAGGTGGCCACAGGTCTGACTTTATTCTGCGGCCTGTCGTGCTTTATGATTTGGATACCAGCATCGACGTTCGGGGTAACAGTACTATTCGCAATCATAAGTGGAGCGATCCTGGGCGTCTTTTGGATGGTACGTTGACCGAACTGACAATAACTGTGAGAAACCTTGCAGTGCATGGACTGACAGCCTAGACCATCGCACCCCTCTGTGTTGAGGTTGCCGGGCTTCAAGAGCTCCCCTCGCTACTTTCGCTCACATGGTCGTCGATTGTTCTCCCATCCACCTGTAAGGCCTTTCTCCGCGAGCTCCATTGACCGTCAACTCAATACTCTACAGTTTCCGAAGTGATTGCGCTGTATTTGCGGCGGTCTGGTCATGGCAGTCCATACCTATTTACTCAGATCTTCTGCGGCCTGTGTTACGTATGCGCAAGCTTCTGTCTCTCGGTGGTCGGGGTGCTCTGTCAGCGGAGAGGAAAACTCGCCGAAAGTCTGCAGTAATAGGATCCTCAGGGGAATCTTGCAGTCTACGATGCAGGTATTGTGGAGTGTTAAGCTACATACCGCCATGTGACGCACTGGTCTGCCTCCTTCTATTTTCCCTTCGACCAGTGCTTGGAATCGTACTCGTCCATAAGGCAGGTATACTCGTTACCGGCACCAGCCCAACCACCAATTCCCTCGAGCAGTATAGCACTTATAATCCCCTCCGTCTTGGTGTCGTCCAGAAGGTCTTGAAACCATTCGGCCGCACGAGTGCCACGGCCTTTCGACGAACCTAAACACACAAGTCTATCAGCCAAGCTCATGGCCCGAAACTGTCCCAAACTCACCGCAGTACCATATGACGGTTTTGATGCTAGCTCTCTGGCATAGACTTAACAAGGTTGGCATAGAATAGTAAAGACTTTGTGCTGGCAGATTTATAGAGCCTCGGATCAGCCCTCCCTGGAAGAGCGATGAACATGTGCAAGAGAACGGCGGGAAAGACTTACTTCGTGATCGTTGCGACGCAAGTCAATCAGCAAAAAGTCGACCCCAGGCTTTTGGCCCATTTTTTACCCAGTCGAGCACCTCATTTCGTGTCACAACAGCCGGCTTGTCATTGCGAGGCTTCGGATATTTTTCGTACCAAGGAGTGGCTTCTGCAGCCATAACGTTGTCTGAAGTGCGTCGTAATAATGGCGAACTTTTACGGAACTAAAGATGCGCGAGAAGATCCTAGGATAATAACGCACCTCATAGAAACTTCTGAACGGGCCCGGGCGGAATGACACCTCTCAGAATTAATAATGTGCTGTTACTGTCTAGCACACTAACCATCGCCACCCCTGTCCGGCCGTGCCTTAGTCACTGGCCTATTCAGATTGGCTACGGAAAATGCACAAATTGGGACTTTCACGCTGCTTATACGGAGTTGCGCCCGAAGATCAATAAGTCAGGACCAGTGATCGTTATCCAACCACTACCTTCTCAGACTTCAATCTAGGCAGCGCAGACAGCGACCAAAATTTTCTGAAGATCAACATGAGCTCTTCTCACCAGGTGCTCAACCTTGAGCTAGCCCACAACTCTTCACAGCAACATGCACCTCTATCTCCCAATGCCGCAGACGTCGAAAAGGTTACGCCAGAAGAGCAAGTTCACCCGAAGAAATCGATTTATGCCGGTCTGGGATGGCTCGACCGGCTGCTCGTCCTCTGGATCTTGCTTGCAATAGTTGTGGGCATCTTACTTGGTAATTTCGTGAACGAAGTTGGACCGGCTCTTCAAAAGGGGAAATTTGTGGACGTGTCGATCCCGATCGGTAAGTCCACTGCACCGTATTCACTCGTCTCAAGGCCACACTGACTCTAGGACTTACACTACAGCCGTCGGACTGTTGGTGATGATGTACCCTATTCTCTGCAAAGTCAAGTACGAGACGCTGCACCGCGTTTTCGCTCACCGCCAAGTTTGGATACAACTTGGTTTTAGTATCGTGGCCAACTGGATTATTGCACCTCTTCTCATGGTATGTTCGACTCGAAACCATCTTTGTTGGTCCCTCGCTAATTGTAAAGCTGGGATTGGCCTGGGCTTTCCTGCCTGATGAGTCAGGCCTTCGAACTGGCCTAATCTTTGTCGGACTGGCGCGTTGCATTGCCATGGTAAGGACGGAGGTATTCGTGCGCTGCTATAATTTGGCTAACATGCTGTGGCACAGGTCTTAATCTGGACAGGCCTTGCAGGCGGGGACGAGGAGTACTGTGCCATTCTTGTGGCTGTCAACTCCATCCTGCAGATGGTCCTATATGCACCGTTGGCGATCCTGTTCGTTAATGTCATAAGCGGTGGTGGCGCGTCGCAGGTTTCCTACTCCACGGTCGCTAGAAGTGTCGGAGTCTTCCTCGGCATACCTCTGGGCGCTGCCATTGCCACACGCTTCATCCTCCGGGCTATCAACGCGAACTGGTACGAAACGAAATTCCTCAAGTGGATCGCGCCGTGGTCACTTCTCGGCCTCCTCTACACTATCTTGGTTCTGTTTGCATCTCAAGGGAAGCGAGTCGTCCATCAGATCGTCTCGGTTGTCCGGGTTGCGGCTCCACTGATCGTGTATTTCGTGATCATCTTCTTTCTGACTCTCATGATTACAAAGCGTCTGGGGTTCGGATACAAGCTAGCAACCACTCAAAGCTTCACCGCAGCCAGCAATAACTTTGAGTTGGCTATTGCAGTCGCCGTGGCGACCTTCGGCGCTGACAGCGATGAAGCACTGGCAACGACTGTCGGTCCTCTGATCGAAGTGCCGGTTCTGATTGCCTTGGTTTATCTTGTCAGATGGGTTGCCGGACGTTGGAACTGGAAAGACTAGCACGGATCATGATGATACACCGGAGCAATGTGTTCTTGGAACTACGGACTCCAGGAGCCGACCAAGATGCGAGATGGCTGAAATATCCGGCTCGCAGTCTGATAGACTATTTACCTAGATTGTACCTATGACCTCACTTACTAAACGAATGGCTTGAAAGCTCCTCCCTTTTCATTCTTCGTTGTCTAGATTGATCGATGTTGGTTCAACTGGCGCACAACTTGCGATCTTGAGTAACTCCCAGTAAGTTTCGTCCCACGAGTGACGTAGAAAAACTTAGCACAGTACTGTCAAAAAGGGGATCAGGCATTGGTAACGGCAACGGTGATGCGTTTTCGTGGCCCAACAACAGGGTGTCATTCCCTCGCTTCCATTGGATCTTAAGGGGCGTGGCTTGCACGATTTCACGAAAGTCCTGCCGGTGGCTGTCTGTCTCTATGGCGGAGGGGAATGACCTTAAGGTGCTTCGCCGAATCTCTGTAGGTCGCCGAGTTTGCCCTATTGTCATGCCAAAGCTGGGTGTTGGACTCCTATCAGACACCATATGCTATCCGACATCGGTAGGGATAAACACCTACCGTGGAGTCGATGCCTGTGACTATATTTCTCGTTTGCAAAAAGCCAGTGGTGATATAGAAGCCCTCGTGTATGCCTTCAACACCCGAGTTGTCTGTTCGTCAAAATCATTGGCAGAACTACCAGGCGCCACAAGCCATCGCCTTCTCAACGGTATTCTATATTCTAGGTGACTGGGCTCCCCGTATTCCTGACACCAACCGACCTCTACTACCTTAATCTTTGGGGAGCGCTTCCCGTTCACTGAAGCGATCGTTGAACAAGGCGAAATGGGATCGCATGATAACCGTATATTTGACGAACTCCTCAGCGCAGTCCACCAACCTATTCCTGTTGCCCCCTGGCATTAGTCTTGAACCGCCTTCATCCGCATCCTGGTCAGTAAACAAGGTGTAGGCCTTTGGAACCGACGACTGATTAGGGATCGCGAACATTCGCATCCATCTCCCAAGGACGCGAAGGTTGTTCACCGTATTGAAGGATTGTGAACCGCCAGAGACCATTGCCAATCCCAAAGTACGTCCCTGGGTTGGTCGCACCGAACCAGTACTTAGAGGGATCCAGTCGATTTGATTCTTGAAGACAGCGGTCAAGTTACCGTGTTGTTCAGGTGACACCCAAAAGTGCCCGTCACTCCATCGGCTGAGTTCGCGGAGTTCCTGCACCTTTGGATGACTATGCTGCTCGTCATCCTTCATGGGCAGATCTTTTGGGTCATAGATTCGCACATCACAGCCGAGTCGCCAAAGGATGCGTGAAATTTCAAATGCCAGAAGTTTGGAGTAAGACCTAGGGAGAATTAGCTTGTCACTCTTGGTAGAAGTCCAGATTTCTAACTCACCTCGAGCGAAGACTGCCGTACAGCACCAGGACTTTAACTCTCTCCCCCGTCAGTTTGAGGTCATTGTATGCCATTTCAGTCACTGTTGCAAGTTCCAGTCTGCTAATCCAGTCGTGCTCGGTGACGTTGTTAGGGAGAAGGAATGGCCGGTACCTAGATCGAATGGCTGGCTCGTCAAGTGATGGCGGTATTGAAAGTGATCGATACGCAAATTGAGTTTGTCGCTGTGGTCTTATCACCGCGCGCATAGACGCCGTATTATTAAGATCGCCGTTCGATGATTTTTCGGTAGTCTGAGTACTCGGAGAATCCTGCGCTTCGGCATAGGTTACAACATGTTGAGATATTGTGGCAGCGGGCATTGTATAATGTCGAGGCCTAAAAGGGCTCGCCGAACTAACACCCAACAAGGAGCTTTGGACACTGGCGGCTAGAACTGGTATCAGGGATAATAGTCTGGAATAGTGTGTCGTAGGAACACGGGCGGACCTGTTATTACTTCCCAACCTCATAATACAAGTGATGCAAAGAGGAAACCACGTCGGCGGTCGGTTTACGACGGTTTTTCTGTATTTATGCAGCCCGAGACCATTAGCCGGGAAGACTTTTGCCCTGGGTATACTTAGTCAGTCACCACAGGTGATTGGTCACCGCCACCATCAATAGGTCATCGTAGGGGCAAGCACGTGACGTAAGTGGGCCATCAGGCGCTGACTATAAGCTTCGTTGTTCGCCTTATCGGCGTATTTAGGATACTACGATATTACAATAAGAAGATACTACGAGGCCTATAACGAGGTAGTCCGATTAGGGCTTAACATAGGCCGGGAAAACCCAGCTATAAGGGTTCAATGGATTTGCCGTGATAGGCAGGTCGACCGAGTGTGCCAAATCACCATCGTGGCTAGGCCTGCCACTCTCTTTCATATGGCAACTCCGTGAATCTCACTGTTTGCGGGAGTAATACAGAGAACATAGCAACAGAACCTCTTAAGATTCCCAAGCCCAGAGTATTGTTCCAAAGCTCTCAGCATGACCACGCAAGACGTGCGACAGACAGTCCTGATCACAGGCTGTGCCCCAGGAGGCATCGGGCACTCCCTCGCCCTGGCATTCCACGCCCGTGGCCTCCGCGTCTTCGCCACGGCTCGCAGCACCGAACAACTATCCAACCTCTCACAGAAAGGCATCGAGACTCTATCCCTTATCGTCGACAACGACGAATCCATCCAATCATGCAAAGCCGCCGTCGAGAAATTGACCGCCGGTCGCGGTCTTGACTATCTTGGTAGGAACCTCCACTCCATCTCAAGTATATACCCTCCCGCCTAACACTATACTTGGAAGTCAACAACGCCGGTGTCTCCTACGTCATGCCAGCTCTAGACATCGACATGGCCGAAGCCCGCCGCATCTTCGACGTCAACCTCTTCGCCATCATGCGCATATGCCAAGTCTTCTGTCCGCTCCTAATTAAATCCAAAGGCACGATCGTCATGATAGGCAGTCTGGCCGGTGTCATTCCCTACGTCTTCGGCAGCGTGTACAACGCCTCGAAAGCAGCACTTCACGCATACGCCAACACTCTGCGCGTCGAATTGACTCCTCTGGACGTCAAAGTCATCACCATCGTGACTGGCGGCGTCAAGTCCAGGATCAATACGCATGTGACGCGCGTGCTACCTGAAGACAGCATCTACGCTCCCCTCGAAGAGGACTATCTGCGCCGTCAGGGCCATTCGCAGGAGGGAGCTATGTCGAACGAGGCTTATGCCGATAGTGTCGTCCGACAAGTCCTTCCTGGTGCTGGTCCGTGGCCCTGGCGATGGTTGCTTGCTGATGCACGAAGAAGGTGGATCTGGGAAGGCAATAAGAGTTGGCTGGTGTACTTCCTGTCTGGTGGTTGGACTTGGTCGGGCGTGTTTGACTGGTATCTCATCCGACTGTTTCAACTCTGGAAATTGAAATCTCCGAACACCAACAAAAGGGATTGAACGTGCGGGACGCTCGTATAAGTCCCCTAGGGGTTGGTGTGACGTGTAGAAGGCCTATTGAACGGTTGGGCCAGACAAGGACCATACCCTTGTGACGGACGGCTTTCTATCGAGCCCATGTCTCTTCTGAACAGCAAACAGGTCACAAGCAGACCCAGTATCGGCGAAACGATGTCTCGCTCAGTGGTTGCTGAGCCAATGCTTTGAGACCGACTCGAAGACGCCGCGTCATTCGATACTGGCACCGGCAAGGAGGTGAGCCGGCCTGGATATTGCAACGATCGGCATGGGACCCTGGTTCTCCAACACAGTATCTAGGAAGCCTCATCTCAGATTGATCACGGTAGCGGACTAGGCTGTTCTAGGGGCCAATTTCCAATTGGCGGTCAGATGGAGTATCGAGGTCTTAAGACTTTACGGGTTCACACTGCAATACATCTACATTTTCTGCCTCATAATGATACAGTCGTGTCATCTCGACACGTCACATTGGTCCATGCCGCTCCGCCATGCAAAGTAGTATAATTGTACACGGACGTGTATGTCAAACGATATCCTTTGAAACCACACAATACCCCATTATCTCGACCTTGACGGGGTGCTCAAGATAACGCCGCTGAAGCCTTCTGCTCCGGTTCATCATCCTGAGAACGCCGTACAGTACTGTCTGTTCCATTCAGGACTCCCTCGACTTGCGCACTTTGTTGTGCTTCTGGCGTATAGTTTGGTCCCTCTGAATCCTCGTTAGCCTGCATGACCATCTTTTCTGCTGCCACCACAATCTCATCATAATCATCGTCATCTTTCGCTTCAGTGGCAGATCTCTTGGTAGATGTCGACTTTGAGGATCCCTCGTCTTCGGGGTTGGCCATCTGCCGTGCCTCTTCTGCAATTCGCGCCTCCTCCGCATCAATCTCAGCACGGCGCTTTGCTCGATAGGTGGCCCAATACACATCGTCTGCACTGAGCATGGTAGTGATAGCATTGACCATCTTATTCCTGGTCCCAGGCCTGCTCAATATGTTGTTTATAAGGCGCCTCTGTGCCCATTTCCCATGTGCAAGTGGACTGGGAAGTGTCGTCAGGTCGGACCTATCATTTCCAGTGTCATTCGCTATTAGCTGACACCAAGAGTGTGTCATAAATCGATCCAAAGTCTTCTTCGCTTCTGTTAGAATCCGTGCAGTCTGGCTAGCGATGGCTGGGTTCATGCTATGAGCTTTCAGTTCAAGTCGAAGCCACTGGTTAAGCTCAACGACATTAGAAGCGCCCAGTATGGCGCTACGACTGAAGAGGAGAGCTACCAGTGGCGTTACCATAGTTGTATGTTCAAGCCAGGCCTCATCCTTTTCCGAATCATCGATGTTCCTTTTCCACGCATATGCCATTAGACGACCATGGCTCCTGTGTTTACGCCTGATTCTCCGTGTTGATCTCTTGTCTTCGTAGTTGATGCTGTTGCGTGATGTGTATCCTTCACTCGGTACGTCCAGCTCCCAACGAAGAGCCTCGGCGGACCAGGCAGCGATCTCGGCGCTAATGGTGTTGACAGCCAGAGCCTTGACTAAAACCATGTTGTCTTTGTTGTAGTTGACGTTTGCATGCAGAGTTTCGAAGATTGTGGCGCCAGTTCCAATTGGCACAGACGAAAAACCGAGCTTTGCAAGGACTTCGTGAATAGCTTTACTTGTCAAAATCATCTCCAGGTAGGAAGCATGTCGGATGGACCTGCTTTCGCGTAGCTTGTCCATCAAGGCGCTGTTGCCGCTTCGATAAGCCGCATGATATTCTCGAAATGCATCAATGAGTATCGGTAGGTCACTCTCAAAGTCTCGGTCATACAGTCGCTTGGTCTCTCGAATTGTACTGATACTGACCTCCCCATTGTAAATTAAGGGATTATTGAAATCATGGCATGCAAGGATCAGCATTGGTTCGAGACAGCCAAAGAGGACCCCAAGTAGCACCGCTTTAGCAGCTGAAGGAGGAATGCCCATCTGAGCGACAATCCGGCCAAGTTTAGTGATTCTCCCATCTGATATGGCTTCGAGGCTGGTTAGTTCTTTGTAGGCTGAATCGATAGCTGCCTCGCTGGGAGGGTCCATCATACCCCGCAGAAAGGCCCTGGGTCCTCCTGGATGGGGCTGTGGATAAGCCGACAAAAGAAGCACAATCTCTACGACGTTGGATACAGTAATTCGAGGTAGCGCCATCGCTCGAAAGGCTTCGTACCGTTCTTGAGAAAATAGTGCATAGTAATGTCCGTCACGGACACGTCCAGCCCGACCACGACGTTGGATCGAGTTGGTCCTGCTGATCCATTCATAAGGAAGGCTTCTCGTAAGGGTGAGAGGATCGAACACAGAAGTTCTTGCCTTGCCCGTATCCACGACATAGACAACTTCTGGCAGTGTAATTGAGGTCTCGGCGATATTCGTTGCCAATATGATTCTGCGGCAGCCGCGAGGAACTTTGTCGAAGACCATATCGTTGCTGTCTCGCAGGCTCGAATGGAGCTTGAAAAGCTTGAATCTGCTCTCATCTTGAAAGTCGAGGTCAAGGGGTTTGGTCCTGATCAGTTCATCGTAG
This sequence comes from Exophiala sideris, assembly GCA_000835395.1. Classification (NCBI taxonomy): domain Eukaryota; kingdom Fungi; phylum Ascomycota; class Eurotiomycetes; order Chaetothyriales; family Herpotrichiellaceae; genus Exophiala; species Exophiala sideris. The sequence goes on along the minus strand of KN846951.1, from coordinate 1,511,455 downwards.
ACAATGTCAATGTCCAACTTCCCCGGTAGAAATACTAGTACGTCGCCCTCCGCTTTCACAGAAGATATAAAAGCAACCACTGCAACGACAAGACCCAAGTAAGTGTTGGAGGGCGAGTCCAGCGATGTCACTGGGGCATCGACCCACCCTGGCTCTTGCTGGTGTTGCTCGTTTGTAAGCTTTCCCTGGTCTGACTGGGAGGATGTTTTCTCTCTGGCAATGGAAGCAAAGTGCAGTTCATTTTTGATGTAGCTTGCGCTGGATTTCCGACCTTTGCCTTGCAATAAAGGCTCCATTGTAGGATGCAACTCATTCTCATCTGAGAACTCTTTCAAAATATCAGGCAGATAATGTGTTTGCACAGTATGATTTCGGCCTTCGACTTCGAAACTTTCTGCGGAAAGCTGAGAACCCTCCTCAACTGGTTCGCGAAAATATTCGAGAAATCGGCCTGGATCGATTGTGGCACTCATAAGGACAACCTTGGGGTACGGCTGATGTCTCGCCTTCAGCGTAGAAATGGTTTTCCGAAGCAGTGACAACACCAAATCAATCTGAGCATCTCGTTCATGCACTTCGTCGATTATGATGTGTGAATGGGATTGGAGCATCTGCGGCCCGCCCGTGATCAAGCGGTGCATGAGAATGCCTATCGTGTAAAATGTGATGCTCGGAGTGCGCTTGGGGGACTCGTTGTCGTTGCGAATGAGGTAGCCGACATGGCTTCCCAGAGCCTCCCCACGCTCATACGCGACTCTTCGAGCGGCCGAGGTTGCAGCGATGCGTCGAGGTTGGGCACATATGATGCTAGTCGAGGGTCCGCGATGGAGCAACACTCTATCCGTAAGTATCAATTGAGGCACCTGGGTTGTCTTGCCGGAGCCTGTTTTTGCCAAAACAACAGTCACATCGTGCTTATCGATGGTTCTCAAAAGCGCGGAGCTGGTAGACCTGTCAGCCATCAGAGGCAGCTTCGCCCGGTTGCGCATTCTTTCCTCCATGAAAGGCTGGCTCATCTTACGTTGGAGGTCGTCTGCCATTTTACCTGCAAGCAGGGGAGGATCCAGCATCGCTTCCGCATTTGGCCGGTCTGTGACTGGGGTAGGTTCTTCGATGTGGGTGAGTTGAACGTTCGACTGTGGAACGCCGGCCTCCCGAGATATCTTGATGGCGTCGATGGCCGTCAGGATGTTCGATCGAGGCACTTCAACTACAAAGGCCCGGGATTGCCGAACCTTAGAGGTCGATGTTTGTCCTTCCTCTACATCGCCAGTCTCCAAAGCTACCAAGTCGGCTCTTTGTTGTTCCCCAGAGTCACTCACTTCTTGGAATGCCGCTGGAGGCTCTTGAGTTAGGCTTTCGACCGCACCCTCTACGTATAGTCCTTCACTTGCCACTGGTATTGCTAGAGGCCTTGTATGTGGTGGATCCTCTTCCAACAGACGCGGAAGCCCACTTCGCTCGTGAATCGGTTCTGTTGGTGAAGGCCCTGTATCAGCAGCAGCTGGAGTTGTGCCTCCATATCTGCGGACGTGTATTATAGGTTTGTTCAGGTTTTTTCGAGTTCGAAAGGATGCCTGCAGGATGCGGGTTGGGCTGTGGGTGTGATAGATGTCATGAGTAGCATTGCGATGATAAGCTCGCTCCCATCTCTGTGTCAGTTTAAGTCAGTGAAAGTGCACATGGCCCACAGAGGTTAAGGGCAAACAGGGCAGCTCATACCTGCACTACACTGCCAGTCCGGGTACGCATGGCGAGACCTTGAGATAGTCATTGTCGCGGCATATAAGATGATGGTGTTGATAGCCAAACGCATCAAGTAGTCCCAAATCCTCGACGAACAATGTGCATCCACCAGCTGTAGACACTCTCATAGAATGTGGTGAGTTGCGATTTAATGTCACAAGAAAATTGTAAGTTGCCTTTTTTGGAGAACAAACAGTTCAACCAATCAATGACGTTGTCGAAACGTCGCGTAAACGATTCGAAAACTATCTCCAAGTCTGACTCGGGAAGGACGGTCCTGGCCTTTTTTTAAACACCTGGAATAACCTCCGTTTAGGTCCCGACCGTGTCGCTGCGCTTCGTTATGACAGACCCTTCGCATGAGAATGGGGTGGCGGTTCGCTCACCCCCGCCAGTAGTCTACCAACCTGACTGAAGACCGCCATTGAGAGAGCCGCAATCAATCAGATGACAACAACGGCGAGGGGGAGCAGAGACTGCTCCTCTTTCGCGTTCACACACTATATACTGCAATGAAGAGTCTAATCGTTTTCAAAGACGTGATCCACAAATCCAATAACACTTACAGTCGTGATCTGGGAAATCTCGCTCTCAACCATCCCAGCAAAGTCTCGCCAAACTCGTTCGGTTTATCCAAATGTGCCCAATGTCCCGAATCTACCACGACCTTGGTACAATCTGGCAACAACCCCGCCTTGATACTATCATCACACAATTCAGGTCGACAGACAACATCTCGCGATCCGCCGAAGAACAAATGCGGCACCTTGACCACATAATTCTCCCGAGGAACCATCGCATGCGCCTTATCCTGTGTCCCAAACGCCGCGGCGCGGTAGTAGTTGAGCGGGCCTGCAAATCCACCGTTGGACATATGTCGGAGCCACCTCTGTCGTCCTTTCTCCGTGGCATACGACATCACGGGCTGGCGCTTATCCGCGACGAGGTACCTTCGGATCCCGTCCTCCGCAGCCAATGTATCCAGCCATGTCTTTGGCTCACCATGAACAGCAGTCCACATTGACTCGAGGTGCGAGTCTGTGATTTCCACGGCGTCAGGAGCAGTAAATAACTTCCAATACCACAGCATCCCGTAGCCGAAACGCTCGATGGAATACTTGAGCACCGTGTCGAGATCAAACGGTCGTGGTGAAGGAGCGGTATATGCCACAGAAAGCAAAACTAGGCCGCAAACCCGGTCCGGGTGGAAGTTGTAGAAGCGCTGAGCAACGGGACTACCCTATATTGCGGCGATGAGCACGCATCCTCAACGACAATTCCATTGTAAAGAAGTGAGAAGGGAAGACATACCCAATCATGACCCGTGCTTACGACCTGCTCGACACCTTCCGCATCCAAGATCTCCTTGATATCCTGCGCCATCAATTGGAAACTGTACGCTTCGTGATCCAGCGGCTTTGAAGTGCCCCCATATCCTAGACAATCAATGGCGATGACCCCATAGCCATTGGGCAATAAATAGTCGCGGACGACGTCGGAGAATTCATCAGGCGAGTCCGGGAAGCCATGGATGAGGAGGAGTGTTTGCTGGCTAGGTCTCGCCTGGCGAGCGTAGTATGTGTAGATCAAGCTTCGGGAGACATTGAGCTTCTTTTGTTGGAGCTGGTCCATATCCGCTCTTTATCCAATTACGCTATCTTGCAGGATGGACTCGGAAACAATGGTAGTAGGAAATGATATAACCAGTTCAGAGTCCGAGTGACATTGAGTTTACTAATCCCATTGGTGCTGGCCTATACGAGTACGTCGTTCTCAAGTGGTGCTGAGCTCGATATAAAATAGACCGAGGTTAAATCCGATCTTGGACAAGCCCAAGCCTCAATATTGAATCTCACCACTGGCATCAATTATCTCTTGTGAGTGCCACAACAGTACTTGTGCGTGGATCGCGCATACCGTTCCCGGGTGGAATGCCTCCAACATCTGAGGCAAAATGTCTCCATTTTGGTTCAGGAGACGCCGCGTCAACTTAATCTTCCTCTTTACTCGGCTCGTATGTGCTAAACACCATACCCTCCGGCACATCCTTCCACTGCCCAGTCTTCGGATCCAACAAAGTATCCTCGCAACTCTGCCACGTGCTCTTTATAAGCTCCGCATGCCGCTCACTTCTAGGCTTGATAACCGCCGGAAACGCTTCCGGCAACACGAAGAGTCCTTGTGTCAATTTATCGATATCCGGGGTAATCAGATTACCTTGGGCATCTTTCGCTTTCTGGAAATCAAACGCCCAGAGCATCCGCGCCATAGCCAGAAACAATGACCGTTCCGCAATATGCATCCCCTGGCATACCCGGCGCCCTGCACCAAACACGAAATGGTCTCGTTTGCTGACGTCGGAGTTCGTCGCACATTCAAATTCACTGAGGAAGTCGTGAGCGTACCGGCCTGGGTCGAAGCGCCTGGGGTCCGGATGTCGGCGCTCGTCCATATGAATAGCCCTGAGAAGAAAGCGTAAGCGTGCCACCCCTGAAAAGCCAGGTATGTGAAAACTTACCAGACATTCGAGATAATGCTCGAGCCAGCCGGAATCTTGTATCCCATGTACTCATCGTCCTTGATGACCGAGTGTGGCACTCCGAGGATGTTAGTTGGCATCCATCTCATGCTTTCCTTGACACAGCCACGGATATATTGCATGTTGGGTGCGTCTTCCATGGTGGGCATCCGATCCGGTCCCACCACCCGGTCGATCTCCTCTTGTGCTTTCCTTTGCACCTCCGGGAAGACGACCATGGCCTGGATGAAGCCTATTAGTGTAGCAGCCGTGGTGTCTGAGCCTGCCTCGAGTAATGACCCGCTGGTGTATCCGGCCAAATCATCCGAGAATTTCTCAGTTTCCTGTGCTTTGACGAGATCGACGCAGAAACATGGCTATAAGTATGTGTTTTTAGCTGGGGTTCGCTCAAGCGCTGGCTGATGGGCATGCTCACCTTGCCAGTCCCGTCCTTGATAGCCTTCTTTGCGTTTAACCAGTGACCGACATAGAGCTTTTTTTCCTCCTTGTGAAGCGCCTCTGCGTACCGATAGTTCGGCACCATGAATTTGGGGAGCTTCTGGAGGATGGGAAACAGATCAAGGACTTGCGCAGCAGCACTTCCAGTGACTTCTGCCCATTTCTCAAAACCCTGGTAGTATGTAAGTAGGTGCTTCACACCGCAACCGAGTGGCTACCACTGACATGAAACAGTTGCTGCAATTTGGGATCATTGATGTCTAGAGTTCGAAAGCCAAAGACCATTTGTGTTGTGAGCGAGTTGGTATATCGCCGCATGTGGTTGGCAAACTCATCAGGCTGATTGAGCAAACCAAGCAGCATGAATTTGTTTTCGAGATCTTGGTAAGGCACATAAGTGACTGCAGCTTTGATATTAAGTATGTTGTGGATCATCTTATGGATCATTCTCCAGGTCGGTCCGTATTGCTAGTCATGGTCAGAATCCGTAATGATGGGGACGTGATCGTGAAGGATTGACTGTACCATCAGAAGAACTCGCAACCCTCCACTTGCCAATGTCGAGCCGATAAACATGTCAGGCCTCGACGAATAGATGTTGCTTCGTTTGTCAAGGAGGTCTTTCACTGCCTCTGGCGAAGAGAGGACGATGAAGGTCTTCGTCCCAAGTATAACGGAGTACACGGGTCTGTGACTGTCATCAGACGGTGTCTCTAGCACCATGGGGAGGGATCGCCATACCCATATTCTTTGGCCCATTTTTGAAATTGAAGATGTCCGTCTCGAGCAGGCATCTATTTCCACACGAATATCAGTTGATGAGCATGAAGATAGGTATGTTTACGAGGACTACCGACCAGGTGAAGGTTGCCCAAAATGGGGATTGTTGGAGGTCCTGGAGGTAACCCTGCAGGTCGCCGGCCTGTCTGGAGCAATTTGACGACGAGAAAGACAACGATGGCTATGATAACCACCGTGGCTGCGGTTGAGACTGCCATGCTGGGCGATATAAGTCGTATAGAAGTGTAAGAAGCCACGCAGGGCAGTCGCAGCCACGACGCATGGGAGGTATGCCTTATATTTGGTCGACAACTGTTTGGCCCCCCGCTACGTCAAGGCCCCCGGACAAACCCCAGGTCCCTGTGGAAGCACTGCTCGGCTCCGCTCGAGCCATACGCTGGCCCACAAATTGACGGCAGCAAGAATTGAAAGTGGCTTTCACTCGATGATCGCGCTATCAGTGCATTTTGGCACGGTGCCAGGGGATATTATCATCCTTCGCCCAGGGTCGGCGGTTTGCTTATTGGACTGGTAAGCACCATGAAACTTACTATGCGGTTGGCCTTGGTGGTAGTTGGTTGGCATATGGTCCAACTGATCGAGATCAGTTCCAAGGTACCTCTGCCAGTAAATTTCAAGGCTGACAAAGATTATGCTGCGTCATCCCATAAATTAGCCATAGTTCGGCTCTCGCTTGTGACTCCAGGACAGCAGAACTAGGCCAACCAGCTGTGATACCAGTGTGCGGGGAAACCCTGTCCTCCATCTTCATACCCAGCGCGATTGGAACTCTAAGCTGTCCTGACCATCATGGGACGGCACCAGGGACACTTGGCAACCCATCATTTGAATGGGACCAACTCAGGGCAACGGGAAACGACAAGAGAGAGCTTGGGGGTTTCTCCGTATTTTGATACCATTCACTTATCTGGTGTTCCAAGACTTCCAGGTTGGTGATCGTCCCGTATCAAAGATTTGGTCGTCCATCGGTCGTTGATGCTCATATCGACAGCAGCTCAACACGTCTCCAGTCGCAGGTATTGTCCACAAAGAAACACACAGGACACTGTATTGTCCTGAAGTGTGAATCAGATGATTTTGAGTAGCCCGGACAAAAATTAAAGGTCTTCGTCCATAGACCGAATGAAGGTTACGCATATTTCCGAGCCAATTAGATCAATAAAGTTCCGACGAATCTATTCGTATGGACATATATACTATTGCCGAAATTTTCGTCAACAACCATTGACAAAGTCACGTGGCTACGTCATTTGTCGATTTAGCTCGTGAGTAACGTCTGTTATGGCGTCATTTCATTTTCTGACATTTTACAGAGTTGGGAGAGGTTGGTCCAAACTACCGTTCAAATGTCTTCTCAATCTAACGATAACTAGCGTCAGACGTTGGTCTTCCCAACCCTACGATGGTGTTCAGGTCTAACGAATCCTCAGTGAAGTTTACTTCGGTTCATAAATCTGAAGGTTTGTGTCCCATTGATTGACCTTCAATGCCTATATTGACTTCTCCCCAGGTCCTGTGTTCAATCCACATAATCGACATTGTTTTTGGTGTGCTTGGTCACTCTTTTTGCATGATGGCCCAGTGGCGGGTGTGTCTGACCTAGTCCGACAATCCTTCGATATGAGAATCAAAATGTCGCTTTTAGAACAAAGCTCATGCGAGGCTCTTTTCTACGGATGTTCCATAAGCAGCGCTATAAACTCCAGCTCACCATGCCCACATCATCTTGTGTGCGAGGACTCTTTCACCCAGCCTCTCGTACAGAAAACTATTGACCCAGCTATCGTTTGTCCGGCTCATACGCCCAAACACCGCGCCACCCTTCCAAGCCACAACCTGGGGATCGAGTTCTCGGGGTGGCCGCGATAGGAGAATGTCCTTGCTATAACCAGGCAATATGCCCTTGAGTGTATCTTCTAGATGTCCGGGCAATCCGGGAATAATGCTCGTGCCACCAGTAAGCATGATGCTGCTCAACAGATCGCTGGTCTTCTGCGCGGAGCCTCTAGCTGCGTGTGTGACGGACGTGACAATCGCATTGGGAAGCGGATAAATTGGTAGGATGTCGTCGCGCCGCTCGATACTGACGGGTTCCTCTTCCTCTTCTTCGGGTTTGGGCTTTTCTTGGACAACGGCGGCTTCACCGTCCTCAAGTTGAGGGGTGCCATCAAGTTGTCGTGCTGGAGAGCTAGCGGCGGATGGCTGAGGTGTCGCGTCCATCTCTTTGATGTTACTAAATGAGGGACGCCGAGAGTCGTTGGCAGGCTCTTCCTTTGTCCCATTAGTATGACCGTTTGTGATGCCATTCGCTTTTGCGGCCTTCTTGATTGTGGAATTGATGACTTCTTCGGGCGCAATGGAGGTGAGAATTTCGGCTTGCGCAGTGGAACTGGGGTCATTGGGCTTGCCATCGTATATGTCGTAAGACTTATCGACAAGCTTCCGCCGGCCGTTGAGCTTGCCAGCATCGTCAAAGATGATGGTTTTGAACATTCCCATAGGCGCAAGAATGACTTCGTCATATATTTTGAATGTGTATTTCCTGGTTTCCTGGGAGGGAGCTCGAAGGTGGAAGTCGTATAGCTGCACAGAAATGTCTGCTTCGGTCATCGTACAGAACTTCTGCTTGAGTTCTTCGGCAAGTTGGAAGTCGTAGCGTCTGTTCAGGTTGAGTTCTGCGTAGGGGAAGTGGTTGTATATAACCATCTTCACAAAGGCCTCTGTGATATCTCGTCCTCCGTACTTCAGGTTGACACGGGAGTTTTCGATAATCATTCCATCTTCAATACAGGAGACTGATGTCTTTTGTGCTCCAATATCGACTATACAACAGGTGGTGAAGCCCGCGCCGAAAGAGGAGGCCAAGCTCTCTTGGACAAAGCAGACCCGTCCAAAGCCAAAATCCGAGATGGCCATGTCGAGCAGAGTGGTCACATACGTTCTCTCGTAATAGTCGGGTATCACCACAACACAGCTGTACTGTGCCCGATCTCCACGAGTCTGAATCTTTACCTCCAACTGGGATGTGATTGCATCCTCGATAATGATTCGTATATCCTCGTACAGCAGCTGCTTCGAGGCATAATCGCGCTCGTTGAACCAACCCAGCCGAATAGGCCAAAATAGCTTGTAACGAGGCGTTGACTGATCGGGTATCCGTAGTGCAGCTCTTCCAGTAATGTAATCCGGAGGACGCTGTCCCGGCCCTGACGTCTCTGTCCAGTCGATTTGCATTGTGTCATTGTGCTCCGTTATGGTCTCGTATGTATTTCTCCTGTTATAGCTGGTGACCATATCCCTGGATTGGGGCAACACCTTCCTCTTGTTCATTCGCATTCTCAGCTTGAGATCATTGGACATGCCCGTGAACTTTTTCTGGAACTCGTCACCAAATCGTTTCTCGGGTTCGGAAGGAGGCAGTCCGTTGTCGAGTTTAGCTCTCTTTGGAGCTGGTTCGCCGTCCCCTTCTTCACTTTCTGCCTGAGGTGCTCGGCGTGCGATGACCATAGGGACTGTCTTCGGGAGGGCGTCGCTCGCAAGTCCAATCCTCAGATTTTGTGATCCAAGGTGGATAACGATGGTTTTAGCACCGCTTGCGGCCTCATCTTCAACTTCTTCCTCGCCCTCTTCCATTTCAATGTCTCCATCGGGTCCGACAGTCTTGCCCTGTGCCAGCGCTCGGTCTCTGTCCTTGGCTTGTTTGACCATTTTACTCCGAGCCTCCTCCTGTTGTGTTCGTACCGCGAGGATTTGTTCATCGCGTTTGAGGTAGTCTGTTTTTCAATGTCAGCCTGGACCATCGCAGCTATTGACACATTCATACCAGTATAATAGTTCTTCTGATTGATAGGTATGATCTGGGGCCACGATGTCAATTCCATATTGTTATCTGTTCTCTCGAGACCCTCCTCTCGAAGGAGGGCCTTGCCACTCTTTTTGCCAACCATATTGAATGCGCGGCGTGTATTTGACGAGACAACTTGCTAAGATCAAAGGCTGGTTACAGGTATGCGCTCGCAGGTGGTATTAGCCTTCCGAATTGACCATGTCGAAAATACCTGGAAGGATAATGGAATTCGAGTTCGTCTTATGCCACGGCGGCGTGGATTGCGCAGATGCGTCCGAGGTGAAAGGCTAGAGGGATCGCATCCGACTCCACGATTCTGTTGGTGTTGCGGCGCGTGGAGAATCTATTGACCAGGGCACGCAGGCTTGAGAGGCTTACCTAAACTTGCGCCTGCCAAGGAGGACCCCGAGCACCTACTGACAAGCTGATTTCCTCCTCCTGCGACACAATTATCCGCATATCTACAAGCTACCATGTATCAGCAACTTCTTACAATAGACTACAGTCTCAATCTGCCGCTTGACCCACCTTAGATTGCTGGATCAAGCAAGATCAAGCAAAGTGAGAAGCAATGGAAGAATGCAGGTGAGTCGCCAGAACTGGTTGTATCGGTCAGTCAAAACACTTCGATTCGGAGTCGCTGAAATCAGCCGTACCTCAGCAATGTTAAGCTAAGCGAGATCAATGGAGAGGAGGTGCTCCTGCCTGACCAATCTCACCGATATAGGTGACTAGCAAAGGCTTTCAACAGCACTTCAGTCCGGCAGATGTGGTTGCTCACATGGTCAGATTCTTGCTTGCGGTCAGGCTGAGCCCTGCGTCAATAGCTCTTATTTAGCGGGCAAACTACCTCGTATCCCTTCGAGACATCAGGTGTGCAGACTTTCAGCACGCGATTGGTGTCCAGGGGCCCTGCTTCCAGGAACCGCGAGATTGTATGCAAGGAGAACGACCGTCGTGCCAATCTTTCCTGATGTGGCCCCTACTGCCCATATATTCTGGGAATTTTGGGCTGGGCCGGACGATATGGGGCGTCCTTTTGTTCAGCCTTGTTGCAGAAGAAGTCGATATGAACAATTCGATTCTGTCACCATTTCAGTTGTATGACCACGGGACATTTGAGCAACACCATCACCCATACCATGCAAGCACATCTGGATATGTTTCCTTCTACAGCGATGCTGTGTGCGACGGCACTGTGTGTACTATAGGGAGGCATGGGTGGTCAACACCACGAGCCATGTCACTTAGGTGTAAGTTTGGCGCCACACATGTCTGGAGAACGCTAGGAGCTGCCACTAGCCAATTCCCCTGTCTCGAGGCCGGCCCCATGCTAAGACATATCGTCGATTCGCTTATCTACACGAACTCCGTGCGGCCGAAAGCATTCATCATGGAGGGTCGGATACATGGTCCTGGAGGACGTGGGCTGCAGGCGAGTACCGTCCACCATCAGCACGGTGAAGGTGAACGTACAACATAAGGAGCCCACCTCGCCGCAGCCGCATCCGCATGATCCCATTCTTCGTTCTCACTGAAATTGAAAACCTTACCTGCCTCCACCACTGTACGCAGGATCACTTTTCGACGAACACAGCGTCTGCAGAAGCACTCATCTACTCAGAAGCCAGAAACCGATCATCTCAACAAGAATGGCTTTCAAGGAGATCTTTCACTTTGACGAGGAAGCATACAAACAAAAAGTGCATTGCTTTCCGAACGCGAAATCCTATCAAGAGCTTGCTCAGCGAGAAGTGTGCAAACGGCGACGCATCTACTCGACGGGAGTCAAAATCGTTTGTTGTAGCTTGCTTCTCCTCCCTACGTGCGGTGGCACTGGCTTCGGCCTCTTCCTCGGGTTTCGACAACGATCCATTGCTAAAAAGAAGTTTCACCATGTTGTCGAGGCAATGAGAGCTCATGGGTTTGCTCTCCCAGAGCCGAAAAGGCGAGACAAGCTTGTTCCTCTTGCCATCAACATATTCATCTATTCGCTCTCGCTGGGTCTGATGTTTGGCCTTGAGGATGCTGGCCTCATTGCGACCGATGAGATGGCAGCATACGGGGTGCAGAGCACAGGAAACATTGTCGATCCAACGTTCCTCGGTGAAGCTCAGCAGTTCGTCGTCAACCCGGCTGATTTCATGCACGGCGTGATTCATGGTGCCGATACTCAAGTTTCAGAGCTCCATGGGCTAGCCACTCCGAATGAGACGATGATCCAGCATGTCATGGACCAACATCTTGAGCAACCGATCTCGGAGACCAGTTATCAATATATGTCTGGCGAGACTGCTGGCTATCAATTCGCACCGCACGTCGAACGCCTTGCCACGGTTACTCTTGCCTCCCAAGGCTTGGAAGCAATTACCAAGCCTGGCATCACTCATCAGTTCAACCGCAAACCTGTCGCCACGAAGAGAATGACTATTGTGACAGAGACTGCCATTCCCACGGATGGGAACAAGATGGTCTATTGAATCAGCACATCTCATTTTGATCGTTTGGTTGAGAAGCTCTTCTTCCTTTTCCTGTTTGAGTCTGTTACAAACGTGTAATGAAGTCGATGTCAATTTTTAGTCCTACCAAGCAATGTGAAGTCTACTATTCATACCTATGCAAGTTGGATATGTTTAAATATTGTAACCGAGAGAAGGGGCTCAACGCAACCGAGTTTCTACTTTCTCAACCTAACTGTTCCTTCGCGTAGCACCCAATGCGATCTGACCTCAAAGATATTCCACCTCCCTCAAGGAGGTATTTCCATTACATTGCTCTCCTGTCACCAAATAGTCGCCCAATGGCGAGGCAAAGGATGGCTTGCATCTAAAGCGGCGCAAGTCAAATGCTCGCGCGAGCTCGGGGGGAGTTTAGCCGGCCTAAAAGTGCCAAGTAGCGGCTTGTCTTTGATATCCGATGACCGTAAACATAACACTTCACGAGATTTCATCATCCCTGCTACCATTCACTTGAGCTTTCAGACCATAGAGCATCCTCGCCTGCCTTATTGCAAAGCCCCGTAAGGCACAAGCTCTGGGGTGAAGACATTGTCCCACAGCAAGCGGCGGCATGATTCTGTGACCGCTCGTGTGCTTATTACGTCCCATTCCGCCTACAGCCGATCCATCCTCGCAACCACAATGGGTCTCTCGATATCAAAGTACTTTTCAACCCTAATATGGGGCAAAAAGGACATTCGGATACTGATCCTCGGTCTCGTATGTGCAACCCTCGAGCTCCACAAGGCATGTCTGACCGGCAATGACTAGGATAACGCCGGCAAGACGACACTACTATACAGATTGAAGGTTGGTCACGACGATGCCGGACACTAATTTCGCCATTCTGACTGAGGCAGATCGGCGAAGTGGTAACAACGACGCCGACCATTGGTTTCAACGTCGAGTTTGTCTTGCCCCCGAGGTCTGTTGGGGGACCTGTCTAACTTTCTGGAACAGGTCGGTCCAATACGGCAATTTGAATTTCGATGTCTGGGATCTTGGTGGACAAACCTCCATACGACCGTATTGGCGGTCATACTATGCCAACACTGCGGCAGTGATCTTCGTGATCGACTCGACAGATATCGAACGGTTAGAGACCGCCGCCGACGAACTCAAGTCGATGTTGAACGAGGAAGAACTCAAAGATGCATCTTTGTTAGTATTTGCGAACAAGCAGGATCAAGTATGTCACGCATCGACTGCCGCAGAAAAGCCGCTAATGGTTGTAGCCCGGAGCCCAAGGTGCCGGTGAGATTTCAGAAGCCTTGAAGTTGGGTGAACTCAGAGATCGGAATTGGAGTATTGTTGCATGCTCGGTCATTGATGGCAAGGGCATCAATGAAGGCATGGACTGGCTCTCGTAAGTGTGATTGTTTCCGGGATCTCCCTAGGATGTGCTGACCGTAGTTTCAGTCAAACCGTACAGTCTGAATCATGAAGTTCTGTCATTATATACCCTGCATTATGTGGCGCTCTACAACCAGGCTGTACACCATGCTATATTGTCCAAAGAAGCGCCGTCCACATGAGATTTAACGGTGACTGGCTCCCTCTGCCTTTTGTGATGTTAGTCTCGCTTTCTGCCAAAGCATACAGCCTTATAGCATTGGCCAAGGTGATTGGTCTTTCGGGCCACATACCAATTTCGCAGTAAAGTATCGTGCATCAATGTCCTTGCCCTGAAAAGTCGAATGGAGAGGAAGAGGCCATTGATATGTCAAATGTATACCTAAGTAAGTTCGCACATATGTAGAGAGAATGTGCATGTCAAAGTTGCCGTTGGAATCGTGGGCAGCAAGCGAAATGCGGAGTGCATTGACCGACTCCGCCGACACTTTGTCTTGTTGCACAGCTACAAATCACCGACAACTCAAGGCCTTTATGACATCCCACTTCTGACTCTGAGTGTATTCGCTGTATCACCAGTCCGGACTTACATCCTTTCCACTTCCCCTTAGATGCACTAAGAAGAATCTACAACACTATCCATCCTGGCTCGACCAAAGTCCCTTGTCATCCTCATCACCTCCGCCGCACTCTTCTCCATCATCTTCCTCGTCATCCTGGCTCCCTTTCGCGCTCCTGCCAGGCTAGGTTCTATTCTGAGCCAACTTCGGCCCTTCAAGCCGACTACCTCCTCTACGAGTCCATTCAGACCAGTAACAACCTCCGCCATGAGTGCAGGAAAGTTTCGCAAGCCTCCGCAGGCACCTCCGAGTTTCACAGCCACTCCCGAATCGGTCGTAAAGGACACCAAGGAGATGCTGGCAGAGTCCAAGAAAATCACGGACGATATAGTAGCACAGATATCCCAGAAAGACGCAACTTTCAAGAATGTCGTCCTGCCTATGGCCGTGGACGAGAATCGGCAAACGTTGAAGGCACATATCCTCGGTTTCTACCAGTCAGTCTCTACAGACCAAGGGCTACGGGATGCATCGACCGAAGCTGAGAAGCTTATGGACGATTTTGGCATTGAGGCTGCTATGCGGGAGGACGTCTTCCAGCTGGTGGATGCCGCTCTCAAGAGAGACGAGAAGTTAGATCCCGAATCGCAAAGACTGCTTGAGAAGGAACACAAGGGCTTTGTGCGCAACGGCCTCAACATACCCGCCGGCCCAAAGCGCGATCGATTCAAGGAGATCAAGAAGCGGCTCAGCCAGCTGGGTATTGCCTTTTCCAAGAACCTCAATGAAGAGAAAGGCGGGATATGGTTCACTGCTGCAGAATTGGACGGTGTGCCCGAGGATGTCTTGTCACTACTGAAGAAGGAGGATGATAAGTACTTCCTGACGTTCAAATATCCCGACCTCTTTCCTACTCTCAAGTATGCGACCAATTCCGCCACTCGGCAGAAGGTTTTCATTGCCAACGAGAACAAGTGCAATCAGAATGCGCCTTTATTCCGAGAAGCCATTATCCTCCGAGATGAAGCTGCTCGGCTACTCGGATACCCCAACCACGCTGCTTTCCGGATTGAGGACAAGATGGCCAAAACACCAAAGACCGTAGACGACTTTCTTGGTGATCTTCGTCAGAGACTGAGCCAGGGTGGCCTGGATGAAATCGAGACTCTGAAGAAGTTAAAAGAAGATGACCTGAAATCCAAAGGCGAAAGCTTCGATGGACGGTATTACCTTTGGGACCACCGTTTCTACGATAGAGTGATGGAGGAAAAGGACTATCAACTCGACCAGCAACTGATTGCGGAGTATTTCCCTCTGCAGACCACTATCAAGGGAATGCTTGAGATCTTCGAACAGATATTTGGATTGGCTTTCGTCGAGATCGTGGGCGAGGACCGAGACGCTGTGTCACCGTCGGGCAAAGGCAATGACATTGTCTGGCACGAAGAGGTACAAGTATTCAGTGTCTGGGACGATGAAGCGGAGGGTGGTGGCTTCGTTGGCTATCTGTACCTGGACTTGTTCCCTCGTACCGGCAAATACGGCCACGCTGCCAACTTCAACCTCCAACCGGGCTTTATCCAAGAAAATGGAACAAGAAGATATCCAGCAACAGCACTTGTTTGCAATTTCTCAAAACCAACGGCCAAGAAGCCCAGTCTTCTCAAGCACGACGAGGTCACCACCTTGTTCCATGAACTCGGCCACGGCATCCACGATCTGGTATCAAGAACCACTTACTCGCGATTCCACGGTACAAATACAGTCCGTGACTTTGTAGAAGCGCCAAGCCAAATGCTTGAGAACTGGTGCTGGACGCCGTCTCAGCTGAAAGCATTGAGCCGACACTATTCGACCTTGTCTTCAGACTATTACAATTCGTGGCAAGAAAGCTCCGGCTCGAAGGGCGAAAAGCCCGAAGAACGCATTCCGGACGATCTCATCCAGAAATTGATCAAGACCAAAAACCTGAACGGAGCTTTGTTCAACCTTCGCCAACTGCATTTCGGTATCTTTGACATGACCATTCACGAGCCCAAGGACCATGCCAGTCTCGAAAAGATGAATATCTCCGAGACATATAACGCACTCAGAAAAGATATCAGCAAAATCGACGGACCGGAAGTGCTTGGTGAAGGAAACGGTTGGGGTAACGGTCAAGCCACGTTTGGCCACTTGATGGGTGGTTACGATGCTGGTAAGTTTATGCTATCTGCCTGTTGACTCTCATGCTGATTTGTGTTTGTAGGCTATTATGGCTACCTCAGTTCCCAAGTATATTCGACCGACATGTTTTACACAGTCTTCAAGAAGGACCCGATGGATCCCAAAGAAGGTCGCCGATATAGGCACACCGTGCTTGAGAGAGGAGGCAGTCAAGACGAGATGCAGACTTTGATCGACTTCTTGGGCCGAGAACCCAAGACAGACGCTTTCTACGAGGAGTTGGGTCTGACTAAGGGCACGCAGTCTGGCGCGGGTACGACGTGATGACAGCAATTATCCATCTGTATATACCTTCCGTGGTCGCATCACTGATCGCATGTACATATACATACTTTCTCGGCTCGGATAGAAATACCACCAGATGCAGCAGGTGCAAATGAACAAGACCTCTTCTAGGAAACTAGTAGTACAATTCCCGCCCGCCTATATCCGTACATAAGGTATGTTACATAATGAAACAAGAGATGTGTTACCTAGCAGTGTTATACGAGACTAAGTGTCCCCACCATGCTTGTATCCCTTCATGGCCATGCCAGCAGTTCTTGTTCCGCAAACAGATCACAGCCTCGACAGCATTCCAGGGGCAACTCGCCACTGGACACTCCCAATTCTTTCCTGCTCCTCCAACGCCGACATCCACGTGCTAGGCGGTGCACTCAATACCTGCCCTGCCCCTCGACATTGTACTTTCCATACTTGTCAATGCTCACACGTGCGCCGGCCGGCGCCAAAATCCCCTTACTCTGATCCCTGAGAGGGAAACCCCCCTGGCGTGCCCACTCATCTTCCATCTCAAGCCTCTTCTTACTCTTAGGCTTTCCTTGCTTGATCCGCAATTTCTCAAAGAACACATACGCGGCGTAAAATGCCGTGGACTCAGCACCCTTTCCTGGCCCTTTGTTACCCAGGAACCGTGAGAGTCCCTGGGCAGCGGTATGGCGCGAACTGTCCTCGCCAAGGGCGCGATTGACCTCGCGGACGAAACTGGCGTTGGTGGCGTGAGGAGTGTCGCGCAGGTACTTGTTGATTTTGGTGCGGGTGTCGTCGCAGGTGTCGTAGACGGGGACACTGTCGTTTTCTTCGCCAGGCAGATGGATGCCGGATACGTCGTTGCGCGCCTCGATCTCGGCTTGTTCTTCTTTCTTGGACTTGGTTTTGCTCTTCTTGTCGTCGGTCTTGCCGTTGGTGTCGCTGGTCTTGTTCGCGCTCTTACTTTTCTCGGCGGTGTCGGTCTTGGCTTTCTTCTGGCGCGGCATTTTCAGGCCAGCGAGTTCGCGACGTTTGAAAAAAATCATGGGCTGCGGTATATGTGTCGCTTTCTGCACCTTTTTGCCCATTCTGACCCAAGAATCGAGAGTACGAGTTCGCGGAGATTCCGAGTTTGTCTTGGAATTCGCCGACTTTCATCTCACCACTGTTGACGAACTGGCGAATCTTGGCGCGGATTTGGTTTGGAGTCCATTCCTACAGGTAAGGTCAGACGAGTTGGGCTTTTAGATAGATTGGCCATGAGGGTCCCCAGAGTGAGGCCTGTGAGAGTGCCTTCCCCGTCTACTGTGACGCAGATCCGGGGTATTCGACGCGGAGAAATCACAGTACGTGGGAATTCAGGTAGGAAGAAAGAATGGTGACAAAAGCGCAAGAGAAAGACGACTTACAATGAGCATAGGATCTGGGAGCTCAATATCGTCGGGATTGATGGCGGGTTCATCGCTCTTGCGTTTCTTGCCGCTCTTTGGCTTGTCATCTGTGCTCTGCTAGGCTTGTCAGTGACCTACGCCGTGAAGAAACAGCAGAGAATGACGCATACCTTAACACCACTTTTGGCGGGTATGTTGGCGCTCCGCTCTCCAAGAGGTCTTGCTCCAGACATGTTGATGGAATCAGATAGATTAGCAAGACTCATGGCGACGTTGGCGAAAGGGTCTGGGTGAGAGGCCTGTATGGGTGCGAAGTGAGCGAGAGACGTGGGAAAAGCCATAAGGAAAGAATGAGAAAGTAAGCCTGGATGGCGCAAGTAAGCAGTCGGCTATATAGCAAGGCAATAGAAGTTGTCGATCACAAAGTACAAGGAATCGCTGGGAGGAAACCTGGAGTGAAGCATCCAGAGCGAAGCCTGCGACGTCATATGAAGCGCGTTAAGTCAACAAACTAGCGGATAGCGTGTTCACAGGGGATGCGCGATCACGTGCACGAACTTGTAGGCGGAAGGATTGTACAAAAGTACTCCTCTCAACAGTCCCTCCCTCTGATCGCCAGAGACCTCACCTCATGGGAGCATAAGATGGCAAGTAGACAGGGCCTGTCTCTGCCAGGACTGAAATATCGCGAAGAGGCTTATGATTGGGACTGGAACAGTTGGCGATCTTAACCGGCCACTTTTGCTGAAAAATCTCTTACGCATAGTGAGCCACGATGAGTGTCTTGAAAAACTGCCTGAAAGGTACTCGCGGCATTGTGCAGCACTTTTCAATGTTCCCAAATGGCCACAATTGACAACGATGCTTATCGAGATCGATACTCTAGGGTATGGCGTAAGCACCGTCGGTCGTTGTAGAGCGTTGGAGAGCGGGTGACCGTAGATCCCTTACCTTCCGTTCTAGGCGGAGCACGCAATTCTGAACCAGAAGAACGCAACCTTCACCCCTCATCCAATCGACGTCGTTTGGTGTCGTGATGCTCGCAATTCCCTTGCATGATCGAGAATACATGTTGGTCCACGGAGAAGTCCCTGTGGGGTTTGTAGAATTGCGCAACCAGACGATGTCGGCATTGCGCCTCTGGATTGCACGGTCATTGTGCCGCATAGCCAGCATCTGATATAAAACCAATTCTCACCTCATATTGTGTCTTGGCTCCTCAGTAGTAATCTTTTCTCAAACCAGACATCAAAATGGCTACAGCATCAGCACAGGTTCCTGTCACCCTCAAAGGCGGCGTGGGTGCTTACAAGGAATTGAACACAAGCAACGTCATAATCGAGAATGAATTGAACGGGACTGAAAAATTTGGAGCGGCATCATATCCCAGGTAGGACAACTCGGACTCACAAGTCTGATTGCTGGATTCTGGATCTGACTAGACATGCAGCTATTTGCCCGTATGGGACAACGAGAAGGGAGAGAAGTGAGTTCGCCACTGTTTTGTGATCTCCATATTCCTATTCCGAAAATCTGCCGATATTGTGATAGGACCACGAATACTGACCAGCATGACCAAATCAGGTACGCCCCTCTCGAACCATTTGAGCATTACGAGCATGGTAAAGACGCCGACCCGACTTTCAAGAACCTCCTCGGAGAAGGAAGCCACATCGAGGACATAACAGCCTCTATTGGTGCCGAAGTCACAGGTGTCCAGCTGTCTAAACTCAACAACAAGGGCAAGGATGAACTGGCTTTGTTGGTAGCGCAGAAGAAGGTCGTCGCTTTCAGAGACCAGGACTTCGCCTCCCTTCCCATTGAGAAAGCTTTGGAGTTTGGCCGTTACTTCGGTCGCCTGCACATTCATCCCGCCAGTGGCGCACCCAAGGGATATCCCGAAGTGCATCTTGTCCACCGCGGCGCCGACGACAAATCGTTCCTCGACTTCTTCGACAACAGAACCAACTCCGTCGCCTGGCACAGTGATGTCACATATGAGAACCAGCCACCTGGAACCACATTCCTGTACGCTTTGGACGTGCCTTCGTCAGGTGGCGATACTTTGTTCGTCAACCAAGTGAAGGCCTACGAAAGACTTTCTCCAGCCTTCCGGGAACGTCTCGCCGGACTGCAAGCTGTGCATTCGGGTTATGAACAGGCCACTGCCGCCATCAACCGAGGCAGCGGCGTTAGACGAGACCCTGTCTCGTAAGTTTCGCCATTCGCTTTGACAAGAATCGTGCTGACCGTAAACAGTTCCATCCACCCTCTTGTCAGAACCCACCCGGCAACCGGCGAAAAAGCATTGTATGTGAACCCACAATTTACTCGATACATTGTTGGCTTCAAGCAAGAGGAGAGCGACTATCTTCTCAAGTTCTTGTATGACCATATCGCCCTGTCGCAAGATCTTCAGGCCAGAGTGAGATGGAGGCCGAACACCGTTGTCGTTTGGGATAACCGTGTGACGGCACACTCTGCCCTAATTGACTGGCAAGATGGACAACGCCGACACATTGCACGCATCACTCCCCAGGCCGAGCGTCCGACGGAGTAGATTCTGGAGTCAGCATGGATGCGATATGAACATCTGACGCGGTTCGGGGGAAACACGATTTACCTGCAACTTGTCAGTAGCTTCGATAATCATTTTAAACCAAGATCATTCGCCATAGATGCATTCATTTTGGAGGTCTGACTTCCGTGTCGACTTTATGCCCTATCACGCCTAACTCCAGGACATGCTCGCATGTTGATAATACAATGCTGCAATTGAAGCGGCGGAGCCATCTAATCACCCTCCAGTCTTGCAACCACGGTGCTCATCTCTTCATCCCCATAGATTCTGAAACCAGCTTCGCGAGTGACACTGGCTAGTTGTACGTTCTTCGAGTCCAGTTTCTCCTCCATGACCTGCTTCAATGTCTTGAGCACCAGTGTCTCCGCCTCTTCTAGCGTCAATGATCGGTGATATTCGGATTGTAGTTCTGCTTGAGCTCCTTCGCTGCCAGAGCCTATCGCTTTCGCATCATAACGGTAGAACGTCCCCGAAGGTTCGGCATGATACCTGGAATATGTCAGTATACTGTTTGCCTGAAATTCAACCCTGCTCACAGTTGTGGTCCTTCGTCCTCATCCCAACCAGCAATCAGCAACGCAACGCCAAATGGCCGACTCATTATTGACTCTTCACCCTGTGCTCCTTCGCCAAACCGCAAGGCCAGGTCACAGATAGCTTGCGTACAGCTTTCTACTCCGAGTTTCTCATTGTAATTGAAGGCGTGATTCTGTGATTCGACACGGGCATGTTCGATCATACTTCGGGCATCGGCTTGAAGACCTGACATGGCGCAGCCAATGTGCTTGTCAATCTCGACGATCTTTTCTATGCTGGATGACACTAGTAATGGGGATGTGACGCGCTTTTCGACACCAAGGAGGACGCCATGAGACGTAGCGACCTGCAGGCATGAGTAACAGTATGATGGTGGAGGCAGAACGAACGTACTCCGATGGCTGTTGAACCAAGTTTGATGGCTTCTAACGAGTATTCGACCTGGAATAGACGTCCTTCCGGCGAGAAGGTACTGCAAGAGTCAGTCACAGCGTTCCAGAGTCGTCGCAGACTTCAGCTCACTTGATCCCTCGATCTGTGTCATGGTTAGCATTGAGTTAGATTGTGGTGCAAGACCGGTACTTACCATACTCTGACCGAGCAATAAACATCTTTTAGGTAGGCGTTCCGAGAGACAGCGCGTACAAGTTCTGGAAAGGTAGGTCAACCAAGTAAGAGTCTGTGTACTGCGATCACAAAACGCGAGGAATTGTGCTTGAAGTTGTTGAATGCCGCAATTGCGAACAGGCAAGCTCATGCATGCGCAATCCAGTGATGGTCCGCCGCAGGACGGATACGGAGTGACTTAGCCGCCAAGAGAGGAAGCTCACGTGCCGTGTACATAATACCAGCTGCTAATATCCGCAGATTTCCCCCACCTACAAAGCACTACATTGGCCAACGACCTGCCTGTTACAGATATATAACGTAACGGACCTTATCTGATGTCTCAATCGTGACAGCATAGCGATCCAGCTGTTTGCTATGACCTGATTAATGTATCCTGGACCTTGCTAACGAAAGATTATTATTACAACGTAGACCATTTGAAGAGAACTGACATTTTGGCCACTGCCACTACCCTGGAGACATCACTCAGTTATGCCGAGCAAGTGGGAAGAACTCGCAGCAGACAAGCGAGACCGTCTCGCGAAGACGATCCCATCAGAATGGAAGCTGCAGACCCTGCCCGATACAAGTTCAGCATTTGACTATCTCAAAACCACCGGGGTGCTCTCCTCCCAAGAGCTCGAAATCACCGAGTCGTCGGCAACAGATCTTGTCGCCGACCTAGCCTCAGGAAAGCGTAAGTCGGTTGACGTAACGACGGCCTTTTGCAAGAGGGCTGCTTATGCACAACAACTGGTGAGCCCTTATTCTCTATGAAAGGATTGTCAACATGCACGGACACTTACCCAGCTCTATCGTGACACAGACGAACTGCATGTTGGAATTCTTCCCCGAGGCGGCTATTGCACAAGCGAAGGAACTCGATGCATACTATGAACAAAACAAAAAGCCCGTAGGGCCGCTGCACGGCCTCCCTATCTCACTCAAAGATCAATTGCGAGTCAAGGTGAGCTATAACTCCCTCCCCTTCTTACCGCGGAGCTGAACTCGAGCTCACGATAACCGTGTCTAGGGCTACGAGACAAGCATGGGTTACATTTCTTGGTTAGGAAAATACGACAAAGAGGATTCCGTCCTCACACTTTTACTCCGCAAAGCTGGCGCCGTTTTCTACACGAAAACCAGTGTGCCCCAGACGTTGATGGTTTGTGAGACTGTCAACAACATTGTTGGTCGAACAGTCAATCCCCGCAATAAGGCCTGGTCCTGTGGTGGCAGCTCTGGCGGGGAAGGTGCAATGATTGGCGCACGTGGTGGAATCATCGGCGTCGGAACCGATATTGGTGGCTCAATCAGAATTCCTTCGGCCTTTAACTTCTTATATGGTATTCGCCCTAGCCATGGGCGCATGCCTTATGCAAAAATGGCAAACAGCATGGAGGGCCAAGAAACCGTTCATAGCGTTGTGGGCCCGATTGCTCACTCGGCTGCAGGTAATGGACCTCGATGTCCTTTACGGTTGCTGCAGGACGTTCTAACAACCATGAACAGATATCCGACTTTTTCTTAAGGCGGTTCTTACAGAAGAACCATGGAAATATGACTCGAAAGTTGTCCCAATGCCCTGGAGACAGGACGCAGAGGATGCCGCCAAGGCTAAAATCGAAGGGCAGAAATTGACGGTCGGAGTGTACAATTGGGATCGCAACGTGCGCATAGGTACTGCCCAGCTTGCGCACGCACATTATGCTGATGTCTTGCTCAGGTCCTTCCGCACCCTCCTGTGCTGCGCGGAGTTGAGATGGTCAGCGACGCTATCAAAAAGAACGGCCACAAGGTGATCCCGTGGGAGCCGTACAAACATGCCTATGGTGTCGACCTCATCAATGGGATATATGCGGGAGACGGCTGCACTGTAAGTAGCAAGCCCTGAAACGGTGGTCAGCTCTACTGCGGCTGGAATCTGATCAAGCTCTAGGACGTTTATCAAGACATCAATGCGTCGGGCGAGCCACCAATACCTAACATCAAGGATTTACTCAACCCCAATATCAAAGCAGTAGATATGAACAAGTTGTGGGATATACACCTGGAGAAATGGAACTACCAAATGGAGTATTTGGAAAAGTGGCGCGAGGCTGAGCAACAACTGGGCACAGAACTCGATGTCATCATTGGTCCGATCAGTCCGACCGCTGCCATCCGCCATGACCAATTCAAATATTATGGCTATGCATCTTGCATCAATTTACTGGACTTCACTAGCGTCGTTGTTCCCGTCACGTTTGCAGACAAAAACAAGGACGTTAAGAACGAGAAGCACACGCCAGCCAATGACCTGGACAAAGACGTGCAAGCCGAATACGATCCTGAAGCATATCACGGCGCCCCAGTTGCGGTGCAGGTGATAGGAAGAAGGTTGAGTGAGGAGAAGACTTTGGCCATTGCAGAAGAGATAGGTAGACTGCTGGGTAATTCAGTGACGCCTTGATGAGTGTCAAGCTGGGAGAAGAGCGGATAGTACCAGCATGTAGTCCCATGATAGTGCCTCGGCTCATCCATCGGCAATATTGTTCTCATCAGTTACCATGAAAGAAGATGACATCCTCTCATCATCGTGCCGAAAGGGGAGTTCGCGACCAAGAACAACAACATAGGCATTTTGTGCACATCACTATGTTGAATACTGCATTGTAGCATGGGCCAACCTGGTGAAGCCTGTAAAACGTGACTGAGTCGCCCTGACTACGCCCCCGAGTGGACCTGTTACCGAATGGGTCAGGAAGTGCTTAATCAGCCGACCTGGGGAGTCCCCAAACCGTCCTCTTTAGGGTGCGATCGGCGATTGCTGACACATGAGCCTGGAGAGCCCCTGAGTAATAAGCCTCACGAGTTCCGTATAACACATCGGCTGCCTCCCACGATCTTGCTGACAGTTCTCCCTGTAGTGATTCTCAACTCCATGCAAATCAACTGGCCTGGCTTCTCATGCATCAAAAGCCGAATCCAAGTAAATTCCACGGATTCGCGATTGGACAGTTCAACCACCATTGTACTTGGAGTTAGCAGAAGGACGCTGTGCAGGCGAGAAGGAGCCATGTTCGAAGTTCTTCGTCTAGTAACAAGGCGATGATAGTAACGACGTGGACGAGTGATCTTCATCTTGTCTTGGGTGTACCTGGATCGCTCCTTCACGGGCGGCAGTACGCTCGGTGATATATAATGACTCTCTTCTATTTTTAAGTCGTTCCTGGCCTGCTTTGTAACAGCCGCTTTTTGCTGGTCGGTTGTTTACACTGAGATTCGCTAGGGGGAGCAGTATTTAGTCCGCAAATTTCTTCCGCAATGTGATTACGGAACTGTTGTTGTTCAAGGTCAAAGCAAGCTTTTGATCAAGCCTTCAAGCCGTCCTCGTGATAAAGAATGAACTCGCCTTTCCAACTGCATTAGCGCATCGCATACTCCGGCTGCATCGCCTGCTGCGTGACTTCGCCAAGATCAAACACGGGCTTCTTGATCTAACCATCTGGCGCGTCTCATAGGAGGAGAGCCAAACTCAACCCGCACTCAACGCATTAGTGCGTTGTCTACTTCGGGTTTAGACCTACGCTCAGTACTGTCGTCCTGTACGAGAGAAAGTCCAGCACGTCATGCTTTGCCTTATCATCCGATTCTCCACGCGGATTGATTTCAATCCTTAACGTTCGGCGCCCTGCCAACTAAACCAAACAGCCAATAGATTCAGCGGCTGTGCGCTTTCTGGAACACTAATAAGTACTTCCAGCCGCGCTGAATCGAGTAAGAAGGAGAACAACCACAGTGATTTACAATGCCGACTCGGAGCACTGTTGTCCTTATATCTCACAGTCCATAACATCCGACACTGCTTGGGTTGCATACAATGTCTTTGCCAACAGAGATTACGTTTTTGGTTTCGACAAAGGACCAAGGAGGCCCACGGAACTTGAGATTTGCCTCGAAGATCAACAGACATGTAGCCTCGTACTCACACAATAAGCGCAGGACACGCGCCGACGATGAGCACCGATCGTTGTCAAGATCCCTTATGACTCTGGGGGACAGAAGGAATACCTGGCCTGCTGACAAGGTACGCAACGCCGACGCAGCATCACCATCGGTTTCCGAAAGGGCCCCAACGCCTGCGAAGCAGACTGTCGACGATAAAGCCCAGTCCGATGGTGAAAGCGAGAGCAAGCAGCGGAGACGGAGCGCTGGTGCAAGTTCGTCGTTGGTACAGAAGATTACAGAATCGAAAACTTCACGAGATGCTACTGGCCACTTCAACCCTCCTACAACCACTCAGAATATGCCTAGATCAATGGAGCCACTACTGGATCACTTCATTCGTTTGCCTGAAGCTGCCACAGATCTGGAAAAGAAATTCATCTACTTCTGTACGTTAGTCGTATGAACGTGGTGTCTTTGCTGACAAAGCGCAGACTTGACAGAGGGGAGACAAATTCATCTCGGTACATCCCAAACGCCAGTCTATTGCCCGATCCTAGATATAGGACAACGACTCATGGTGGAGTGTTCGGTCTGTCCACTCACTTATAGCCTTCACGGTGAATCTCTCCTCTCCCGAATCACCGGGCAGAAGTGTCGACCAGACTTTTACAAAAGGCGAGCCAAATCTTACCGCAGGCTCAACGATATAATCTCAGACGAAGCAACGACGCTATGCCAGAAAGTCTGCGCAACCATAATTCTTGCCTTCGCGGATCACTCTCTCGGAAACCCGGAACTTTCGGTTGTTCACACCCGTGCGGTAAATGATTTCATAGAGACAAGTGGTGGTCTTACCAATTTTCTGGACCAGGTCGCAAAGGACAGCCGTATCGATATGCCGACACGATTCTACGTCTTACCGTTTGTCCGAGCACAGATTCCAGTCGAATCGTGGTCCGACTTGTCATCCGTTCTTGGCCGGTTCCTCGACACACTGCAGGGAATCCAACAATGGGCCGATAAGGTGACTCAGACATTCGAAACAATGCTTAACGGCCCATTGACGTCGTCGACTGAGATATCAAAAGAATTCAGCCAGATTTCCTGGTTGAAAACGATTCTTCATGGAATTATCGAAAAATACCTATGTGGACAGATCGACGGTCAAAGCGATCCGCTGGCACCTACGGCGTTCCTGCTCTGCTACAACGTTTGCATGAGTCTAGTGGAGCTGGGGACCGGCATTGCGAATTATCGAGCATTTCTTCAGACTTTGGCACAGTGCATTTCCCAGTCTTCTATTGTTGGTACAAATCCGTGTCTTCCATGTCCGGAGTTTGTCGGCACGGTTTTCAATATCGTCGGCTATGTGCGCGGGACCATGATCGGAAATCATGGTGCCCAGGAAACACGGATATCTCAGGCTACCATTGATGCGTCCAAGATCATTCCGCTACTATCACCTACTTCGTTGACACGGCTCGCGCAAGGGCTTCGTCAGTGTTCGCTATGTTTAGTTGAAGGCAGCCCTGCGAAAAGGCTGGATAAGAGCTACTTGTGTGATCTTCGGCTGGAGACAGAGAACGCATGGTTAATAGCTAGGACAGATGCTTTGCATATATCTCAATAACCAGAGTCTTTGGGACCAGCTTATAGGCTGCGTTCTAAGCTTTCATTTGTATCACTACTAAATCTTGGGCCAGAATCATCCCCTAAGGCATAATCTCCTTATCATACGCGCCAACAGCCATGTGTCATGAGTCTTGCCGCCATAACCCTGCCAGAGACGCAGGCTCCCGTCGAGGAAACAGGACAATCCACAATCCACTGAATGTGGGCGAGCTTTTGGAGGTTCTATGATCTAGTCGTTTCAACATGTCCGACTAAAGGGGCCTGGCCATCGGAGGCAACGGCAAATTCGGCAACGACGATCTCCAGGGTCCCGGTTGACAGAACCGCTACTCCTTTTCTTTTGTATGCTGAGGATCACAATTGAGCATCTGGTTGCGCGAAGCCCACTACTACAATGGGAAGGTGGGATCGACCAGCTGCGACCGTTCACAAGGCTTGTCGCGGGGGCCTGATCAAGAGCGATCAGGATCATCTCCGACGCCTCAAGTCTGGTGTGAAGCGGCAATACTGATTGTTTCAGCAGCAGTTCATGGAGACATCTGCCGCGGCTACCCCGGTCTAGACTGGCTCGATGTTGTGTCGATTCCATGGCACTTCAATTGAGAGTTTTCGGCAGAAATTACATGCACAACATGTCCGGGAAGGAAGAATGACTAACAAGGTTGACCTTCCTCCCCAATGACTAAGGTAGCATAGCGATCTTTGAGAACAGTGCGGTTTGGGCATCCTGATCTTGCGAGACGGTCACTCTCCGAGGAGCAGTGGCTATACCAGGCGCAACATGAAACTCAAACAATATACTTCGACTACTGTTCAAACTTCCACACTAGGCCCAAAAAGCAGAAAGGTGCCATGCTGTGCCATGTGCCGCGAGTATTAGGTAATGATGCGCCTTTCGAAGGTGACGATCCATTTCTGGCCTCTTTCCACAAGCGACAAAAGCGCACAGAGCCATGGGGGGCCTGACTCGGCCACGAGGCTGCTTCGACGACGATGCGTGCAGCCTCGAATTGCCGTGAGAACCATGGACGCATAAACCTATTGATGTTACGGTCGCGATATCCCTCCATCATGTGCAGGCATCACTACTTCCTCCACAGTTCCTGGTGGTTAGATTTCGAGGAGGCGCACATTTGCTTCCTTGGGAACACAGACCTTGGCTAATGCCTTCTGTCCACGCATATATCCGATGGTCACGCTTCAATTCCTGGAGGAGGTAACTCCTGCATCCTCGAGAAAGGATATCGAACTCCAGCGCGCGCGAATACTGTCCCACGCTGCCAGATTCTCGCACGAAAAACGAAAGCAAGAGAACACTCTCCCAAAAACGGCGTTGGTCATCAGGCAACGTGCCAAAACACGTCCCTCCGAGATCCAGAACGATACCTGGGAAAGCGTTCTCAATCACTTCACAACATACGATCCTAGCCCAGTGTTAGAAGGCTCCCGCAATCAGGACGAGAAACAAAGGGGAGAGCTTGTGCGACTACAAGCTCAAGAAACCCACACCGGACAACGTATCGCACCAGGCGACGGGGCGTGCTTTCGAGGCTACAGAACAGACCCCTTCAACTGCTTTCCCAGTGACCGACCAGATGCCGTCGCCTGGGCCGTGAGCTACTGTGAGTATAGCGTTTACCGAGCCATCACTTATGAGATAAGTCACGCTGATCAATAAGTAGATACCGAGATCGTCGCCCCAGTCATGGCACCAATTCACGATATCTTCAACGTCACGAATGCCAATAACGTTGACCACATCGAACTGATGTCGCACCCCGACTTCCAGTATAATAGCCTTGCCTCATTCTCCATCATGACTGAGAAGGTCCGCGATCCTCTAGCAAACCCAAGTGAAGATGCATTGCTGTATCTCGGGACAGCCACGCGACGACTTCGAAAGCGTATTACACAGGTAAAGACTCGCAACGATAGCCTGGCACTCATGAGTGCGTTCAAGCTTGCGATTGCATCAGTAAGTTCTGTGTTAGTTTTACAGAATCGACACAGCCTGACGAATGTGTCAGAGACTTCTCGGCGACAATGAATCCTATCGATTGCACTTGACTGGCGTACGTAACATGGTGAATACTGCCGGCGGATTTGATTCTTATAACGACAACAACATGGCGAAGTGTATGATTCTACAGTTCGTGAACAACTACCTAACTTCATATTCTTCCTAGTACTGACCTTGGTCTTATAGACTAGAAGGGTTTTGGGCACTTATCGACGGCGAGACATGGTTCCCAGAGCTTAGGGCTCCCATTACGTGTTATTACCCTCACCATCCCTTCACTGAGGGCGAGGCCGATCTCATTGTGCAGTTGCCCGAAGGATTCAAATATCTCGCATTCCAAGGAAGACTTTCACGAAACGTGATAGAAGCCCTCGTGCGTGTGGTGGAGGCTGAAAGTAAGAAAAGAAAAGGTCATCCACTGGTCGAGCCGACAAAGCTCTTCAGACCAAGCAAACTACGGTACTCGGATTGGTGGGAAGCCTTCCCATGTCTTGCGAAGCCGGAAACGGCTGCTCCCGATCTGGAGAAAACGGTGGTCCTCGCTGTCTTGGTGTACAGTTGTCGTGCCTTTTCGGATCGTTCTAGTTCGGTGTCGATCATGGCCGCGAGTCGGGCCAAATTGACGGGGGACCTTCGTGTTGCAACTTGGCGAAATAATGCTGAGAAAGAATGCCTGATCTGGTGTGCGATAGTCGTGCTCGACGCATGGAGGGGCCCGAATGGTCAGCTTGTTGGTCCCGGTATGCATCTCTGCAACGGTCTACGTCAATCGCGGCTGTTTGACAAGCAGAGTCCCCAGGATATAAGCACAGTGGCGCGGAAGTTCTTCACGACTGATAACATGTTACAAGCACTCAAATTATTATCGTGATGGTCAGATATCAAACCCAACACAGATTCTAGATACATTCAGTCCATATATCTTCCCTTCTCCTTTCCATTTCAAGAGGCAGCCTCCTCCACTGCCAGTCTTTCTACATCTTCAGTAGGCGTAAAATAGCTTCGTCTCATTATTTCCATTTCGGAGCTTGTTGTTCGTCCCGTGCAACCAGAATCGAAGGATCCAGGTGCTGAAGATGGTCATGGCAGCAAAAGCCGCATTGCTTGCCATCCCAGTGAGATAGTGTGGACCATCGCTCTTGGGATACAGATAAGGCGTGTAGACGTATGAGAGATTTGCAAAGACGTTCACGATTGATAGAGCCACTGCTTTTTTCTCGTTGGTCTGACCGAGTGTTGCGCTGACCCAGCCAAAGATCATAGAGTTGACGGCGTACGCTCCCGAGGCGAACATGAAGCACGACACATACCTCGCAGCTATGTTCAAGGTAGCGCACGAGATGATGAAGCCGACCAGTGCTAAGCCCATACAGCCAGTGATATGCCATGTTCGCTCATTGTATCTGCCTGATGAGAGGGCCGCCAGGATACCAAAAATTCCGGATACAAGATATGGAGGGCAGGTCAGGACCAATGTGATGGTAGTGTTGAAGCCGAGGCCGCCGACTACTGTGGGAAAGAAGTTGTTGAAACTGCATGCGCTGATGTGCATGTTCTGCATGAAGCACAGTAGGTAGAGCCGA
Source organism: Exophiala sideris (assembly GCA_000835395.1). Classification (NCBI taxonomy): domain Eukaryota; kingdom Fungi; phylum Ascomycota; class Eurotiomycetes; order Chaetothyriales; family Herpotrichiellaceae; genus Exophiala; species Exophiala sideris. Next base: position 1,480,915 of record KN846951.1, on the reverse strand, counting down.
GGATCTCTGACTGCCTGAATGAACCCTGACCAAGGGCCCTTGCTGGGAACGACTCCGACGGTGTCCCGCGCAATTCTGTCATGCGCTAGTTGACGTTCAGCCGGTGTCAACCATCTTGTAGTCAAGGGAAAGTCGGGTAGGATCCACGCAGCAGCAATTGCGCAGCCCAGTGTAATACAGCCGTCAATAATGAACAGATATCTCCATCCAGCAAGGCCGTGAGCTCCATCGAGAGTGTCGAAGACAGCCGCTGCGATCAGGCCTGCGAAGGAGGTTGAAAATATGTTTCCGGAGTACAGGATGGCAAGTCGCGTTGCGATCTCCTTTCGTGTGTAGAACATTGACAGAAACCACAGTGCTGCAGGATAGTAGGGTGCTTCAACAACGCCGATGAAGAACCGGCATAGGACCATGCCGGTATAGCTTTGCGTGGCTGCAGTTGCGGCAGAGACCACTGCCCATGTCGACATGCAGATGCTCATGTAGAGCGACGGTCTGACTTTCTTGGAAGCGATTAGCATGTTCGATGGAACTTGCATCAAAAGGTATCCGACGTAGAGGATACTGATACAAGTGTTGTACTGTGTGCCAACCATGCCCAGGTCCTTCTCCATGCCGTTCAGTCGGGCTGTGGTGATTGCATTTCGGTCGAGATAGTTCCTAATTGGTGTCATGAGCACTGTGCCATAGGGTTGAGTAATGACTTGTGCAGACTTACATGAAGTACATGATCCAGAGGATTGGCATGATGTACAAGTCGAGTTTTCGCACCAGTGCAATTTCTGCCGCATCCTTTTTAGATGATGCACCTGCATAGTCACCTGTCTCAGTGGTAGGACCCGGTTCTTGTATAGCGTGCTGGTCGATCTCATAACCTTCATCCTTCTTCGGCTCAATGTTTGCAGTCATCTTGCAATCGTGATGTGTGGGAACTACTCAGTAGTTGTACAATTGTGATTGAGAGAAGTAAAATAAAGGTGCATTTGGTATGCTTCCAGTGTCCTGCATATCTTGCAAGATGGTAATGGCATTGCAGCTCGTTTTTATATTCATCTCACGAAGGCCAGAGCCTTCTCATTGCGTCTCCTCCTCAGGGAACATGAGATGCATTAATACCCAATACAGTTGTCCATCCCCTCCACGTTTTTCAATGCTTTTGCGGGGTTGGTTCTTGCAAGACTTGCTAGAGAAAGAAGATTCTTTTCGTCTCGTGGCGTCGTGGTGTATATTGCAGTACCTTCGACTTTAGACCCTCGGTTGTGGAGCGCCGAGAAGTCTGCTTGTCAGACCAGGCCTGCGTCCTCGGCGACCACTTTCCGTGCAGTGCCACTAACCTGCCTCGTTCACATGCCATGTATGTAAAGCATTTGTGGGAGTGTGTAGGGTGAACAGACGCAGCGAGGGATAACCTTCGGACGATATGGGTTTTCAAGCTACGAATCTTTTCTTCAAGTAGGACATCTACATATTCCACATGGTGTATATCCTTCTTCTGATTAGACAGAATACGCCTTTCCGACACGAGTGAGACCAACATGATTTCGAGTATCACTGTCAATCCAAAGCTTCGGCTCAAGAACCTTCTCGATCAGAATAAGGTAGCGCTTGCTACTTTCGCAACCCTGCAAGGGTCAAGAGCGGCGCAGGTGCTCGCTCATACAGGGCTTGATGTAAGTAAGAATGATGAACTCAAGGGAAGCCGCTAACTCAAGTCTACAGGCTATCATAATCGACCAGGAACATGGTATGTGTATCCGATAGTCTCTTCGTCATAGCCTCCGGTTCTCTTCGGACTGAGGCAAATCATGCACAGTGCAGACTTACCATGACCAGGACACATCGGTGATTCTGAGATGCACGACATGGTAGTCGCCGTTTCTGGGTCTGGCGTTTCACCCATTGTACGGATAGCAGGGCTTTCAGCGATTTTAATCAAACGAGCTTTGGATACAGGGGCACAGTAAATTTCTAGGCCCCTCCACTCTTGTGAGAGATGTGTGTTGACAAGTACACCACAGTGGCATCATGGTACCTACGGTCAACACTGCTGAAGAAGCTCGCTCGGCAGTGTCCTGGGCCAAATTTCCTCCCATTGGGGTCAGAGGTCAAGGGTCACCCTTTGCATGTTTTGAGCATGGATGGGCAACTCCATCAGAATATGTGGCCAAAGCAAATGAGGGTCTCATAATAATGATCCAGATAGAGACGAAGGCTGGGGTTGAAAATATTGATGAAATCTGTGAGGTGGATGGCGTTGGTAAGTCTTCCTGTTGCTACATTGGCGGATCATTGACAGTCTGTCTAGACCTCTTGTTCATCGGCCCGAATGATTTGGCACTTGCTTTACTGGGATACACACCTGCCAAATATACCGAGACGTGCTTTCTTGAGGCTATCGACAAGGTGGTCGAAAGTGCGCACAAGCACGGGAAGAAGGTCGGCATTTTGGTGGTGGACGGGGAGGCCGCTAAGAAGGCAAAGGAAAGGTTCGACATGATACTGGTAAGCAATGATGTGAGGTCGCTACAGGCATGGTACAGTAGAGAGTTGAAGCTGGCAAGGTCATGATATATACTATTTTCCATCTCATTAGCCAGGATATGTTAAGTTGAGAAATGCAAAGACTGCTTGTACTAGACTTCCACGCTTTCCTTCTTGCAGGGAGCTTGATGATGGGAATAACACACAGCACGAAATCGAAGCTATTTCAGTGGTTGTTATTGTATATGTACCTCAACTGTGATTCTTTCTTCTTGCTTTACGCCACTCTATCTCTAGGCACCTTGCCGTCCAGTAATTCCCTCATGTGATCTACCATGCTTCTACAAGTCGCAGTTTGTACTTCAGCCGGAGAACCGCCAATATGAGGACTCATCACCAGGTTTTCCATATCCAAGATGCTCCCATACACCTCCCTTGTAGGTGGTTCACTTACCCAAGCGTCCACTCCGGCAGATGCAATCACGCCTAGTTTCAAGGCTGTCCAGAGATCTTCTTCCTTGACAACTCCTCCTCGGGCGACATTGATGAGAATGGCCGTTGATTTCATCTTTTGAAGTACCGAGAAGGTGATCATATCCCGGGTGCTCTCAAGGAGCGGCACATGTAAGGACATCACGTCGACCAGAGGCGCCATTGCTTCCACCGAATGTACCCGCTCGTGGGGGATCGAGTCCCAGATCGAGCCATTTTCTGGGATGTAAGGGTCATACCTGAAGTGATTAGCCGGCAGTGCTTAGCGTAAGGCCAATCTTACATGATGATCTTGCCTTCGAAGGCACCAACACTGCAAAAGGTCAATATCCCTCTTAGACGAAAGCAGGGGGTACGAACAACTTCTTTGCCGTGAGCTGTCCTATCCGCCCACCACCAACTATGCCGAAGGTCTTGCCTGTAAGCAAACTGGCGGAGTAAAGACTTTTATATCTTTTATTCAATCTTTCTCCACCTCGAATTTGTCTCGACACCTCAACAAGGTTCTTCGCGCATGCACCTGTAAGGGCAAGTGCCAATTCTGCAACACTCATAGCCTTCAAGCAGTCAGCATGACTGACTCAAGCGAGAGCCTTGAGATACGTACACTAATTCCTGGAAGGTTGCAGAGGACGATGCCTTTCTCCTTACAAGCCTCTACATCGATGTTGTCGTAGCCGGTACCATGTCTCACAATGTACTTGAGTCTCTTCGTGCTGCGAATAATGTCTGCAGTCAACTTGCTCTTGGCGACAAAGAGGCCGACGGCATGTTCAGGCCATGAAGCATGCAACAGATCTCCAGATTCGATCACGTCTGGGAACACCTCGCGCAAATACTTAGTACCCTCTTGGTCGAATGTGTCCAATGCAACAAGTCGGGACATGATGAAAGTCGTTCAAGGCTTGAGGACACTTGGCAAGCACATGGCTGAGGATCGGTGTGATAGGTACAGATTGATAAGTCGCATGAAAGCTTTACTCCGATGTTCCTGCCGTGCTAGCTAGCCATTCTGGAATGACAAGGACAATAGACTTCGGAAGGGTCCAAAACGGGGGTTTAAACTGCCAAGACGATCAACTCGGGAGACGACTTCCGCTTAATCTCGGAAGGGGACCGCCGCTTCTCTTTCTGACCTCAACATTGGAGTCGACATCGCAATACAATCTGCGCGAGACCCATTGCCCCATGCCGGACTCTGGGCATGGCTCTGCAAGTCCCTCGCGGAGAAAGACCTATAACGCGTGAGGCTATCAGCATTAGTTCACTGCTGCCGTGCTGACACACAAAAGTTGCCGAAGATGTCGACAGCGGAAAGTGAGATGTTCAGGGGCAGCGCCTTGCCAAAATTGTACGACGCGTGGACAGACCTGTATTTTTGACGAGGCGGAGAGAAGAGTGTTGGTCTCCGAAAGGTGAGTTGACCCAATATCAGAACGATTCGATATTGGGTACTGATTCGTAAGACGTCTCCACGAGCTTCAGCGGCGGGCGACAGTTGATGCAATCTCCTCGCCCAGCGACAAGGATCGGGCGCCGACTCGAAGTCCTTCCAGGAGATCCAAAACGCGGCAGATATACCCAGCTATAGATGCCAGCGTAACCGAATCTCAGGCCCTGAATCAAGGACAGACATTCAATGTTCAAAGCAGTATTTCTTTGTCAGAGCCTAATAACGAACTGCCTATATCCGCCGCTGAGGCACAGCCATCAAAAGGTATGGCTTTGCAACATAGATAGAGCTTCAGCTGATTCAAAAGTGCGACATCCGCTGCCCTTCATTTGGAATTTAGCCCACGACGTGCGCCAACTGCTAAGTAGCGATTCTGGCGACGACGCCACGCTCGACGAACGGTCAATCGCAACTTATACGGTGTCGCAAACGACGTGGTCTCACGCAAACCTCTCATACCTGCCCATACCACCAAAAGCCCACTTATTTCATCTGGCGCAGGTCGCCCATTTCCACCTCAATCAAACTTATTCTTTTTTCGATTACTCGACACTCGAGAAACAGTGGAATCGAGCTCATCTACGCTTAGTACAAAGCCAGCCTGACATATGGCATGTCAAGTTCTTGATTGTTGCCGCCATTGGAAAATTGTTTCTCGAGAAAGGAGCCACCATCTTCGGTCCTCCTGGAATCCAGGAGTTTCTTCAATGCATCCCGGCCATTTCCACTATCTTGTGCAGGGTTCACGATGCCCCAACCACAATAGAAACGCTTTGCTTGATGGCCTTTTACGCGCAGTCAGCAGATATGCATACTGCAGCACATCTCTATGTACGTATCTTCCCTAGGTGAATTTTTCACCCGTTCTGACAGTGTTGAATAGGTAGGACAAGCATGCCGACTAGCCCGCCTGTACGAAACAGACAGAGGTGCAGAAGGATCAGCGAACCAGATACTGTGGTGGAATATTTGTCTCCTTGATCAGAGACTGGCCGTTACCATCAACGCGTCACCAGACTGCCGTCTCCATGAGCAGAAATTCGACGCGGCTGCATCAGACGAGACTTGTGGAGCATCTCCTGGTTTCAGATTGCAAGCCAATCTCGCTATCGCGCACGTCTTGACCGACGTGAGCAAAGGTAAGGCCTCTCGGTCATTGCCGCAAGTTGCCGACCTCACATGAGATACAGTAATCCCCAGGTATGAACGCACGACTTCTATGAATCTGACTTTCGTCACTGCCGTGTCCCAGCAGATTGCGACTCTGATGAAGGTGGGGAGGGCAATTAGAACTACAGAACCACTCTGTTACAATGATTCGCTCGCGACGATATCCAGGTCAGCAGGAACCCTGCATCTCCTATACTGCCATGTAAGTACATCTATTGGACCTGATAGGTCATGACTAAGATCTCTTGGAGTGCGCTATGGGAGCCAGCATACCATTTCTTCTACATCTCATAACACCGCCCGCTGCTGGTCAGGTAGAGGGCAATGCTTCATTCAGCACAGACGCCGAGTCCGTGTTGGGGATGGTGAAGGTTGGTGTCGGTGCTGCCGCACTCACACTTAGCATATTATCCGCGCTTCGAGAGCAGAGCTTGCTGGGTATGTATCCCAATGCTACCATGATTGGATGCTGATGATGTGTAGAAGTCTTTTCGTTCCTGGACAGCGAGGCCACTTTCCTATCTGCCCTGCTGCTCGTGCTTGCCAACATCATCAGCCCGGGTACTACAGACACATCCTTTGTCAAAGTGGCAACTGGTATCTTGCAGGATATGGCGTCCACAGGAAACATACCGGCGGGAGCACTTAAGGACGAATTAACCAGAATTTGCGAGCTCGCTGCTGGCTGTTCTTCTACCCACGGAACTCCCTATGCTCGGTTGTCTTACAGACAGCTTACTGTGTTCAAGGACGCAGTGACACTCAACAACGCTATTCTCAATGTGATAGACATCCCCTTGGCGGCACCTGGATGGCCCGAAAGCACCGCTGGCGCGGTTGAGCCATTTATCCCAGATTTTCCCACGGGCGGTCAGAGCACCATCCCATCAGTCCAACAAGGAGAACCACTTCATCATATTGAGGCTTCGGCCAGTCTCTTCACCGACGATTTCGATGCAGTTGGGGACCCTTTCGACTTCAATATGGTGGATCTCGACTGGCTGGACCTGATCTGATACCGTAATGCCGACTTTTCCATCTGCAGCTCAAAATCGAGCCCTTCGCTACAATTGGTACCATTATGCACCAGGAACAGAAGTCTAGCTGGCATTCATCGTGAAATTGCGCATCGCATTAGGCTCTCGGTAGTGGGGCTCCGAGAACTTGCACCGTAGTGGCTAGGATTCGGAGGCGCCCCTCCGAGCCCGCACTGTCACCCTCGTCATCAGGTTTCTCACAGAGAAATGTGCTCTATGTTACAGACCATCGGGATCGTGGTCAGAATAATTCTTCCGCTGCCGACGATCGGTGCACATGCATCAATCTTGTGTCCGGGTCTCAAGAGCTATAATCTGCGCTTTGTGGCCTTTCGCCGAACTAAGAAGCGATATCATTCGATCCTGGTACTGAGTCTGTGTCGGCATCAGACCCGTGCATGTAATGCCCCGCAACAACCTAATTGAAACGGTTGCAGAAGATCGAGTGTGCACGGTAAGGCAGACCATGCAACCGATCCAACCATCTAGCTGAAAGTGTAATCCAGGCCGTAGGCATCCGAGTCATCGCCAACAATGAAGTCGTCTCACTGGCCAAAGCGGCCGGTTATGACAGCGTCTTCATCGACCTCGAGCACTCGGTCTTTTCCGAGAAGGACGCCAGTCAACTATGTTCAGCGGCAATATCATCAGGAATCACGCCCTTCGTCCGTGTCCCGTATGAGTGTGGACACGGGTACATACAGCGAGTGCTCGATGGAGGAGCCATGGGCATTGTCTTCCCCCACATATGTACGGCTGGTACGTGACTGCCCACTCTCGCCTCTGACATACGACTCAAGCACAAGACTAACAGGCTTGTCATGAAGACGAGGCAAGAAGGGTAGTTTCCTCGACCAAATTCCCTCCCGAGGGCAAACGGTCACTGACGGCCGCGCTGCCACACTTCCAATTTCAGAAGATCGGCGCAGCAGACTTGATTCAACAGCTTGACAGTACATGCTCGACCGTCTTTGTTCTGGTCGAGACGAAAGAGTGTCTTGAGAACATCGAGGCTATCGCTGAGGTGGACGGTGTTGACGTCTTACTGGTGGGCGCCAATGATCTGTCTCTGGAACTCGGTGTGCTCGGGGAATGGGAGCACCAAACATTCCAGGCGGCGTTGAAGAAAATCGCTACCACGGCCCGCAGAGCTGGCAAGGTCTTTGGTGTTGCGGGTATGTACTCGCGCCCAGATTTGTGTAAGCGCATCGTCAGGGATTTGGGAGCCAGGTATGTCTTGGGCCAATTTGACATAGGCTTGTTGGCGATGGCTATGAACAAGAACATGGAGGTGCTCAGAGATCTGGGTACTGGTTTTTATCCCTATCTCATGAGGTAAATGATCTCACATATTATGTCCAAGAAGTATGCTGGCAACTTTCTTCTATCACGGACGTAGATCTCGTCCATAGAAAGCAAGATCCTCATCCACCGAATGCTGCAAGCATTGAAATGGTTTTTCTCATTGATTGTAACTCAGAATCTAGTAAACTTCGACCATGTTGAAAGGTCGCAGTCATGTCATGTTGGGGCATAAGCCCGCCACAGAGCACTCAAACCATCCTGAAGATAGTGAATGCACTGCCATACTTCAGACTAAATCTCATAAGACATCATCACGTCGTGAACGCTCGCTGTTGTCGCGCTGGGGTATCATGTTGAATTGAGATGCTTTTGTCTCTCCAATACCTTCCTCCACATCAGGCAATTCCCAATAGTCCACCTACCTGAAATTGAACGCCAAACACCCGTAAAAGCAAAAAGATCACGAAATGATCTGATTCAGCATAGTTGAGCATGCTTGAGGTTCGTTAGCCTGGCTGCTGACATATGTAAGCACCCACCAGTAGAACTGAGTTGATCAGTTTGACAAGGCAACACCATTTGTTTGAAATGGGATCTTCCGCTGCTCTCCATTGACAATGCCCTTCTCAATTGCTGAGACCGGAGCATCGCCACTTAGGACATTTCGAGTCCCGTCGGCAGCATTCTCGTCACCAGGAGAATCTTCGAATACCTTGTCGAGATCTTGGGGTTGCAGATTCTCGAAGATACCAAAAATCTCATGAGTCTGATGGAAGTCGTTATTCACGACATTCACGAGGTAGCACTCGTCCATGATGGTCTCAATAAGCTTTCTGCTCCCGGATCCGGCAGGATAACACTTTGCCCAGTCCTCTCCAAGGCGGAAGGCTTCATCCTTCCACGCAAGGAATGACACAGTCTCAACGATCGTTGGTTGGACTACCTCTCGGTTGGGAAAGATGCCCCATGTTACGGCATTCGGGCCCTCGTCTTTCGCGTTGGTGAGTAGCTTCCCTTTCTTGTTGACCGCATAGTAGGTCAGATTTTTCTCGCTATTGAGCCTTTCTATGACCGTGTCGATGATAGACGGGAAGATGAAAAGCTCGAGATAGGCCTTCTGATAAACCCAGCCGCCAGAGGGACCCCACCCGTAGACGGAATCGTCCGAGGACACACCATTAACAGCTGGCTGAGAATTGATGGTTAGAAGGCCGCGCTGATTCAATTTTAGGAGATTCTCCTTGATGCTGTTGGCTTCTGCAGAGATTGAACCTTCGCTCCATGGCAGTCTGTCCAAGTCGCCGCTCAGGAAGCGGACGAAAAGGTTGGCGACATCTTGGAGCGTTCTCGGTTTCCCCCAAAGCTTCATGTTGGCCTCGTTTGTTCCTTTCAGGCCAATACCGTATGCATCGAGCTCCCCAAAAGCAGGACTTCTGCTGTCACCCCATCGACCATTGGGAAACTCATCCCAGTCAGCTGTTCTTGCAATGTAGGAGGTGTTGCGATTCCGCCAGAAGATAGGTCGAACATTCTCGTCTCTGCGGTTGAGACCCAGCGACTGTCGCCAGGGGAGGGGCTTGTCAAGCGGCAGACCGGACTTCTCAGGAGTCATAGCCAGTTCTTCGAGGATCATTCTCGTAGCTTGAGCCAGATTCATGGTGTAAAAGTGAAGATGTAGTATTCCAGCATCGAGGATCTTTCGACACATCTGGACGATGAGGTCTTTGCCAACGTCTCTGACTGCGGCATCATCATTTTTGTAAGGGTCCAAAGCCTTGTACCAGTCGGAAGGAACATGACACTTAGTCCAATTGGCTCTCCTTTCGAATGAAGCGTAGGTAGAAATGGGCATGATGCCGGGAATGATTGGGACCTTGATACCACGGTCGCGGCACTTTCCGACCCAGTCCAGGAAGATGTCAACGTCGTAAAACATCTGGGTGATAACAAATGTAGCTCCAGCGTCCACCTTCTCTTTCAGATGATCAATCAAGACATCAACATCTCGGTTATCGTCGCAACCTTCCGGGTAGCCTGCGACGCCAATGTCAAAATGGTCGTCATAGTGTGCCTTGATATATTTAACAAGGTCTTTTGCGTGTTTGAAACCATCATCTTTCGCCTCCCATTTCTCTTTTTCTCGAGGCGGATCTCCACGCAAGGCCAGGATGTTTGTACACCCTGCTTTGTATGCCAGTCGAAGAGCTTGGTCTACCTGAGAGCGTTCCATATCGGTGCACGTCAAATGCATGCAGGTTTCCAGACCATAGTGACTCTGTGCTGCGTTCACCATCTCGCAAGTCAGCTGCGAGTGTCTTCCTCCAGCACCCCAAGTGATGTCAATGAAAGTTGGGCCAAAGTCATGCATACGATCCATACGGTCGTAAAGGTTCTGGACACCCTGAGCGGTCTTGGGTGGGAAAAATTCGAAAGAGAAGGTTGCTTTGTCTTGCTCGTGCGCAAGGGCGAGCTTCTTGGAGATATGCATATTGAACTGCCGTCGCTAGTAGGAAATGGGTGTAGTTGTATGAAGCAACGGTAGCGACCGTCGGTAGCGACAACAAGAAGGAATGGTGTTTGTTTGCTTGACCGCTCTCAAACAGTCTTCTCCGGGGCCTTTTTACTCCTCCTCTTCTTCGTGTAACCGCGCCGCAGCCTTGCAGCTATCCTCTCCTTCCTTCAATTCAGCCGAAATAACGGTTACGTGCCCACCTGTCGGCAAGTTCTCGATGCATTAGGCGCAGTTCAAGGTCAACAGAATAAAGTCTCAAGAGATTGGGAAGGACTGGAAAAGGTAGAGGTAGGTATGGTGCAACAGAATTTCAGTGGTGATCTCAGTAGTCGCAGGAAATATGGAGCATATCCTTCCTGGCGGTCAACAGGTCAAATCAACAGGTCAGCGAGGGGCCACGCAGGCACCAAGAAGACTCCGAAATAAAAGGTTGAAAAACTCTATGACATGCTTGGTGGCATCGCATCTTAAAACACCATCGGAGTAAATATCCATCCCGCCGATCGATTTGGCCTTGGCAGGAACAACTCTTTTTTTCGGAGAGAGCGACAACAACTCGGGTCGACAGGAAACACCACACACCACTGCAGTATCTAATCGTTATCTGGCAGTGCGGAGGTCTAGATCTCTGCAGAAGCTATACACAACTTACCCCTGAAGAGCTCACCGATGCAGGACCAGATCCATTCCGCTTTCTCGAAAGCTGCCAACATGGTCGCAGACACCTCGGTCACAGAGACATCATATACAGACACCATAATACCCCTCTTTCTCAAGGCGAATGTTCTATCATTTGGCTCCTTTACCCTCAAATCTGGCCGGACATCGCCCTACTTCTTCACCTCCTCCCTCCTGCACACATCGACCCTCTTAGGTGCTTTGGCACGCGCATATGCCTCAGTCCTGAGTGCTCCTCCCTTCTCCCTCCCACTGGGGACAGAAGAGGCTGGGTCAGAAGCGGACGGATCCTATTCGCCACATTTTGATATCCTCTTCGGTCCTGCCTACAAGGGTATCCCACTAAGCGCAGTCGTGACGCGGGAGTTGGAGTTCAGTGGAAACCAGTTTGCCGACGTATCATATTCATTCAACCGGAAGGAAGCAAAAGATCATGGAGAAGGTGGACTTATCGTTGGAGCACCTCTCAAGGGCAAGAGGGTAGTCATCCTCGACGATGTGATGACTGCAGGTACCGCGTTACGCGAGTCTGTACAAATCATCAAAGCCCAAGGTGGAACTGTGGTCGGTGTTGTACTCCTCCTCACCAGGCAAGAGCGGGTAAGCGATACCGAGCCTCGAAGTGCTCAGAAAGTCGCAGAGGACGAGCTTGGTATTCCCGTCCGGGCTGTGGTGAAGTTCGAAGATCTGATTGAGGCTGTAGAAAAGGGTCTAGTTGAAGGAGCCGGTCCAGAACAAGTGCAGCAGATGAAGGCTTACCGTGAGAAGTATGGAGCCAGGGACTGAACGCCATGCCTACAGAAATCTTTTTGATCTGTACATGTCCCTCACTGGACTACATCTCTCTCGCTTGCGAGAAGGGCACACAGGCCGAAAGAGATATGCTACATCTATATCTCGAAAGACCAAGGGCAGCTTCCTGCCAGAGACTGGTCAGGCAGGGTTTGACAGACCAGTCCCGGGCAGTTGACGACCAATCAGCTCAGCCACTGGTGTGATGGGGATGACGACCCTGAGCATGAAGTCCGTGGTCGTCCGGCACCGTCACCTGGCACACACTGTTCCGTATGGCCCCAAACGAGGGATTTCAGCAATCCAACAGGTGGGCTACACCACAAGTTGAAACTATGTGGTCTCGAGACACGCACAAGGTTGCGGGTCTCCGTTGACTCAGATTCATGCCCTGAGAGATGGTGCTAAAAATCAAACATCTGAAGAATTTTCGCCGGATCAACGTGACCACCTACGTCAACTCCTTCACCCATAGATACTTCAATCAAGCCATTTCTCAACCACCATCAATTCGTTACACCTGATAAAGCCTTGCACCACAAATGCGTGCCTGCCATTCATCAGGCCCTTTAGAAGCGCGTCCAATCAGTCTGTCTTCCATGTTTCGTTCCCCATTGCCATCTAAACCTTTTCAGTATGCACCACAGAGCTTCCCTGCTCAATCTTGACCATTTCATGTTCCTCAACAATGCCATGTCCATCAGCCGTCAAGTGGACCACCACTTCATCACCAAACAGAGCACCAATCTCTTCAACAGGAAGTTGCTTTGTCTCCGGGCAATAGAGGTAGACGATGACGGTCGAAACGATGCAGAGGCCCATGTACAAGAAGTACATGTTGTATTTGCTGTTTTGGCAATCTTGTCAGTATTTGTATATGCGCGCCCGGGGTGTTTTGACTTACGCGTTCTTGAATGCAAGGACCGAGGGCGTAGTATACGTGATAGCCCCAACGAAGTAGGAAAAGAAGCCCAAGGAGATACCCTTTGCGCGGATCGTGGTCGGAAAGATCTCAGACATCCAAATGAAACTTGGGCCGTCGACGCACTGGAAGAAGATGATGTACACGTAAATGATGGCCACACAAGCTCCAAGTCCGACCTTGTTGTCGGACCCAAGGTATTGTGACTGTAGTACTGCTTCCATGAGCAGGCATGCTGCAAGAGCTGGAAAGCCGATGACTGACAAGACACGAAGATGTGAGTGAGGGCGACTATTTAAGACTTGAGCGTGTACTTACGGAACATAGTTCGACGACCGACTTTGTCAATCGTGTATATAGCGACAAAGACACAGAATGTGCCTACGCTACTGTACAATGCTGTAGCTGTCAGTATGACCCTTGCATAGTGTGCATGGTAAGCATACCGTAGACCACAAGTGGCATCACACCAGTCATGCCGAGGCTGCCGAATATCAACACGAGATAGTTTGAGATGCCCAGAATCTATAGTGGTCAGCTTGGTGCTATTGGAACCTCTTGCATGGTGCAACATTGACTCACGCCTGTAGACTGCGAGGCAAATCTGGGGATGTAATTAGCATGATTGTCCAGGGGTTGCCGAGGATGAGGCGGAGCAAGCTTACTGAATAAACATTGCAAGGAGACTTCTCCTTCTCCAAGAAGGCTTTTTGAACATCTCAATGTAGCCCGACTTCATTGACTTATCAAATTCGACCTGGCGCACAATCTGTGTATATTCCGCGCGTGCTGATGAGTCGTCTGGGTCAGACGGATCGTGATGGATCTTCCGCAGGACTTCCCAGGCCTCGGTGGTTTTGCCAACTAGAGTGAGGTATCTTGGTGATTCTGCTAATCGTCAGTGTCATAGGCATCTCAGATCTTTTTGTGGCATACCAGGTATGAAAGGCAGTCCTATGAGCAGAGCGATCGGACCAACGCATGCAAACGCCAGCGGCATTCTCCATTGCACCGTGGTATTGGCGGCAAAATAACATCCTATAGAGATCCAGCCGCAGCTTTTCAAAGTCAGTCCGACCTCGTTCACCAAGTGGGCAGGAAACTACTTACGTGAAGTATCCCATCCCAAAGCTCATAGTGGTCAATCCCGAGATAAGTCCACGTCGATGGGGTGGTGCGACCTCAGTGAGGTACAGGGGCACCAAGCAGATGAGCATACCCAGACCGAAGCCGTGTAGCAATCGGACCGTGATAAGCATGGCGATCTTGACCGAGGCTGTTACAAGGATAGCTCCTACTAGTGCAGAGGTAGCGGCCAAATAGAAGGCTTTCTTGCGTCCAATGCCATCGGCGAGCCAACCTTGGGCGATAGCACCAATGGCTAGTCCAAAGTTGAAGAGAGCATTGATCGCTCCTAGGATGTTTGCAGTGTAGTCGCTGGTTGGGTCGAGGTCGAAGTACTCGTAGAAGCCTGGCTGGCCAATACTGGTCACAAATATAGCGAAGCCAAAGCCGTATGCATATCCTCCCCAGGAGACGACGAGGGATATGAGGATGTTGTATGCTGTAAGCTTAGCCATGTTTTCACAAGAGCAGAGAATCTGTATGCGAGACGTAAGTAGAAGCGATGAGGAGGAAATGGTTTGGGTGAACGTAGGTAATGATGCTTGGGTTATATAGGCTTTGAGGGTCCGCAAGCTCGGATGTCCAAACAGCCCACAATTGACCCCATGGGACTACCCTGGAGGGACGTGTACTGTACTTACCCCAGATTCCAGGTTTTTGTATCAGTACGGAAAACCAAGTATAGGACGTGAAATTGTGGTCAGAAGACCGGCAGACTCGAACGTGTAACGTGCTTCAAACGACGTATCAGACTGGTAAATACCTATCTCGGAAAAGCATGATAGGTTCGCGAAAGGGTCACAAAGTGCGGAGCGACAAGTATTATGACATTGGAGCTTGATTCTGACATTCTTAGTGCACACGGCAGACTTACCATGGTTAATGGTCGGCTACTTCATATTCTGACCATCAGAACTGGATGAAGAGCCGACGGAAACACATCTTATTTGCGAACGAAATGTCGCCGCGACGACATCGTCCGCATCGTCTTCAGCCATCCCTTCGCACGATGTGTCATAAGGTATGTTCGGAAAGTCGGGCATGAAAGCCAAGAGGCAAGTTACAGGCAATGACTCCGGAGAAAAATCTTGGCTATCGAGAAGTGATATGGCAAAACTCCGGGTGGTCCCTTCCAGCCGTAGGGCCTCTCGGGCTAGGCGCTCAATTTGCACCAACTGGCAAGCCTGTTTCCAGAAAAAAGTGGCACCATCTCACCGCTGTTGTTCTCCGCGTTCAACTAGATATCATTCCTTTTTGTCGCCCAGGAGTCCTTCGCACACAACGACATAGTGCGAGCGTTTCACAGAAAGAATGCCATCAATTCTATCGCAGATTGCTACAGCTTGGGTCTCAGGCACCGGTTGCTGTGAACGTGCTGAATCTTGAGTTTACATCTTCGGTGTACTTCCCCCACAAAATGGATCCGCTGTCAATGACGGCCAGCATTATTGCTGTGTTGCAGCTCACATCAAGCTTCGCAAGCTACATCAATGAGGCAAGGAATGCGACGTCAGAGCAAAAGAAATTGGCAGTCGAGGCTGGCAATATCTATAGTCTCTTGACCAATCTGCGCTTTCAAGTGGAAGAAGCCCGATCCAATGGTCCTTGGTTCAATCAAGTCAAGCTGCTCGGAGTTCCAAACGGTCCGCTCGACCAGTTCAAAGGTATCCTTGAGTCCATGGTAAAACAATTGTCAATATCGAGGAAAAGAGACCAGGTCAAATCAGCACTATTGTGGAAATTCACCAAAAATGAGGTGGAAGATGCATTGGCTCGAATGGAGCGTTTGAAGACGCTCATCAGCTGCGCCTTGACAAATGACTTGATGTGCGTGCAACTGCTTCGGAGAGGAAAATGGCTATTGACGATGGAAGGACCGTGTCGAGAGCGATTCATGATGATTTGGAGACGGTAAGAGAACAGAATGCACAACTTTGCACGCGTATGGATCGTCTGCAAATTCGTGCGAATCGTAAGTGCAATTATAGGTCGAGCCTGGTTCCAGGAAAAATGGCACCGTCTGACATGGAGTACTTCGGCGAGATAACTCCAACGTCCGGCACGTTCACGACAGTGGGTGCCTTGATTCCAAGATGGTAGTACTCTGTGATAGATCTGGTGCCCTTCCCCTTTGCTAAAAGCTAACGCTATCTCGATGAGTACGGAGGCCGTCCGGTCAACAATGGAGGAAAATACCCATTTGGAGCTGAAGTGCAACAGCGGTCAGACAGTGCCACTTTTCTGGAAACCGGCTTGATGTGCTGGGCGGCCGAGCTAAGATTTGTGACAGAGCAACTGCAGGACAGACTGTCGCAGTGGTTGAACATACCAGATCCCTCTACGAACTACCAAGCAGCGCTCCAGAAACGACATCCTGAGACGGGGCAGTGGCTCCTCGATGGTCAACATCTCAGTGACTGGAAAAGCTCGACATCGTCATTGATGTGGCTCCACGGTAGTGGTACGTTACGAGTGCAATGTGACCAAGCAGTCCTAACACGTCTTCTCAGCGGGGTGCGGCAAGACCATCTTGAGGTAAGACCACCAATGAGTGATGTTAGCACTAGTGAATCTGGCTAAACGAGCTTGATAGCGCTGCATCATTACACACTATTCTTCAGCATCAGGTGTCTTATCCCAATACGATAGTGACCTATTTTTATTTCGATTTCAATGATGCGGCGAAGCAGTCCTTCACAAAGGCGATTCGATCATTACTATTCCAGGCTGCAATGCAGGCTAAGGACGTCTTCCACGATCTTGAACAGCTATATAGAAAATGCAGTAGCGGACAGCAGCAGCCCTCAGAAGCGACGATCCACTCACTATTCAGAGACGCAATGGTACGTCCGGGAGAGAAGTACATCGTTCTAGACGCTCTGGATGAATGTACGGACCGTGAAGAACTATTGCCCTTCGTTCGAGATGTGACAGCTTCAGGAACACGAGACCTTCACATCATGGCCACGAGTCGCCGGGAGAAAGATATCGAAGACGAGTTGAGTCCGGTTGCGGATCCCAACATCAACATTCAGAGCGCTATTGTGGATGAGGACATCCGTGTCTACATTCGCGATCGGATGACCACAGACACGAAGCTGAAGAAGTGGTCAGGGCCAGTGCAGAATGAAATAATGACTGCACTAATGGAGAAGGCCGGTGGCATGTGAGGATGCTATGCTACTCTATTGTGCACAGCGCGCTAACAGTGGAATAGGTTTCGATGGGTATTTTGTCAACTAGAATCCATCCGCCAGTGTATCCAGTTGAAGGCGCTGAGGAAGGCGCTGTTGTCCCTACCGAAGACCCTCGACGAGACATACAATCGAATACTACACAATCTCGAATCGGCCGAGCAGCTTGAGAACGCTGTTAAAGCCTTGCGCTGGCTTTGTTTTTCGAATCGACCTCTTCGATTGGCAGAAATTGCCGAAACTCTCGCAATAGAAACTGGAGATCAAGGGGGATTTGATCCCGAGGAACGGCTTCCTGATCAGATGGATATCATGGTTGTTTGTTCTACCCTAATCGCCTTCAGTCCCGTTGATATCAACACAGATGAGGCCGTCGACAGTGACATAGATGAGGCCGTCTCCTGGGATGGGACTGGCAGAGACCCCAACCGGATGCAGATTCGGTTGGCACATTTTTCTGTCAAGGAATTTCTCCTGTCTGATCGCTGTTTGCTTAGTCAAAGTTTGCGGTCACAAGTCTGCCACTCCATTATTGCGAAAAGCTGCTTGCATTACCTGCTCCATCTTTTCAGGGATGGACACTTGACTGACGAACTAGTCAGGCAGTACCCCTTGTCGGGATACGCGGCGGAGCAGTGGTGGCAGCACTTGCAGACCGTCAGCGGCATGATGGACGAGACCCTACTGGGGCTTACATTATCGTTCCTGACCGGAGTAGATACGTCCTTGGCTCTGTGGGTACAGCTTTACTATATTGACTTCCCGTACCGAGATTGGGATCCATCGATAAGAGAATCGGAAGTGGCGCAGCCTCTGTATTATGCGGCCTACATAGGTGTGCCCGCAGTTGTTGAGAAGATACTGGAACGAAATATTGATGTCAATACGGAAGGAGGATACTACGACACTGCGCTACAGGCGGCATCAGCAAAGGGCCATGTGACGGTGGTGAAGATGCTCCTGGACGCCGGGGCGGACGTCGAGCATGGAGGGGACAACGGCACTGCGCTGTGGGAGGCATCAGCAAATGGCCATCAGACCGTGGTGAAGATGCTCCTGGACGCCGGGGCGGAGGTCGAGCAGCAAGGAGGGGACCACGGCACTGCGCTGCAGATGGCATCAGAAAAAGGCTATGAGGCGATAGTAAAAATGCTCCTGGACGCCGGGGCGGACGTCGATGCGGCCCCGGGGGAACATAGTACTGCTCTCCAGGCGGCATCTTGGAATGGCCATGAGACAGTAGTAAAGATACTGCTAGACGCTGGGGCGGATGTCGATGCGCATGGAAAGTCTGGCGGTACTGCGCTACGGGCGGCATTAGAGAGAGGCTATGATACAGTAGTGAAGATGCTCCTGGACGCTGGGGCGGACGTCAATACGCGGGGAGAATACTCCGAAACTGCGCTGCAGGCGGCATTAAGACGCGGCCATCAGACGGTGGTGAAGATACTACTGGACGCAGGGGCAGACGTCGATGCCGCGGGAGAATTTGGTCCGGCTCTATATACGGCATCTTCTGAAGGCCATGAGATTATGGTAAAGATGCTTCTGGACGCTGGGGCGGATGTCATTGCGCGCGGAATAAATGGTACTGCTCTGCAGGCGGCATCGAGAAATGGCCATGAAACGATAGTAAAGATGCTCCTGGAGGCGGGGGGAGACGTTACTACGCAGGGTGATGATTAGAGCTAGGTCAGGGTGGTGAGAATGCTCTTGAGATACCAGTAAGTCCTATACATTTTTAAGTTGAATACTGTACCTGGAGCCTCGCCCCTAAAATTACAGAAACTTAGCGCCTCGTTTTATAGGCGCTTCGAGTGGTAGGGACCACCCGAAGTATTGCCGATAACACTTCTCGACTCAGGCGAATTTGAATGCCTCTCGAGATGAAGCAAACGCACCACAGAGTGAAGACAATTTCTTTCCACTGGCCAGGTAAAATGGAACAAGGTGACGAGGTATATTGAAGATGAAATGGCAAGAGATACTTCAAAGATTCAGTTCCTTGATTTTCTGGGGTGCCCGCGAGGGCTTCTGGTATCTATGTACGGAGGCTATCGACCAGCCATGCCTCCATACTGTCATAAGAACATGCTCTATCCTACCTGGGCCTGGTGCACATCATTTGATGTACATTCGCCATTGCGCTTGTACGCCGTAGTGACCTTTCCCCACAGGTGCACCATCTCCATCATTATCATCAGCCATGAGACAAATTCGCCCTGTACCCCAGCGACCAAAATCATGGTATAGCATCATCAAACCCATCAGAACCAGCATGACGCTGTAGGCCAAGGAATGCCCCATTATCGCGTAACAGCGTACATCTCCAAACAAAAAGAAATTCATGACACAAAAAAGACAAGCCAGCACCACCTGAAGGCAGTCTTGCGCCCTAGCCCGCCACGCCATCATATCATTGACCAACCCCGGTCACATACAGCCGTATAGACATAACAACATGAGTGTTTCAACCGTCAACAAAGGAAAGCGTTTCAAGTGCTGTAAGGAAAGACATAAGTCATGCAGGAGCGATTCCCGGATCATGGTCGGATCGTCCATAGAGATTAGAAGAAATTCTTCTTGAATTTCGACGGACTGCCATTCGCAACCCTATCCTCGACGGTGTCGCCGTTGCTCCTGCGTTCCTTGTGCCATGTGTGGAAGGTGCCGACGGCAGGACGGCTCGGCGCGGGAGTACTGAAAAAGTCGTCACACATAGACTCGAAGTCATCAACGTCACCAGTGACATCGATGTCTGCATCGGTAAAAAGACGATCGGCTTCCCGACTCCACGTCGGGATTCTTATAGGCGACTCCATGTAGCCCAGGGCTTTGTGATTGACAGGTGTCTGCTGTACAGAGTAGGCTTTGGACGGTGGAGTTTTAACCGATAGTGTTGGAGAGGTAACGCATGGCAACGATATGTCCTCAGAGCTCGCTGAGTCGAAAGATGGAGGCGAAGATGGTGTGGGGTAGGAATTCGAGTCCGAGCTTCGGTCATCATGGATCTTCATCTCTTTGGCAAGTGACCCCAGGGTTGTCGAGTCCGCTCGTTTTAAGCTCACCGTGTCATCCTTTCCGGCGACGTGGGTTTTAGGACGAGCCGGGCTGGCCTTGATCGGCGACAACGGGGTAATGCCTGCAACTGGTTGAGAGGTTCTTCTGTTGTGTCCCGAGCTGATGCGCTTCTTGTGCGACTTCCTCGAAGAAGGTGAAGTTGCTGTTCTGGAGGTGCTTGTGCCGGTCGTCGCTGGTTGCCAGGGCCTTGTGTAGCCTTGGCTCCGCATGGACCGGAGACCACTCTCGACGGAGACAGAGGAGGCTAGGGACCGGGTCTGATTCGTCTTCGCTCGATTCGGTAGCTCTGGTAATGGTACCGTTGGGGGCGTCGAAGCCTCAATAGCCTGGAGATAAGTCATGCGCATATCGTCAACAATTCGGCGTATACCATCTCTGGTCGTGATTGGGTCTTCAGCCGTGCTCGTCCCAGTTGTTAATGAGGTGGATGCGCCGCTGGACGAGAGCAACGAGTGCCTTTGATTCGAAGAACCTTCGGAGTGATCGTCACGGTAACTGAGCTCGAGGTTCGACGTCGACATGTAGGACCGGAGTGCTGAAGCAGGTCTGATGGGATCATGGCCAGTATATGATGGTTGCTGCAATGACACAGAAGAAGGGGTGTAGATGGGATCGGGTTTGGTCCATGAGTTGGCATGAGGATGAGTTGGAGACATGGGCGGACTGGCGAATTCCCGATGGGGCTTTGGCATGGCGTGACCTACTGTTGCGTCGCCATACATCGAAGCCAGCCGGCTGGACTCAGCCTTCCAAAGTGCTTGTATGGTACGATTCGACTCGTCTTGTGGTTCGGGTAGCGACGTCATCGAGGTCATATGACTAGGAAAGAATGGCTGAGTTGGAGTTGATATCCCAAGGCCGGTAGCCTCTGTACTTGAGCCATAGGGAGGGTACGCGTATTCAGAAGATGGTTGAGTATGGTGCACGAATGTCCCTGAAGCTGAGGACATTGAACGATTGAAGTACCCAGGCAGTATCGTGTCGCTAGCTGCGGAAGGCGGCGGCCACATCGGACTCATAGTGGGTTGAGCGCGTGGAGAATTTGGGGCCGTCGAAACGACCTTCAAGTTGGGTGGCCGCATCGACGACGTGTGTTGCGACGACGTTCGAGAATTCCTTTTTTCCTTACCAGCGACGATGAACTCTCCCTCGCGAATATCCTCCAGGGTGCGGTCATAGTCTTGTTGAGTGACGAGAAGTTCACCAGAGCTCAGCAGTCGCCCGGTCTGTAGCTTGACCGGCCCATTGCCTCTCTGAGGTCGAATGCCCAATTCAGGTGCCTTGCCCGGTAAGGTGGATTGATAGGATAGCGAGCGAAGATCAGCCGGCCGATCATTTTTGCGCTTCGCGGTCGACGACTTTCCGAGGGCTTGACTGATGAATACAGGCAGACGACCTTGGGGTGGAGCTGTTGTGTATGGCACACTATGTAAATCTAGCTCCGAGTCCTGGTTGTTCTGCTGAGCTTTCAGGCGTCTTGACGAGAGAAACTTGCGAAATCGAGACTCCATGATTTTGACAAGCGGTCAGTGAATTTATCGCGCATTGACTCGACCGCGCGCGGAGAGGTGGATTGTGGTGTCAGGCCGATATGTCAGGGAAAATTGACGTGATTAAGTAGAATGCGGCTGTCGTACCAGTGCCAGACCTGAAGAAGATGGAGATAGTTCTTGCGAAACAGTTCGATGCATCGCATCCACAGTATCTGGATGAGAACAAGACAGACAAGTAGAATACGCCAGGGCCGCGGTGATCATGGCTTATGGAATAGAGAGCGAGATAGTTGTGAGGTACGAAGGTTGACCGGGGTTTGTTGGAGGTCGAGGAAAAGAGGCGCATTATTACATGTCAAACAACGGACAAGGAAGAGGCGTTAGACAACGGCCGGGGGATCGTGGCCAAAGAGACACGAGGCGTAGAGTCCGGCGAAAACTGGTGGTTGGCTGAAGCTTCCCGGGGTCGACTCCACGACGGTACTTGAAGCGATTAGAAAGGTCAAGGAGGTGTCATACCCGAAACTCAGCCCAGTCAACATGAACGGTGAGTGGGTGGAAGGGCCCAAAGGCTGCTGCAGCTAAATCTGTAAAACCGTTACACCCTGGACAACCACGCCGAAACATGCATAATAAATAGTAAATAAACACGGAAAAAGCTTGACCGCGTTGGGTACGAAGAATATTGAACAGCCTGACACCAACAAGAGATGCATATCCGGGAAACAGGACAATTGTAGCGACGAAGATTGATCACGCGCAATCAAGTCCGCAGCAACAACAGTCGTTCACCCAAGTGACCATTGACTAGGAGGGTTTGGTGATTTTCTGGAAGAGGTGCACAGTGCACACACACGGGCACCCTCACCTCTGCCTGGGGGTGGGACGGGAGACCTGAACCAGACTCAGGACCTTTGCTAGTGACGTGATCGTACTGTGTTATTCACCGTGGGTCAATTCTCCAGCGCCGAGACAAACGGTTGGGTGACCTTAAGCGAATAAAGGCGAGCCGGATGGAGGCCCGAAGGACAGCTGAAGAGAACCATCCGGAACCACGAGGCTTGCACAAGTTGACTTTACAGTAGCTAGTGCCCTCCTAGCAAAAATCAGCAGCCTTGCAGGGATATCCCATAATTGCCGGACACCTTAAGGCCCATAGCTTGTGCCAAGGGTTTGATCGCATTTCCGAAAATGTCCTGCGTCAACGACTCGGTCTTCAATCAGCTGGGAGAGGGCATGTTGCGCATAGCCATGTAGGACTGAGAATCCTGGGATTTGTAAAGTCTGGACTTGAACCAGATTGAAGTGAGGTCCAGAGAGTGGAGAGCATGCTGATTTGCTTCTCTATGGTCTGCCCTCGACCTCGAGTCGCATCAGCTGCAGCAGGACTTGAGGATTGGAATAATAATAGCGGTCAAGTTCCAAGGTTTGACGGGTTGTAGATCTTGTCGTTTCGCCCACAAATTCTTGCTTGCAGATACTTGTCCTACGGACTGTTGGCCGTTATCTCTGCATACTATATCCTGGTGGATCCGTGAATCGTCGAGGATCAAATTGACATGATGGCTATACTGGGTGTCGCCTATCACTTGTTGGTCTCAATTTTTATGGTCCACGGTCACAGACTGGAAGTCTGGAAATGCCCTGCAGGCAGTACATCCTTCAGAACGGGACTAGAAAACCCATGCTTAGAGAGACGTCAAAAACCTCAATTCGGCACGACCCATGTGTGACACTGGGTGACAGATCTTACTCCTATTGCAATTGCATGCAGATGTCTTGCAGCAATTGTCTTTCAAATCTTTCTTCATTCGGACTGAGACAGCTTTGGGATCCCTGACAGTTTCGAGGGAACCCGGCATTCTTGATGTCACACTCAAGAACAAGAGTATTCCAAAGAAAGTCCAATCTAAAATCGGGCCAGCCAGGTGTCAAAGGCTCTTAGTCCTGCTTAAACATGGTGGAGTCATGTCTCGGGCACTTTCACCGAGGATCCTCTAGACACAGGGTCGACTTGATTATTATCGAGTCTTCTTCCCCATTCCGACTCCTTCAAGCCCATCCGGAAAATTCGAGTCGATGTCAAGAAAGAAAATTTGCATTGGTAGCAAACGAGAATGACATGTGGAGTACGAGTAGTGGACGTTTTGAACCAGAAGTCCTTCGAATGTGAATGCGCAAGATCGACAATACCCATCGAAGTCGGCATCCACATTGCAGGGTTGGCTGAGCTGGTCTCGTGCCTACAAGCACGAGGCTTAAAGATCCGTTGGCCCGCTGTCAAGAGCATATCATAAAGAGCACTCAATGCTATCTGATCTTCAAGCACGGTAACTCAGCAGATGGGTGCGCCAACTGACGCGAACTCATGCAGGCGAGGAAGGCTATCAAGGCTGTGCACTTGGACATTCCTAAGTTAGAGCACTGTGGTCAAGGCCTCAGAATCGTCCTTCTTTGATCGGGGAAGTGAGAAGAGTGCCGGAGGTATTGACACTTCCGCAGTTTCGCTTCGAGTTATATTGGACAGAACAAATCATTTTCAGCACAATGATGATCAGCATCGACGTTGCGATACCGGTCAATTGTGCCAGGCTGGGTTCTCAGAAGCCGTACCTCGAAGAAACTGACGACCGATTTAGTGGTACCCTATGAGCCAGAAGTAAAAGATTTCAGCCGACATGTCGGTAGGGTGGAAGAAGGACAACGAGGTACAAGATGATACGGCGAGGTCCGTACATCAATCAATATCTGACGAGTTACATGGACTTACTTGGTGTTCGGTTGAGGCGAGTAAATGTAACGGTAACTACGAGATTATCTCACAACTGCACAGGCACCGTGACACTCGTTATTGATTTTTCTTTGCTCCGATCCCCGCCTGCGCCTGCGGTCTGTTCGGCGGCCTGCGCCCCTCATTCCTCGTCCATCATCGGCTGTCACCGTAGTCCACACCGTCCACCACTACCACCACCACCAACAATCTACCACTACTACAGTACAACATTCTTCATTCGTGTACAGTCAAGATCCCGGCAACATCTGCATATTTCTCCATCCCCATAGTTGCACTCGATCTTGCGACATTCGTACTGCTGGGGCAAGACCCTAATCTCATCCCATCCTTTACCATGTCATCCTAATGCTATGCTACTGACACTTGCATTCTCTGTGCCTGTTTGTCGGCTGTCATGTCACCAGAACATCTCTACTGTCATATTCTGCCCATGAGATATCACCGCCTCATCTCTGGGTCATCATTCACAGAAGACAGGTGACATCCAAGTCGACTCAGCCCACCATGATACTCATATATTGTGTTCTTATCGATTAAGACACAGCCGAAGTCCCTACCGCTTGTCAACAAGGGCATCGTCCGTCGAAGCGAGTCATGACCATTCTCGACTTCCTCCGCAGGGTCCTGCGGCACCTAGCTGCGCTCCTCCTCTTTCGATCGTCTCTGAAGACTACATCTGTGTCACCCAAGTCCTCCAACAAAGGATTCACGGTGGTGGAAACAGACGAAAACATTCGCACGTTGACATCGCTCGAAGATGAGATCATGCGCCTGTTCAGACAGCCGTGTAACATTCGCCGGATGCTGTCCATGTCCTCCGCACTCCGCATACAATATAAAGCCAAGTTACAAGATAGTGAGGCTTGCATGCTACCCTCATTCAGCCACACCCTCCCTAGCGGACAAGAAACAGGCACGTATGTCTCTCTAGATGTTGGCGGGTCCACTTTCCGAGTGGCCATAGTTGCGTTGAGTGGGAGAGAGGGACGACCATCCCCCATGTACATCGAACACATGAGTACATTCAAGATTGACGAGCGGATACGTCGACTACCCTCGAAAGAATTCTTTGATTGGATGGCGAGCAGTATCCAAGCCACATTAGAGACGCAATCGAGAGACTGGCCGGCAGATCAACCACTTCCTATGGGTTTAGCGTGGAGCTTTCCGATCGAGCAGACCAGCCATCGAAGCGGCAAGATGCAAAATATGGGCAAGGGCTTCGCGTGCCATGAGGATACGATTGGCATGGATCTGGGCACGTTGATCGAGGCTGCATGTGCAAAACGGCAGCTGAACGTTCGCGTGAATGCAATTGTCAACGACTCTTCTGCCACACTACTGTCACAAGCTTATCTTGATCCTGCCACCTCGATGGGGCTGATCCTGGGGACTGGAACAAATGCAGCCGTATACCTGCCTACTTCGTGCATGGGATTATCTAAATTTGGTACAAGAGATCAGTCCTGGTTTGAGAGTGCCGGTAAGGTCATCACAAACACCGAACTTTCAATGTTCGGTAAATCCATCCTGCCCCAGACACGCTGGGACGAAACCTTGAACAGAGAACACCAACGGCCTGATTTTCAACCTCTTGAGTACATGACCACTGGTCGTTACCTCGGAGAACTGCTACGGCTGATCATCGTCGAAGCTGTGGAGACACGGGACTTGTTTGACGGGAACATGCCACTCGCTCTGACTGAACCTTACTCGCTGGACACGCAAACCCTGGCGAGGCTAGAACAAGACAATTCCAATGGTATGACCGACTCGATCTCCATGATTAAGACTACTTTTGGACTGAAGATGCCCCCTTCGGTCGAAGAGGTGGCTCTCCTGCGCGCGGCAGCCGAGGCGATCTCATTTCGCGCGTCTGCTTATATGGCTGTCGCCGTTCACGCTTTATGGGCGCTGCAAAAAGACGTCGATATTAATCTATTCACGTCCACGGGGAGTCCTAAGACGTCTATTGCATGTAATGGCAGCGTCATTCTCAAATATCCCAACTTCAAAAGCAGATGCGAAGATTTCCTTCGGCACTTGGTAAAGGAAGGACTGGCAGCAAGATTGACCAGTACCAGTGAGTCAATCGTACTGGAGACGACCGAGGAGGCTGCTATTTATGGTGCCGCCATTGCTGTGGCTTTGTCTGAGACGCGTTGAACGGCCTAAAGAACTTCAGCGCAACAATGATATGCGCCAGATCTGACGCCACAAGACATATGGCAATATCGGCACAGGCTCCGCAGGAGCAGTGTCAGCCTGAAGCACCGAGGCATGTATTGACAGTATGATGACCCGATTTAGGGACTGAGGACTCCAAGACGCCAAAAGTATCAGCCGTCCTAGATCGATCGGGGACGCATACTTTTTCTTGCCACCAGTGCCACCATGTGCTTAGAGAGGATCAGTGTTGCTCACCTGTGTGCTCGGCAGGATCACTGAGTCGCAACCCAGCATCGAAGAGCGAAAGTCGCTACTTCTGCGCTCAAGCCTTCGCAGGTGGTTCTCCTCTGAGGGTGATGGACATATCGGATATGTGATCTGGTCTCATCCACACAACAAGATGGCGGTATTTCCCCTCAATCTGAGGAGGCTCAAATCCAAGGGAAGCAGATAGATGTTGTGGTCAGCCTATATCTACCAAACGACTCTACAACGTCTTAAAGCTGGTATTATTACCAGGAGATCCCCACAGGATTGCCGCAGTTTTCATGCTGATGACAGCGATATCAGGCTTTATCTATATAAAATATACATCGTATACATGCTGCATCATTCCCTCTTCGCTAAACATACAGTACTCTAGTAGTGGAGGCGCTTTCAGCTTATGATGATGCATCCGAGTTATCCTGTTCCTTGTACGAAGTGAGCGCATTATTCAAATGTTTAGCTTGCATCCTTCCACATGAATGGCCATATTCGTGGTGTTTTGTCGTGGTTTCCTGCCCGAACCTCGACCGACGCCATGGCTTCCGTCGCTATTTGTATGCATATGACGTTCTCTGTGGTTCACGTTGAGGTGGTTACTAATCCAACATGAATATCAACAAGCCTATTTTCATGTTATCTGTCTCTTTTACGCATTTGTGCATTACGGATTGCCCGTATGCATTGGGCCTGATACTGGGGCACGACGATGCGTGATGTGCGATAATCAATGAGGCTTATGAGTTCTTACATCGTACATTGTACGTTCCATCCTGACTACGACGGAACAATCGCGTCAAAGAACGACGTGAGTGCCGACTACGTGTACGAATTTCGTCCGCTGCCGATCGTGTTGTCTTCGGAAAGAAACTTCGAGTACCTATGCTTCCGAGGTGAACGCTGGAAAGTTCCATCGTCGTAGTTGTAAACACGATCGTTATCGATTCCTGCATACAGATGCAAACACCGAGATAAGTTTGGACTGTAAGGCGGGGTAAAAGGCCAAACACCGGCTCGGTAGGTCGATCGGCTAGTAGCGCCTGACTCGGAATAATGCTTAGGCATGAGGTATGATACCGAGAGATACCGTGGTCCTTACGGCCGCTGCTACCGCCCAGGAAGTATGGGATATACTATATTCCGAAGATGAGTTGTATTGATATACAAACGTAAACTGTTGTACATTCTATGTATCTAAAGTTATGTAGTACAGGGTATTCATGGCGTGATTGTTCAAATAAAATAAAAATCGCCACTTTTTGTACAGTACAAGGGCCAAATAATCAAGGAATAAATGTCGTCAAGCCTTGCTGTGATATACCAGCCCTGCTGTACGAGGAATCAGCTCTCCTCAACCAGAATGTTCTCGATCCCAGTAACATCCGGTGCACCTGCCGGCTCGTATCGGTGCAAGTACTTGGACATAAGTTGCGTCAAGTCATCCAGTGTCGTAAGTCCACGTCCTCGCGCAATATCTCTCGCGAAGCCGAGAAACCATGCTCGGTCTTCATCTGGCAAGGCTTGCTGACCTCCAAGGCACACCATCCATAGAACAATCTCTTCATGATCGTGTTGCCAATCCTCTCCCGACTCGATGAGCGTGACGAGAGATTGCTGGAATCGAGCAGCATTGGACCACGGAACGCATGACGGATTCTTGTGCGAGTCATTGCGCACCCTTGACCCCCTGGCTGATATCATGTTGGAAATGACAAGCAGAAAAGCCTGCCTCATGCACTCCGACAGGAGACGTAGCAACCGTTGTACAGAGGTCTCGTGGTGACTTGCATCAGGTGAGGTGGACAGCAATCGATGCATGAGCGCGTACGATCGCTGCGTAGCCCATCTCTCGATAGACAGATCCGCGAAGTTGTTGATGATGTTGTACTGTTGTACTTGAAACCATTGAACCATATCAACAACTGTGTCTTGAAGTTCGGGTCGAACTTGAGAAGTATACTGAAGCAAGGCAGCTCCACTAGGAGGAACGCCGCTGTTATGGAGAGTAGGCAGGACCTGTCCACGCATCTCATCCTGCGAGAAAAGCCCCGGATCCCAGATAAATGGCATCAACGGCGGCTCCCCTGTCCCACCAGATATCAGCAAGTCCCATAGACAGCAAAGCAGTTGCATAGGTGGCTCTAGGGCGTCAGTTCCTCCCATGGTTTGGACAAGATGGTGTACCATGGTGAAATGTGTCCTGGCGCCCTCGAAATTGCCAACATATCGTTCGAATACTGATAGTGCCCCCAGATCGAATATCAGCATTTCACTGGCCTCTGGGTTGCTTGATAAATGATGCCGCAGGTGTCGAAGTGCTTTGCTCATACAGTACTCCGGACAATCGTGTCTGACAAGCTGAAGTCTCAAGACATATTTGGCATATCCTGAGCTCGTGGCTAGTAATGAGAACATGTGCATTCGATTGCTTAGACAACCCTGGACAATGCGATTGATCGTGTCAAAAGAGGTTTGAGAAGTTGCGACTGTCTCGTCCAGTGCGTCCAGTCCCCGAAAAACCGACGGGAGCCAGCTTTCCACCGCATGTTGATAAGCCTCATGCGACCAGCCTGCATCTTCTGGAGTCTCAAGGTACGTGAACGGCTCTGTTGTGTTTCCGGTGGGTTGCGCCAATGGCGACGGTGATTGACCAGCCGACGTCTCAGCTGAGCTGGTCTCGGATATGCTGTGCTGTTGGGCCCAACCCACTACACTCTGGGCATGAACAGCTTCCGTCTGAGCGCTGTACAGTCTTTGCTGACGACGTAGAGAAGCACGCCATTGCCTCGCATGGCTGGTGATGGTTCGGAGCTCGTCTCGCTCTCGTCTGGTAGCCGACAGACTGTCCGACTCTGGTGTCCGGTTTACCCAAAGGAAGTCTGGGTTGGTGCGACCGGCTCTTGCTCTTCCTCGTCGTGATGACATTGTACGGCTGTCAAAATCGGTAATTCATGTTGCCCTTCCCTGGACACGACAGGACGTCGCACTCCATATCTAGTACTTGCATTGTTGCTTGTCGACCGAGCCAAGCCCGATACCATGAGCAAAAGGCGAGTGCAAGATCCTGCCATGCTGGTCAACACGAGCCGAAAACCCTCACCACATGGGACGGTGGACGATGTACCCATGGCGTACGAACTAGTCAACTTCCAGGTCAAATGCAAGGCGCATGAATGTGAGCGGAACAAAAGACGGAGCGGCAACGATGTACGGAAACATGTCATGGCTTCGGCAGGGCTAATGGTGTTGCAAGCCTGATTCCCTTGATTAGTTAGTCCTGAGGAGACGGACCAACCACATCCCCAGCTTTTCGAGATGGTTCAGCCAAATGTCGGAATGCCTCTAGTCCTCTTTGATAAGCAAACACCGAAGCTGAGTTTCTGCTTATTTCAAATCAGCATGCCAGGAAAGCCACTTCGCTTTGGCTTTCTATAATGCTGTCGAACGATTCTTCCCGAGTCTTTGACATGGTCAACAACAGATCCAAGGCTTGTTGTATTTTTGGTCGCTTGGATCTGACGGGATAACCTAGACGTTATGCAGAACAGGGCCTAGTCCTTATCGGTCAAGACATGTTGAATGCAAGGCTGAAATGACTATATCTGCAAGTCCTCAACAGCGACATGGAAGACCGAGAATTTCCCATGCTTATGCACGACAGCATCTCGATATGATCCACGGGCCCAGTAATGGAGCCCTTAAAGCCGCAATGTCACAAATTGTGTAAAGAGGCAACATTCTTTGATGCGAATGAAACAACAGCAAATACATGCAGCAAAAGAACGAGGCGTGATTGGCCATCGTGAAATCCCATGAACGTTGGGAGATCACTAGGCAACAAGATGCTGTTGGAACGTCGAGCCCAGCTGCAGAATGCGACATCGTCGGGGCAAATACCTAGTCACCTGCAAAGAAATAACCTGAAGAAAGTTTTCTGAGGGAAAATGCAAGCTTGATTCTCTCATCCACCATGTCACGTCCTTTCCGTTTGCTGAAACTCTGGCGCCGTGCTTAGAAAGGTTCTAAGGCGGCATGATTCAGGCAGAGTACGCGTGAGATCTCATGCAGTCGCATGGAGGTAATTTGTGTTCAATACCTCGGAGTGCTTCAATCGAATTCCTGTGATAGGGCATGAAGTCGGAAAGGGATGGATATCTCGGGACAACGGCACACGAAGGCAAGCAAGTTGACCATCGTAGCAAACTAGAAGTTAGGCAAGACCGGTGATGATCATAGTTCAACCTCGGGAATGTTGAAGATGACAATTACAGGCATTGATGCATGACAATTCGTCACAGGTGTGAGGTACAGCAACATGCTGGCCTGTCTTGCAGCTCTCGAACGCAAGCACAGCTTTACCCTGCGGAGATAAAGCTCAGTCGTTTGTTAATCACTTCATGAGAGTGTGCAGCGAGTTTCTACCGAAAGTCAGGATAGACGAAAACAATGCAGATTTGAGTATCGAGATGGTGGTTATCTTGTTGACGGCGAGATGGATCGTAAGAGAAGTGGTTCGGAAAAAGGTTTCGCTGCAGTCACAAACGATCTTCGCCGACAGTCGCCGAGGCGCAAGCACCACTGACGTAGTACCTACACTCGCAAGCCACGACTCAACACCTCAATTTGGAGTTTGTAGTTGAAAGAGTAAGTCGCTGACATATCAAGCTGACGAAAAAGGACGAGACTCGGGATTATTCGAAACACCATGGCATCGATAAAGGCCAATTGCCGCAAGGTCGTCTGTATCGGCAGGAACTATGCGTGTGTTCTTCCCAACCATGCTTCTCTCGCTTAACCTCTGTCATGGCTAACAATGTCCCAGTGACCACATCACCGAGTTGTCTTCGGCGCGCCCAGCTCAGCCATTCTTCTTCCTCAAGCCTCCATCGTCCATACTATTGCCCAACAAGGGACCGGTCATTCGACCTCGTGGGGTGACCATGCATCATGAAGTCGAGCTCGGTTTGGTTATTGGGCCAACCCCGGACTCGAATGGACTGAAGAACCTGCAAGAGTCCGACTCGAAGATGCTAAGCTACATCAAGAGCTATTTCCTGAGCATCGACATGACTGCCCGAAATGTGCAAGATGAGGCAAAGAAGAAAGGACTCCCTTGGAGCATAGCGAAGGGTTTCGATACCTTCCTGCCCATCAGCCAGGAAATACCGTTCGATCGCATACCCAACCCTCATGATGTGGTGATCTGGTTGAGCGTGAACGACAAGATGCGACAGAAAGACAACTCGAACTTGATGTTGTTCAATATTCACAGAATGTTGAGCGATATCAGTAAGGTCATGACGCTAGAAGAAGGCGACATCATCCTGACTGGAACACCAAAAGGCGTCGGTCCGCTTGTGGGAGGAGACATCATCAAATGTGGCCTTGAGGCAGATGGAAGGGAAGTGGTTGAGGCTAAAATCGAGGTAGAGGTGGTGGATGACACCACCGAAGGCAGCTACCAGTTCAAGGAGACATGATTTGCTGCATATCAAAAGACACAGAAGTACCAGATGACACGATCTAGGCTATAAAAGAATGCTTGACCACTTTTGGAAAACATGTGGTGCTGAAATACAAGCTCCATCACCTCGACTTCCGCATGCTGATTGCAACCGTTATTCATCGCTCGATGTCGGCAAAATGGGTATCTCTGGTGGTGGCGGCAGGGGCAATCGACGCTCTCTTCGTCTTTCCACTCGAGTCTGTTCCTCACTGGTGGAAGCTTCAGCACGAATCCGTTTGTACAGATATCCAGCATCGTCGCTGCTGCCTTCTGCTGTCTCCCTCACGGGCCTTTTTCGCGGGACCAGCTGAGGTAAGGGATGGTCAAGGCGCCGGATACCGTCGCTTCCATGCTTCTTTGGCCTGGAGCTGGTGTTTTGCAAAGGATGCTTCGTGAGTATCGAGACTATGGAGGTCGGCATCACCAATTGGGGTTCGTGGCCTCCTTCTTCATCCGCCACAGCTCCAAGTGGCTTTGTCTTTCTGGGTCGCTCTTGGGCATGGGTTTGAGCTTGAGCTTGCGCCCGCTGCAGGTCCATCGCGCCCTGGGCATGAGCTGCGACATTGCTCATCTCGGCATTGTCTCCAGCAGTGTTGCATACTGGCTGCTGCACCTTCAGCTCCTGTTCATTCCTTTTTCTTTTGGTAGCTCGTTTTCGTGGCTGCGGTTCATTCGACAAGCTGACATGCGCAGTATGAGCTATCTGTGTCTCTTTCTCGACAAGTCGCTGGCTGCGCCGCAGCGGCT
Source organism: Exophiala sideris (assembly GCA_000835395.1). NCBI lineage: Eukaryota > Fungi > Ascomycota > Eurotiomycetes > Chaetothyriales > Herpotrichiellaceae > Exophiala > Exophiala sideris. The sequence continues at coordinate 1,447,700 of KN846951.1, read as the reverse complement.
CCGTTGCAGCGTTCAGATGCCGTTTTGGTGCACGCTTCTTCGCTTTTTTCTCCGTCTCTTCCCTCTCCTTGACGATTTGTCCCATTTTCTCTGCATATAGCGACATGATTCCTCTGTTCGAATCGCTACTTGGCTCCATGTGCCTCGGAGTTTGCGTGAGCATATCGTTGAAGGAGGTAAGGCTGTCCCACGTCCAACCTCTTGAGTCGAGCCACTCCTGACATTGCCTCCTATGAGCCTCCAGGTATATGCCTTCCACGAATCTCCGGACGACTGTCTCTTCGAAAGTATCTGGTAAAGTTGTCATGAGATTTTGTCCCACCGAGTAGTACTCAGCCCAATCTTGGAATCTCTTTTGCTTCAATGTGTTGATCTTTGCTAGTTCTGAAGCTTGTACTTGCGGCTCTGGCAAGGGCAAAAACCTCAGTGAATCGAGATCTCCCACATGATATTGGTGTCCAGCATAGCTGATTGTTTCTGCGTTTGCATCGAGGTCAAGGTCACTGAGTATCGTTGCATTAGCGGTCTTTGGGACGGCTACACGAGGGAGATCAGGACTTTGCGACTGGGGTGTGCCTTCGCGTCGATTTGCTGGCTGTGAGTCCAGGATTTGAACTCCATTTGCGCCTACAGAGAAGGTCAGGCAAGAGACGCACGTTGTCACCACTGCACATCGTAGACACTCACGTTGAAAGCTGTCCGGGACTCGACTAGCAGACTGAGCAGCATGACCCGAGTTGGCTGTGAGCAGCGGGAGTTCATCCACCCTTTTTCTCAGCAATTCGATGAGGGCCATGTCGGCTTTCTCGTCGACAAGGACCTGCAACGCCGCAACGCTTGCTTCGAGGTCTCCGTACTGCTTATTATATGCCTTTTCTATGCTCTGACAATCGAGTCTTGCGCAGCGCACTTCCTTCTTAAGCAGTGCTAATTGCGCTTGTGCATCGTTGTTACTCCTGTTGTCCGCCGTCTTCAACGCTTCGATCTCGACCTTTGTGGACTGATACGCCTCTTTCAGAAGGTCGAGTTCACGGGCGTGCTCCTCAGCTCGAACCTTGTACCTTTCAGAGAGAGAGCATGCTTGTGTGGACACGGCGTGGCAGTCCTGGACGGTTGACCTCATGTCTCTCAGTTCTTCGTGCATGGCGACGATCTCCTTGCGGCAGGCTTGCACTTCTTCGTGTAGAAATGCATTTTCACGGCGTAGTTGATGTGCTCTTAGTAAATCAACAGCGTAATTGACTGTCGTTTTGCGATCCGACAGCATGTTGGACATGAGGTAGATAAAGGATCGCAGTCTGTCCGTGGGCTGAGTCACTTGATATCAATTGTCAGAGAGACCACGCCGTGTCCAACTAGATGTAAGCTCATTGATATGGAGAAGGGGGATTCCCTTGCAATCCAACAGGTGGTTGAAGGAAAACCCGATGCAGAAAAGGAAATAATGGGATTGACGGTATCCTCAAGATGAAAGGAAAACAAAACTGTAACGGAATTTCTTCAATTTCAATCAATTTCTCTACCGGTCTATGGCAAATCAATGGTCCTCATCCTATCGTGTCACATGAGAACGCTGGTGAATTCGTTTGTGCAGTCTGAGAGATGATAGCCAACGATTGCTAGCTAGCATTATGAGAGCATCAACGCCTGCAAATCTCATCCACCTGATAACGACACGAGGCCGCGTCTCTGGTCTCGTCGCGGCCGTATGCTCATCGAAAATCGCATCAACCGGAAAACAAGTCTGAAAAAAATAACATAGACTTTTTCGTGCTGCGACAGCATTGAGCCAAGCAGTCGGAGACAAGCTTCATCCCACTTTTCTCTAGCAGTCACGTACAATCTGTAGCAACAAACGCCGTCCCACATGCCATAGATGGAAACGATCTGGTTTGTCGCAAAAGAGTATGGTTGTTTAGATGAGGTCGGCAACGTTCATTGGCATCTCTTCGATTTGAGTGCTGTAGAACTGTTCGATCTCACGCATCATGCGGACATCGTCGGCAGTGACGAAGTTGATGGCAACACCTTTTCGGCCGAAGCGACCACCACGACCGATACGGTGGATGTAGTTCTCTCGGTTTGCTGGGAGATCGTAGTTGATGACCAGGGAAACTTGCTGAACATCTATACCACGGGCCAACAAGTCGGTGGCAATGAGGACACGCGAAGATCCAGATCGGAACTCCTTCATGATCACATCACGCTGAGCCTGCTCCATATCACCGTGCATGGCCGAAACCGTGAAGTCACGGGCAGTCAGCTTGTCGGTGAGCCAATCAACCTTTCTACGGGTGTTGCAGAAGATGACTGCTTGAGTGATGGTGACGGTTTCGTAGAGGTCAGAGAGAGTATCGAGCTTCCATTCTTCCTTCTCAACAGCAATGTAGAACTGCTTGATACCTTCGAGGGTCAATTCGGCCTTCTTGACAAGGATACGGACAGGATCGCGCATGAATTTGGTGGTGACCTCGAGGACATCCTGAGGCATGGTGGCAGAGAGGAGAACGACCTGGGTGGATTGGGGCAGGAGTTGAAAGATGTCGTAGATCTGCTCGGTGAAACCGCGAGAAAGCATCTCATCGGCCTCATCGAGAATGAACATCTTCATGTTGTCGGTCTTGAGCACACGTCGTTGGATCATGTCCTGGACACGGCCGGGTGTTCCAACAACGACTTGGGGACCGTCTTGAAGAGCCTTCATGTCATCGCGGACATTTGTACCACCAATGCAGGCGTGGCATTCGACGTTCATGAAATCGCCAATGGCCACCACGACTTTCTGAATCTGTTGAGCAAGCTCACGGGTAGGGGCAAGGATGAGAGCCTGGCAGGCCTTGAGGTTGGAATCGATCTTCTGCAGGCAGGAGATGGAGAAGGTTGCGGTCTTTCCAGTACCGGACTGAGCCTGGGCAATCACATCGGATCCCTTGATGACGGGCATGATCGCACGCTGTTGGATAGCAGAGGGTCGCTCGAAACCGTAGGCGTAGACACCTCGGAGAAGTTCTGCCTTCAGGTTCATCGCATCGAAGGAGTCGGTGACTTCATCGTAGTTGGATTCGATTTGGCCTTAATGCGCACAAAAATGTTAGCCTAACAGTCCCAAAAAGTTCATTTCAGGTGGCGCTGCCTGCGACGGTCGTATTTTCTGACCGGCTTTGACAGTGCACTGGATCGCGATCAAAGCGTACCTTCAGGGACCTCCTCGAGACCTTTGTCAGCCATGATTGCGAAGGAGAAGATGGATCACTGGCGACTTCGCCTGTGATCTGGAGGCGCGGGGTGAAAGTGGCGTTAAAAGGACTTAGGCGCGACTCTGGCGTCTAAGTCTGCTGGAAAATGCTTTGTTTTAGAAACTAGGTCAGAGGACTCTCTTGCGTGAGAATCCAAATGTCCTAGATGTCGTGTTGTGATGTTTCTTGTTGTTCAAGTTATGGATGAGAATCAAAAAAAAAATTCGGGAAGGCAGTTGCGGTTTTATAAGCTTGGCGGGAAGGCAAGCGCTAAGGAAAACCTGTGCAGTCCCCAATCAAAACCGCAATCCCCGACTGTCGCTGAAGGAAGACCATAGATCCGGACCATATTTTGCCTCTGTTTGCCCATCCAGCCTCGTCCATTGTCTTCTAAGTGGCGAGTATCTTTCAAAAAACATATTGACTCATTTTCTCGTTGATGCCTTGGTCGGTCTAAGCCTAGATTTCTCTCGCATTCTCGTTTATTCCTGCACGACGGTGGTCGACCCTCGTCACGTGCCGCACTTTTTGGCGGCACTTTTTGGCGGCGTTAAGCTGATACTTGTGGAAGGCATGATCTCAACCACCACTCTTCAGAACGGGACAGGCCCGGAGGCTCCGACATCAATCAGCCAGGATTGGTTAGAACACCTAGAAACGGGCAATGAAGGGGACATAGACTCAAATACCGAGACTGAACAACACCCGCTAGGAGTTCGACCTGCTGGAAATGCTCTGACATCGCAACAAAATGCGCAAGATGGCATGGGATTCTTTGGCCAACTGCCAGATGCTTTACTGTTGCTACTGTTGGAGTACCTGGACCAGTCAGCCCTGACCAACCTGGGATCAACATGTCGAGGCCTGTACGCCTTCTCCGCCTTCGACCAATTATGGAGGGACATTGCAATCAGCAATATGAGTGAGCACTTCTCATGGCGTGGGAGTTGGCGGGCGTCTGTGATGCGCCTCCCAACACCAGGTCCTGCAAAGGTAGATTGTCGGTACCTGTTTTCTGATGCTCTGCATCGGCCCTTCCTATGCTCGCAAGTTTCGCTTTCTCCTTATGTCTCTGATATTTCGAAACAAAACGAAATTCCACGGTTGAAAGATTTGTCCCCGGCTGAATTCAACGATTCATGGGTTGATAGACCTTTCATCCTGACAGAGCCCGTGAAAAGCTGGCAAGTGTACAACGAGTGGAATGAGGAAGAATTGCTTGCAAAACATGGCGATACGGTATTTCGTGCCGAGGCCGTAGATTGGCCATTCGAAAAGTATATGACCTACATGAACAACACATGCGACGAGAGTCCCCTTTATCTGTTCGACAGGGCGTTTGTGGAGAAGATGAACTTGGAAGTCGGTACCAATGGAGCGTACGCTCTGCCGCAGGCATTCCAGGAAGATTTGTTCACCCTGCTCGGAGATCAGAGACCTGATCACAGATGGCTGATCATTGGCCCAGAGCGCAGTGGGAGTACGTTCCATAAAGATCCGAACGCCACGAGCGCATGGAATGCAGTGATTCGAGGCTCGAAATATTGGATCATGTTTCCTAACTCTGTTCTACCTCCAGGGGTCTATATGAGTGAGGACGAGAGTGAGGTGACCTCCCCATTAAGTATTGCCGAGTGGTTGCTCTCTTTCCATGCTGAAGCGAGGGGCACGCCTGGTTGTTTGGAAGGTATCTGTCGGCAAGGAGAAGTCTTGCATGTGCCCTCTGGTTGGTGGCATCTCGTGGTCAACCTCGATCCAGCAATCGCTATAACCCAGAACTTTGTACCCCGAGCGCACCTCGGCGCAGCCGTTCGGTTCCTCAAGCACAAAGCCAATCAGGTTTCCGGTTTCAAAGACACCGTAGCAGACCCTTACGGACTGTTCATGGAGCGGCTGCGACAAGCCCATCCTGACATGGCAGCTGCTTTCGAAGAGTCCGCGAGCAAAAAGAGGAAGTGGGAGGAAGTCGTGCATGATTCGGCACAGGAGGACGTGAAGGGCGGAGGCTTCAGCTTCGGCTTCGGCGGGGATATTGAGGAGCAGGAGCAGGAGCAGGAGGAGGAGTGTTGAAAGACATGGCGCCTTCAGCTCAGTGGCATGCCACAGATTTGGTGGATGTCAAACCCTGTCCAAACAGAAGATATCCTACAAAAGCTCCCACAGCAACGGCAAGCATGACCCAACCATTATATGTCATGAAAAGAAGCCTACCCGTGGTCAGCATAAGGGCCTGTATAAATATGCGGAACGACATACATGATGAAGAAGCTGTAAAAGACTTGCACAGCATACAGCAGCGCTTTCATGATCGTGCCTCTGCGCTCTGCCGCCGCCCTCGAGTCTCTTACTACGCCGAGGAGTGAGCTTGATTCATGTAATGGAGGTGTGCCTTGGATCTATCAGACACAGCCCTGGAAAGAGCGGGAACTGAGACATACTTGAGCCGCTGGTGCTATATGCAGCCATTTCCGCACTGTGTTTCTGCTCGTATCTTCTACTGATCTCGCGCACGCATTCGTACCCAGCTGTCAAGAGGACAATGGCAAGTAAGGATAGGATCAGAGAAAATGTGCTCGTTACTCTCCATTGACGGAAGACGATGCATAGATTCTCCGAGGACCATGTAAATAACATCTGTTGCACGTCAGCAAATGCGCCCGTGATAGGAATCGAGCGATGGTACGCACATTCATTGAACATGTTCCCATGTCCATGTCTCCATCACCGTGGTCCATATGTGAGTGATCCATTTTGTAGGGCTTCAAGTTCGATGCAGTGCTCGATTCCCTGAGAAGATGTAATGAATGACTTGCTGGTTGTGAATGGTGCCCGATGTGAAACGGCAATCGTCCCTTGAGTGTTTGGGGGCAGTCCTCCTCGCGGATGACGAGGAATCGCAGGTAGATTTGTGCCACTGCGCTCAAACCTCCACCGTACCCGAACGGCCAAACATTCATAAAACCGCGCAACTGCCATTATTGTCTCTTTGGCAGACTTGAAAGTCGAAATCATCGCGCCCAAGGCGCAGGTCATCTATGATGGCTGAAAACGTACCGCCAGGCTCAGCGGCAAAGCCTGCGGCCAGCGGCGACAGGCCAGGCCTTCCATACTACGAAAAATTGAGACGCGACTTGCGCGACACTCTGCAGAAGAAGCGCCTAGTTGATCGCAACATGGTATGTGAACATCAGGCTAAAACAGCGCTTTCGCTGACGAGGACAGGCTGCGATAGAAGATCAGATCTACCGTCAGGAGACCGCATACCTCGAAGAAACGTCCGTCGCTGGCAATATTGTCAAGGGATTTGATAACTACATCAAGGCTTCTGCGGTCGCGGGGTCTGCGACTTCGACTGGCGGCACAATCTCTGGCAGTGCTGCTGGCGGCGGGTTGGGAGCAGGCCGGCGCAAAGCTGTTGTCAACGATACCGACCGTGTATTTTCTCGAAGTTCTGTATCCTACATGCGCGATTCCGACTCACCTAGCAGTGCCACGAGCACGCCAAAGGGCGCCGGCACGCCTACTGGAAGCTTCACCACCGAGAAGGGCGGTGACAAGAAGAAGAAAAAGAGCCTTGCGCACGATGATGACAATGATGGAAGGCCAACTAAGCGGCAGAAGACCACGTTTGGAGGTTCGAGGAAAGCCACGGATGACTGAACAGCTCATACAAAATATGGCTGTGCAGCGATGCGCAATCCAGACCAAACATCAGTCTCGCAGTGTTAGGACATCCTGGCTGCTTGATGGAAGACTTCTCTTTGAGGAAGCGGAGTGGGACTTCCACAGAACATAAGGCCCTGTACCCATGGTTTGATGCCATCGTGGGCGGGTTAAAGCACGGAATCGAGTCAGACACAGCAGTTTCGCTATGCACGAAGCGGCGCCGACCTCTGAGGCTGAAGAGTAGCAGATGGCTTCTAGCCGAATATTGAAGGCTGTCACACGTTCTGTGACGCCGATACGCGAGCCATTATAGATGGCTGGCTGAACACTGCATCGAGTGACGTCGAGCGGAATGCGTGCATACCTGGTCAATCATGAGGAATAAGACGGACATGAGATATGGAACTCCGGATGTAGACTCCTAGTTAGAATCAACGTCTTCCAGCTCACTGGTCTCGTAGAGTACCTTTGATGTTGGAGGATCGTGGACTGAATGCCGACGCTAAGTGGTCCATATGCCACTTCGAAGTGTCATTTTAAGGATGTTTGTTACTACCTCGGCTGTTTTCAGGTTTACTTGCAACAAACCCCTTACAACCGACTCTCTTCATTATTGATACGTTCTGTGAACAGCGAAACCCAAATGCTCCGCATTAGTCTGCAGAACAGCAGACAACGAATACTTCGCCTGTCAAGGTCTTCGAGGAGGCAACTTGTATCAGAAAGGAGTCTGAACGTAATGGCGCCGCTCTCACCGGCATCGATCGTAAGTAGTGCCCAGTCTTATCAAATCGTGCCGTCATAACATTCAGAAGGCTGCGATAGAGAGACTGAAAGCCTATAAACCGCCTCCAACGGTATGGCCGTCGATGCCGTTGTCTCGCAAGGCCGCTGTTCTAATAGTACTATTCGCTGACACCAATGGCGAGTTGAGGGTGGTGATTACTATGCGGGCAAGCACTCTCAGTTCATATTCTGGACATGCAGCTTTGCCAGGTGGTAAGGCCGAGGAAGGCGAGACCCCTTTTGAGGTGGCCAGACGTGAAGCGTCAGAAGAAATTGGTCTACCACGGCGTGATGGAGCCTTACCTGAACCATTCCATGTTGAACATCTGTGTGAGATGCCAACGAATTTAGCGAAGACGGAGCTCGTTGTCCGCCCTTGTGTTGCCTTGCTTCACTCTTACGATCCCAAGACTGGACTTGATGCCAGCGTTGCAGAAAGGCTGCTTCCTCGCTTGGATGCACGAGAAGTGGCCGCTGTATTTTCGGCACCCTTTAAGAACTTTTTGTACCATGAAGATCTACCCGATCAACCTGACCTTCCCGGAGAACCGAGTGACTGGTACAAGGGGGCCTGGACTGATTGGCACGAGAATCAGTGGAGGATGCACAATTTCTTTGTTCCGGTCACGAATCAAGTGGTCACCAAGCCCAAAAAGGACGATGACCAGAAGGCTGTTGCTGACAACCTTGACAAATTGTCGAGGTATCGTGTATTCGGGATGACGGCAAGGATACTTGTTGATGCGGCTCGTTACGCATACAATCAAGAACCTACATTCGAACATAACAGTCACTTTGGCGACGAGGAGATGATCACTCGATTGCGAAAGCTTGGACGACTCGGGGACATCAGAAAGCGGACTGATGTACTTACCAAAGATGATTTGGTCAAAGCTGCCAATTTGTGATCGGTTGCCGGATCCGGCTGAAGGGGCCCAATATCTGGAGGGTTTGTGGAATGCGGGCAATCTTCCGCATATAACTTGTCTCAAGTTACCCTCGATCAGCAAACACAGCAGATGCACTCAGAATGCAGCTGAGAACGGTCGCTCAAGCTCCCGTAATGCTGTGGTCGATGCTAGAGAGACAATGGCTGCATTGTTTGCTTGGCCGGCAGCTGTTTGCCGCCAGGGCTCCCATCCGCTTTTCTTTGTCCCTGTCAGAATGTCCGCCTGCGGTGCTCTATCAGGGACAGACAAAACTGCAACTGAATCTTCATCGACCGAGATCCAGACACTTGGTTGCGGAGCACAACTACATTTGAATTTGGTGTACTCCTGATTTCAGGGAAGATGCCATAGTTTCATCTCATATCCTTGGAGAGACAGAGATGGCTACGCGTCCGACCTCAACACAGCACAGGGTGTTCACACCACCTCCACCCTCAAGGGCACTACTGAATCTTCAGAAACAAGGACTCGAGCTATCTGCCTTGCAGTCTCAGACCTCTTTGTACTCAACCTCGAGCCATGTATCTGGCAAGTCTGCGGCGTCTGACCGCGACAAGCCACTGCCATTGGAGCCGTCCGAAAAGAAGAAGAGAAGGTCATCGAGCGTTTACAGTACGGACACTACCATTACCAATATAATTCGTATGTACAACGACTACAAAGAATTGGTTGAGTCACCAGGATTGCCAACACTTCATCAAACCCATCACCCACAGGACTATAGGAATACTATCGCGCCGCTACTCATCAAGCGCTTGAGTATCAGTGCATCACCTGTTCCACAGATGCCCGCCATACCGCGTCCTTCAGATAGTGTTTCCAACCTCTCGGTCAGATCGGCACCTGTTCAGGCGAACACTCCATCGCCAGGCGCTATAATTGCTCCAAGCTTTGTGGAATTCTCCCGGAGTCTTCAGCAACGGAAGAATGAACTGGCCTCACCGGGGTCCGTGGCCTCTGCGGACCCTCGGCAGGCAGCTTACGATCAGTTGGCACCTTCGTCTCCACAGGTTTCCTCCGTTGAGATGTCGTTGTCCTTTTCACGGACTCCTCCCCTTCTGGATGCTATGACAGCAAGTATATCAGATGTCGAAGAGTGTGATCTTCTACCTCCTCCTCTAGGGATGTCAAGCTCAGGTCCACCAAGTCCAATGTCGGATGAGTGGGAAAAAGAGTCCGAGGCTCAGAGCCCCACTTCAGGCGAGGCGGCTAATGATCAACCTGACCCTGGCACACCTGAAAGTCAGTGTTCAGGAGAATGGCTGGAGGATGGCATTTTCCAAAGCCCCGTGTCGGGCTCAAACAAACCTTGGGAGAAGACGAGCTTCCGGCTGAGGAAGAGTTTGGCAGAGAAAGAGCAGGAGCGCATCTTGTCTTATGCGGCAGCAAAATATCCTGCCATGAACGGGGGTTCTACGCGAAAACGATCGCGGAACAGCAGCGCAAGGTCGAGTTTTCAACAAGGAGTCTCCACTCTCTTGAGGTCTGTATCTAGTGCCAAAGACAAGGAGGCTCCAGTGCAAGAAGAGCCGTTTCCAGAAAGACAGCTGGCTAAACCTGCTACTCCTTACCAAGTATACGGTCCCGAAATCTGGTCAGAAAAGAGTAAAAAGAAGCAGCAACGACTACAGCACCAATTCCAGCATGGCCACAAGCGAAGCAAGTCCCGCGAAATTGTGAACGCTTATCAAAATGGCCAGAGTCATTTTGTTGGTGTGATCGATAAGCTCACCAGAAGGACATCACAGAAGCGACGGCATAAACTGAAGCAAAGTATTGTAGTCGTTGGTCCAGAAGCGAAGAAAGGCACAACCGATGCTAATGACACACCTGTTGAAGAGGAAGAAGCCAGCTGGATTTGATCTGGCATGCATATAACCTGGAGTTCGGACCTAGATGGATGGCTATGGCCATGATAGATACCTACTGTACAGTAAGATACTTAGATGATCAAATAGACTTCCATACAACGCGTGAAAGGACTGGGGTTGAAGCTTCTCCAACAGCAGCCGTCATCCATGTTTCACACCCCGCACTGTTCATTGGCAGGGTGACCACGCTCAACAGGCTGGACTGACCTTGACCTCCTCCAGAGCATGCTGCATGCTTTCATTTAATGAGTAACCTGTCAGACACTCGTTAATCCTGAACTCTCTAGGTGGCTGGATCCCTAATTGATCAACCTCTCATAACCTCCGCGAGCGCTTCATCCCCTTCCCACAGCAGCAATGGGCGGAGAGACGTCCTCCCGTGCTACCTCCCAGTATCCGCAGCTGGCCACTGGTCCTGTTGGCAAGCTGATCGAAGGCATCTATACAGACAGGCTACGACAATTGACCTCGGGAGGCCAATACGAAAAAGAGAACCTTCAAGCCAAGCTGTACCACAACACAAACGACGACGAAGACCATGTCAAGATCTCCGTCTACTCCCCACCAAACCTCACCCGGCCGACATTCAAAGATGCGACCTCTCATGATTTCAGACCCACACATCGAGGCGAGGCCTTCGGTCCATCCTGGTCAACGCATTGGTTTCGTATCAAACTCAAAGTTCCTGAGAAGATGCGAGATGGAGAACATCTCGAGTTTCACTGGGACGCAAACAACGAAGGGATGGTATGGACACATGACGGCAACCCTCTGCAAGGGTTGACCGGAGGTGGAGACCGCACAGAATGGATACTTCCCGAAAGCTGGCGAGATGGGAAAGAGCACACCTTTTACATCGAGATGGCTTGCAATGGCATGTTTGGCAATGCTCCAGGCGGCGACAGCATCCAGCCTCCTGACCCCAACAAATCCTACCAACTTTCAGTAGCGAAGATTGTAGATGTCAATCTCGCTGCACGCCAGCTATATGTGGACTTCTGGATCATTGGTGACGCTGCTCGAGAATTCCCAGGTGACAGCTGGGAAAGGCACGAAGCGCTACAAGTGTGCAATCAAATAATGGATGTATTTATAGCTGGGGAAGGCTCTACTGAGTCGATCAAGAAAGGTCGAGAGATTGCCCAGAAGTACATTGGCAAAAACGTCGACTCAGCCAAAGTCTACGACTCGGACGAGAAGAGCATCGTGTACGCAATCGGTCATTGCCACATTGATACGTGCTGGCTGTGGCCCTGGGCAGAGACGAAGCGCAAGGTTGCGCGGAGCTGGTCGAACCAGTGTGATCTTATGGATCGATACCCAGAACATCGCTTCGCCGTCAGTCAAGCTCAACAATACAAATGGCTGAAGGAGTTATACCCGTACGTCTTTGACAGGGTCAAGACAAAGGTGAAGGAGGGCAAGTTCCAACCGATCGGTGGAAGCTGGGTTGAACATGACACAAATATGCCCAGTGGTGAATCCTTGGTCCGGCAATTCTTGTACGGTCAGCGATTCTTCGAAAGTAACTTCGGGGAGCGGTGCCAGACGTTCTGGCTTCCCGACACTTTCGGATACTCGAGTCAACTACCTCAGATATGTCGGCTGGCCAACATGTCACATTTCTTCACGCAGAAGCTGAGCTGGAATAATATCAACAACTTTCCCCACACGACCTTTAACTGGGTCAGCTTGGATGGCAGTCAAGTTATTTGCCACATGGCGCCTAGCGAAACATACACAGCGGATGCTAACTTTGGAGATGTCAGAAGGAGTGTCACTCAACACAAGAGCATGGACCAGGACAACACGTCACTCCTTGTCTTCGGCAAAGGTGACGGAGGGGGTGGTCCTACACGAGACATGCTGGAGAAGCTCAGAAGATGTCGTGGTATGAGTGACACGATTGGCATGCTTCCCCGTGTGCACATGGGCAGATCTGTCGACGAATTCTTTGGAGACCTGGAAAAGAAGATTGCAAAGGGTACCAAGCTAGTTACTTGGTATGGAGAGCTGTACTTTGAGCTTCACCGTGGTACCTACACGACCCAGGCCAATAACAAATTGAACAACCGCAAGCAGGAAATCATGTTGCACGATATTGAGTATCTGGCAACTCTGGCCAGTCTGAAGAGCAAAAGCTACAAATACCCCAAGAAGGAGATTGACGAAATCTGGGAAAACGTCTTGCTCTGTCAGTTCCACGACTGCCTGCCCGGTAGCTCCATCGAGATGTGCTACGACGACTCTGACGAGCTGTACGCGCATAATGCTAAACTTGGAGCCAAGCTCAAAGAGGAGGCTCTTACAGTGCTTGGCCTGTCCTGCAATCTCAAGGCAAAGGCGGAGCTTGCAGCTGTCAACACTGCACCGTGGAAGCGATCGGAATTGGTTCCTATCCCGCAAGCTCAAGCAAAGTCACAAGAACAGAAATATACCTTTGTTTCCGGTGGTTCGGGTCTTGTGAAAACGCACGCCGCCTCAGCCATACAATCTACCGCTTCGGTTGAGGAAGTCCAGGAAGGAGTGTTTGTGATGCGAAATAGCAAGTTCAAGGTTGAAATCGAGGCCGGTGTCATCACATCTCTGATTGACCTGAAAGCTGATCGCGAGGTCATTGCGAAAGGCGGAAAAGCGAATCAACTCGTCATCTTTGACGACAAACCGCTATACTGGCAAGCTTGGGATGTTGAGGTGTTCCACCTAGACTCCAGGAAGGAGCTCAAGTCTGAACAGTCGGAGGTTGTTGAAAATGGTCCGTACAGAGTCAGTGTCGCGACAAAGACAAAAGTCAGCAAAGACAGCTGGGTGAAGACGACCATAAGTCTTGACGCCACTGATGGTCAAGATGACCTTGGGTTCCTCTCCGTCGAAGCCGAGGTTGAATGGCGCGAGAACATGAAGTTCCTGAAGGTGGAGTTCCCAGTGGATGTGGTCAACACTGAAGCCACCTACGAGACCCAATATGGAATCATCAAACGTCCAACTCACTACAACACCAGGTAAGTCTTACGATACTCTCTATTTGTGGATTCTAGCTAACGCTTTTAGCTGGGATATGGCCAAATTCGAGGTGTGCTGTCATAAGTTTGCGGATTTGTCTGAAGCCGAGTATGGTGTTTCGATCTTGAACGACTCGAAATATGGATTTGCGACATGCGGCAATCTTATGCGGCTGTCGCTGCTTCGTGCGCCCAAGGCTCCAGATGCCCATGCCGATATGGGAAGACATCATATCAAATGGGCTATTATGCCACATCAGGGTGCTTTGGGCCCTAACACTGTCCAAGCAGCCTACAATTTTAACCATCCTATGACCTTGGTGTCATTAGTCGACGACAGACCGAAAGAGCTCTTCAATGCAATTCACCTCAATGGAGGTAAGTCGCTTGTGTTGGACTGCATCAAGCGTGGTGAGGACGATGAGGATGTAACTCGTGGAGAACTGTCACAACGGTCTGGCCAAAGCGTGATTCTGAGAATCTACGAGAGTCTGGGTGGAAAGAGTCGTGGCACGATTGAGACGACTCTCCCGGTCAAGAAGGCGTTCAAGACGAACGTTCTGGAGGATGATTTGGATACTTTGACGATCTCTGGAAAGAATAAGCTCAGCATCAACATCGAATTACGACCGTTTGAGGTAGCCACATTCAGGCTACAATTGTGACGATGGCAACATGGGCTGGATCCTATGAAGATGTATGTAGTCCTTGACAGGGCACGGTTTCGGACGGCATAAATAAAAGCATTCCCGGTGAAAAATGCCTGCAGTCATGCGATCCCCTCGTTCGTAAGTGCTCATCTTACCCCCGGACTGATGGCAAGGCTGAAGCTGGTGGTTGCATGCAATTTCACAGTTCGCCATAAGCCTGAAGCTTTGGGGCGGTAGGTGTCAAATGTTTGGGGTGAGATCGCCCACCTCCTTAACTTTGGTTTCATGGACATTTTAAGCGAATCAAACCTCTCCGCCGCCCATTTCTCGCCGAGAAATCATCATGCAGGGTCTTTGATGATTTGATGCTCGACGAACCATCCGCTTAAGAGAGTTTCGTGTTCCCGTCGATTTGTTTACTTGTCTTCGAGCAACGTATGTTGTAAGCAGCAACCATCGGCATTGCTACAAGTCACCAAAGCCTCATTCTGTGCGACAGACCCTGGCAGCAACAATATTTCGAATTGCGAACTGCGTTTTTGATTGCGACGCTCGCGCGCAGCCTGATGGGAGTATCAACTGCGGATCAGAATTGAAAGCGTCATTCATTCGATCTCCCTGTCGGTTCCTACATCGATCGCGCTCGCGTCGAGTCCGAAGACACAAACTTGTCATCCTTGGTCGCATGCGAAACCCGGTCCGTGACGAGAGCCATACACCATGATGTCTAGTGTCAGCATCGGGGACACCGTCGTGGTCCCTGGGGACATGTATGGACTCGTCAAATTCATCGGTCCAGTAACAGGGAAAAAAGGGACATTTGCGGGGGTACAACTGTCTGCAGAATTTGCAGCGCGAGGGAAGAATTCCGGCGAAGTCGATGGGAGATATTACTTCAAGACCACAATACCAGGCTCCGGAATATTTCTACCCCTGGAAAAGGCCGTCAAGAAGACCATTGGCCCTGTTGGCCTCGGTGTAAGAGCAAGTCCCGGACCAGGAACACCACCAGCAAGACTGAGCAGCTTCAATCAAGGAGGAAGGACACCGGCTATCGCGAGGCCCAACTTTAGCCAGTCGGTCGGTCCTGGAGTACGAGCGGGCGCTGCCAGTCCCTCACTCAAGCCGCCTGTTCGAAGGGAATCGTTACCCCGTCCATCGAGCCCTTTGCGCAAGGTCAACACTCCTGCCGCGAAGCCACTGACGACGCCCAAAGTGAGGCCAAGTGGAATTGGCCTAGCGAAAAGCACAAACGGCGGTCATAAACCTAGCCCACGCCCGAGTAACAACTTTGCTCAGAACCTGCGCCGGAGCACGGCCACACCTAATAATGCAACCGCAAGTCCGTCCTTAGGACCCGAGTCAAGTTTCGACGAAGTACAAGAGCAAGAGGTAGATACTACACCAACGCCCACACCGCAAGTCAACCGCAATGCGGATGTCAATGTTCAAAAATACGAGAACAAGATAAAGGGACTCGAAAATGAGCTTAATGACACTCGACGTGAAATGCGCGAGCAAATCGCCACTTTCGGAGAGATGGAGCGCAGTTTCAATGAATTGCAAAAACTACTGCCCTCCTTGGAACAGGACAGCAAAAGAGGTGGCGATGACGACGATGACGAACTACCTCGAGACGTTATCTCGCTCCGCGAAGTCATTAGAGAAAAGAACGAAAAGATCAAACTTCTCACTGCTGAATTTGACGCCAATCGAGCCGACTTCCGGTCCACAATCGACACATTGGAAATGGCCAGCACAGAAACGGAACGTGTCTACGAGAAAAGGGTGGACGAGTTACTAGAAGAAGTCAGGAATTTACAAGACCGCAGTGAAGATGTCGAATCAGTCGCGCAACAACTTAAGCAGTTGGAAGAACTCGTCCAAGAGCTCGAGGAGGACCTGGAAGACGCGCGACGAGGCGAAGCCGAAGCACGCGGAGAAGTTGAGTTCCTGAGAGGAGAGGTGGAACGCTCACGATCCGAACTGCGGAGGGAACGAGAACGGCTGAGAACGGAAGAACAGCTCAACGGCAACTCCGTTGGCGACGTCGATGAGCTTAGAGCGCAATTGAGTTCCAAGGATGACGAAATTCGAGGTCTCAAAGCAATCATCCAGAATCTCAACGAGACTCATGATAAGGCGCCGAAAACGAACGGTGCCACTACTAATGGGTACAAATCCACCGAGGACAGTACCGAAGAAGAGACGGATGAGAACCGTCTGAGTATGCGCCAACAGATTCGCGACCTGGAAGCTCTGCTCCAACAGAAGAGCGCGCATGAAGAAGAGCTGGCGAACGAAGTCAAGCATCTACGAAACAGCGTCACGCTGTCCAAGTTCCCTATGTCCGGCGCGGCATTTGGTATTCACACCGCCATCAGGTCCCCGGGCGGCCACTCGCGAGGTAACAGCGCAGATATGGACAAGAAGCATCTAAGTACAGGCACGACAGGCAGTCAGAAAACCGTCGTGCTCACCCCGAAACAAGCAGCGCGTGGATATGAGTACGATGAACCGACGGGCCAAGCGGAGGACGACGATGGCGCCGTGTCAAGTGCATCCGTCTCCAGCGCCGCATTGTGGTGTGAAATCTGCGAAGAATCAGGGCACGACATCCTGACTTGTTCGAATATGTTTGGACAGCAAGGCAGTCACACCCAGGCAGGCAGTCTGGGGAGGAGATCGGGCAAGGATGTCGTTCGGGAGGGTCTCCGGCGCAGCGAAGAGAATAAACGGCCGGCAGGAACCGTCTCCGGTGTGGACGCAGACAGGCCGGCCCCGCTTATGAGTCGCAAGGCCAGTTCGACTTCGGTCCCGCCACATAATGAGTTATCGTCTTCTGGACTTGACGGGCCGGACGAGGTGGTACCATCGTCACCACCGCCGCCCCCTGTGCCGCCGAAATCGACTGCTGCTATGATCGAGGGGACGGGTGTACAGGCCGGTATGCTCGCTGGTCGGGCCAGTGGTGTGATTGATCCGGAGAAATGGTGTGCGCTGTGTGAGCGCGATGGACATGATAGTGTTGATTGTCCGCTTGAGGATGCTTTTTAGTGGTGAGCACGGCACCCCTACAGGGGTTCTCTTCTTTTCGCGAGTCGGCGATACCAGTACAAAAAGCAAGCGTGTGTTGCAAGCGTGCCAATTGCTGGTTGGATTTTTCTTTTGAGGAGAGGCTGTTAATATCATATCAATTCTGTAATGACGGGGGAGACTTCTTTCTTCTGTGGATAGTGTGCATGTGGACGATGATGTGGAGCTGGTCTGCCCAACATATATGCTTTGTGATGGCTGATTTATAGGTGTGAGATGAGGATTACTTTCTTCTAATGCATGGAAGAAAAGCTACCTAGGATGAGCCCAGACGTCCCCGTCCTTTCCTTGAGTAGTCCTTTTCAGATGAAAGCTCTGAGCGCTTTCTTCCATCCGCTCACACCCTGCTCAGCAGCTATCTCGAGACTACCCCTCCGGATACCAGTCGTAACGTCCATATCGCTAGCACGAACAAAGAGTCTCCAGTCTCTCGAGTAGATCTTGTAGCCGACGTAGAGGGCAAGGACGACGGGTGCCGCAAGATATGCTTCGAAGAAGTACTCAGCATCTGGAGACCCGCCGACTGGGAACAGAGAGGTGTAGAATGTTGCTATCAAGGCCAGCAGGTTTAGAGTGAAACCAATGTATGAGCCATAGATACCAAAAGCGGCTTGGTATGGCAGTTGTTCTTTGGTGAAGCCATGTGCATACCACCCGTGGCGGAAGCCTGTTTGCATTGGTCAGCTTACGGACTTGCTGTTGTTGGAAGGAGAAAACTCACGGATATGTGCCAGGTTGATGCTCAACCACAGAAAGAAGAAACTCAACCCTGCTAGTGACAATAACCAGGTGAAGATAGTTGACGACGCGCTTGCCTCGCCGACGTATGCAATGCAGCCGAAGAGAAGTTGAATCACGACGCACCAGACAGGTCGACCCTTTTTGTCGACGTACATCAGGAATTTGGGTCCCATACCTCTCGCGGCGAGCGCTTGCATCGTCCTCGATGAACCATATGTGCAACTGACGGCGACGCTGATCACAGATAAAGTGATGACTGCATTGAAAACGGATGGTAGACCTTTGACACCGGCGTACTTGATGGCCAGCACGAAAGGCGAGGCCTTTGTATTGGCGCCACTGGAACCCAACAGATCAGGGCTGTCTGACGGCACAATCAATCCGACAATGAATAGAGATAGGATATAGAAGGTAGCGATACGCCAGAAGACTTGTCGCGTGGCCTTTGGTAGAGATCGAAGAGGGTCGGCGGCCTCAGCAGCTGCGAGACCCACTAGCTCAGTGCCGCCAAATGCGAAAGCAGCTGTGACGAAGACGCTATATTGTATTAGTATCAACAGAGACATGTAAGGGGTGAATTCACGTACCTGCAAAAGCCTTTGAAGCCATTCCGGAACGCGCCAGGGTCATGCCAATAGTGAGCACCAATATATCCACGAGGATCTGTTGACACGCCTCCACAGTCGACGACAATACCAAAGATGATGAAACCGATAACTGCAACGATCTTGATCAGAGCAAGGGCAAATTCCACTTCGCCATATCCACGGACACCGAAGAATTGAATGGCGATAAGGAAGACCAAGAATATTGAGATCCAGACGCTAACATGAATATCCTGGCGCCAGTATTCGATGGTAATCGAGGCAGCAGTGAGTTCAAAAGGTAGCACTGTCAGCCAGCCGATTGCGTAGTCCCATCCGACGGCAAAGCCCCAGGATGGATCCACAAAGCGGACGATGTAGCTGTAGAAGGCGCCATTGACGGGATATAAGACGGCAAGTTCGCCCAATGCTTGCATGGTGCATAGCAACATGAACCCAACGATGATGAAGCCGAGCAGGACACTTCCAGGTCCGCCAGTGCGCAAGGCGCCTCCTGAACCGACGAAAAGACCGGCGCCGACGGAACCACCTGTGGCGGTTGTTAGCAAGCTATTAGCGTTGTGTGTGGTCGGTATCGAAATGGTGTAACATGCAAGAGGTTGAAAACTCGTTACGTACCGATTGCTATCATTTGCATGTGCCGCGACTTCAACTCTTTAGCCAGAGGATTGTGTTTTCTGTTGACTGGATCTTCTTCGTCCGCGTAGGTGACTTCGCCAGCCAAATTCTGCGTATTTGGGTCATCATAGCTCCCGACATGCTTCTCTGGATCACCACCGACCGCACTAGGAGAGTCGGCCGGCTCGCCTGCATAATTATCGTTGCTAACGCCAGCCATGTTGAATGAAATGAAGAGCGAAACTGATCTTGAACTAACCTGTTCGTGAAAAGTGAAGCAAGAAGGAAGGAGCAGGAGTTCTCGTTACTTAAGAGAAGCCCACCTGACAGGCCATTGTTTCCAAGAGGTGCGGCAAACTACTAAGCCCTGCTCCTCATGGGCACTGAGAATGGCTGCGTGAAGCAAGAGTGTGGGCCAAGCCCCTGCCACACATGTACTCTTCAGAGGTGCTTCCGCACTGCACCTCCATGTTTGATCAGTGCTTGGCGAGCTCCATAGACCTTTTGGCCTTGCTTGCTCCCAAGGCTGTCGCAGGCAACCTGGGGCAACAAAGAAGCACAATGGGTGAATTTGTTGAATCGACCACTTGAAGGCTCGTGGGTTACTTACATACTCGGAGTCTCTTCAAGCATGGAGGCACGCAAGAAGCGCCCTCGATCATCTTCTAGGAGCGGGATTGCGAATGTGGACTTCTGCGAGTGCTTCATGAGCCCGGTTAGTTCAGGATGTCGTCGGTTGCTGACGGGGCGCAATGGGTTTCTATTGACGTCTGGCGGAACTTTACCTCTGTGAGCGGAAAACTCATAGGAGATTTAATCTTGGCACATTTTGTGGACTCTGCGGAGTGCTGACAGAATCGGTGCTCACGGAGGACTTGATATGCAGTGTGTTTCTACAAAGGAGCAGAAGTACGAATCTCCTAGATTGCAAGGCTGACTTTGGAGACCGGTCGAAGACATAAGAAAAGGTAAACATTGCAGAATGTTGATGTGGGAATTATTACTATGCAAATTCATAAGTGCCAAACCCGTGCTTCATATACATTGCAAATGCAACATCCCGCATAATAATCATGCAATCATAGCAGCCATTCCACCATGCTTGAGCTGCGAAACAGAGAAGAACCACCCTCCATGAAAGTGCAAACGAATGCTCCATACCGCTTAGAAAATGCTTCATGAATGTAAGCCAGCCTGTGCTTGAAGACCACGATCTCCCTAACACCTAAAATGCTGCCAGTAATGCTCGCGCAGTCGTCAACAGCACCTGCCTCGTCGTCTGGCTTCTTCCGGGTCGCGTGTACCATAGCCCGGCCCAGCGCTGTCCGACTCCCCTATTCCCAGCCCTACACTGGGTAGACCCAACCAGCTGCGGCGCTTGTCGCCGTAGCCGACTCTGAAGCTTCCAGAATTGGCATGGCTGCCTGCAAAATAATCGTCCCCATACTCGCTCCGGTATCCGGGGGTTTGCTGTACTCGCGCGAACTCTGCAGCGTCGGTCTGGTGCTTCTGCTCAATCAGTTTTCGAGCGATAACTCGGAAGACCTCTTCGACACCTTCACCGTCCTTCGCGTTCACCTCATGGCAACTATCCCAGCCGATATCCTGGTTCCAAAATCCTGAACTTCTCTTCGAGTCTGGGCTGTGAATAACGACATTACCGGACTTCATCATCAATGGTGGAGTAGACGAAGTGCTCTGAGCCACCACGCCTCCCAGTTGCTCGGCCACATATGCAATTGTCCTCTCAAAAGTCACTTCGCGGCGTGAAGGATCGTCTGCAACAATGTCGCTTTTCGTCCCGACCACATGTATTATGGGCATTGCCTCTCCATCGTCACAATTCTCTTTCATTTCTGCCAGCCATGTCTTCATTTCTTCCCAGCTCTGCTCACTCGTAATGTCGTAGCATAAGAGACCTGCATTAGCGCCTCGATAGTAGAGTCGAGATATGCTTCGGAACCTCTCTTGTCCTGCAGTGTCCCATATTTGCAGACGGACGGTGGTGGATGTGTCCGGATCGGTGATGCGTTTGGTAACGAAGGATGCGCCAATGGTAGACTGGGTGTTCTTGGACAGCTGAGCGGTGGGATCGATAAACCTGGAAACAAGCGAGGTCTTCCCCACCCCTTGCGCACCCAGTACAACCAGTTTGGCCTCTATTGAAGTTGCAGGAATGGGCTGAGGGGCAGTAGTTGTAATTACTGGTGGTGCTGAAGTCATTTTGCTCGATACGAAAAGGAAACAACCAAGGAAATCTTGGAGCGAAGTTCTTCTTGAAATCTGTGTCTATCTCATTTTTGCGCAGTGGGCTGTGCAAGAGCAGAAAGCCCAAAGATGGTGGTGCCTGCCGCTCAAGGAGTCACGGCTGGTCAGAATAGCCAGCAGTGGCAGAAAGAGGCTCCTAAGACTATGGTCAGTTCTCGTCAGCAACTTGGACCTAAATGAAAGCACAAAGCAAAAACAGAAGAGTTGTGAGCAAAGGACGTCGAGGTCAGAAAGTGCAGCAGTAGCAGTTTGGATCAGCCCGCGATTGCGCCTCCCAAAAATCAACGCCAAATATGGGAAAAAATCAGCCCTGCCCTCGAGTGCAACCCCGCGTACAAAGTAAAATGTGCAATCTCGCCAGACTGCATTTATCAAGGTTCATAAACGGGATGATCACGCACGAGCCTGTTGACGAACAGTCACGTCAAGATACAAAACACAGTAGATGTCACGAGGCCAAGTGTCTGGCGAATCATTGAGGCGTCGTGATGATAAAGAGTTGAATGGAAGACGAGAACAACACCACACGTTTCCAGGCTTACATGTGCATGTTATTTATTGTTTACCAATGTCCCAAAGTCATGGCTGCCTCCGTGCGCCGCGCGATCCCAGCTAGCCACCAACAGATCGGATCATTCGTTCCGTCCATACTATTTATTGCATAAAGAGGAGGGGAGGGTGGCCGAGACAAACCCACAGCAAGAGTACGAGGCATACTCCATATCATGCGAGTCATGAATGAACGGTTCATAGCGGGCAAGTACAATCCAAATCTCGAAATCCCCAGTCGAGAACCACAGCCATTCATCTCCGAGGCACTGAATTGCCATCATCGAGTCCAGACCAGACCCCAGTCCGCTGACATCCTGTCTCGCCCACAATCCGCCCAGGGTGTGTGGTGTGGGTGTGTCACTGTGTGATGACGGGACCATAAAGGGGCGGCAAGGACCTTGGGGAAGCTCAACCCATTCACAAAGGACTTCTAGCCTATTACCGGGTAGACAAGGACATGTCGGCAATTGCAGTAATCCCAAGCGCAGGCTAGAAGCCGCCATGGGCATTGACGGTCACTGGGCGGCGCGAACTCCGTCGTGATTGACACCGTTCTTATCCCCGCCTCCAGATTTACTTCATCAAAGGACTGCATCATCCAATCATCGGAGCAATGGAGCCCCATTACTACACCATATATCATCTCGTCCGTGAAACTCGGTTCCAGAGAGTTAGATTGTTCTTCATAGTTCTCTTCGCCTTCCTCGTCGTCCTTGCGTTCGGCATCACCCTCTTCTCCTCGCCTCGTCCCCGCTCCAGGTCCGTTTCTCCAGACCCCGAAAGACAATCAATTCTATCCTCTAGTGCCTCTCCACAAACAGACCCCGAGCAAGATGAACCATGATGAGGGCGAACGACCAGATGTTGGCAAGATCACTGGAGATGACGTGGCTAAACACAACTCAAAAGACTCATGCTGGGTTATTGTCCATGGCAAGGCGTACGATGTGACGGACTTTTTACCCGGTAAGTGCTGCTTCCAGTCCTCCGCGCTGAGGGTGGCTAATCCTTGATCAGAGCATCCCGGTGGCCCCAAGATCATTCTCAAGTATGCCGGCAAAGATGCCACCGAAGAGTTCGATCCTATTCATCCTCCAGACACCCTTGACAAATACCTGCCCAAGGACAAGCACATGGGGCCTGTCAACATGGAGACGGTGCAACAAGAGGAGAAGGAGGAGAGTCCTGAAGAGAAAGAACGACAAGAACGTATCAAGAACATGCCACCACTAGAAGCATGCTACAACCTGATGGATTTCGAGAGTGTCGCCAAATATGTTATGAAAAAGACTGCCTGGGCATACTACAGCTCGGGCGCCGATGATGAGATCACAATGAGAGAAAACCACTCCGCCTTCCATAAAATCTGGTTCCGGCCACGGGTACTCGTTGATGTGGAAAAGGTGGATATTAGTACTACCATGCTTGGAACCAAATGCGACATTCCGTTCTACGTCACAGCTACTGCACTGGGGAAGCTGGGTCATGCTGAAGGCGAGGTGGTTTTGACTCGAGGCGCCAAGAAGCACAATGTCATCCAGATGATCCCAACGCTGGCGTCCTGCAGTTTCGACGAGATCTGCGATGCCAAAGAAGGCGACCAATGCCAATGGCTGCAACTATATGTCAACAAGGATCGAGAGATCACCAAGAAGATTGTGCAACATGCCGAGTCGAGAGGCTGCAAAGGTCTCTTCATCACAGTCGATGCACCTCAGTTGGGCCGACGAGAAAAGGATATGCGAAGCAAATTCGACGACAGTGGTTCCAACGTTCAAAGCACAAGTGGCTCCGACGTGGACAGGTCTCAAGGTGCTGCCAGAGCAATCTCAAGTTTCATTGACCCAAGCTTGAGCTGGAAAGATATTCCCTGGTTCATGAGCATCACGAAGATGCCCATTATTCTCAAGGGCGTGCAAAGAGTGGAGGATGTTCTAAAGGCCATCGAGGTAGGAGCACATGGTGTTGTTCTATCCAACCATGGTGGTCGCCAGCTGGACACAGCACCTTCAGGCATTGAGGTTCTGGCTGAAGTTATGCCTGTGCTTCGAGAACGTGGCTTGCAGGACAAGATCGAAATCTTTATCGACGGAGGTGTTCGACGAGCCACTGACATTATCAAAGCCCTCTGCCTAGGAGCAAAGGGTGTGGGCATTGGACGTCCTTTCCTCTTCGCCATGTCTGCCTATGGCTTGCCTGGTGTGGATCGCGCCATGCAATTGCTCAAAGACGAGATGGTCATGAACATGCGACTCATCGGCGCATCTAAAGTGGAAGAGCTGACACCAGACATGGTTGATACACGCGGTATACATTCTCACACCGTTCCGGTACCTCAGGATATCCTGGGGATGCGCTCATATGATCCTCTGATCACAGCACACGAGGTTATAAAGGCCAAATTGTGAGCGAGTGGCTTTTTCCTGTCCCTCGAAAGACTTGGGGGTAGATATTACATGAAGTTATGTATATATTTCGGATTGAATGAGCGTCGATGTGTACAAGTAGCATGTCCAAGGTGGGTTGAAGACCGCATTAATGTCCTATAACTTTTTGTCTGATTTTCGCATGGAGTGTTGGTCCTATGTTTACCAAACTAGCACAAGACGATGTACAATGATTTTACGCGGTGAGCATCCCTAGATATTGGCTGACTGACCACGTAATGTCCGCCTGGAAGCCCGAACTTGTAATAAGAGTAACATATTATCGATAATAGCCCTGTATTCTGGGAGGACAATATCTAAATCGACACATCGGAGGCTCCGGATAGCGAGTCATGGATCGTGGGGTTGACGTAGGCACCGAATCAGATCGCTTATGTTACCATTTGTTCAGGCGCGTGACAATATCATTGAAGATTCGTGACAGTGTCAATCAAAACGTGTCTATGTTACGACTGATCGAACACGTCGTGCCGTGTTGATCCGCAGATGTTGCTGGAACCCTGAGCTGAGCGGCGGCGTTTCCAATCGAAGGGACTCCGTGGTCGCAAAAACCTTGCACATCCATCCGCAAAGCCCGGCCTTACACATTGACACGGTGCGGAATGTGGTGGGCAGTATATTCAAGAAGCTAACCTCAGCTCCACGCTGAATACAAGCCCTATGCTCCTCCTTCACCAAACGGGATCGGTCCATGTTGGCGAAGTTGTGAGGTACCTACTATCCTGTGCCTACTACAGCACTTCTGCGGCTAACCCGGCATCAGATATACCTTGACCTATACTCCCAGCCTCGACCGCATTCTTCCCCCTCCGACACATCTCCACGTCAAGATCAAGAACACCTCGGCCATTCCACTTCGAGCCGCATATCTTCACGGTCCATATACTCTCTACGTCGCATGTTACCCTTCGACGTTCAACCCGTACCAGAAACATGAGACAATCAAGGAAGAGGGCGCACCGGAGTACGAGCCACAATTGAAGGCGGGTGGGCATTGGACTTCCAAATTGACCGTTCCCGAAGAGACGCGGGGTGATGCGCTGCATACCGAGAGCAAGCGCAATGGCGAGCGGAAGACCTTTACATGGATCATAGAGGTCGCCTCGCAGATCATTTTCTCCAAGACCGCCAGCGTGCACTACGAACTACTAGTGGGAAGAGACCAGAAATCGGTGGACTTGGGACTTCATGGTGTTGTTGGTTCGGGTCAACGAGTTCCTGGGCGTTTAGAAGACCACCAGCAAGGCCGGTCAAGAAATGCTGCGCAGCCTAAAGGAGTCTTTTCCAAGGCTGTCAGACTGGCCGTTGATGATACCGAGAGTCTGTGGAATACCCCACCATTTCCTTCCTGGGATGATGATGGCGACGTCAAAGTGGAACAAGGGCCGCAACATGGCGACAAGCGAGATCATGCCGCGAAAAAGGACAAGAAGCAAAGGAAGCAGAAAAAGATCCACCTCGTCATGCTCACTCATGGCTTGCACAGCAATCTGGGTGCCGACATGCTGTTCATGAAAGAGACAATCGACACAACAGCTAAGATAGCGCGCGAAGATGCCAAGAAAAGGCGTGCTGAGAGAAGGGCTCAACGCATGGCAGAAGCGAACGATTTTGGAAGAGATCGTCTAGACCAAAAGTCGAAGTCCGTGCCGGAGCCTGCTGTGTCAGGCGGCGAACGAGATGCAGAAGAGGAGACAGACGAGGACGAGGAGGACGAACAAGTCATTGTCCGCGGTTTCAATGGCAACGCCGTTAGAACTGAACGAGGCATACAATATCTCGGCAAACGATTCGCCAAATATGTGCTCTCAATCACATATCCTGATCAACCCTACCTGCCAGTTAAAAGCTCCATTGGCAGATCTTTTGCAAAATCGCTGCCAGGCGTACAACCGAAGCCACCACCCGGGACACAAGCCACACTCAAAAACAGTAGTATCGTCAAGGATGAGGCCCATCGCAACCACAACCTTGCTTACAGGATTACGAGCATCAGCTTCATCAGTCACTCTTTGGGTGGACTGATACAGACATACGCCATTGCTTACATCCAGAAACATTCGCCGGACTTTTTCGACATAATCAAGCCTATCAACTTTGTGGCCATGGCGAGTCCTTTTCTTGGTCTGAGTAATGAGAACCCAGTATACGTCAAGTTTGCGCTTGATTTTGGCCTTGTTGGGAGGACTGGCCAAGACCTAGGACTGACCTGGCGGCCTCCTACCATTGCTAAAAATGGATGGGGTGCAGTGATCGGCAGTCTTACAAATGATTCGCGAAAGGCACAGGGAGAGCAGGATCCGGGGGCAAAGCCTCTACTTCGTATACTTCCCACCGGCCCAGCTCATATCGCGCTCAAGAAGTTCAGAAACAGAACGGTGTACTCGAATGTTGTCAATGATGGAATAGTCCCCCTGAGGACATCGTGCCTGCTCTTCCTGGATTGGAGGGGTTTAGGGCGAGTGGAAAAAGCCAGGAGGGAAAGTGGCTTGGTGGGCACGATGGTAGAATGGGGCTGGCATGAGATGACTGGGCAGAACGCAAGCGCAGTTCGAAGACCGATCGGCTGGAATGACCTTTTTGGGGACAGCGCCGATGAAGTGAGCAGTGGCAGGAATTCTTCACCTGACCCGGGGGCAAGCGTACCTCAAGCCGAGGCAAGTCAGGGCTTCGACTATGACCAAAGGATCGACTCGAAAGGACAGCAGTCTGTCGACAAGGCACACTCTGCGACGGGGGGCCAGATTTCGCAGGAAAGCTCAGAAACATCGGCGTCGAATTTGTGGTCTGGTCTTCTGAATCTGTTTAAGCCACATGCGGGTGAGCAAAAGCCAGCACACAAGGTTCCACGAAAAGCACAGAAGATATACCATCGTGGACAGACGATGCACCAGCTCGAACAAGACTCGGAATCAAGTTCTCAAGATGAATCACGATCGTCTGGCAATCATGCGGATGAACAACATGGCGGAAGCACAGATGGACGATCATCTCTAGTCCGAGGGTCGTCTCTCTACACAAACACTTCTGGAAACACAGAAGTGGAGGCACCTCCCAAAACCACGTTCTTCGAGTCGGCGGGAGATCTTCTCAACCCTCCGTTACCGCCCAAAGAATTCATTCTTGACCCGTCTGTCAGACCAAGGACAATCTTCCACGACAGAGTATATCACCCAACAGATATTCCGCCACCACCAGCAAAACGTCAGCGAACGCTCATGCCGAGAAGAGCTTCTTCACAGCAAACATTCCAACACACGCCATCACCTCTGAACGACGATGCTCGACGTGAATCTATCCAATCAACCACCTCCAATCCAGAGCCCGGCTCCATGAAAATCGAAGAGAAGATCGCTCGAGCATATCACAAAGACCTTTCGTGGCGAAAGGTTCTCGTCCGTCTCGAGCCAGACGCACACAACAACATGATTGTACGGCGCATGTTTGCAAATGCCTACGGCTGGCCTGTGGTCAAACATATGTGTGATACGCACTTTGCCTATACCGCCGCGGCACAGACTCGGGATGAAGACGAACCGGCCGTGGAGCGGGCCATCGAAGATGAGTCCGAGTTCCGAGCCGTTGGTGAGGAAGTCAAAGGCCAGACTGACCTTCCGTCGGAAAAGGTTGAAGACGGGAACATGAAAGAGGACAAGGACTCTGGACCACACCGGGCACAGACCGACGATGAGCTCGCTGCTAAGTCCGCCAGTCCACAGTCACCCAATGGGAACAAAATGCCTACGAGATGGAAAGTGCAAGATCGTGTACGCCCGGAACGTTCACGCACTGAATCTGAAATCCGCGAGTCCAGAGACGATGTTTCCGAGCTCATCTCCAAGTATCGTGCCGCTGGCGAGAGCAGCAAGGATACGAGTTACAGTAGTATGAACTCGAGTCGGGCTGCACTGTCGCGTTTGGCAAGATCAGATAGTTCGAGGTGGAGCGATCGATTCTTTGAAGGAAGCGACGATGGCGAAGAAGAAGATGAAGACGACCCTCTTATCGAGGAACTGCGCAAAGCCCAGCGGAGGGGCGAGCTGGACAACGCCAGCGACTCGACCAACACCAGAGCTAAAATGGCCAGTGTACTGACTTCGAGTCCGCAAAGTACGAGATCGAATCTGGCGAAAGAAAAATACAAGAGCGATCATGCTGGTGACGAGCATCTGATTAATGAACCAGAAATGCCCTTGACAGCGGAACCAGCGGAGTTGGAGCCTCTTTCGCATTCGTCGGGAGTGAGTACGCCGGGACGAGAACAGAGTGAAGAGGTAGCGCCCAGCGCTGTGCCGACGAGCACCGGGGTTGGATTGGGCTTGGCGGCTGGTGTGGGTGCCACTTCGCCTTTGGGAGAGGGGCAAGATGATGATACCCATGCCACTCAAAGGCGAGGCAGTCGAGGTGTCGCGGAGCAAGTCGCACTGGCTAAAGCGAAGGAAGAGCAGCGAAGGGCTGGTGAGGGGCCATGAGTAATGGGTATGATGAGTACATTTTAGATTTAATGGTGTGTGACATGACTCTGTGAGAGACTGCTTTTGTACTTTATGTGGCTTATCTTGCATAATGCGAATATGCCTCCTTGGATTTTGGGGACCTATGGTGATGGACCGAGTCGACTTGTGGATGAGGAAGAACGGCGAGGCTGAATGCCCCTTTTCTGAGGCTTTGTTCCGGTAAGGCTTGGCATGTTTGCTGCGTGGGATTAATGTTGCGATTTAGGGTTGATGAATTGTACGCAGCACTCTACAAGAACCAAGCTCGCCTCCCAACCACGCTGATGGCATAGCCACGAGCTCGCTCACTCATCGTGAACCGTGAGTCAAACAAGCAACGAGACGTGGATGGAAGAGTCAGAAGGCAGATGACAGCCATAACATCATTACTTTGGCTGCACTGACTAGGGTCATGTCACAACGCATCGCCAACCATCAGCTTTCCGCTCCGCGCTCTCCGTGATATCTTTGTCAGTGCGGCCAGCATGTGAGAGCGTTGGTTGGTGGTGAGGGCTCGAATTCCCACTGCCTCATGCGTCAAATTCCTAAAGCGGATGTCACACTGGTGCATCATTGTTCACATTCCCCGCGATTAAACAAACACAAGCTTGCACCACGCTACGAACGTCCAAACGGTTTAAGTGCCATCAAGACCCCAGCTATACTGTCACGGTCACACCTATCTCTTTGTTTCTCACCTTATAACGATGTCGTCTCGTCGAGTCACTCGTAAGGCCAGAGTTGCTTCCAGCAAGACAAAGGCTGAAGCATCCAACAGCACGATGCCTAAACAAATTTCTGTCGCCGAAGCGATGGGAGCAACGCTTCCTCGCCCCGCAGGTGCTCCTAAACCTCCGCCAGGGTCGAAACCAGATCTTACCATCAACGCAGATCACCCCTTCTGGAGTCTGTGGCTGGCTGGTGAAGATCGTCTCACGATAGATTGCCAGACTCACCTCGCAATTCACAAGGACACAGTCAGGGAAATTCACGGACTTATTCAGGCTGCCAAGCTCATCGTCAAGGATGAGAAATACAAAGACGACCCAAAGGTCAACGTCCTGCGCATGTATCGGCATGGGTGCAAGGACGCGATGAAGGGGGAATCCTGGGCCAAGCCGGGCTTCTACTGCGGCGATGAACATGGCAACTACAACATGTACGAGGAGAGGGACGCGAAGACAAAGGTTGAATCTGAAGAGATTGAGGTTCTGGAGAAGAAACTTCGTGAGGCCAAGACAGCAAGATTTGCTCGCCTCAGACGGTCGGGCCACCCGGATCCGGACGAGCCTGAAGAACCTGAAGAAACATGGCAAGATCCACTTAGCCGGGAACAACTTGGACTTGGACAGATTTGAATGGTATGGAGTGGGATGGGATCGAGCTGTATGCGTGAAAGGAAAAACGAATGCACTGGGGGACGGCAAACCGGTGTTCCAGAAAAGGTGGCACTGTCTGACATGGAGTACATCGACGACATAACTCCAATGTCCAGCACGTTCGCAACAGTGGGTGCCTTGACTCCAACGTTGTAGAAGTCTATGGTAGAGCTGATGCCCTTCCTCTTGCCAACGGGCTCATACTATCTCGGTGTGTGCGAAGGACTCTCGGATAACAATAAAGCCGTTTGAAATTCACTTGGTGTAGACTCATCTTCATCGTGCGAAAAGTTCTTGCATCTTATATTCACTTCCTGCACATTGAACTCTCACCGGAAACTCCTTCTCTTTGCAACTTCTTACTCGCAGATAGGCTAAGAGATATGGCAACAGACAAGGTAAGTATGCTGATATTCCTGTACGAACACGGCTGATCAACCTTCAGTCGCAGATTCCTGGGCAGACTCAGAACCGTCCCACACCTCCACCTACTGGTACCTTCAGCTTTGGTCCACAACATCCACCTGCTTTCAGCTTTGGCACCAGCAACCGTGAAGTTCCACAACAACTTCCACAACAATCTAAGAAAAATGGATTCAAGCTGATGTGTGAGCTTCTTCAGATCTCGCTGGAAGCGGACTCCCCAGAGTCAAAGAATGTGAAAGACGAAATTGTTGAGGAGCTCAAAGTGTGCCTGGGAATTAAGGGTACTCCTCCTACCGGACTCTTTGCCACAACGACATACAATTTGCCGCTTTCCCAGGCGAAAGATGAAGTCAATTCAAGGCTAGCTAAGGAGAGATCCAAGCGGAAGATGAAGGACATGGCCGCAAAGATCTCGCAGAAGGCTGGACGAATTGAGTCTGCGATGAATGCCTACTACTGCAACGACCAGAAGGGTGTCTCTAACGCTGAAGGCAACACAAACGACGGTGACAACGCAACTACAGCACAAAAGAGGAAGTTCGAGGAGGAGTTCGACAAGGAGTTCGAAGAACTCGACCAGTTGAGACAGGAATGGAAGAGGCTCAGAGCCGAGTCTGACGACAGCCACGTCAAGTGAGAACACATGGTTTGAAGGATGCAAGGCCAACAACTTGCAGAGCTCATTCCGACTGTCAAATACGACTGCACAGCTGAGCTTGACGAACACCCTGTCGGCTGATGGGAAGCAAAGAGTGCTTGATTCAATACTCAGGCACAGATGCCATCGTTGCCGTTGAATGCTGTAACTACTGGTGAAAGCATAGTACCGCGGCAGGTAGACCGCTGTTCTCTAGTCATTCGAGAGAGCGGATGACTCTCCTGAAATGAGCTATCGTAGCTTACTTAGTGATATTCAGATAATGAAGTCAGACTTCACTTCAACCTTGCTCTTCACCTTCCTTACTCTCAGTCATCTATCATTCACGTACCTACTCAAGTAAGACTCTTACAATCTTTCTCAAGTTTCCTTTTGCCTTCTTGGTCGTTCTCCTCCCTTACTTTCTTCCTATCCTTAGGCAACCTCAGCCGCGCATATCTACCTTTGATCTCCGATACAGCCTCAGCATTGCCTTTCTAACAAGATGGATCGAGCCATACGTGACCTATTCTACGAGCTCTTTGTCATCATCAAAGATCCGAACTCGGGAGAGAGCCAGCTCGACCTTGGCGTCGAGATCGCTCTCGAGATCCAGAACAAACTGAAGAACGATCCTCAATACGCGACACAACATCTGCCAGACCTCGAAGCAGCCAAGCAACGTGTTGGTATCAAGGTCATCATGGAGGAGAGGGTCAAGGAGATCAAACAGACCATGGCAGAAGCCTCGAACAAGCGGCTTGCTGCAGCAACGTGGAATGGCACCGGCGGCGAAGAGGTGGATGAGAACAAAGTGAGTGGGTATGCCGGTATGAAGCGCAAACAGGCATCGGTCGACGAGGAGGCTACGGCAGACTCGAACATCCTTCAGCAACACACCTCCAACAACGCCACCATCAAGCAGGGAACGGATTCGAACCCAACTGTACCGACAACGTCGAACACTGACCGGAGTTTCGTGTGGTATCGACGAGGACGTCGCAGTTCTGCAAGATCGCGACTAAGGCATAGTATGGATCTACCAAGCAAGAACCCCTGATGTCGCTAGCCCTTTGAGGTCTATTGCACCGCACCAGTCGAACTTCCTTATTACAGTCTGTTGCCTCATTCAGCAGGGTCATCAGTAAGCTAAACAAGTCGAGAATGGGCTGGATTGAAAAGTTTCACCAAGGGCATGGTCGAAATGCCCACAGCTTTTGGCATGGACGGTTGAATTTGAGGTAGTTGGGTGTGGAGAGGGAATGATCTTGGAGTATCCATATCCACATGCTGATTTCGCGTTGGCTCCGAAGTACATATCACCGGAAAAAGGCATTTGCATTTACACAAAAACCATAACAGTTCCATGCCGTGGACGATGTTTCGCTCTCTCCTCTAGGCTTTCTCCTCTTTGGATGAGACCGCATATCTGATCGAGCGGGACATTGGAGAACCTTATGCACTATAGAAGCAATAGATCCATCTCAAGTTCTCGCATCACTTCCCGCCAATCAATCCGTGTATCAGCAACTGCTCGGCCATGGACGGCCGCTCTTGATTTCCGAACATCCCAAATATGTCTCAGTAGGATCATATAGTTTGACATATCCCTCCCAGTACGGGCAACGTTGTCAAGAAGGATTGCAAACTTTAATTGGTCATCTTCTTTATAGGCCTCGGCCGCAGCCACAAATACAGGCCACAGCGTGAAGCTGCCACCGCATACTTCAAAGAAGGTTGATAGAAGATCGAGGACGGCGGTGACCAGATATGACAACTGTTGAGGTATTGTTTGATCGCAGACTTGATGGTAGTATATCACCACGGCCGCTTGGAAGGCTTGAAGATGCAGATATTGAGGGTCTCGTATATGGAAGTCGACTCCTGTGGACAAGGCAAAGACTTCGCGTTGATACCTCATAAGCGTCCGAGTCAGGCGGAGCGGTATCGTTGCTTGGGCGCATTCCGCGTCGCTCGCCCCGAGCTGCTTTGCACAGGCATTGATGTCTGCAATCGTTTCGATGACAGAGCTCGACGTACCCATCGTCCATCCGTAGCCGGGATTACACATGACCCCCTGGGCCAAGACACCGCCACTGTCGTCTGCTGCGGTGTTCCACGCAGCGTTTGTCGCGTCGTCGATGAAACCGGTGGATTCGGAGCCTGTCTTGAGCAAGTGGAAGCTCTGAGTCACGTACCAGGCGTCCGATGAGCATATCCATGTCTTAAAATTCTGTTGATGTTGCAGGAACTTCCATGCAGCCTGCAAGTGATGTCTCCAGGACCGAGTACTTCCCCGAGACAACTATGACACTCATCAGCAAAATTCGTGACAGCTAGCATATCAAGAGATGAAGATTATACCTCTATCAGTAGGAATGTGAGTATGGTCGTCAGCAAGCCAATATAGTCTGTTGAGCCTTCCCGAAGACAAGCACGAAGGTCGGCCATAGCTGACGAGTAATATTTTGATCCTAATGCAAACATGGCATCTTGATTGTAGCCTCTGTGACCAAGAAAAAACGTAGCATGAGCCAGTAATGCATGTAGTAGATGGGTTCTACCCTCTTGAAAGCTAAGGTGCAGAGCAATGGCAGGATATCTTAGCCATGGATTTTGAGCTCCATGGACAGGTACCAATGTCGGAGTAACTGCGTTGAGATAGATGCTGAAAAGGCCTGCATGGGTTGGATGAATTCTGTTCTCCGCCCTGATAGACAACGGGATGGAGAGCTCGAGAGAAAGAATAGAGGACTCCGACCCGATGCTCTGATCTTGTGGGATGCCGGTGACAGGCGTAATCTTGCGCGTTGACTGCTTCGGCGAGCATTCAACATAGACACTACTGCAGGATATGAGAGAGGCTCCGTCATTCGCTGATGAAGCCGATATGTTTTCGCCATTTGCTGTGACGCAATATCTGGAGATGCTATCATCGTCTCGGGACGGTTCTGGCAAGACTGGAAACACCGAAAATGGTAGAGACGACGTCTGGTGTGCCATGTCCTGGCAGTCATTGTCGCAGTCGCTGATGAGGCCATCGAGCTTTTCCGAAGACAGCACAGGTGTGTTCTTCCATGTCTGGTCCGTTCTGAGGTTAGTACAGCTATTTCTGAGATAAGAATTTTGAGCTCACACGGCTCTAAGAAGCGTCTTCCATTGTGTCGATACGTTTTCTGATCGGCTGAGACCCATACGAGGTTCTGCTGGTAGCCGGTACAGTGCAACCCAGATTTCCTGCAAGGGGTGCACGAAGGTTCAAGGCTGTCGCACTTTCCATGTTTAGTGAACGTTCAGTTAGCGAAGTATAGGCATTACCTTTACTTTTCGATCCCGACAACGCCAACATCCCTGAGACGTTCAACACGAAAACGAGGCCAGGTGCAGGACGAGAGACGAACCGTGAACGTTCTGTGGTAACTCCGGGACCGGCAGTACATACCGAGGTCTATCAAGAGGCCATCAAGTCCATCGATGTGTTCATCATGCTCTTCATTGACTATTTATTTGTGATTTGTATGGTTGTCCTTGTCGTTGGCGCGACTGGTAGCGGCACGGCGATGTGGACGTCTATCCGCGGCAGTTCTGATGCGGTCCTGGGCTGTGACGCGCCTGTGACTGATCGGAGTTGACAGTGGCGGACAAAAGCTGGAAGTCAGGCAAGATGGATTGTTTGAGGACTTGACTCTCCGAGGCAGTCCATACCGACGAAAGGGTTCAAGGCTCTTGCCCCTCTTTGTCAGCAAAGGGCGTAGAGTGGGGCAGCGAAGACGTCAGCGATAATATTTGGGGTTCAGTGCGGCACTATTTGAACATCGATTGTATATATTCTCCGACTTCCTTCTTCAAGTACTCGTTCGTTTCGATTCAAAAGCCTTCTCCACGGCCTCAGCCATGTCCCCAAGCGTGGCATAAGTCGCCCCGAGTTCAATGAGACCCTGCTCCTCGAGCTCATCTTTCATGCCACCCATAGCAGCGCTCTCTCTGGCTATCCAGACTCCAGGTTGGAAGCCCAATGCCTTTGTGGAAATGTGATCGATATCCAGGCTTTGCGCCACCAGAAGCATCTCATCCTTCTTGATCGAAAAGTCTTCCTCCAAACGTTTGACGACATAGTTATAGTTGTTTGGACTGGGCTTATACGAGCCCACCATCTCTGCAGTGTATATGCCATCCCAGTGCCCTCCTCTCAATGGTCCTGTGCGTGTCCTTTCAAACGACGCATTATCGACATTACTGAGTACAAAGAC
This sequence comes from Exophiala sideris, assembly GCA_000835395.1. Lineage (NCBI taxonomy): Eukaryota > Fungi > Ascomycota > Eurotiomycetes > Chaetothyriales > Herpotrichiellaceae > Exophiala > Exophiala sideris. Next base: position 1,412,024 of record KN846951.1, on the reverse strand, counting down.
CTTGTAATACTTGCCGAGAACTTTCATAGCATCGACGGTGTCTGGAAAGGCTGGCCAGTCTCCGATGCTCTGTCCAAAGGCTTGTTGGTCTTCTTTGCTGAACTCGGCACCTAGGTCTTTCGCTATGCGTGCATAAATCTCCTCGATGACCTGTGCGTATGCTAGGGTCGGATGTTCGTGGCCAACGGCTTTGTCATGCTTAGCGAAGGCGCGGAGCAGTTTGGTGCGGGACTCGGGCGTGTCTTCGAGACAATTACTTTGTGACTCTGCTTTCTGGCTCAAACGAAGCAGCTGTGGGTAGATGCCAGCCTCCCAGTCGATCAAGGTAGCATAAATGTCGAAGAACAGCGCTTTGGCCTTGGTGAGATCGAATGCCATCTCCCGAGATGGCTGTGGTATGCAGAAAATGTGTTCTTGGGAGTCGCAAAATCTCGAATGTAGGTAGGGAAAAGCATAGTACTTAACCCGAACTAATATGGAGAAACTGTGCGGATACGGCAGGTTCCATTGCAGTTTCGTGGGGAAGTCAATAGCGACAGGTGCATGAAACTCCACCCAACGTCACGGCACTGTCCGGTAACTCTCCACATCAGGAGGTTTATTGAAAGTGACCATGTCCCGGACGTTCTTTCCAGCAGTCCATAGCGAATGTTCTCCCCTGCGAAAGGAACTCAATTCTGACCCCAATATTGATAAATTGTTAACAAACCAGACTGCATACCGGGAGGCGCTCATGGGTTTCCTTTGAGACAGTAACTTCTTTATTATTGAGCTCTTCTAGAATGATCTTGTGACAATCGCAAAGGACATGTTTGTGTTATGTCTGTTTGTTAGAGTGTGGTATTAGTACTGGCACATTTGTCAAATCAGGGAAATGCTCTTCCACCCACCAAATGGCTCCTTCATACCTTCTCTGAAGTCCAGTCATCTATAAAGATACGGTATATACCTCAGGTGCTCCACGAACAAGATACTGGTCGCCGACTTTGCTTTGGGCCAGATCGTTACACCACACGCTAGGCTCATATACAGTCTGCCAGATTGCCGCCTTGGGTTGATTGGCAGATAACGGCCTCGACGTCGTCGCTCGACAATACCTACTCGATGCTCTTACAGTGAACCTCATGCTCATAAGAACCTCCATCTCGTTATACCTTTAGGTGCTCGTCCTAGGCAGGGAGCAACGACCACGCACTTCTCAAGCTTCTCCCAGCATCAAGCGCAACTCCGCCAATCGAAAGTCGATCTTGTTCTTCGATCTGCCCTTCGAACTCCGCAATATGTTTTACCGATCCTTGTTCAGTGGTTAGGACGTACCATTGAGGAAGGACGATCAGAAATCCATAGTTGAATTTCACAAATTGAGATTCCTGGTTCCCAAAATTCAACGCAACCAGTCGTCGGGGAACCTAGTCAGTATACAAGAGGTCGGTGGAAGGCGAGGATAATTGAGCTGTCTGGGATGCATTCGATTCCGCGCCGTGATACGTCTCTCTCCGAAACTGCTGCAGCTCGCCACGACGGCACTACCACGTTGGATGAACTCAAAGTGAACCAGCACGTCTCTCGCCGAAAAGCCCGTGATGCTTACTGGGTCGGCGTCACTCAAATCATCGTCAAGGCAACACGTTACGCGGGCTTTGAGCCGTACATTCGCGCCGACTTCTTCGAGAAGCCCCTCAAGTCTGCCATCGAAAGGTCCTCCGGCCTCAACGCTACCCAGATATGCAACTACGAGTTGCTGTCCTCGTCACATGCATAGGAAACGATGCACTAGCTGGAGGCCACCGCGCGCAATCTAGGTCGGAAAACGTCGAAGATCAGGTGAGCAGACGTCCACGTCTCGCTTGTCCCGCCAAGTGGAGGACAGTGAGTGAAGTGAATTCCATATTGCAGGCAGTATCGAGTCCCCCGCTGAAGTGATCGCGAGCAGGTCTCAACTTCACTTGAATCCATTCACTATTGCAGGCAGCGATTATTTTATTTCATATCGGTCAAACAACAACTCTCTCTTTCTCTCTTGCCTGTCGTTTTGTTCAGTACACCACCAAGATTGCATCCGACCCTGTTACCATCAAGAGGCATCAAAACATCATCATAAGCTCTCACAGCAATAGCATCAAAAGGGCACGCCATCAACACCGCATTTGCTTGTCATTAAGGCGCGGATAAGACGGAATGAACACCTCGAGAGTTATGAAGATGGATGACACATCGGGCGCATTGTTGTTCGAACTCCAAGAGGCCCTCAGATGTAACTACGGACATCAGGACAGAACCGCGCTGATCACTCGAATCGCCAGAGACTTGTGCAACCACACGATACCCCGGGTCATTGCTTCCCATCAAAATGTTGGTGCTCTCTGGGAAGCACGGGAAAGAGCACGTCAAGATTTGGAAAAGAGACTGAAGGACCTTCAGTACGATCAGATGCTTGATGAATTTGGAGACAATGTTGAGGCTCTCCTGGGCTTGAGAGAGAAGCTCGATATGAAACACTACGAACACAATGAACTGGGCGAGCTCGAAGTCAGACTGGAGGAGAACATCGAGCAGAAGAAGAGAAAGCGCTTTGAAGACGTGGAGCAGAAGCTCGATGAGATCGGCAATTGGCGGAAGCAAATGAGGCTCAACATCTTCGGAGATGCTGCGCAGGCGATCGGTGAAGACGTGGCACCCGTCATCAAGACTCCGGTTGAAGATGCGGCAGCCACCATCGAAACGCCCACGGCTGAATTCGCACCCATCGATAACGTCCCAGCCACTCCCAAATTTCCCGCAGGCGTGTACACACCCACGGTGTCGCACGATTTGACCAGCATCGACGGAGACGACCGCGAGCGCTCATCATCACCCCTTGCTAGGTCGTGGCCCACTAGTCTGATCCACTGTGCACTACCTACTTCTGCTCAGCGTTCGTCTGTTGAAGAACGTATAGGATTCATTCGCCGCAGACTTCGTCCCAAGCAGAAGAGCTCGAGGGTTCCAACGAAAGTGAAGGCTGAGCATGAAGACGATGAATATGTTGACTTGGTCGGTCAGTTTTGAAAAACGTCAAGTGAGCTCAATCATTGCTGGGAGGAAGACAGCAGTATTCGGTGGCTGGAGTGGCATGGGAGTAGTGCGAAAGTGGCGGATGAGAAGATATTGATGGGACTGTGGCATGAAAGTGTTGAATAAGCTCGTCCTTGTGCTGCAAATACTGGAGTCGTACATTGAGACGATTGTCATGGGCTGTGGCATGATGTCAGCATCTTGGTGCTGTATGCGTATCGAATATGCGACACGTCCAGCACGGGCCAGAAGTGTGAGATTTTCCAAACGGGTGACTTGTATGAGCCACGAAAACAACAATCCTTCAGTCAGGTCTTGAATAGCCAAAAATGGAACCAAGTGAAGACACTCTTTCAGACCTTGCCGTCGTTCACGTATAGCTGTAAGACATGACCAGGCTTTCCGATGACCTTGTACTAGGCGCAGAAAGAGATACCAAACCTATTGGTCGGGAGACATCTTCCCTTCAGACCTCTAACCTGGGAGCGGCTCTTTAGAGCTTGGGGGCCGAGATAGGACGCTAACGGTAAGGAACTAGCTTCGATATGGAGGAGGAGGCAGCTAGAAGTATCTGTGTGGTAGAGATTGTTACGGTACAAGTGGTGGACAGGTTCCATTGTAACTCATCGGCAATAAACAGTCAAAAGAGTATTTCCAGTCCAGTAAGTGTAATCAGCACAAGAAGTCATACCTCATTCAGAAATCGAGACCAGCTTGCAAATGTCGCTTTCCTTATGTAAAGTCCCAGTTCAATCCATATAAGTTTCGGCTCAACACACTCGATTGCAATGAACGATCTCCCCCGTTGCATTAAGACATACGTAATTTTGCCTTTTCCTAGTGGTGCTTCTCACTGACCAACCCCTCAGCACCAACGACAGGACTGACCGGCACCACATCGGCTCTTGTTTCGTCACTGAACTTCAAATCCTCGTCAAGATCTGTGGTGTCTTTGACTTTGAGCCAAATGACAGGCGCGGCGATAAGGAGTGAGCCACTCAGTAGACCCCAGTTGATGGCAAACTCAGTCATGTACGAGACCAGGTTGGAGTCTAGTTGTGGTGAGATAGCGCCACCAGCTGACTGGATTCCCTTGTAAAAGCCAGCGAAGTTGGCAAGCTTGCGACCATTGTTGGTCATGGAGCCCATGAGCCTAATCATATATGTCAGCATGGCAATGTGGACGGACCGCGGAGTTGCTTACCAATACGTGGTCGTCTGCCAGACAGAGTCGTACGCGCCGTAAAACATGTATAGAAACATTGGACCAACGTAGCCAGAGTCGGTCCAGTCAAGTGTCTCAAAGTCTGCAGCTTTGACCGTGGCCCGAGTGTACTGCTTCTGGAAATCATAACCACCGCCCCAAATGACCATGGTGAACATAAATAGCAGACCCATAGCCATCCTTGCTTTGGTGGTGCGGCGAAGGTATGTGGTGTCGAGAGCAAACCCGAAGATCCATGCGCCGATGATTTGGGAGATGTAGTACAACACGCTGTTGAGAGCACGCGTACGAACATTGAACTTGGGTAGGTTGACGTCCTGAAAATGATACGTGTAGAACCAGTTGCTGGCAAAGAACATTGGGAAGAGGAAGATGATGTACCAGTCGTGGGTTAGGGATTCGTAGAGACCGAGGAATTCCGTCTTCCAGGTAGGATTCTTCATGAGAATAACTCGCGAACCGTCGGATCGTTCGACTAACTTAGGGTCGCAGAGAAATCCGGCCAGCACGAAACCACATGCCATCAAGATAATGAAAGCGATATAGGTGCCATCCCCAACTGTGCCCGCCGCCTTGTTGTTGATGTTCTGGCCAAGAGGTACTAGGCCGCCAATAACAGCTCCTAAGTTGAAGATCATCCAGAAGACAGCGATATAACGACCCTTGGACTTCTCCGGTGGATAGGACAACATGATGGAGCCTTGAGCGGTCCACAGTAGGCCGGCGCAGAAGCCGAGGAGAGTGCCGGCGAAGATCAAGAATCCCGCATTTCCGTCGTGGTTGTATGACAGGAGGGAGGCAATGTAGAGACAGTATCCAAATCCTCCAATGCCCAAGGTCAGTCGAAGACCGAGCTTGTTGGCGATACTGCCTGCGAAGAACGCGACCACAGAGAAAGTCGCATAGACAGCAGTATTCGCATTGTTGATATCATGGGCATTGACTTGACCAGCGGCGCCGAGGCCATTGACCGCGTTGAACATGCCTGGACACAAGAAGCAGACCAGCGCAACGAAGACGATTTGGAATTGAGGTGAGGCAAACGGAGGTATGCTGACGGGACCAAGTCTCAATCTCTTGTACATCCATGCCTTTCCTCTAGGCTTGGACTCGGCGGTCATGATCTCTGGCGATGGACTCTCCGCGCCATGACCTGCAGAGGTCGCGGCCATCTTTTCGTGCTCGATCTCCGACATTGTGAAGGAGTAGTGAACTGGAAACAGGACTTGAGCACAGGCAGAGGGAGGGTGAACGTGCACTGCGGCTCAGGGTTTAAGAAGCGGAGAGGCTTGCGGACTGGGGTTGCTCGGGGCAAGTGCCTAGTGGAGTCTGGCGCGATTCGTATGGAGGCCGCCCACAATCCTGGAAGTGTCGCGTGTAGTGTGGAGGATTTTGAGAAAGGATGTTCGGAGGGTTCAGACGGGGCATAGAAGTAGTTGTTCGGAGAGTGCGACTCGAGGACACAGGTCGGTGATAATGAAGTTGCTTGCGCTAAGGATGGTTACCATGAGTATCAGCAGATAGTCCGAGATAAAGAGATAGAATAGTGACATCGCAGCATACCGAGACCGCAACAGCAGCATTGGATAGAGGGGGATTCGAGATAGTGGCTGGACACCTACGGACAGAAGAACCACAAAATGGTATTCGACTGGACAAACGAGCGATACTCCGCTGCGTGGAGGGATGGTGAAGGACCTGCGATAGAATGATCCCAAGGATGTGCAGCTTCACCTCAGGCACGCGATTGAGAGATCCTCATTATGGGATTGGTGGACTGGCTATCAATATCGCTGGAAAGGGTGTACCAGTCAGCCCATGGTGGAGTTGAGATAGCCCTAGCCAGCAATGGTGGCTCGACAGGGGAGATTGACGGCCAGTGAATCAACAGCGACGATTCTGGTGTTGACAAAGGGAGCGCAGGCAAAAGGACGAGGGGGAACGATGCAGGTGAGAGCACGTGATGAGTTTCCCAGCGATAACAATGTTGCATTCTCATTTCTCCGCCTTAAGGTTACATACATACGAGGATTCCCATCACACCGTCTCATCCATCAAAAGTGTCCTCGTGCTGGCTTGCTATCGTTGCATTCTCTGTCCTCCAACTGCTCGGAAACACCCTCTTGGCTTCGTTCGACCGAGGCATGCCTTCCGTAGGGCTGAGGCAACCTCAGAATGGACCACAGGTAACGATCCAGCCTGATCAACACCAAGACTTTGATGACACCGAATTGTGTCGCCGTCGTGGCACAACGTGCTTCCAGCTTGCAACATCAGAGGATTAACTTTATTCGACGTTTTTTGTTACTGTCGCCATGTCGCACCTGTCAAGCCTCGCAGCTGATCCTCATACAAGCCACTCGTCTCAAGTTTCTGCGCTCAATTCCGCCGGCTGCCGTTCCCCAGGTTCTCTGCACCAGTAGAATGTGCTATGTCGTTTCATGAACTCGTCGGATATGACGTGACATTCTTTGCCATTCACTATCTTTTTTCCATGGTATTCTTCTTGCTGTCTACTACTCCCGCTATGTCTGGACCTTTTTCATTCTTGTAGGGTCATCCTACAAGCAATCATCCCTTCCTTTGGTCGGGTTATCCATTCTGACATATATTTTTCATCTACTTTGCTCTTATCAAGATGTCAGGTCCAAACCCTCGGCTTATCAAGTTCACCAATGGAAAACTTCTCAAAGATGGCCAACTCGTGTCTGGTGATTTATGGGTGTCTTCAGAAACTGGACGTATTATGAGCCCACAGACAGCATTTTATTCCTCTCGACAGACGGCAGACAAGGTTATCGACCTGCAAGGCAAGATACTAGCCCCTGGTTTTATCGATGTTCAAATCAATGGGTATCACAATTTCGACTTCTCCACGCCTGATCCAGACTTTGCGATCGACTTTGCCGATACGAGGCATCAGATGATCAAGAGTGGTCTCACTTCTTTCGTGCCTACAGTCATCAGCACGACTCCAGATGCATACCGTGCTGTACTGCCTCACCTCGGTCCCCCCGAAAGAGGTCGCGATACCGACCAAGGTTGTGAATGCTTAGGTGCTCATATCGAGGGACCATTCCTGTCACCAGTTCGAAATGGTATTCATAACCAGGAGGTGCTACGCGAAGCTCACTCTTGGGCCGATATTGAGAAATGCTATGGCTCATCGAATCTGCAATACGTTCGGTACATCACAGCTGCACCAGAACGCGGTGATATGATGTCCTTAATTCCCGAGGTCGTCTCTCGAGGCATAGTATTCTCTATCGGCCATTCCAATGCCACATTTGAACAGGCACAAGATGCTGTGGCTGCTGGAGCCACAATGTTGACCCATCTCTTCAATGCCATGACGCCCTTCGGTCACCGAGATCCTGGAATCTTTGGACTACTGGGGCAATCCAGACCTTCGAGTCCAGTCACGACGCCCCGGCAAAGCCGACCAGGCAGTGCATCGGCTTCACCTCATGGCTCTCCCAGATCATCGACGCGGTCAACACCACGTTCCAGCCTCAGCATCAGCACGTCAATCTCAGACTTAGAGGACCAGGCGCGATACAGGCAACCATATTTTGGTCTCATTGCTGATGGTATTCATCTGTCGGCGCAAGCCCTAAAAATCGCCTACTCGGCCTATCCTGAAGGTGCAATTCTCGTCACGGATGCTCAGAAGTTTGCTGGCTGCTCTGACGGTGCCTACGAATGGCGTGGAGAAGATCGATTCATAAAAGAAGGCAAAGTCCTCAAATTGGAGAGCAATGGGCGCATTGCCGGTAGTGTCGTGGATCTGATCGATTGTGTCAACAACTTTAGACGATTTACAGGAGCCGGAACAGCTAAGGCGTTGGAGTGTGTGACGAGCACCCCAGCAAAGATGCTAGGGAAGGATGTCGAGAGGAGTAAAGGCAAACTCGAAACTGGCATGGACGCTGATTTGGTTGTTCTGGATGAGGGCTCAGATGGCGACCTAAGCGTTCAGCAAGTGTGGAAGTTTGGCATTCAAGTCGTTTGAAAGAGAACGGTTTATACTTGAGACGGCTCTGAAAAGTGCTTCAGAACCTGGCGTTTGGGAACAGTGGCTGCTGTAAAGGTCATTACTGGGGTTATCAAGCGGTGCGATCTTTAGAGGAGTTACTCATGGGAGGACTATCAGCCTCGTGGTTGAATGTTTGAGGTGTGATCCGGAATATAGCTAGACATTATCGGAATGCATTATGAGAGATGAATATGTGTATAATAGCGTAATGACAATGTCGAATAGTAAATGAAGAGCATTTTTCTTTCTTTTTGATAGCATTGTTTGTGCATGGTGTTAGTCCTGACGGGGAGTATCACGCTCGGGACAAGTGCACCGAGCCTGCTTACGATAGAACCCGACTCCCTAATTCACCCGTAGAATGCCTATCAAACAAACCACTCCCGTTAGTATTTCGTGTCTGCAGCTGTCCACTGACATGGACCCTTTCTTCCGTCAATTTGACGCATTTAATTCCCTTCTACACGACATATTGAGTAATATGCCTCATCACCATTGCATTATGGCGGTGACCAAGATGAGGAGACGTCACCGATGTCCACGTGGGGACAAGACCTGGGGAGAAACGGGTCTAGTCTCCGCCACTTTTGTTGAGGACAAGGAAATGGAGCTCCAGAAAGCTCAGACTCGATATCGAGTCACCGCCACCGTGACCACTGAGTATCCCTTTGACCGCATTTCTTTGTCGCCGCGTTTACTCTGAAGAATCGTCTTTTATTGTGTGCCGTGCATGTTGCCAGGTCGATTTCGTAGACCTGATTGTTGTTTCAACGTCAAACCAGATCTCGCGCGAAATTGCACATCATGACGCTCAGAAAGGTCTATACACCCGAGTAAGCCAGATCCGCCATGCATTCATATCTCATACTCATATTCTGCCAGAGTTCTTCTAAGCGCACCGCGACGGTCAGCTGCATTCCCCAGTCCTGATGGCAAGCTCGCGCTATACACACAGTCAACATACTCATTCGAGACGCACACTCGAACCAACGAGATTTGCGTGTTAGACATCACGACCGGCCAATCCGTCACCATCAGCAAAGACTCCAAAGCCATCGAACCCAGATGGACAGGTACCAGCCATGAAGTGCTCTGGCTCAAGGAGTGCGAGAACGGCAATACCAGCTTCGTCATCAGCGACGCCACCCTCCCCGGAAAATCCTACACCGCCGGCACAGTTTCCGGTCCAGTCTCGAGTCTCAAGCTCTCTGTCATCGAACCAGGCAAGGTATCTTTCGCGGTCGCCGGCCAAGCCAATCCCGACGGCAGCCTTTTCAACCCCAAAGACGTGCAAAAACAGCACAGTTCCGCACGTCTGTATGACTCGCTCTTCGTGCGCCACTGGGACACATATATCACGGACCAGCGGAATAGCATTTTCACCGGACTCCTCCAGAAATCCGAACCAGTCGTCACATCGCGGCAGGGCCGGTATAGTCTGCTGGGCTTCAAGAACGCTTTGCGCGGCACGAGACTCGAGTGTCCTATCCCGACGTTCGGCGGTACCGACCATTTCGACATTGGACCAACTGGACTAACTATCGTGGCGAAAGATCCCGACCTCAATCCTGCGACCCATACCAGAGGCCACTGCTACTTCTTGCCCAAAACGGATCTGATGGATCTGAGTGTGCCCAAGTTCCGGCGGATAAGGGTACCTGGGTTAAACGGCGCTGCCACATCCCCCGTTTTCTCCCCGTCTGGAGAATCTCTGGCGTTCTTGAAGATGGGTGCCGACGGCTACGAAAGCGACAAAAACAGGATAGTCCTCGCCCACGGGCTCGGCGACCGCGATCTGGTGGCAAATGAGTTGATGCATACTATGGACGGAAAAGGTGGTTGGGACAGATCACCAACATCCCTGAAATGGACGCTCGATGGGAAGATGCTGCTCATGGAGGCAGAGGATGTCGGGCGAGGGTGTCTTTTCGCGTTGGACCTCGAATTACAAGCACCCGGACCGTCGTGGCGGCCTCGACAACTGACGCATTCGGGGTATATCATCGATCTGGCACCCATGGCCGCGGACTCGCATTTGTTCCTTGTTTCGAGCAACAGTCTCACGGAGAACAGTCTGTACACCATCGTCGATCCGTCGGGACAATCGGAGCCCGTTGTGGTGTCGTCACTGAGTGGTGAGGGTTCAAGGTTCGGATTGACGCCGGAACAAGTCTCGAGTCTGTGGTGGAGGGGCGGTAATGACGAGCCTGTTCATGCATGGATGATGAGGCCGTCGTTCTTCCGCGCGGATCATAAATACCCTCTGGCATACTTGATCCATGGTGGGCCTCAAGGTGCGTGGAATGACCAGTGGTCGACGCGATGGAATCCGGCTGTTTTTGCAGAACAAGGATATGTGGTCATTTGTCCGAACCCGGCCGGCTCGACTGGTTATGGCCAAGCGTTTACTGACTCTATTCGTAACGAGTGGGGAGGTCTGCCTTACGAAGATCTGGTCAGGGGATTCGATTTTATCAAGTCAGAGCTAGAGTTCGTGGATACAACGCGTGCTGTGGCCCTTGGTGCCAGTTATGGCGGGTACATGATGAACTGGATGGAGGGCCACGATCTGGGCCGCAAGTTCAAAGCGCTGGTATGTCATGATGGCGTGTTCAGCATGACTGGCCAAGTCGCCTCGGAGGAGCAGTATTTCCCGGTGCACGATTTCGGTGGTCCAATCTGGGAGAGGCAGGAGATCTACGACAAGTGGGATCCGAGTCGGTTTACGAAGAATTGGTCTACCCCGATGTTGGTCATTCACAATGAGCTGGACTACAGGTTGACCATCGCCGAGGGCTTATCGGCCTTCAATGTGCTCCAGATGAAGAACATTGAGAGTCGATTCCTGAGCTTCCCGGACGAAAATCATTGGGTGTTGAAGCCTGAGAATAGCCTGGTCTGGCATCTCGTCGTGATCAATTGGATCAACAAGTTTGTTGGGTTGCCGAAGCTGGTCGACCGGCAGGGCAGGGATGGCTCGAAATTCTGTCGGCAAGGCGTAAGGAGAGAACAGGTTGCGCGAAGACAGAGTTCGTCACATTTGGCGCAGTAAGAACATCATGGCTGGGAGAGGAGGTAATGTATTATACTTCGAGAGTAATTGACGCAGGATGAAGGTTCGCTCGCACCTCATATAATATCTCACACGTCCGTCACCGGAGTACGGCTCCTGGACGATGGAGCACTTCACAAAAATGGCGTTATATTTCACGCTTTATCCGGTCATGTAGTATTACCGTGGTTACTGAGACAGTTCCTCCCGGACGAGTTCTGCCAACACCTTTTTGTCAAGCGGCGAATCAGCCAGATCTCCGCCAGGCTTGAGCAACACTTTCAGTACTGGTCCGGGCTTTAGTTCGCCAGACGTGGACGATCTCAGGGACTCTATCCTCGCGCGTACAATCTTTCTCATTTCCTCCGGCGTCATCAGTTGCACACTGGACGTCAGTTCATCGAGTACGACTAGCTCTTTGTCCTCTTTCTCGGCTAGGTCGGCCCTGTTCGCATCTTCAGCTTCTTTCTTCGCCTGCTCGGACGCTCCTTTGCGCTTGCGCAGCAATGCTAGGATCTGCATGTCGGTCTGGATGGGACTTGGCCCGCTGGCTGCTCGGTTGATCTCTGAAATCGTGCCTCGAATGACATTTAACCTATGGAATTTCAGCTTCGTAGGAGGTCAACTAGTTTTATAGATCTCTACCTGGCGGTGTCTTTGGCCCGCATGGCGGACTTCAGGTCATTTTTCAGTTTGGCCAGGAGTGGTGATGCAGGAGCAGTTGTGGAGGAAGTAGAGCTCAATCGTAGGCCGGTGATGGCGTTCCGGTAGAGACATCTTGAACAAATTGACCGCTCGGAGAGAGGGAGTGATCTTATTGTGCGTGCCGAGGACATGATGAATTGCGGGTGTGTATAGGATCAGGGTGCGACGGATGCGATAGGGTGATTTCACTATAGAAAAGAAATATTACGCTTCCATCGCAGACTTAGAAGAGGCTTCCCCAGGATTTTGGAGAAGCCGCGTTCCTGGAGCTAAACGCAATATGGCCATCAACATTGCCGCTTCACGTGGTTGCAGTCAACATTGTTGCATCTCTACTTTGTGCCGCGGAACCTGAAGAACCCGCTCAAAGACGGTTGTAATCGAGTCGATGCGATAGTTTGTGTGCCGCTGCTTGGATATCGTCAAGGTATCCCGGTGCCTCGTGTTGAAATGGGGCTCGTTGCAGGCATGATAAAGACTGAAGCAGCAACCTACTATGGGCATCTTATCTAATCGGTTCTTGGCAGCGAATAAGGCTGGTTGCGCCGCTGGTTGGGTCACTCCGCAATCATGAGCGCGTCCGAGCTGCCTCTCTGAAATGCTGGCAGAAACATTTCTATACCAAGCATAGCAACGGCGCATGCTATTTTGTACTTCTTCATTATCTTTTGCAACACCACCAACGGGAGGAAAGAGGGGGATTTTTCTATCTATTCCTGCCTGGCGAGCGCGGTTTCTTTCCTAAATGTGTTTTTGCAGATAATTTCACTCTGCGCTTGAGCGCGACATATTAGCCATGGCGGCCATGGTCCAACAAACTCCAGCGCGCCCTGTGCCAGGTGTATGGCCTCAAACGCCTGCTGCAAGACCAGCAGCCCCTCCTCCTTCTTTTCAGTCACCTGGAACACCTTTCTCCCGACCTCCTTTCACACCTAACGCCTCGTCATTAGCCGTCACCACCACGAGCACCTCCGGACCTCCAGCTCAAAGCTCGATACGGCAACCAGAGTCCCTAGAACCACTTGAGAGGGCGGCGCGGACGATCAACGAGGCATTGTCAAACGAGTCACGGTTTCCAGACGTTGATAGCTACCTGTCGCAAGGACATTCTGCTGAATATGACCTACAATCTTCGACAACATGGGCGCCTTTCCAGAAAGCTGGCGTCTACCAGATCCCGGATGAAATCTTTGAACAATACAACAATGCGCAGTTGTCAACTAGCATGGGTCTGTTTGCAGAATTGAGGCACGCGTGGGCAACGATCGACAATGCATTATACATGTGGGACTACACTGCAGCAAAGCCCGAACTGTTGGGGTTCGAGGGACAGCCACACAGCATCTTGGCCGTCAAGCTTGCGGTGCCTCGCCCAGGGGTCTTTTTACCCAACATTACAAGCGTCATCGTCCTTGCAACAACTATGGATGTCTTTCTTCTAGGTCTGGGGACCGATCCCAGCCAAGGGGCAGCAGGAGGGCTGTCCCTCTTCCAGACCGGCATGTCTACTTCGATCAAGGGACTTGATGTCAGTGTCATTGCGTGCTCGAGCAAGACAGGAAGGATCTTCTTCGGCGGGCGGACAGAGAACGAGATCTACGAATTGACGTATCAACAAGAGGATCGATGGTTCTCAAGCCGCTGCGCTAAGATCTGCCACACAGCTGGTACAGCCAAATCACTAACATGGGCATATAACAGCTTCACTGGAGGATCTAAAGAGTATGTGGAGCAGATGGTGATTGATGATAGTCGAGATCTGCTATACACCCTATCTTCTGCATCCAATATCCGGGTTTTTCACATGAAGTCTGACGGAAAGTTGACGCTCCATGCGAGAAAGTCTGCGCACGAAACCTATGTCAACATTGGCCACATGATGGGCACCAACGAGGCTCTCAATGAACGCATCAAAATCGTGGCCATATCGGCCTTACCATCTTCAGAAGCCATGAGATTTCACCTTGTGGCTACCACGGCCACAGGCTACCGAATATACTTCACCGCGACGAACGCCAACAGTTGGTCGAATGCACCCTCTGGCCTTCAGATGACCATGCAGGCCCAATTTGTGAAAATCCCACCTATCATCACGGGGCCAGAACAGCCGTATAGTGCGCAACAACCCGTCAAGACGCTCACATTGACTAGACTGGCTGCCAGATACCCACCTGGATATTTCTTCTGTTTTGTCGCGAGAGACTCCAACTCGCCAACAGATCAGCTATTTGTCTCGGCGCCGGACGCTGGCAAATTGTTGAGACCCCCTGAAGCAGGTCAACCCAGCCGAATAGCCGAATCCGCTGTCTGGCTCTCGCTAGGTAGCCGGGCAGAAGATATAGGCATGGTTGTCCCATACTCCGCCCCACTTCAGACTCCTGTCGGCTACGGCAACGACTTAGCAGTTCAGTTCGACAAGCCGATCCCAGAAGTTGCCATCCTGACAAACACAGGAATACACATCATCAGACGGAGGCGATTGGTTGACATTTTTGCAGGACTCAGCCGTCAAGGTGGTGGATCTGAAGGCTTTCAGAATGAGGTCAATAACCTCATCCGAGCATATGGTAGAACGGAAACTCTTGCAACGGCTCTTGCCGTGGCTTGCGGTCAGGGCGTTGAGGTCACCAAAGACACATATACAGCAAGAGTTAATGACCCTGAAGTTCTCGAACTAGCGAGAAAGACCTTCATCGAATATGGCGGCAAACCCAGCATCAATCAGAACTCGATCACAGACAGGTCTGTATCACTCATTGATGCCGTCCGTCCTTCCCCTCGACATGCTGCGATCGCTCTGTACCTTTCGCGATTGTTGAGGTCCGTCTGGAAAAGTGTCATTGCCTACGAGGTGATGACTACTGCAGGGTATCAGATCAACCCTGCTGTCCCCATCAACAAGCTCAGAGATGTGCAAGAAGCACTGTCCAACCTCCAGCGATTCTTCAAGACAAACAAGAGCTTTATCAAAGGGCTCAGTGGCCCTGATGATTTGTCGAACACAAGTACTAAAGATGATGAGATTGCTTTGAAAGGGGAACATCGTGCTCTCCATTCCTTGGTGAAATTCACCTCAGACACCATCGAAGGACTGTCATTCATCCTCGTTCTCTTCGACGAGAAGGTCGCTGAATTGATCCCACTATTACCGGAAGCCTCCAGACCACAAATGCTAAAGTTGACGTTCGAAGAACTCTTCACCACGAGAAAAGGCTATGATCTTGCCAAGGAACTCGTCAAAGCTATTGTTAACCGCAATATCGCCAAAGGGTCCAACGTCGAGACCATTGCCGAGGCTCTAAGAAGGAAGTGCGGCAGCTTCTGCAGCTCGGATGACGTGGTCATTTTCAAGGCACAGGAGCAACTGAAGAGGGCCGCTGAGGCTGAAGGCAATGCCGAGTACTCGAGGAATCTCCTCAATGAGAGCTTGAAGCTGTTCGAAGAAGTCGCTCACAGCCTTCCCATGGACTATCTACAGTCGGCCGTCCAGCAGTACACCACTCTTCAATTCTTCGCCGGAGCCATCCAATTGGCGCTAAAGGTTGCCCATGAAAAGGACAAGGCTAATGAAGCATTGTCTTGGCTGTCTGATGGCCGACCAGAATCCGACGGTCGGAAAGCAAAACTCGATCTCAGAACGCAGTGCTACGACCTCATCCACTATGTGGTTGCTGCTGTGGACAAAAGTAGCGAGCAGAACCCTAGCTTCGTTGATGGGAGACCTACGCTCGCGGGCACGAGACGAAACGAAGCCTATGACGTGATCAGCAGGTGTAAAGATGAAGCCTTCTTGACGAATCTGTATGACTGGTACATTGCGCAAGGCTGGTATGATAGACTCCTAGCAACAGAGTCGCCCTTCATTGCAACCTATCTCCAGCGAAAATCGTCCGAAGATATCACATATGCGGATCTTTTATGGAAGTACTATGGGCAGACGGGTCAGTTCTCAGAGGCAGCCAGAATTCAGCTGCAGCTCGCCAGAAGCCCATTCGCGCTTGCACTCGAAAAGAGAATCGAATACCTCAGCCGAGCCAAGGCCAATGCTTCAACATACACACCAGGTAGCAACCGGAAAGTGAAGCAACAGCTTTTGCTGGAGATCTCCGAGCTGCTAGATATCGCCATCATCCAGGATGAGGTTCTCCAGCGGCTGGTTAATGATCCGCGGCTGACAGGGGATCGGAAAAAAGAGGTCCTTGACCGGGTAAACGGAGTCATCCTCGACATCACCAGCCTTTTCAACGATTTTACCGATAACGCCGGTTATTATGATCTGTGCCTGTTGATCTATCAAGTCGCCGACCACCGCGATGCATCCCAAATCAAACAAACCTGGCAACAATTATTGCAAACTGTGCATGACAAGGCAACAGCAGAAGAGCAAATCCAACCCTTCGAAGCCATTGCCGAAAAAGTCAGAAGCCTTGGTAGTAAGCTTCGTGTGTCGGAGACAACCTTTCCGGTATCAGCCTTATTGCCGATCCTCGAGAAATATTCTTTTGAGCAGCAGAAGACGGTTGCTCCGCCTCATTGGGTTGTGGATATCTTCGTTGAGCTCGAAGTGCCATATGAGCGACTGTTCGAGGTGCTCGAAACCATGTTCTTTTCTGGCGATCCTCCGTTCATGGGCGCCAACAGGAAGTACATTGCTTCAGAATTGGTGTATGTGGTGGGCAAGTGGTTTCATGACTCGATGAGAGCAGGGACGGTCATCTTCGGTAGCGAGGCTGGCGCTGCTCGTGTCGAAGAGACACTCCAGGTTCTTCTGCAGCAAGGGAAGGCGGCTGGTCTGGACGAGGAAACTATTCGGGTTTGTCGAGCTGTGGTGGAACAAATTGGCCAGTTGTTGAGTTGAATTTCAGGCATGGGAAAATCGTGATTGTCATCTCGGCACAGAACTTGCATGCGTTGACCAAGACGATAAATCTGTACTACCATTCAAGAGCGGGATGAATTCTGATCGTGCACGACTATTAAAGGAGGGATTTTGGAAAACAGCAGAACAGCATCCTGCTTTGCACTTAGATAGCTAAATAGCACTGAATGCCTGTGTCAAAAGTGGAAAGGAAATGAGAAGGAATACCCGATTCGTACATTGTGTACTTTTCATTTCGATGGATCAATACTCGTAGCGCCTCTACCTAGGTAGTCACGACAAGTTCTCATACTTATTCGATGTGTGCCAGACCTGAGACCGTGGAGGTATAGTGGCAAGACGAACTGGTGGCATAACCTTCTATTTATATTCAGGGTCATCCAACGTGTATCTCGACCTCTCACTTCTCCGCTACCACCTGCTCAATCAACGGCTTTCTGTGCTACATTGGATCTGTCAAGCTACATACGTAGTATATTCCTTGTAGCTTATCGGTCAAGCTAATCTCACGAGCTTCGCGCCTAATTGGGAGTTCAGGCATCGAGTATTAGAAGAATACAGTACCTTGCTCTACATAGGTCTCCTTCACGCCATCCGAAGACATGACAAGCCAAGATCGCCCACGGCCCTTGCTAGCCAGGAAACTCGACATTGTATACCTGACCTTCTTCGTTATACACATACCTGTTATGCTTTGTAAGTTTAAATGTCCCTGTGCCTCTTCGTCTATCTCTTGTCCGCTTTTCAGGCCTTGCTGCTTGAGCTTGAGAAGCACAACATGCAGTGCATGACTGGTGCTTCCTGTCTTCAGTGCTAGCATTGCACACGCGAAGAAGTATACAAGCACAGGAGACCCTCTGCACACTATCGCTCTGCTACTCATAACTCATGCGTCGCAACCCCTTTGTAGGTGTACACCCACAGCTAATCACTAAGACATAGTAATCGACCTCGCACCTTTCATCCCATACTCTCTGAGACCACAACTCTCCCACACCCTCCGCAAATTCTATATTGAGCGGTACAATGACCGCTTCTTCACGAGCCCACCCGCATGGTTCACGATGTACATGTACCTTGAGGCCGCGTACCATTTACCCATAAGCGCGTGGATGATATGGGCGATTCCAAATGGTCAGCCAAAAGCCCCCTCTCAAAGATTGCTTCCGCCTGGTATCCGACTTATTGTCGCTGATGCTCCGACTAACGCTCCGGCAGATCACCCCTTACTAGCACTCAACCTCCTCATCTTCGCTCTAGAAACAGCCATCACGACACTTACGTGCGTCGTTGAGGTCGCGAGCTGGGACGGATATACTGCGGGCCAAAAAGGTGATTTGTATTCGCTTTATGTGCCATACTTGGTCGTTGGTGAGTTGGCACTGTTACTTAACAACAAAATAGTGCTGATGACTACAACAGCGTGTCTGATGGGAATTGACGCGTTTTTCAGGGTGAAGAGGCAGATCCTCGACGTGAAACAAGCGGCAAAAGACAAGCATGCCTAAAATTGCAGACATGTCTTGTGCATCGGACTACAATTGCAAGCAATGGTGGCATCCAGGATACCAGCGACCACCAGTGTAAAAAGGTCAGGACATGAGCAACCCAAAAATGTGGCTTCAATCCAAAATGTGCTGTCATCTAAGCTAAGGAAGGCTCTTGAAAGTGCGACGCAACTCCGTACGCCATGCATGAATTTGTCTTGCTCACTCTCAGTCATTCGATGTGCCCTGCCTGAGGCATTCTCTTGTCTTCTCCGTCACAAGCGACTGACGTGGTACAGCGGCCGGATATCATCACCATTTGCTATCAAGAAACGTTTCCGTGCAAGATGTCCAAAACATCTACTCTTCTACCAGGTTTTGACCCTCCCTTAGCCCCTCGACCTTCAACTCTTCACCCATCGCCCGGCGGTAGATATCCCGCACGTTTTCCGTGACGGTTTCGAAATGACTCGATGCGTCAAAACTGTTGGAAATGAAGATCTGATCATTGACACCACTCTCCAAAGGCTGGTAGAGCGGGATCGGTGGACCCATAAACTTCTCCTCGATCTTGCCCAAGCGTTCCAAGCCAGGCTGAAGTTCAAGATGGTGGTTCGCTGTTGTCTCCGCAATAGTCGACACAATGGCGATGTAGTAGCCTTTAGGGCAGACATTGTGTGCCGAAGATACCATGGCGATGTAAATGTCGTGTTTGCGGCCGACTTGGGACTGAGGGATGATCAGTTGCACCGAGTCGGATTCGGCGGTCTTGTCAAGAGGGTGATTAAGGATGCAAATGGCCTTGAGTAGGTGTCCTACCACCTGGACTTTGTTGGGGAAATATGATGGATCGCCAAGAATCATCTTCGTCTTGGTGGTGAAGTTCATGCCCTCGCCCTCATCGCCACGTTCGCGCATCGTGGCTTTGATACCACTGACTTTGCCGCCTTCTGTCATTATCTCGTCCACAGAGGTATTGAGCATGTATGTTCCTCCGTAGATGGCAGAAAGACGGGCGAAGCCTTGTGGTAATTCACCGAGACCGTAGAGAGGATAGATGTAGGGTGATTTGCCGTAGCGAGCCATCGAGTTGGCGTAGAGTTTGATCCTCTCAACAGTCTCTTTGGCCTGGCCTGGGGTATTGATGTAGTCGTCGGTTGGGAACAGTGCCATCGAGTGCCCGATGAAATCTCGTGTTGTCACTTCGAGGCCAAACTTGTCATAGACTTCCTTCATGGTACACTTGTTGATGTTGAGTCCTATAGCGACCAGTCAGCTTCGCGCTTAACGCTCCAAATTGTATACTACCGACCGCCATGCGTAGATGGGTTGGTGTCTTCAAAAGCGCCAACCCATTCTAGAAACCTCTTTGCTCGTCTCTTTTCGAACAAGCCCATCAATGGCGAGCTGAGGGCTTCTCCAGCCGTGGAGGGCACCTTGGCCACCGTGGCCCTTGGACCAGCTCCTTGTTGTACAAAGCTGCCTGCGATCTGCTTGAATTCGAGGTATCGGGTGACGTCGGTCGACACAAGGATGTTTGTGAGTTCGCCATTTGCCATCAGGAGTTTCGGGACGAGGTCCACGTTCCAGTCGTTGACTCGACCGTATTTCTTCCAGGGCTCTCCTGTGTTGTGGCCATACTTCTTGAACAACTGCGCAGGGAATTGTTAGACCAAGCCGATCTTCTCCATTGTTTCAGCGTATCTCTTACAGCCTCAATGTTCACCGATGCAGCCTCGCTATAAGTCTCCGTCAGTGCCCGGATCACCACTCGGTAGGGGATGCAATCTCGTACCCTCCATAGTGATCGTTTCGGTCGATGTGGAGGACCTTTTTGCCCTTGACCGAGAGCACTCTGCCGAAGCGTTAGCACCCATTTGTCCCAACGGTATTGTTTGATCACCCTTACCCGGAAAGAACGCATTCAGTCAAACCTAAAAACCAGACACAAGTCAACAAGTGGCGGGGTAGATGATCGTAATGCAGTCATACCTGTGCCTAGCACAATAACATCATATTCTGGAGCAATCTCATCCATCTTGTAGAGGCCGGAAGAATGGATAAATGCTAAGAAGAATAGATACAGAGAGTGATAAAGGGCAGGACGTATCCCAGAGTCGGCGGTCAAGTGTTATTAGGCAAGTGAACGGTGAGCCTGCGGTCCAGAAAAAGTGTCAGTTGTCTGACTGGTATAGGTCCTCATTCCAAATAGATATCGTATCCTGATTGGCAATCCAAATTCCTACGCACACGACGAGATAGTGGTCAGCCTCTGACAGAGAGAAGAGCATCTGCTCTACCAGACGCTTCTACTAGGCTGGAGTCAAGGTACACGCTGTTGCGAACCTGCTGGACATGGAACATGCTACAGTAAGTGTTCGAGGTACTCCCTGTCAGACGGTGCCACTTTTTCTGGAAACAGGCTTGAAGGGTCCGGCTCCGCCTGCGCCTAAAAGTGAGGTCATTGGCGCCAAGAGGCTCTTAAAACCACTTGATTTCAGCCTCGCTCAGCCTTGTAGAACTAAGTGAAGTTGTCATCTTCCTACCTAGTTCACTGGTGGTTAGCCATCAATTCTAGACATATACTTTCATGTTGTATTATGATTGCGCGCACTGCGGCCAATTACTGGCATCGCGACGCTGCTATAACACCCATGCTGCCTCGAACTGTCTAGACATTCTCTAACGGTCAGCGTACGTGTCCATGGAGATCTTACAAGCGACAACAATCACAAGTCATGCGAGACTCCGGATCTCTCGGTACATTAAACTCGACGCCATACCGCTCACAAAATCCCTATCACGATATCACCATTGAGCGACGCTTGCACCCGCAAATCCACGTCGAGATTCAGTTTAATATGGACCTTCAAGCTGCCAGAGACTTGCTCCACCTCCTGTTTCGTCAATCCGCGAATGGGTGGTCTCTCGTTTCCACCAACGGGATTTCCCTGCTGCGCTTGTTGCACGTTTGACTGTGGCTGCCCTTGCGTGTTGTTGGCGACCTGTGCATGATGGTCACCTTCATCCTCGTGCTCCGTTGACTGATTGTGACGACCTCCAGTCGCATTGTCTGAAAAGCCACTGTCGGACTGTCTTGAAAAGCGGGAAGGATGTCAATAAGGAAATTACCATTCTCTGAGCTTGGAAGGATACTTACTTGTCTGCCATGATCATAGGGATTGCCGAATTTCGACCTTGTCACAAGGCCGGAGTTAAAGTATGGAACTGTATCGAAAGAGTGCTGACCGTGCGACAGTGCAATGAAAGTGCGCAAGAATCACGCTCTTGGTCGTCCTCAAGCAATTATAGCAAAGTACTTAATGGCCGCGGGAAAAGTACTCTTCAGCCTTATGAATCACCAAGCTTCTTTGGCCGCCATTGCATCTCTCCAGCCACGACAGGGGCTACAAACCTGTTTTTGGAACGAACCGGGATTGAAATGACACTTCGATCGCATGATGTGAGCTTCTTTCGCTCTGGAAACCCGGGTATGGAAATGTTTCCAACCTGTTTGTTACAGGAACCGCACATCACATTCACTGACGTTAAGCTTACGTCACAAGGCTGATCATCCCTGTCAACTCGGGGGGTTCTGTACGTGAAGACCTTGACTTTTGCTGTTTGAAACGATCGAGGCTGTCAGGTGTTCCGCGATGATCCAAGAATTAAACCATGGGTGGCAGATCTCTCATTGGCCATCCCAGATCCGGCTGCTTCTGCTCTAGTACTGGATAATATTAGCGAAGTAACACCTGCCCACCAATCACGCACTGCTCTCTGCAAGCATTTTTCCAGTCGACCGATTCATTTGATCTCGCAAAGTTCTTGAGGTGATGGATGTGTGTCTGAAGCCCCAGAATGTCCCGAAAGGTCCCAAAGTCTCGTTCCGAACATGGTGAGGTCGATAAACCCTTTTAAGCGTCGTTGCGTTGAGGTATCCTTACAGGCCAGTGACATTGAAAGTCTGCAAGAATGGACCTCACTTCTCTTCAGTGTTGTGCATTGCTTCCATGGGATGGTACTCGTCGAGGTCCATGCGTACGAGCTCAATCTCAACAACGGCCTTGCCATCAACTTTATCTCGCAGAGCATTGTCTTCCTTGTCGAAGTACAGAGCCCATAAACCAGGGGCTTCTTTCACAACCACAAATCCTTCCCAACCCTCGAAAGTCAAGCGTTGCTCGCCGTTTTTGTAAGACTTAAGGTTCATAGGCCCCGTAAGTTGAGACTGTGCTTCGGCACGAACGCCATGTTTTATCTGATACGTGGATGAGTCGATGTATACCCAGTTCAGGAAGTTCTCTTCATTGATAGTGGTGACAAGCCCGTCGTATGACTTTTCAGGAAACGGTAGAAAGTATCCAGTGAAAGGGTGATGTGCTAGGTGGTGGTCGTCGGCCTGTTTCCTCTCGTCTAGGATGAGACGTCCATCTCGCAGCGCAACAACTTTCCCAGCAAGCTGCTGCTTTCGCCTGTCGCTCATCCTGCCCGATGCTCGAGCAAGGAGGTGACATTTTTGTCTCTTGGTGGTCTCTCCACCTTGTTGTGAAGTCTTCTCGGCTTGATTTGAGAGTTGCATGGAGGAGGTTGCTAACAACGGCACAGTAGCCGCAAGCGTGATGAGTGAAAGCACCATTGCGCCCGTCCTGACATCTACATGTAGACGCGCAAATCATGTGTCTGTTAACGACTTTACAAGCCATTTTAGAGCGGAGTATTTGAACGTCGTCTTGCAAACACACGGAATCAAGCAAGGACTAACCGCGATCCAAATGCTAATGCGACTGACGTCACTGCTCACCTGGATACACCACCTACTGACTTGCTTCCCAGCCTCGCCATTATACTCGCCGAACGAAGAACCCATTTGCCAGATACGGTTTGGTTTTAAAGGGTAAGCAATGTCTGCTCAACGGAAGCTTCAATTGATATGAGCTAAGCTATATCGAGCACTCCTTGAGCATCATACTGACCTACAAGAAGGGCCAAAGCTGGCCCCAAGCGATCGCGACTCCTGCGTTTTTGCTGCGGGCGTGCCCCGAAGCGCTTGAAATGGTCTGCATCTACTATACGAGGTGCCGCGTCCCACAATGGTCGAAGAGCTATTATGTACGGAGTATCAACCAGACCTGTTTTGTCAGCATTATGGTAACTCCCGTCTCCATACACTCTCACGTTGAGCAAAACCATGCCCAATTAAAGAAGCGGTGTACGAAAGACGCTGGCAACTTTGGGGGCCACCCGGACGAACCCCGAGATCTACATTACCTACGTCCCAAAAGAATCCTGAGGTATCACCTCTAGTGACCATACTATAGCAAGTGCTGGCTTGGACGACCGATGGTCACAGTAGTGTACCTGAAGTTCATGGTTCGTCTACGATGTGTGCCCCCACCCCTATCACCGGATACATAAGAGATACGGCATCAATGCGAAGTCGTTGTTTGCTGCATTCCCGTTGTCTTGCGCCTCTCAGCTATGGTTGATCCGACATCACCACCGTGCGAACACACAAGCACTGTTGATGCCGAGCAAGCGTCGCATCATCCTACCTTCAAGACCTCACCGAGGAAGCACCATGGCATAACAAGGTCATTCTCTGAGCGACAGCGGGTACCCCGAACAAGTGCAGGAATTGAAAAAGCCGGAGAGAATGCTAGATTTCTTGTTGAGGATGGTGACCATGGCTCTGATTCCCCGCAAACTCGCAATGTTGCATCCACAGGCTGTACGAAAAGCGGCGGTCCCAGCATTTACAGTCTCTGCAGGTCGTGGTGGCCGGAGGCATCAGCTAGCGTCTTGATGTTACTGGTTTTCGTTGCGCTGGTCATCACACTGGAAGAGTATCAAAACCAGCCTCAGCCAAACTGGCCACTTGGCTTCTCCATCAACACGCTCGTGTCGGTGTACACAACCCTGTTCAAGTTCCCACTCATGCTTATTGCATCCGAATGTAAGTGCTTCAACTTTCACGACTGGAGGATCCTTACGCCTTGGTTTAGGTTTGGGTCAGTCGAGATGGAGATGGTTCCGGCGGCGAAAGCAACCTTTGAAAGATATGGCGCTTTACGAAGCTGCCCTGCGAGGAGACCCTTTCGGAGTAATGCAGCTACTATGGACTACACGCGGTCGACAGCTTACGGCGACCATCGGAGCAGTCATATCTCTGGTCTCGCTTGTGCTCGACCCTTTCAATCAAGCAATTATCACCATCTACCCTTGCCAGATCCCCGATGCAACTTCAATGGCTGGTGTCCCGCGAGTAAATACATTGCAGTTTTCTGAATCCCAGCCGTTGACGATGCAATACAACATGCTGGCGACTATACTCGGTGTGGGATCATTCGACGTCAGGCCTAGCTGCCAGTCCGGAAACTGCACTTTCGACCAGGAGTATCATTCGGTCGGCTTCTGCAGTAAATGTACAGATATCAGCGACCAACTGCTGCGAAATTGCACCATCCCGGGAAATATCCAGCCACAAGTCAGAGCCACGCTTCCCAGTTGCCGCTGGTTTATTCAAGACGATCGCTTCTTCGAAGATGCCGAAAATCCTAATTATATTGGATATGACACTGCATCAACGACAGATGGTGCTGATCTCTGGAAGGTGGTGAAGTATGAGGCAACAACCTCGCTGCACCACACCTTCTCTTGGATTGCAGACCCCCCTCAGGCTCTTTCGTGCTCCGTCAAGCCTTGCGTCAGGTCCTATAAATCTGCTGTCGTCAATGGAAGCTTCGCCGAACGGTTGGTTGGAAAGTCCCAAGTATGGCCCGATGCACCTGACCCTGCACCTTATCAATGGGACGTTATCTACTCTCGAATGCTGAACAGGGATTGTCTGCCAGCGTCCGCTAAGCAAGCACTCACTCGCCAAAACATTGACATCACCCCAGAATGGATTCCTTACAACTACACCGTTTTCAACTACTCAGGTGAAGTTTTGAAAGGCATGGCTCCTGATCCCACCATCCCCGATCAATGTTTGTATCAATACAAGTCCTATGAGTTGGCAGAGGGCCTGCCTCCCTCATACTACATCGTCGACTGGTTCGAAGCCCAATTCCTACAGCCTCTAACGGCATGGGTTTCCTATAACGGGACAAACGTAACTGACGGCATATCAACCGACTTCTTCGACGGGGCGCTGGACAGCAGGGGGCCACCAATGTTCTGGTATAACAGCCTGGAACTAAACCAAAGTGACGCCATGAGAGCGGTATATCAAAACGGCAGTCTCACTAGCGATACAGTGGCCCAGATGTTCAACAACATCACCACCACCCTAACCAACTTCGCGCGTAGCAACCCCAGCGCCCTACTCAGTGGCAACGAACTCGGCCTGGACCTCACGCCGGCCCAGGCGCCCGAGTTGCTACAAGACTCATGTATCCACATCAATTGGCCCTGGTTGGCCCTGCCTGCGGCGCTCATGGTGCTGAGTATGCTATTTTTGGGCCTGACAGTCGCACAGTCCGCTTTGCCGAATTCGATCGGCATCTGGAAGTCCTCGCCGCTTGCCTTGCTCTGGCACGGTTTTGAGGTGCCACAGCCTACGAGCGCCACATCGGACGACCTAAAGACGATGGAAGCTATGTCGAGTAGTATGAATGTACAGCTGCAGCAGACCGGCCTTGGCTGGAAGCTTGTGCAGTGAGATTAGAGCGGTGGGGGAGGAACGGCCGAACACGCCAGCTGTAATTATTGATGTTGTGTGACATCTCGGTGTTCTGTAATGTTCCGTGAGGTTAGCTGCTTCATGACCGCCAGAATATTCTCTGAGATGGGTCCCTTGAGGGCAGCACAGCTGGAGGCCCTTGTGATCAAAGAGTCTCAGTCCAACAACAAGCTTGGAAGAACGCCATTTCTGGTATCATGGAAGGAAGCTACGCCCAGTGGAGATCATTCGGGCAGGTATACTTGTCTATGAAGTCACTTTAAATGCTCCAGTACTTCGCTTTCCGCTCCTCCTTGTCATTCACTAGACCACACCACTGATAGCCTATCACAATCGACCAAGCTTAGATCTCAAGGGAAGCCTATGCCACCATCAACACCAATAAGTTGTCCAGTAATGTAGCTGGCACCTGGACTTGCGACGAACAAGATCGTCTCAGCCACCTCGCGCGCTGTTCCTTCCCGCTTGATATGCTGGTTGTTCCTCAGTCTGACAGCGATCGGCGACCCTTCCATGCTGAGGTCAGTCTTGATAGGTCCTGGCGCCACAACATTAATCGTGATGCCCTTTGGTCCCAACTCCTCAGACATAGCGATTGTCAAAGCATTCAAAGCGCCCTTGGAAGAACCATAGACGGGCAGCATGTGTGACCCAAGACGGGCGATGATACTGGAGACATTGATGATGCGACCTCCTTCCTTGAGGTATGGAAGGGCAGCCTGGATCAACAAGAATGGTGCGCGGACATTGACGTGGAAGACCGAGTCCCAATCGTCGATCCCAACCGACTTGATTCCCTCACCGTTCATAACTGCGGTGCCGGCGTTGTTGACGATGATGTCGATTGTTTGAGTGTGGAATGCTTTCAAGGTAGCTTCGACGAGCACCTTGCCAAAGTCGGTCGAACTGGCGTTGGCTTGGATTGCAACAGCTTGGGCGCCCAGACCGCGAAGCTTGGAGACAACTTCTTCTGCTGGACCTGCAGAGCTGTTGTAGTGGATGGCAACCTGCCATACTGTTAGCCACCAGAGCGAACACCATGAGAAGGCAGAAGCGTACGTTAGCACCCTGCTCGGCAAGGGCAATTGCAGACTGTGCGCCAATGCCATTGAGCTTTCCAGCACCGGTGACAATGGCAACCTTGCCTTTGAGATATTGTTGAGCCATTTGTTGAGACTGTGTCGCTGGGGAAATTGCTGCTGGTGAGTTATGCTTCGTGGTAGAATCGGAAGACTTTTTGTGAAAGATACTTGATATCTTATTCATGTGTTCGACTCAGTGAGGTGTCTGTGCGAGAATCAAATGAATCCGTGGTCGTGGGACAGGTCTTTATATGCTGCGAATCTGCGAACAGCACTGAGCGACCATCTCAAGAGATCCATAGCTGACAAACATCGTAGCGGCGGAGCCTTGCCCACCATACATGGCGTTTTGAAGCTGTGAAGCCATACGCCTGTCGAGTGGATTGACTACGTGACATCCAATGGCTTGCTGACGCAGAATGGAGCACCACTCAGAAAGGAAGGGAGTTAAAGATTCCATAATCTGCCTCAATAGCATGTGGTGCGGAGCGGAGCGGAGGCTCAATTGTCGCCGCTTCCGCAGCTTGACAAAGGGATTATCTAAAATCGCCGATTACCTAATGCCGTCACACCCGACACATCTTTCTAACAACTCTTCTACTCTCAGTACAGTGACAATAGCAGCGTCATGTGAAGTTACTTACCGATTCACATGCGCTTCTTCAAGAAGCGGCGCCATGACAAACCTTGTACCGGCGTGCAGTCGTCCACACTGCTGACAGATGACATGGTTTACTCAATGCAACAGGGTACACATTTTGCCAAACGTTCTGACCCAGATTTCACTTGCATGAGAAGGCTATAAAGATGTTGCAAAGGTAGGTTCTCAAGGTGAGTCTCCCAGACACATCAGCACAACAGTACCAAGTCCCAGTACCATCATCCCACAAGCATAAAGCAATCCAGAATCAAAAGCTACTTCCATCATGCCCTCCGTTCTACTCATCGGCGCAACAGGCCTCATCGGAGCCCATCTCGCAGCCGACATCAAAAGGTCCCACCCCGACTGGCCCTTGACAGCATTCTACCGCAACAAAAGCGCAGATGAATACTTCAAGTCCACAGCGCACGTAGACCGCATCGTCCACGGGTCATTCTCCGACACAGAACTCGTTCGGTCATTGAGCAAGGAGCACGACATCGTCATCAACGCTGCGTCCTCTTTCGATGCCGACCTGGTCAACCTGATCATATCTGGCATGGAAGAACGACCATCAACGTCCGCGAAAGGCACTTTGATTCATCTCAGCGGAACAGGCAACTTCATCGACTACGGGACCACTGGCAACTTTAATCCCGAGAGTAAAGTTTGGAATGTCTGTCTTCCTTTTTCTCGGGAGAGACAGGATTGCTGATTCCCAAACAGGACGCGAACGAAGAAGACATTAAGCTGATCAACAAGGATATGTTCAATGGTCCCACTGATGTACCGTAAGTGCATTGATTGTCCTGCACTTCAAGGGAGTGGTCAACTGACTTTGTTCACTAGTGTCCTCGAAGCAGGCCAACGAGGCAAAATCACTACATACATTGTCTGTCTCGCCGTTACGTCCGGGCAGAGCGCCTTCAATCCAACCGCAAACCTGGGCGTAGGGTACAATATCTTTGTTGGCCTGGCAAAGGGCCTAGGGTTCGTACCTTACGTGGGACATGGGACTGGCGTCGTGAGCACTGTACGTTCCTGACCAAGCTATTCTTATGTGGAGCATGCTGACGCAGACTAGATTCATGTTCTAGATGCTGTGCCTTTCATCACCAAGATCGTCGGCGTTGCGGGAACACAAGAGCCCCAAGGCAGCGCATACTCACGATACTACATCCTTCATGGAGAAAGACTTCAGTGGAAGGATTTTAGCACCGCATTGGCCAAGGTATTGTACACCAAAGGTCTTGTGTCGTCACCAGAGCCCAAGAAGATTTCAATGGATGAAGCTGGGGTTGGTGAAGTCAAGCACCTCATTGCGGCGAACATGCTGGTCAAAGGTGACCGTGCGACGAAGATGGGGTTCAAACCGGTACAGCCGTCGATGTTGGTTTCAATGCAGAAAGATCTTGGAGAGCATGTGTTCTAGATGCAGATGTAGCTGGTG
The DNA here is from genome assembly GCA_000835395.1 of Exophiala sideris. NCBI lineage: Eukaryota > Fungi > Ascomycota > Eurotiomycetes > Chaetothyriales > Herpotrichiellaceae > Exophiala > Exophiala sideris. The sequence continues at coordinate 1,382,730 of KN846951.1, read as the reverse complement.
GAGCTGCCAAATCTCCCAATACATGGACGTTTTGAGCCAGCATATACACGCTTTCGCAGCAAAATACAATTACAAAATCGCTAGACTTCCCCTTGCCTTTTGCAAGAATCCCACAAGGTAACCAGCGCAACTCAATATACGACGGCCTATGACCTGGATATCTCAATTTCTTGTAGTCGTTGGTCCCGGACGGCCGCCTCGGGCTCGACAGGTTCCAGGTGCTCGTCCTCCGATGCTGCCGGACTCGGAAAGATGTCTCTCAAATACTTTTGGCTGATCATCTGGTAGGCTTGGTCACGAGAGAGATGTCGATCGGCGAGGACTTCTCGGATGGTTTTCATGGTACCCTGGACCTGGAGGTTTGTCAGAGTCAGTAAAGTGTTCGTCAACGGCACAGCTCAAGGTCCTTCTGGTTGAGAAAGTGTAACTTCAGATAACGTTTCGGGAAGATCTCATGTCCAGAAGGCTTAAGCGTGCCCTCGAGCACTCATTTCGGCGAGTGAAAAAGATTGATTCATCTCTGCGACGATCGCGATCAAGGAGAAGGCAACGGGTGACTTACCACTGTGAGTCTGTCTTCGTGCTCTTGTCTACCGTAACCTGCTCTGACGCGCGATCTCTCTTTTTCCCTGGTCATTACGCGGTTCTGTTCTTGCACACACACCCAATACAGTCTGTGTAGATCATCGAAGGATTTAATGGATAGTTCCTGATAGGTCCAAGCCCGGCCTAAACGTGTTAGTCGTAATGACATGGATTGTTCTTGCGCATTGAAACGTACCATGACTTGACTCTTCCTCGGGAGGGAGGATAGCCCTTTTATCCTTGTTGAAGAAACCCCATAGCCCATGGTTCTCTGAGCCTTGGTATTCCGGAGAGATGCCTTTTTGATCCCTTGCGACGGGGACAGGGAGAGGGTATTGCCATAAGCCTTGTGTCACTCTGGGACCAGTACGTCGGATGGCGGAGACACCTCTCTGCTTGTTCGCATCTTTCCGCGGCCGTTGTGCAAGGGATTGTGGTCGCTTCTCCTCTGGCTTTGACTTGCTAGCGTACGATCTGGAGAATAAAGCTGTCGATGTACCGGATTGAGGTCTCGCAAAAGCTGGGGCAAGAAAGACCGGGACTGTCGTCGGCCGGCATGGCGTGAAGCTCAGGATTGAGGATGCCATGCTGAGTAGGGGGGTTCGTTAATGGCTTTTGTAGTCTGCACACTCAATGCGACTGGTTGCAAGCCGTGACTCAATGCGACAAGAGGTGCAGAGGTGACTCATGCGATGACTCGAAACTGCGAAGAGAGTCTCAATCTCAATGCGAATACGAGAAAACCGTGCCAAGGCCTGCGGAGTAATAAATGCATCTGTAGGCCGGCGCACCTTCCATGTTGAGATCGATGTGTAGATTTGGAGTAACCTGATTAGGAAGCGTAAACACATCGGCGCCATTGCAATCGACATAGTCAGCGACAACTTCTCATTCGCGATTTAACAGTCGTTTCGCGCGTCGCATAGGGTCATACGGCAGAGGGCTGCATTCCGACATCATGAAGATCATCGAACTTATCATCGATGGGTAAGTTGTTGCCCAATCTCACGCGCTCAAGACTAATCCCCAATCCCAGCTTCAAGTCCTACAGCCAGAGGACGGTCATTTCAGGTTGGGACCAGAGCTTCAACGCTGTTACCGGTCTCAATGGATCGGGGAAATCGAATATCCTGGATTCGATATGTTTCGTCCTCGGGATAACCAACATGTCGACTGTACGAGCGCAGAACCTCCAAGACCTCATCTACAAACGCGGTCAAGCCGGTGTCACCAAGGCAAGCGTGACGATTGTTTTCGACAACAGCGACAAGATTACAAGCCCAATTGGATTTGAAGAGTATGGACAAATTAGTGTTACCAGACAAATCGTTATGGGAGGAACGAGTAAATATCTCATCAATGGACACCGGGCGCAACAGACGACTGTTCAAAATCTGTTTCAGAGTGTCGGACTGAACATAAACAATCCCAATTTTATCATCATGCAAGGACGCATCACCAAAGTGCTCAACATGAAGGCAGCAGAAATCCTAGCCATGATTGAAGAGGCGGCAGGCACGCGCATGTTTGAGGATCGAAAAGAGAAGGCACAAAAGACCATGGCCAAGAAAGAGATGAAGGTCGTGGAGATTGAAGGCCTCCTCAAAGAAGAGATCGAGCCTAAGCTGGACAAATTACGTGGTGAAAAGAGAGCCTGGCTGGACTATCAAAAGACACAAAGTGAGCTGGAGCGTTTGACACGAGTAGTGGTTGCAGCAGATTACGTCCGCTCAGGAGAAAAGATGAAGACAGCAACTGAAGAACACGAAGCGAAGAGAGCGAAAGTACAGCACCTGGAAGAGAACGCTATCAAGTTAAAGCGCGAGATCGAAAATTTGGATGAAGACGCGCAAAAGGTTCGGGCAGTCCGCGAAAAGGAAATGCGCAAAGGTGGACGATTTCAAGCCTTGGAAGCCAGGGTCAAAGAGCTCAGCCACGAACTCGTGCGACTTTCGACTGTTCTGGATCTCAAACAGTCCAGTGTTGCAGAGGAGGAGCAGAGGAAGAAGGACGTGGCTAAGAACGTCAAAGGCCTTGAGAAACAGGTTGCCGACAAGAAGACCAGCCTTGCAAAGCTTCAATCGCAATGGGACAGTGCCAAAGCTGAACTTGATGCGCAGAACGCAGAGGTGGAAAAGAAGGAAGAGCTTCTTTCAACACTTCAGACTGGAGTGGCATCAAGGGAAGGCCAAGAAAGTGGCTACCAAGGACAATTACAAGAAGCCCGAAACCATTTGACTACAGCTGGCACCGAACAAGAACAAGCGAAACTGAAGATTTCTCATCTCGAGAAACGTATCAAAGAGGACGAGCCACGAGCGAAGAAAGCCCGGGAGCAGAATGCAGACCTTCTGAGCGGTCTGGAAGTCCTACGAAAACAGGCAACGAAGCTTGAGAGTGACCTTCAAAAGCTAGGTTTCGAACCAGGCAGGGAAGAAGGAATGCGGGAACGAGAAATCGCCCTGCAAAAGAGCATCCGGACTCTGACCCAGGAAGCTGACGGATTGAGGCGGAAGGTTGCCAATGTTGATTTCCATTTTAGTGATCCCTCGCCAAACTTCGACCGTTCAAAGGTCAAAGGTCTTGTTGCTCAGCTCTTCACCCTTGACAAGGACAAATCAGTCGCCGGTACAGCACTTGAGATTTGTGCAGGCGGAAGACTTTACAACGTTGTCGTCGACACGGCTGAAACTGGCACGCAATTGTTGCAGAACGGAAAGCTGAAAAAGAGAGTCACGATTATACCTTTGAACAAGATCTCTGCTTTCAAAGCGTCGGCAGCAAAGGTTGGAGCAGCTCAGAGTATAGCACCAGGCAAAGTTGATCTGGCTCTATCCTTGATCGGCTATGACCACGAGGTCTCAGCTGCAATGGATTATGTTTTCGGAACGACGCTCATCTGTGAGGATGCGGAGACAGCGAAGAGAGTCACCTTCGATCCGGCTGTGAGGCTAAAAAGTGTGACATTGGAAGGTGATGTATATGACCCTTCTGGCACACTGTCCGGTGGCAGTTCGCCGAACTCCAGCGGCGTGCTTGTCATTCTCCAGAAGCTGAACGAAGTCACCAAAGAACTCGAAAAACATCAATCTGAGCTACAGCAGATCCGGGAGACGATGAGAAGTGAGCAAGCAAAAATGGCAAATATCAAAACCATCAAGCAAGAGCTGGATCTCAAAACGCATGAGATCAAGCTAGGTGAAGAGCAGATCTCAGGCAACTCTTCGTCTTCCATCATCCAGACCATCGAAGAGATGAAAGCATCAATCGTACAGTTGAAGGAAGACATGGCAGACGCCAAAACAAGACAAGGAGAAGCCGCAAAAGACGTAAAGCGCATTGAGAAAGACATGGAAGACTTCAGCAAGAACAAAGACAGCAAGTTGAAAGAGCTTGAGAAATCGTTGTCTGAACTGAAAAAGTCACTCAGCAAAACTCAAGCGGCGATCAAGTCAACGCAAAAGGAATTCCAGGATGCAAGGATTGATTGCGAGCAGGCTGAAACTGATTTAACTACAGCCGAAGAGCAACTTGTCGAGGCGACCAACGCAATCGAGGCCCAGAAGCAGGAACTTCAGACACTTCGGGATGAGGAAACAACTGTGAAAGGTGACCACGATCTTGCACAGGCTGAACTGTCAGACGAACAAGCCAAGCTAACAGGATTCGACGACGAACTTCGCGAGCTGGAACAGGCCAAATCGAAGAAGTCCAAGCAAGTAACGGAAGAGGCACTGGAGATACAAAAGCTTGGTCATGCTGTGGAAAAGACGCAGAAAGATGCACAAGCAGCAGCCCAACTCGTCGCGGCTCTGGAAAAGGAGCATGACTGGATCGAAGACAACAAGGATCAGTTTGGGCGTGCCGGTACGCCGTATGATTTCCACGGAAAGAATCTGGCCGAAAGTCGGGCTTCGTTGAAGAACGTGACGGAACGATTTCAAGGCATGAAGAAGAAAATCAATCCCAAGGTGATGCCTATGATCGATAGTGTCGAGAAGAAGGAAACAAGCCTGAAAAACATGCTGCGAACGGTCATCCGGGACAAGAAGAAGATCGAGGAGACGATTGTCACCCTCGACGAGTATAAGAAGGAGGCTCTTGTGAAGACGTGGCGTAAGGTCACTGAAGATTTTGGCAACATCTTTTCCGATCTACTGCCAGGAAACAACACAGCCAAGTTGATACCATTGGACGACAATATCGACCGAATCCAGCAAGGGCTGGAGGTCAAGGTTTGTCTGGGCAAGGTGTGGAAACAGAGTCTCACTGAGCTTTCTGGTGGTCAGAGGTATGATACAAGCTCCCAGGCTTCAAAGATTGAATGCTGCTAACATTGCGATTAGATCTCTTGTCGCTCTGTCATTGATTCTCGCTCTTTTACAGTTCAAGCCGGCTCCGATGTACATCTTGGACGAAGTTGATGCAGCTCTTGACCTGTCGCATACTCAAAACATTGGTCGAATCATCAAGACCCGGTTTACCGGGTCGCAGTTTATTGTCGTCAGTCTTAAGGACGGCATGTTCCAGAATGCGAACCGTGTCTTTAGGACGAGGTTCATGGAGGGTACGAGTGTTGTGACTGTCATGAGTCCCGGAGAAATAAAGGGTTGAGCATCGTATTGTTGGCGTTGGGCTTTTGCACTACCTGAGATTGGCATTGCATACGGTCGTCTCTGGATTTGGACTTGATGAATTGATGAGAGGGGGCATGTTTGTTCCTGGAGCGGGCGTTTTGGATATACTGTTGGTGGGATCCCAGGCCCAGTGGTCGGCCATAGGGTTTTCGAGGCGTAACCCCAGATTTGATAACAATCACGATTGTGATTGACCCAAACTCTCCACCACTTCCTCCACAACGCCTCTAACACCAGAAATCTCGTGCGCAAATCTCCCCAGGAAGAGACCGTCCACCCATTTTCCTAGCCCATTTCCTCCATTCGCTTTGCCGGACCACAGTCCTGGTCCCGCACTCCCACCATACACGACCTTGACTTCGCCTGTTCTCCCCTTCACGGCCTGATTGGCAATCTGTCGAATAGCTTGGACGACTGGTCCCACGTAATCCACGCCCGCGGGTTCAGCCGCACCAATCGCCCAGACGGGTTCGTATGCGAAGATCAGCGGTGCGTCATGTGGTATGGCTTTGAGGACCGTTGTGATTTGAGGCGTGAGTTGACTCATGGCCACGCCAACTGATTGGGACAGGGGACCGTTGAGATTAGGTTTGTCAAGCTCGCCTATACAGACTAGTGGGATCATGCCCTGCTGACATACGGCGCTGGCTTTGGCGGCGGCTGTTTTGTCGTCCTCGTGCAGTAAGCGTCTACGCTCGGCGTGGTTGAGTTCGACAATTGAGATTCCTAGCTCAGTTAGGGCTGGGGGAACGATTTCCCCTGTGAAGGGACCGTATTCTGTCGAGGAGTGGGCATTTTGCGCGCCCAGAGAGATTGGCCATTTGGAGTCATATTTTGATGTTAGGATTTGGGAGGCTGGGTAGAGTGTGAGAAAGTCGGGGATGAGGACGAAGAGGATTTCCTTGTCGTGTTTGGTAAGAAGTGGAAGGATGTTGTTTGACGGGTCGAGGAGGGAGTTGAGGTATGAGAGTGTGCGGGAGGGGGAGAAGTATGCTTTTGTTGATGTAAGGATCAGTTTTGAGGGGAGGGGAGGGTATGTTGGTGTTGACATTTTGGCGGATGGTTTCCCTGTGGTGCTTTTGAGGTGGTGATGTTGTCTCGGGGTGGGCAAGTGTAGACTGGTGATGGAATGAACGGGTTGATACCAGGTAGTGTTGATATGAGGCCTCTACTAGTCCCTTACTTTGATCTTAAAGTCTCAAGACACGAATCTGTGTGTAGCCAAGCTACAATAGGTGCAATAGTACCTACCTAGGTAAGTTACTGTAGTAGGTGTTTCTTGGTATTAAACCGTAGTCGGCATTCGCCCGAGTATGTCACCGACTGCGACCCCACGTTTTTCGTTTCTCCCTGATGTGTCGCTCAATTAGCCGGGCGATGCATGGACCCCAAGGCACGGCCAGGACAAAATAAATGGGCCACTTGTACTTTTCCCACCAAAATACACCAAATCGCACTGTTTTCTATCACCCATAGCATTAGTCTTTCGTATGGTAAGTGCTTCTGAAATTTTGTATAAATAGATAGTTTTAGTAGTTATTATACTCTATCTATTAGAAAAAGAATACTTCTACATTATTAGAGTAGAAGGTCGGTTAAAAGTTATCGTATCTTAAAATTCTTAGGAAATTGTGCTTATAAGTACGATCTAAGCACGAATTCTCCGATTTTTCGATCGGATAGAAATTTCGTTCTACATCGATAGAATACAATACTTTTTAAATAAATAAATTTTATACAGAATGAAAAAGATAGCTATTCTCTATCTCGCCATTAAATTTAACTTAATTATTTCCCTCGTAAAGGGTGTGCGTAGGTGATAGAAAACATTGCGATTTGGTGTATTTTGGTGAGGAAAGTACAAGTGGCCCATTTATTTTGTCCTGGCCGTGCCCAAGGGACGAATCCCGGTAAAGAAATTCTTTGGGGAAGAATGACGCCAGGAAGACTCGCCGCCGGCAAGAGACGGACTTGAGTGCGTCCCATCCCCGCATCACAACTAAGACTCGGAAATGTAGCCACCAAAACAAGAGGCGAAAGGCGAATATCTGTTTGCGATTGGCAATTCGTAGACTTTCACGTTCCTTGTCAGATCAATCCTCAGAGCTTCTCTACCGTCCATATCGTCGCCGACCTCAAATTCTCATCCTATCCATTCCCTGCAAAATGACGACCAACGGTACCAACACGCCCCTCCGCATAGTCGTAGGCAGCGACAACGCAGGCCACGCCTACAAGACCGCCCTGAAGGAAGTACTGCACAAACACGCCGGCGTCACCAACGTGTTGGACGTAGGCGTCGTTGACGCCGACGATGTCACAGCTTACCCTCATCTCGCTGTCGATGCGTGCAAGAAGATTAAAGCTGGCGAGGTAGGTTCTTACCTGCCCTTACCGTCCCTGTCACCCTGGCCATGAGGCGTAGACCGTCACTGGCGCTCCTCGTACAATTGTGGGTGAACCGTCGCTAACGCTCCGACAGGCCGACCGCGCCCTCCTAATCTGCGGCACAGGACTCGGCGTTGCCATCTCCGCGAACAAAGTCGAGGGTATCCGCGCCGTGACCGCGCATGATCCATACAGCGTCGAAAGATCCGTCCTCTCAAACAACGCCCAAGTCCTATGCTTTGGACAGCGTGTGATTGGTCTCGAACTAGCGAAAAAGTTGGTCGACGAGTGGGTAGAACTCAGATTTGACGAGAAGAGCTCGTCGGCAGAGAAGGTTGCGCATATAAGTAAATATGAGGAAAAGTTTGGAGAACTATAAGGTAACAAGGAAACGAGGCGAAGAAGAATAGATTGCACACCGGGAGGGTCCTGATGGCAACAACGAACAAAAGCACAAGTGTGAGATGGGAGAACGTCCCGGGCAAGACATGTCAATCTGGATTGAAAGCGTGGTCAGACGCCCAGGGAAAGATAATATAATATTCATTGATGACTGTCGGCAGGCATTCGATGGACGTGAGGAGCACCTTCATGACAAGTCTTGGTCGTTCGAAAAATGATAGCAATGACCTCAAGGAGGACGCCTTGGACATTTCACATCTGTATCACGTTTATTCATGTCTGATAACAATAGGGGATTGATACTCTTCTAGAAGTTGGATCAGGAGTCCACCACAGACACACCAGGTTTTACCACCTTTGGCATACCTGCACGTTCATCAACGCCGATACCATGCATCTAACATCCGCGGAACTGGCTCCCCCTGCCTTTGACCACACGCCAGTATTTTGGATGTCTAGGACAGAGCGGACTGGACGGCAAGTGTTCCGGAATCGTCATGTCAAACTGCGAGTCTGCTCTTACAGGTGGTGCTTTTGTCAGTATCTTCTGGGTATTCAGCCTCTTCTCGCCACATTTTGACACTCGATCCATCTTTGCAGGTTCCACTTCGGCTTCGAGTTGCTTCAGCTTGACATCGTACCAGTCCCCACTGACAACACGACCGGAACGCTTGCATTTTTTCTTCCCAAGGTCCTTGAAGAACATTGGTGACTTGCTTCCTTCATCCCCACAACTGCCTGAACTTGCGCTTCCGGTCGATAACGCGGAACCCGACTGGCTGGAGCCATACAAAGCTGGTGCGTTATAGTCGAAGAAGAAGCCACGCCATTTCCCGTCCGCGCCCGCTTCAGGAATGGGTGGTGTATGTATGCGACGTGCTTCACTTGGAAGGTAACTGGTCCCACCACGAATACTGATATCGATTTTCAAGAATTCCTCCGTCTCTGCACTAGGACTTCTTTTCACCTTGTACGTGGCATGTTCTTCTGGGGTGTTGGCTGGTTCAAGACCTAGGCGTAAACTAAGTTGACTCGACGTGTATGATTCAACGCCAGGAAGTTGCTCAACACTCTTCCGGTGGTAAAAGCTAAGCTGAGATACAATACCCTGTGCGGTATGAACCATCCCTCTGTCTTTCGACGTAGGCGGTCTGTCTGAAAAGGTTCGTACCATTGGTGGTCTGAGAAGGCCAGGGGATGGCGGTGCTAAAGTCGACGGGGTGGAAGCAATGGACTTGTTCGTGTCCTGTAGAATGGCAGATACTCGCTGGAGGGCTTCTGCCGTGTAGTTCCTCTTGAGCTGATTAGGATGAGTCCCCAATCGTACCGCCCTCGGCTTTGGCAACACAGGCGACGTTGGTGGGGTAGCTGGAGTTTCTTTGGAGTCTTTTTCAGAGCTGGCTCGGCGAATGTACAACAACGGCGCCGAAAACAAGCGTTTTGGGTTGATCGAGCTCTTGCGTGATGACGGCGCACGCGGCGTCCCGTCAGACGGTGTTTCAGTCTTTCCTGCTTTCTGAGGCTGTTCTGGAAAATAGGTTTCAACCGTGATGGAGCTCGACTCTGAGGCTCCCATTGTGCTGCGATTTTTCGTCATCGGTGGTCTCAAGGGAGTCTGATCTGTACGGATGGCGATGTTTCCAGATCCTGGTGTGCGTGGTGTGCCGGTACTCGACATAGTTTGATTTGATGGTCGTCTGGCCTCCGTGTCCATCGAAGACTTCTTGCTTTGTATCCATATGCTGCCTGACACTGTTCTAGACCATTCATGTCCTGGTCTCGGCCGTCGAGGCGTGCTTGGGCGGCTCTCCTTCGAAGGAGTCAGACCGATGCTTGGAGTTGCACTGTCGGAATTGTGAGAGGGAGGACGAACTGCATGACCTGTTGGGGTGTCTGGCGAGCTTTCAGCCTTGTTTCTCTTGGTACCTTTTGACAGGGTTCTGAGATCAGGATCATCTGGCAGAGGAGGGTTTGAGGCCAGCTGGTGGTCAAGACTAGGTGAGTCTTCCAGTACGGTTTGCACAGGTGTTTGCACATAGATCCTTTTATGTATCGATTCATCTTCGGAGACGGGTTGCCAGTCAGAGTGGATAACGATTGGTGGCCTTCGACGAGAATCGGTAGGATTAGTGGTGGGAGAGACTGGAGTCAAAGCAGGCTCCGAACCGGTGTCCTTCCGCGTGGGAACATCGAAGTATGAGGAAAACTCTTTTGGAAAGGAATGCATCCTTAAAGAATGTTCAGCAATCAAGACTTAGGACTGGGTGATAGGGCTTAGTGTATTGAAGGCACATTCAAGGATGTAAATCGAAGCCCTACTTGTTGAACAGCGATCATGCACTCGACAAGACATGCTGGGAAGGTGGCGTGAGCTTGTCAAAATATTTTGTGCAGGAGCAGCCTAACTTTGGCATTCGAAGAGAAAGTGCGAACCAAGCACTATCAAGTCATCGTTGTTATTCCTCAGATCCGTCGTGGCCTCCAAGTTTGTCGGTTGAGGGATATGTAGTAGTAGACCGGATTGTTCGAATATAGTTTTTAACATGATACTGCTCGAAGACCATCTCCATTCGTGCTGTTGTTATGAAGCTAGTTATCGTCTAGACTCATCTGCTTGATGTCCTCCTCCACGGATAGTAGTCCGAGCGCCCAGTGCACTCTTGTGGAGATATCGCGGTCGATCAAGCTGCGGTCGTGCCTCACGAACTTTGATTCAATTTCCTCAAGAGCATCAGGAGCCTGACCGCTCGCACGCCTCGGAGCAGGAACTCCACCACCTTTCACACGGGCGTCCTGGCTGTTGACGTCTATCGTCCGTTCGTATGGTGGACCTCTTCCAAGTTCACCCATTCTTTCCCAAGCTCTTTCACACGCTGCAGCAATAGAAGCAGCCGTCTTCCATCCGCATCGTTGTGCAATATCTTGCAAATTGGTCACAGTCCAAGCCCGCTCTTCGGCATCACTGTACTGGACCCCTGCAAAGAGCAGTGAGAAGCTGCTCTCCATCAACGCTCCCGCAAAAGTAGGATCTAATGACCCACTTTGGCTATACTGCTGAGTGGCATATAGTCCGGCACAAATCTTTCCGATAGTGTGGGCATACTCACGGGTGAGGTGTGCCGTTATACCAGCTGCTACCATTGCAGCAGGAGGCATATCCGGATGCAAACGGTGCAACAAAATACGTCCCACATTGTAAAAGGCCCAGATACAAGCGATTCCGGCATTCCTGTATATTGGAACTGGACGGAAAGGTGAAGACTCAGCAGGATCTGTATATGACACCGGCTCGAATTCAAAGCCGAGAGATTTGGCAAAGAGATCAAACGCTCTCGTGATATCGGCGTGCTCTGCCATGGCTCTGGAGGTTTCATCCTCGAGACTGGGTTGAGGCGATGGTGACTTGACTTTCCTCTTGCCCGTAAAAGCTTGGTCATTAATGCTTGCATCCATTGCTTTGAAGGCTGAATGTAGCTGAATGGGCGCTTCTGGCGGAGGTATCATACCAAACATACCTGGAGGGGGACCTGAAGGCGGAGTTGAACCTTGTGAGCTGGGTTTACTCTGTCTGACTCTGCCTTCATTCGCACTTGGAGCTCCTGAAACTGGGGGACCACGATTGCCGGCATTTTTCGCAGCCTTTGACTGACCGGCTGTACCAGGCATTCCAGAAATGTTACCACCCCCTTGCTTGCTGCCATCAGAGGGTCCCTGAGGCCCGAACAGCCATGGTGGGGGTTTCCAGACTCCTCCTTGTGCCGCCACAGAGCGTTGTTTGCGAAACCGGTCTTTACCACCAAAGTCTGCCAACCGCCCCATGACCAATGACAAATAGTCTATAGTTGCATAAGGATTGGCCGCCTTCCCGAACTGACCTCTTGGAGGACAATATATCCAATCCTCGTATTTCATGAGCAGTCTATCGCCGCCGACCAAACTCTGGAAAATGTCTTGCTTACAATACCACCACCTCAGATCCATTTTGGCCTTGAAGTCCTCGATGTCCTTGTCAGTAAGGTCAGCCACCAACGTTGGTAAAGGAAACTGTGGCTGGACTTGGTGGTCATAGTCGACGTGAGTCCCCGTTAGCCGAGAGATGAAAGCAGAATCAACATCCCAATCGATGTCATCCAACAGTGCCATAGGGATGCCGGCAACTCGGGCGTAGTTTTCTTCTGTCAAGGCGAACCGTGCCATCCATTGATTCACCCTAGCTTTCGCTCCGTTACGCATCCGTCTTGCATTTCGAGTTGATCCTGCAAAGTCGTGCTCCAAAACCAGCTTGGTTGCGCCCGATAAATGTAGATTCCAACGTGAGTGATCACCGCTCATCACCTCGTAAAAGCCAAGCACAAGCACAGTTGCTAGAGTTGCAATTTCGTGGCGCCTGTTCGGCAGGCCAAGAGCACGCCCAACTCTTCGGATAGAATATGTGAAATGCTTGACAGCAGGCGCGTCAGATATATTTTCCAATTTTGAAAGATGCAACGCCCCTAATGCGAGGATCGCGTGGGCCAGTGCTGCATTCGACATAGCCAGAGATGGGATGGTGAAATTCCATAAAGTCCGTGCCGGACCACCTATCGACACAAAGTGGTGGCGCTCGAAAACAGAAATAACTTTGGCTGTGACCTCGACAAAGTGGTGGAAAATATGTTGATTGCGCTCGTCTCTTAGAGGTGAAATTGTGGGAGGAGGGCGAAATGTTGTAACATGATGATGTGGTCGTTGACCGGTGTACTGTCTTGAGGCTCGCTTTCTCTGCTGACTTGATTGATCAAGTATTTGCGTGAAATTCTCGGCGGCAGCATGAAATGAAAAGGTCTCCTCATCAGAATCCACGTCAAAAGGGTCTTCCGGATCGTCGAATTCGTCGTCACGGGTTGCGTGCGGTAGTGTCCGGTCTCTCACAGCTGGTGCAATTGGCATGGAAGGGTGAAGGCTTGTATACTGTGCGTGGCCATGTGTGTACGATCCCCCTGCGAAACCGTTAACAGTCTTAGGGTGGCAGGATTATAAAGCACCAGAGTATCTCAGGACGGCTTACCTTGCAGTTGGGTTTGTGGTAGAGCAAACTGTTGTGGCAAGGAATATTGCTGCTGAGTAAAGTGGGCGGGATTTTGGTGCTGTCGAAAATTTGTGTAATCGTTCTGTTGGAAGCTCGAGGTTGGTCCCTGTGGTTGTACAGGAGTCACCATAGGGGCTACGTTATCCCAGTGGCCTGCCTGGGGCGGAACGCTATTGTATGGCAGGTTCGGATGATATGGAGGACCGCCATGAAATTCGACGGCATGCTGTGAGGTTTGCCAGGATTGCACATTTGTTCCGGGTGCCTGGTTCGGAGTTTGATGGAGATCGGCCGCATGTGGAGGATATGCGTGGTAACTCGCACTGAAAGGGTCTTGTTGATAAGGTAGAGGACCAGGTGCATGGTAGCCGTGATACATGGCAGACTCCGGATGGCCATATTGAAAAGGAACGTTGGGATAGCCTGCTGGAGGTACGTTTCCGGGGTGGCCCGGATAGACTTGCTGGGCAACACCGTGCAGTGGGCCGGCAGGTCCTTGAGCCTGTTGCTTGTAGATAAACGGCTGAACATAGCCAAGGCAGTCACGCTTCGACTTGACACAATTCTTGCACGTCTAAAACACATATGATTAGTGAAGTGACATGGAGACGCTATGAAAGAGAACAGTACCGGCTTCTCTTCGCCACATTTGATTCGTCTCTTCCTACACGCTGAGGATGACGTTAGTATAAGCTGAAATTCAGCTGTAGTCTGGAAGCGAAGAAACGGTATACTCACTCAGACAACCTGTCTTGGTCCGTCTTTTAGCTGCCTGCTTTTGTGCAGCTTCAGTAGCTGGGGCATCATCCGTCTGCGCTTCCGACTCTTGGGCATAGACAGTGTCATCCTCTTCGGGTCGCGGAGACATTTGATGTCTACTTCACTTCCAGAAGCTTGTCATGAGCGGCTGAAGTACCATCCACAACTTTCGCTGCGGGATATTTGCAGGGTGTGCAACATAACACGAAAGTCTCGTCCTGAGAACATATCACCCCAGTAGTATCAAAAAAGAATGGAAGTGGCACTGTGCAATAAAAGACATTCATTTCCCTGCCTGCTGGTACGCCCTCTTTCAGTCGACGGAACGTGTTGAGATCTGCTGGCCTGTTAAGGGATAGTACTACTGGCACATCATTCCTGATCAGGACATGCGCAGAGGTCTCAGGGTTTCTGCGGAGATCAGTGAAAGGCACCGGAGGAAATGGGAGCGAAGTGCAAGCAAGCAAGCGAGCAGGCTTATGCTTGAGTGCCTGAATGTGGAGAGTGCCGAGGGCCGATATTAATCCCTGCGGGCACGCTATAGCCATGCCATTTTTCTCAGCAAGGAATCGGTTGCCAATGCAGGCTCTGTATGGCCGCGTATACAGTTGTTCAAAAGTTGAGTACGATTGGCGGGTTTGAAGGGACCTGGTTTTGATCCAGCAATCGCATCCATGACTAGTGCCAGAAGCGCACGTTGTGAGGCTTCGAGTGGTCCTTTTGGTGCCGTGGAGCCGCGGAAGAATAACGTACAAACCATTACAAGATTGCGTTTCCTTTCGATGAGATATCAGGCCACATCAGGATGCAGGGGATTCGCTGTGGCATCTGTCAGAAGAAAATACTAACTTTCAGGGCCCCTCGATGGCACGAGGGAGCATGGTTCAATACTCCGCGACAAGGCTGGCACGGGAAGATGTTCTTCAGTCATTGGTACCGCAGGACCCTGGCCTTGAAAAACGGTTTTCCTGATCGTCATGGGCTTTCCAATCTTGCCAATGCGGTGTCAGGTTTGATTGGGACCATGTTGGTGCTAGATCTCGAAAAGACGCATTTCAGTGAAGATCGGAATGCGGGACCGAGAACCCGAAAGAGCGGCGCTTCTGTTAGACTTCGGTGAACGCCATGTGTGGCTGATCGTTCCCTCGAGCAGGCAGCCACATCGTAAGCATACCGGTGGGTGATCGAATCATCAGGGAATTTCATTATCGGCCCGGCACCAATATACAAGATAAGTATTGCTCGACATCAGAGTATCATGGTATGAGCAAATGTTACACTGTGTCGAGTCGCAAGAAGTATTGATATGCTTGACGTCGTATTGATGGACATCGGGTGCCGGGTTTTGATGGGGCAATCGTTAATCGTTCGTGAAAATCTCCACGAGGGTCGTCGATCTGAGGGGAGAGGGGAGGACAATAAATCCACCCAGCTTTGGTGAATAAGCGGACCTCAACAACTTGAATGTTCCTACCAGTACCTCAGATACACACGAATGCCTTCGGAGCTCCACCCACCTGCACTAGGACGGTGACCGTTCACAACTTCAAATGAAGCCAGTATAACGTGCATACCGATCGTGTGGTACAAGATACGAACTCGTACGTCGTAACGACTTCTGGAGTTCGCCGTTTCCTGAGGCATATCACCGAGTAGTTGTGCATAGTCGGCTTGCTCTTGATGGGTTATCCCGGCCACAATGCATCATGCAAGCCGAGGTACTGCAAGACCGTTATTATGTTAATCTGCGCAACAATTCGGGAAAAACTCCCTACTGCGACAGAGGCTAGGCAAGGGGAGACCTGGTAAAAGTCCTCCGACTGTCTGACTTGTGAATACCCAACACTAGCTCGTATGGGCAGGTGTGAAAAGAATGCGGAAGGTTCATTCGATGGGTAATGATCCTCCCAATATTATCGAATCTTGACTAATTGAGGAAGATAGCAAGCAGATAACATATACCGAAGGATACCCTCAGTATTGACGCGAGCATAACTCGTAACGAAAGTCCCAACACGCCATGCAGGGAGAACGGTAGTTGGTTGTGCGGCGAGATCTACTTTCATGCTACTCGTAATTGCTGCAGAATGCGAATGGTCGAACGTTCCTTGGATCTAGGGGCTTCATTGACGATTGGACGATTTCTATCCAGTACAGTAGTTGTCGGCACGTAGATGTCTGGTCAGGTACCACACTGCACAGGGTACTTTTTCTAGGATGGGCTAAGCAAAAGCTGCCGGCGAACATGTAGCGTTGTCTTTGGAACGCAATCGAGGCGATCTGTGATGGAGCTCTTGTAGGCCGGGTGGGCATGGTACTCGTAAAGTGAATCGATCGTGGCTTGAGTTTGATGGCGCTGTGAAGGCACTGTGCAGGTGCACGACGCCGGTGGTCATTGAGGGACTGATGGAGCAGCGGGAAGGGATTGAGGTGCCGCACCAGTCAAAGGCATTGCATGCGCCAAACTTGCCTAGGAAGAAATTCCGCTTCCCAAAGTCTTTTCCTGCAGGGCTAAAGTACATTATTTTTTGACTGTATTTTATGAACTTACTGTAAGTGGTTTATGCACGAGGCTTTTGAACAAGCCAGCACGCAAAGTTCACAAGTCCCTATTGAGGCCGTGCAGCTGCGTCAGACTATCAGAGACTTTCATGTCGGTTAGCAAGTTTTAAGCATTCCGCAGAGCCCTTGTCCTTCGTCCCTCGAACCGTTTTCTATGTTCTCCGTACCCGGTTGGAATGTCCCCTCGGCCTCGCTGGTGCGGGAAAAGCCTGTTCCAAAGCCTGAAAATGGACGGTCTTCAGGGAAAGACAAATCGGTGACGAAAAAGAGGAAGCTAGAAAACAATGGCAGTGAGCAGTCATCTAAGGTCACTGGCCTAGACCTCGAGAAACTGTGGAACCAACGACGTGATGCAAAAGCCCCTCGAGAGGTCAAAGCTAAGGAGCAGAAGCCTCGTTCCAATGATGCCAACGCAGACTCCGAGCGGAAAGTGACTGAGGATGTCAAGAACGGATCCAAGAAGAGCAGGCAGAGGGCAAGAGGTGACAAAGGCAAACACACGGAGACCAAACCTGTACACAAGAGTGGTGTTGATGGAGCTGGCAAGGATGGCGCCAGCGAGGGTCACGGTCCCAAGTCAAAACCAACAGAGACATCGAAAGCCGTCCTTCAAACTTTGCCGCCTGTACCATCAGCGGCGAAGTTGACCCCGTTACAGGCGAAAATGCGCAGTAAACTCACCTCAGCTCGATTCCGTCATCTCAACGAGACGTTGTACACGACCTCATCTTCAGACGCCATGAACCTATTCACGACCTCCCCAGATCTTTTCGCCGAATACCACGCAGGATTCTCCCAGCAAGTAAAGGACTCGTGGCCTCAGAACCCTGTCGACCAGTATGTCCGCACGATTTTGTCGCGGGGAAAGATGAATGATGCAAAAACAACAACCAACACAAGTACACTGAGCAGCATACCACTTCCTCGCCGAAAGACAGGCAGTTGCACGATTGCCGACTTGGGTTGTGGCGACGCACCTTTAGCAAGAGGATGTCAGGCACAAACCAAGGCGCTGAAGCTCAAATTCCACAATTACGACCTACATGCCCCCAACAGCTTTGTTACCAAAGCGGATATCTCAAATTTACCTCTCCGAGATGGCGAAGCCGACATTGTTGTCTTCTGCCTCAGTCTTATGGGCACGAATTGGCTATCTTTTGTCGAAGAGGCGTGGCGTGTACTCCGTGGTGACGGCAAGGGCGAAGTCTGGGTGGCAGAAGTCAAGTCTCGCTTTGGGCGAGTGACGAAGGGGCCGGGACATGTCGTCGAGAACAGCGTTGGGAAACGACGCAAGATTCCCAACGCGAAACAAGAAGATGGAGTCGATGGGGAAGAGCTTCTTGTTGAGGAGAAAGAAGCCACCGCCGATGGTACCGATATTTCTGCATTCGTAAAGGCCTTCTCTCGTCGTGGCTTTGTTTTACGTGAGGATTCGGTCGACAAGAGTAATAAGATGTTTGTGAGTATGATATTCAACAAGTCAGGTGTACCAGCTGCAGGGAAGAACAAGGGTCTCAAGTGGACTGGGCAAGAATACCAGAAAGTCCAGGACGGAAGACCCAAGTTTGTGAGTGGTAAACGAGGCGTCGACGAAGATGACGATGTGCCGCCTGAGGAGGAAGCCAAGGTCTTGAAACCATGCGTCTACAAGATCAGATGAGTTTATGAGAAGACGATGACACCAACGAAGGCGACTGTAGAGAAGCGGGTAAGTCTCTTGACACCCTGATGCTTGCACATCTCACTGCTTCCACCTGTTCCAAGTAATCCAACACCGTTCAAAGAACCCTCAATTCGTCGCCATCGCAGCGTTGTTCTGTTCTCCATGAGTCCCCCGTCTTCAACACCAATTCCGATCAACTTCACTCCAGTCGTCTTCTCAATTCACCCTCACTCTGTCGGCCAGAACTTCAACATCGCCTCGCGAGTACTGAGATCCTGCGCTTCAATCCGCTTCTCCAGATCTGACCATCGATCCTTGACATCCTCAAACACGCCACCCCAATTCTCAGTACACGTCTGCTTCTGCGCAATACTACTCCTAGTATCCACGCAGCCACGACAAGTGTTCCAAATGTGCAACGGACAAACCACAACGTCACGATTTCCTGGCACCGGCCCCTGCAGATACTGCGTGACCTGATCCCATTTCTTCGTGTCCGCATTCAGCACAGATTCTCTCCCGAACACTGGGCCACCAATCTGCCAATGCAAAAGGTGCGTCTCAGACAGATCATTGGGCGTCGGGAACGACGTACAGCACTGAGTGCTTTCAGCAATGTCGACGGGCCATAGGAATGGTGACGAGTGGTGGTTGGGGTAGACCAAAACTACGCGTGATTGATCTTCCAAAGGCCGCGAGTATGCGATCATGTTGCCGTGCTTGGAGACGGCTGGATCGGAGGTATTGGCATAGGGGTGCGACATTTCATGAGCTAACGTCAAACAGCAGATTGTCAGAGGGATGTGAAGCAAAAATCGAGAAACAGTTGACATACCTCTGAACGGCGCCGGCAAGTCCACCTTCAAGATTCGTGTGCAAACTGCGATGACCGTTTCGGAGTGTCGAATCTTGCGGGCTGGATAGCGTGAAGGTCAAGTCAGTCATCGACCGCCCACAGCTTGAGCCTTGGGACAGAAAGAAGGGAAGAGATTGTGTTGGGCTGACTCACTCGCGTCACACATATCCAATCTTTCCTTCCAATCACTCGAGTCCCACACCGCATTGCCTTTGTCCCCCCATGCCTCATCCACAAAGACGATATCGCATGGATGTCCTTTGGTGATCTCGGAGCGCGGCGGGAGATGGTAGAAGGCGCCTCTGCGCAGAATTCGGCACTCCTCATTCAAGGCAAGAAGAATGAGGTGTGAATCTGGCAGGGGGCGTCCTTCGTTTGTGACCAGGAACGGCAGTGATGAGATCGAGAGGGCCTGAGGTGAGAGGTATCGAGAGAAAGAGAAATCGTTCGGGAGGTGATTCAGCGCTACTGCGGGTCTGCCGGTTGTCTTTCTCTTTGGCGAAAGTTCGCCATTTGCCATAGGGACATCATGCATCCCAAGGGGAGCAAGTTTTGACATCACACGCGACTAGTAAAATCAGTATCTTGTTCGGATGGTTCGTTGGAGTCGACCTCACCATTCTGCTATTTTCTTCTAGCTTCTAGATCGGCGAGGCTGCAGCCCCCTTCAAGCGAGGTAAAGGTGGCCTTGCCCAGAGTTGGAGCCAGGCAACAACGAGATACAGGTCAACGGCGGATACCGTCCATCACACAGAGCATAAGTCACAGACTTGACGAGCACCAGTGGTCGAGACCAGAAAGATCTGGATCGTGACACCTACGAAAGAGATATATATATTTTGTGAGGAAAGAATCGAATCGCGTCGGATCGACTGTTACTTGGCGAGTCTTTCGTTGTGACCGCCCAGATCAAGGATGCAGCAGATCAACCCGGGTGAGGCAGAAAAGGACAAAGTCCGTTGGGAGGACACACTCATGATCAAGAAACATTATTGTCTGATCTGGGGTATCCTGACAATAGCTGTTATACTATCATACAAATCATCAAGGTCGTCACTCCATTAGTCAACAAAGGCACTTCACCACCAGTGGCAATACAAACACACAGTGAAGTCCGTTTTCAACAAAGCCATACTCCGAGCACCTTACAAGAACAAGTCATCGCGTTTCTGGACTTCGGCATTCGTCAGTCGTCCACAAAGACTGAGCAACGACACTGTCTCGGTGGTTGCAAACCAGTTCAGAGCATCGATGAGAATCTTCAGGTGTCGATTGAAGTGCTCCTCATATTTCCTGATTGACTCCTCAATCCTCTTCATCCGCGCTGGATCCGTTGGTGCTGGATTAGGTGCTTTTGCATCGCCCTTCCCAGTCTGAGATTGAATGCTCGTGTCCGCCTCGTAAATGGATTTGGTGATGTACTCGACGTAGGAGGCAAACATGCCACAACCCGTCATCAATTTGGCATGCAGTCGAAGCAGCTTTGCCTGGGTCAGACCCAGATCTTTCATGCACGAATCCAACATGTCAACATGGTCTTGCATCAATTCATCCACCGTAGGTTTTGACTTGGTCCCAAGTCCACTTGTCGACTCGTCCACGTCCTCCCGCTCAGCGTCATCGACCTTCGCCATCAGCTTCTGCCAATTTGGCTCAATGACTTCGGCTGTTGCAAAGAAGAGCATCTGCTGCACAAAGATCAGCATTCGAGACCGCAGCGTCCAGACTCGGCGCTTCCACAGCTCGAATCTCTTGTCCGAGGATTTGTGAATCCAGGCTCTTTCCTTCGTATGGGTCGCCCAGCATCCAACAAGCTGCGTTTCCAGATGTCGAAGGGCCAAGGTGTACCGAAATATCAGCTGGTATCGCATGACGGTCTTGCGACTGACGATCAATGACAATGGGAACGGTACGGTGTAGTCAAGTTCGAGGGCTTCGAACCCGATAATGTCCTTCTCCTCTTCTTCTTTCTTGTCCTTCCTGTCTGTCCCTTGCCCTGGGGCCGGAGTTTTGTACTGTTCCATCATAGATTCCGGATTGTCCTGATCCATTCCTTGCACATTGACCACCTTG
The DNA here is from genome assembly GCA_000835395.1 of Exophiala sideris. Lineage (NCBI taxonomy): Eukaryota > Fungi > Ascomycota > Eurotiomycetes > Chaetothyriales > Herpotrichiellaceae > Exophiala > Exophiala sideris. The sequence continues at coordinate 1,361,737 of KN846951.1, read as the reverse complement.
ATCAACCATTGAGTCAGGCCGATCGAATTCATCTTGACTTTGACGTCCTCTTTGAAAGGGTCGGCGACTGCAATACTACCTGGCTGGTGCAGTACGAGATCAAGCAACGATTGTAGCTTTCCAATATTCACATCCCGATGCTTCTTTCGAAGCTCCGAATCGCTCAATTCGAGGAAGTAAAGAAAGAATTCCGCCTTGTCAAGGAAGAAGTAGTGTTTCATCGATCGGAGGCGGCTTCGGAGTGAATTTTTGGTCAAGAGCAGATGCAGCAACTCTTTGTTTGCGAAGGAATACGCATTGTTGACGTTGTCAAAAAATCGTGGATCGTCAAATGTAGATGGAGTATCGACAATCTTACTGCTGATGTTCACTCCACCACATTCACGGACCACGTTGAGATATTTCCCTGCCAACAGCACCTTTTCCTTGACGGACTCAAGCTGTGGCGGAACCTCTTTGTCTCTGATGTGGTACCGTTTCTCCCAGTACTCGTCAGTATAGTCTTCGTCGAGTCGTTCACGTTTGATGCTGGCCCTTTCTCCGACCAAGAACTCCGAATGAGGATCGTTGATACCTCCATGGTGCAGCCATTCATTAAGCATCACCATATATGGTCGACTGGCCTCCCGTAGCAGCATTTCGAGTATTGCTCTAGCGGCTGGATCTCCCGAGAAGGTGGATAGTCGATTTGAGAGCAATCCCAGAACGTTTCCACCTATGCATCTCTTCTTGCTCAAACTTCCCGGCAGCAAATCACCACCTTCCTTGAGTCGTTCAATTATGTTATCAGCGTCAAAGTCGTCAATCGAATCGTCAATATCCTCTTCTAAGAGCGAGTTCTTCTTCAGCAGATCCTGAGCAAGCGAATATAGTTGTGCAAGACACTGCGTGGTGGGCATGATGGCGATGTGCATTTGGTGCAATGTAAAACCCGGGTCGGTCAGCACTTTTGTTTCCAACTGCGCGACCAGAATGAGATAGTCTTTCAAAATCTTGCGGATTGCCGCACAGAGGGCATGATTGACTGAACCAAAATCCTCCTGACTCTGGACTTCAATAAATGCCTCGATCGCACAGTGATGTGTAGCCATGGAGAGCATGGAACTTGTCAGGTCTTTCAAGCTGGGATCAAGTCCATGGACTGCTTCAAAAGAAGGCCCGCACAAGCGCTGCTTCTCCTCAGAAGGGTCATAGCGGGCGGCGAATGTGATGTATTGCCCCTCGAAACCCATAAAAACATATAACAAATCGTCTAGTATGGCTTGTTCCTGCTCCTGCATTGTCATGGCCTCCAGCGCGCTCGGTTCCAAGTCCGCTGGTGCATGCCGGGCCAAGGGCGGTCTCGTTACTCGAGAGGCAAGCGGCGCAGAAGAGTGAGGGATCAGAGATACGGAGGGATTCCATGGTGCTGGAGTCTGTCAGCAAACGCTCACAAGAACAGGACCGAATACGAACGAATGCTCTCCTCCTTGCGTATACTCTTTGGCACAGGGCTTGCTGTAGTTCGAGGCTGCACCTTTTCGCTTCTCCGTCTACCAGTCGTCGAGTCCTTCTTAGGACTACGCCTTGTAAACAGTGTTTCGGTTGTTGTGATCGTGGCTTTCTCCCTGCGGCGATCGAGTCCACTAAACCTCTTCTCATTCCTGTTGTGGTCACTTCTATCCTGCGCATCGCTATATCCATCGGGGAATAATGGTGAGTCGCTATCTCGGACGGAGGCTTTCTCGTAGTCTCGGGCCCTGGTTGAGTTGACGCGTGAAGGTCCACTGGAGAAGTGCGTGCTCCGTCGGTCCGTGGCGGAGGCACTTCTGTAATGCAGAGAGGTCATTGTCTGCAACGATTCTTCATTTCTCGCCTCATCTGAACAGGAACACCTCGGCAAAGCAGCGAAACAAGGCGCCTCTACCCAAAGTTCCTCATTGTCATCGTAATTGTGGAGGGTACGTCGCGAAACGACGCGCATTTCTTGCCCGCAGTGTGATTGGTTAGGTCACCACGGGTCTACTCCAGTATCTTGGCACCAATGCACCTCAAACACCTTGACCCTGACTGGAAAGATGCTTGACATTGTGCATCACCACCTCAACCTTACTGCACCGTCCTAATCTAGGATACGACACCTCGCCACCACCGGCCTTTGGGGTGGCTGATCGTTATTATGCCACCATCTTAGGTAAGGATTGCGCTCTTCAGATGGATTGCTCCACGCCCGAAATCGTGAGAGGAGATGCCCGCTTCGCCCGGAAGGCCTATCAACATTTACCCGTAAGTTGATCAGCGAGCGAGAATGAAGTTCGCTCCGAGCGTACATGCCTCTCAAAATTCCTACCCCCGATTCTGTTCCCGGCCAACATGATTGACCCTCGTGGCTACTCTCCTCGTACAACGCACAAAACAAGCGTCCTCTGCATGAAATATCTGCTACGGACCTGAGAAGCTACTCGAGATACAAATAGCGCGCACCAGTCGTTACGGATTGCTCACTTACGTAAGCCATGTCTGCACTACCATCGAGTTCGACCCTGGGTATCTTTGCTGGACCAAGCTTCAGCAACCATCCTTTCGTGAGTTTCTGACAGCCAAACCATGTGCCACATACCGATCCTGACACAGTCAGACCACCTATGGTCCCAATAGCAGTGAGCGGAACCTGCTCTCACAAGCTCTTGAGGAGGTGAAGAAAGGCGCTCCACATGAAGTACTTGCGCATGTAAACGGCAAAGATGTATGCTACATGGGGCTATTGTGTACTCAACGTGCTGCTAATGTTTCAACGCAGGTTCCAGGAGAAGCAACTCTCACGCAAAAGAGCCCATTTGACCATGAATTGGTTCTGGCCAAATATCCTTCCGCTGGGTCGGATTTGATTACCAAAGCCATTACTGGAGCCCTGGAGGCGAAGAAAGCTTGGTCAAGGACGTCTTTGGCAGATCGTGCAGCCATCTTTTACCGGGCTGCGGGACTGCTCGAGACGAAATACAAGTATTCAATGATGGCTGCGACCATGCTTGGCCAAGGGAAGAATGCTTATCAAGCGGACATTGACTGTGTCGCCGAATCTGTGGATTTCCTGAAGATGTTCCCTACCCTTGCAGAGACTTTATACAAGACCCAACCGCCGATCAACGGAGCTGGTGTTTGGAACCGAACAGAAGTCCGACCTATCGACGGCTTTGTCTATGCTATATGTCCGTTTAATTTCACCGCACTCGCTGTCAACTTGGTCCTGGCACCTGTTATAGTCGGAAACGTGGTCCTCTGGAAACCCAGCCCTGGGGCAATCTATTCGAGTTGGCTGTTTAACCATGTCATGATCGAGGCTGGATTGCCCGCCGGAGTGCTACAATTCGTGCCTGGTGATGCCGAGCTGGTCACTGAGGCCGTCTTCCGCAGTCGCGAACTGGGTGGCTTGCATTTCACCGGAAGTACCGCCGTGTTCCGAAGCTTGCTTGCGCGCATTGGACGCCAGATGGATTTTTGGAAATCGTACCCACGCGTTGTTGGCGAGACCGGAGGCAAGAACTTCCATCTCATCCACTCATCAGCAGACGTCAGGAACGCCGCTTTGAAATCGTTACGAGCTGCGTTCGAATATCAGGGTCAGAAATGCAGTGCATTGTCACGAGCATACGTTCCCGCGTCCTTGGCCGAGAAGTTCAAGTCGATTTTGATTGAGGAGACCAACAAATTGTCCATGGGGCCTGCATTGACGGATTTTATCGGCCCAGTGATCAGTGAGTCGGCGTTCAAGCGAGTGAAAGGCTACGTCGAAGACGCAAAGCAGGATTCGGACATTACGCTCCTTGCTGGCGGCGAGTGCGACGACTCGAAAGGCTACTTCATCCGACCCACCGTTATCGAGGCCAAAGACCCGATGAGCAAGTTCATGCGGGAGGAGATTTTTGGCCCGTTCCTCTGCCTTTACGTGTACCCGGACGAAGAATTTGGCCCCAAGATGTTCCGACTGATCGATGAGACGTCCGAGTACGCACTGACCGGTGCCATTTTCGCCAAAGACCGGGCGGCCATCATTGAAGCCACAGAAGAATTGAGATTTTCTGCTGGTAACTTTTACATCAAGTGAGTTTCGTTTACATTCCCTCTTCTGATCGTCTCTGACAGTTGTGGTAGTGATCAATGTACCGGCGCCATGCCAGGACAGCAGCCATTTGGAGGTTCTCGATCAAGTGGAACAAATGACAAGGCGGGATCATTAGGCTTGCTGACGCGGTTTACTTCCCAAAGGACGATAAAGGAGAACTTCATGACGATCGAGAGCGCATACTATCCATCGAATCTGTTGTGAGACAATTCAGGTCATGCATATAAACGTAGGAGAAGGCAATTTGCGCCAGATAAAGTGGAGCAATCCTTGATGTATGCGAGAATTCATGTACGACAAATGTTGGGGTGAAGAAGAAAACAGGCAGATGGTGCCGTCACATCTACCACCGACCCTGTTTCCAAGAAAGTGGCATCGACTGACAAGGCGTACACCGACGGTATAAGTTCGAAGTCAAGCAGATTCGCGACAGTGGGTGCCTTGACTCCAAGCAAGTAGGAATGTATGATAGAGCTGATGCCCTTCCCCTGGCCAAAGGTTAATACTATCTCCGTGTGTGCGAAGGGCTCCGGATTGACATTGAGGAATAGTATCTATTTACACCTGAGGAGCAGTACAGGTCAGATAGTGCCACTTCTTCTGGAAACACGCTTGCCACTTCTCCCTGGCTGAAAGAATTTCTTTTAGAGACTTTTCCCTCCACAATGAGCCCAGATGCGCTATACTACAGACACTTTGAAGGCTACATATCTGATCAACTACATTATTCCATCTCCCCGACAACCTCATCTAGATGTGCAGCCAGCACATCGTTCCACAAAGGCTTGTTCTTGTAAATGGCCAATTCGGGCCCGTAGCTTTTGACGCTCGTCCTCAACGCCCTCGCAACATCTTTATCCTTCGTGACATCCCTGATGGGCGTGACATACGTCCTGATAGAAAAGACTATGGCCCGTGTTTTGGGCAGGCGTTGCAGGTACTGCCTCTCAACCCGAAGAAACAACCCGTCCAAGTCGACAGGATCTTGCTCGTCAGGACTCAAATTGTGGTGTGAATTAATGTGGAATAGCTCTGGGCTGTTGTCGATGGCGTAGTTGAAGCGCATGACGGGTGAGTCGACGCGCAGTTTCTGGAAGAACCGGTCCATAGATATTGCCAGCTTTTCTTCGTACATGGGGACTTTGCCTGCGTGGATTTCCCAAAGACTGTGCCCGATGCGTTCCTGGATTTTCCAACCCGCTGGAAAGCAATTGGCTCCAGCGCGCAGCCGTGTGACACTGGAGTCCTCCTCGTCGGGTTGCATGATGAACCAGTCTTCTGTGGTCAAGAGGCCCATTACCTGCAGGGGATGGTAATCTTTCCAGATTGGAGACTCTCTTCGTAAGTCCCATATATCGCCCGTGACCAGATTGTTGATCCCCGATGATGTTGCTTGGAACATGGAAGGATATCGTCTGGGAAGCAGGTCTGCAAGAAGGTAAAGGGCCTCGAATGATGCTTCCTCACTCCCTGGAAGATGTTGGATGGTCTTCTCGGGGTACGTCGAGAAGAGATGACGCTTGTAATTGTACCGCTGGACGTATTTGTGGTCTAGCTCAACCCAGTCGTCCAGTGTAGTGCGTTTTATTCCTGTTGAACATCATGTCAGCAAGTATGAGCATGGAGTCTAAACCAAAGCCTTACCCATCGTCACGTGGTGGGGACCGTTGTGCCATGGCCGGTATGGCTGCTCTGGTGTTTGAGTCCAGTCAAAATCCAGGTCTTTGGGGGTGAGGTGCTGGAAATCTATCGACTCCCAGTCTACAGTATGTGAGCAGATTGTAGTGGTGGGCTGGGCTGGTTATTTCGGGTTACCAGGCTTCTGGTCCACGCCGACAGGTTTCTCTTCTGGCTTTGACTCTACAGGTACGGGCTGTAAAACTGCTTTGTGTGGGGTGCGGCTGAGCAGGAAGAAGCGAGTAGGGATGTAGCTGCACAGTAGAAGTATAGCCCAAGGTAGCCATGAAAGTATCAAGTCTTTTGCTGGTGTCTGCTGTACCTTTCCAAGGCTGAGATAAGATTCCATGATCGAGGCTTTTTCAGGGGACCTCTGGTTGCGGTGGTCACCCTATTCAGCGTCTTCTCTTCGGACTCCTCAAGCCTGCGTTGTTATGTGTTGCATGCCTTATACCGTGCCCAACAGTTAAGAGCCGCCCGAAGTTGCCACGCGGCTTAACTTCCGGCGCACATGGCACCATGCTGATGGATGTTTCCTCGGGCGAACAATGCGATTTTCTCGCGATGCATCTCGATTTCGCAGATCTCCATACGCCCTTTCGGGATCGGAGATGGTCTGATAACGGTTGCTGGTCTTCCAAACTAGAACGACCGAATATGCAAGCTTAGCGCCGTGTCTCGCAGCGAGAAAGTGGAGTCTGGGGTCGAGATACAGCCCGCGTTGGAGTTGTTGACGGCATGTCCCATCATCCCCTCGCAAACTTCGGCTGCATGGACGAACCCTCTTGACACTCGTGAGGTACTCGCGTAGAAAACCAAGCCGAAGATCGGATGTCTGCAACCTGCACACGATCTAGGATAATTGTCCTGTGCATTCATGTCGTTACTAGACGCTAGGTAGAAATGAAGCTCATGGTATAGTTTTTGGTAGGACGGCATTTCTTGACGAGAATGCCGAGTTAGTCAAGATAGACTATGCTCAATGCCACGTGAGTCAACCGCAAGACCGTTCGATTCTATCGTGTCTTTATACAAGCCTCGAATCTGAGGTGACCCCTATTGATTGCCATTGTCGGCACACCCCAACCACGACGACGTCTCTCTCTCGAAGCTCCTTGGCCCATCATGCTTGAAAGAGTACTCTTCAAAGCGATTCCTTGATGGTCAGCTCAGTGCCGCGATCATCTGCCTTCCCAACTGAAGCAATTTTATCCTTCTCAACCTCCTGGCCCAACTGCTCTTGAGTAATCTTGCCATGAGTGACGAAATCCTCCTGTACGTCCTGGGGAGCGATAGTATTTTCTTCCTTGAAGTAGTTCGTCTCTGGTACGATGAAGATGAGAACCCAAATCATGCCAGCAACACCAGTAACATATAGACTGTAACAAAGCGTCAGTGGACATACTAGCAAGAGCATAAAAGGCCTTACATGAGTTGTACCGTAACTTGAACCCAGGTGGGGGCTAATCGTTCGGCCAGGATAAACGATATCATCATACCAAAACTGCCCAACCCCCGGACGAATCCAGCATACTGAGCCAGGACTGCAGGATCGTTTGAAAGACAGGCAAAGACCCACTCGACAGTCAAGGCGTAGCTAGAGTAAGTGAGACCGAACATGAGGTAGATCACCATGAAGCCGCCGTAGTGGCTGTAAGACCAGTCGTGCGCTGGCGTCTTCTTGTAGGAGGCATACCCAGTTACGTGTAACCAGATATACATGCCAATACAGCCGCCAATGGCAATTGCACCGGTAATGGCGACACCCATGATTCCGCGTTTCTTGCGGCTAAGAACAAATTTGTTGTCAAGCACGAAGATAAGAATCCCCGGGCCGATGAACTGGACAATTTGGAAGCATAGGCTGTTGACTCCACGTGTTCGAAGGTTGAAAAAGAAGCCTGATAATGTTAATTGAAGACACACATGGAGTTGGAATGGGTACTGACCGTTGACAGTGCTGACCAAAGACAGGGACATTTCACAACCAAGAGTGGCAGGAACCAGCAAGAGGAGCTTTTTGTCAATGAAGCACAAGCCTAGCTTCTTCAGTTCATGCATCACGGTCGTAGGCTTGAACTTGGCAATGTGCGTGCCATCATCTCTGACCACGTTCTTAGGCTCGACTAAAAGGAACGCGATAAGCAGCAGTGAGCAGCATTCGATGCATATGAATGCAATGTAGACAGAAGAGGAAACGCCGACCGCTTTCGTCTCGCCTGCATTCATGCCGAAGGCGATGGAGGCAGCCACAGTTGCACCAATAGCTCGAATCATCCATTGCAGGCAGATATACTTGTGATAGGGTCAGTTCTGAGTGTTCATGATAAGCACAGTCAACGTACCAATCCTCTTGTTCTTTCGGTCGAATAGGAGAATGCGATCATGCCAGCGCAGGTCAGGAGCACACCCACCGAAAACCCGATCATTGCACCCCCAAAGAGCGGGAACCATGTAATGCCGGTTCTGTCGTAGTACCACATGCCTCCAACATACAGAGGGTATCCGATCATACCCAACAGCATCGAGATTCGAACGCCAAACAGGTTGACGATAGGACCACCGAGGCAACCAAAAAGAGTGAACATGCCATAGAGGATCGAGTTGGACTGGTTGGCCACGACGCCGGAAGAAGATCTGCCTCCTCCAGCACCAAGACCAGTGATTGCTGTGTAGATGCCGGGCAAACAGAACAGAAGCCTGTAAGCACATTAGTCCGGCTTTCAATGTCATCGAGATCGCATCACTCACATGCCAGTAACAATGTTCTGGTTAATTGGCCTGTTTCGCCTCATGATGTTCTTGAGGGAGGGCATCTTGGTGATGTTCTTCTACTACGGGGCAACTGCTACTCAGAGCAACTGGAGATAGCGCAATGATTTGGTATTGCAGACCACCTTCACCAACAAGGCTTTGTTTCACAGGGAGACTTAGAGCCGTTGCAGGACGGAAACGACGCGCATGTTCCATAGATATGTACTGAAACTCCTTCGGTGCGAAGACATGGCCTACAGAGCAAGGCACCCGATCGCAATGAAGGCTATCATTTCCCTGATATGGTTATCTCCTGTCGAAGACGTGGAGATAAGCCATGTAATCTAGAACTGGTATCGTAGAAATCTGTTCGTATCCGTTAGTGCACCCCCAAGTAGTTTGGAACCCCGGACCGTCTAGCATATCGCAGGGGTACCGATTTCCAGTAGTGGTCAGCGCCCGAAAGTCCGTCTTAGCCTGAAGACTAGCATCTGAGGAGTGATAAAGAGCACCCTAGCTTGCCAATAGAAGCGTGCTTTCATACCGAGATTCGCTAGTATGTTCGTCGCGAGCACGACGACTATAATCCTTGGCTAGAGTATATTGGTGAGCATTATCATGGAACTAAGAAAGTTACCGTGCCGCATTCCGAGGGTTTGCATGGGCAACAGCACGGACTGCAGATCTGTGGTCGAGTGAACCATAGTATCGTGTCCTTGAATGGGGTACTTCAGTCTATGAATTGGGGACACTACTGACCAAAGGCGAAAGACATAGTCAGCTCATAGATTCGGCCGGAAACTAGAATTTGGGCAGCAGCCCTGTGGCGGCCATCAATCTTTGCTCGGAAGGCGTACAGGCAATTCTCAGTGGACGGGAGGGCTCGCGCCGAACTCGCAAGCATTCCGACGTCCCAGCCCATCCCTGACATATGGATTTGCGACTAACTTCGTAGGTAACTATGTAGGCTCTCTAGATATGTTAGTATCTAGTCGGATCTTATCTTATAGACTCCCTTAATCGGAATACGATACCACCACATCTTCTTAATATTCTACTGAGTCATATGGCCTTAGACGCTACTTAGAGATTTGCCAGACTATAAATAAGATAGTCGACTTCGACATACCGCTAAATAGTACATAAAGAGAACCGAATTATCTTCCATCTAAGCATCGGAAATAGGTATCCTGCTGTACGTTCACATCTACACGATGAGTTCCGCAGATCCGGGCACAATGACTACCACCTTCCCGAACCCTAAGAAATACACCTTCACGCAACAGACGGAAGGATGGCAAGATATCGCCGCTGTAAGTCAGCTCTAAGCCCTGAGTATACGCTAAAAGCACACTCGAAATATGATGCTACTTATGATGGCGAAGGCGTAACGACACGAAACTGACTCTGTGTCCAGAGAACTCAAACCGAACTCAAGGCTAAGATACCGAAAGAATGGCAGCTTCCAGACTCGATCCTCGTATCAAAACAGCACAATGTCATCCCAATCTTTCGGACATGTGGCTTATTGAGTGATCGGGAACTGGAGATCACCGATGCGGAGGACTGCACGCTCATCTTGCAAAAGATTCACTCCAAAGAATGGTCATCCTACGAGGTTGCTGTAGCCTTCTGCAAACGTGCAGCAATTGCCCAACAACTGATCAACCCTTTAACGGATATTGACTTCGAGGGCGGCATCCAGCGGGCCAAAGAGCTGGACGAGTATCTTGCTTCTACAGGCAAGTTGGTTGGGCCATTGCACGGGCTGCCCATCAGTTTCAAGGTGCGTAGTGGTCCTGGGAGAATCCTACAAGAGTCTATTTCGTACCTTGACTGACAGAGAGCAGGATCTTACCGATGTCAAGAACATGAAGGTCACTATGGGATTCTCGGCTTACGCAGAGCTCTTCTCCAAAGAGGACGCTGTCGTAGTGGAAGCTCTACGAAATGCTGGAGCTATTGTGTATTGCAAGACCACCATGCCTTTGGTTGGAATGGTAGGCCTGTTTTCCTACATTCCAGTAATCCGTCTAACGCTTTTTGTCAGATGCTGGAAACCGCCTCCCTCCTTTTCGGTCGCACTCTTAACGCTCACAATACTCGCCTATCGTGTGGTGGGTCCTCTGGTGGCGAGGGAGCCTTGAACGGCTGCAATGGGGCTCCTATCGGCATCGCAACTGACGTAAGCCCTTATCCTGCCAAAACCATGCCACTCTCGTACGGTCCTCATCTTCGTTTTTCTGTTACTGACGACGCTTAGATTGGGGGTTCCATCCGAGCTCCAGCAGCATTCAATGGGTTATATGGCATTCGTCCGACCTCACGTCGCTTCAGCTACAAGGGCAACTCGCTTGAATATACCGGCCAAGGCTCGATCCTCTCTACAATTGGCCCAGTCGGTCGGAGTCTGCGCGATATCGAACTTATATGCAAAGTCCTGAACGCAGCTGAGCCGTGGCTGTACGATCCTGCAGTGATGGCGAAGAAGTGGGAGCCTGTCGGTGTTCCCAAAAAGGCCACAATCGGTGTGATGTACTGGGATGAGGTTGTAATGCCACATCCGCCTGTGCAACGCGCGCTCAAGATGGCTGTCGAGAAACTAAAAACGGCCGGTCATGAAGGTACGTCTCCATGGCGAACTTACTAGTCTGGCTTTGACCTGTGACAGTGGTCGAGTTCAAACCCTACAAACAGAAGTACGCTTGGGACCTGGCGGTATGTTCTCTTCCTGAGCAACAGCTTGTCTTTGTATGACTAATTGATGGCAGTTCAAATTGTACTATCAGGCGGGAGCCAAGTACTACTATGATACCATGGCCCAGACTGGAGAGGTTGCGTTTCCAGCCGGTGCCAAATTGATCGGGCAGGCGCGCCAGGTAGAGGACATTCATGACTTGATCAAGCTCAACAAGTCGGTGTCCCGCCACGTCCGGTCCCCCATGTCTCACGTCTCTAACTTCTTGCAGGGAACAACGACAATATCAAATTGATTACCTTGCTCATTGGAATGCCACTGCCTCTCAAACTTCAACGGTCAAACCAATAGACGCACTTTTGATGCCTTCTTTTGGATCTGCATCATATCCTCATGACTACCTGCCGTGAGTGCCTGGCAAGATTTCTATTTCCGACCTCACTGACTTGATACAACAGATGGTGGGGCTACCAGACCGTCTGGAATTTGTTGGATTATCCGACTTTCATTCTACCAGTTACACGCGCCGAGACTAGTGATGTCAAGGATACGGCCTACAAACCAGTGAACGAGCTTGATCAGGAGAACTATGATATATATGACCCGGAGCTATTTGAGAACGCTCCAGTATGTCTGCAGTTAGTGGGTCGGAGCATGTATGAAGAACAGCTGCTATCAGTGGCTTTTGCTGTCGACCAAGCGGTGAAGGCTTGACCCGAGAGGACCGATGTTGATCGAGGATGGAGTAGACGTACGTCGTCAATACTACGGATCATAAAATAGTCAAGGATGGATGCTTCCCAGGACCAGCATGGTCTGGTCGTTGAGAAGGTAAGACACCATCCTGCAGCCATTCCGAGCCAGAAAAAGGTGTATGGTTTGTGGCAGAAAACTACACTCATGTCACCTGCTAATTCGTTAGATTTCAGCGTACTTTCAGCGATGCTGATCCTGGATAATGAAGAGAGCCTCTCTACGCAGAAATTGTGACAGGGAGCCAGCTTTCCGACAAATCTAGCTCCATTTATCGAAACGTCATAAGCAATAGAGTATCGAGACAGCGTGTCCAGCAAAGCAGCACAGGACAATTGAACAAGACTTCTCCCCAGCCCCCTGGTTTCCGAAGCCCGAGTCAAGTTCATCCATTGTGTTCATTTCACTTCAAGCGATATTCGCAAGAGATACCGATTGAGCAGGACCACGTGAAAAAAAAAGCCTCCGTCAGCGAATAGGATATCCACCGGCATGCAGTTCGCGGCAAAGGACGGAGTTCCATGTTGCAGTGACAAAGTTTTCGCGCCCGATTGGCTTGATGGATGGCCGAGATACACTCATTTGTCCCAGACTCTCAGATACCGCGTACATAGTACCTAATGCTTACGTACTAGACACTCACTACCACGAGTCTCGTAATGAGGTTTATGAGGGTCCTTCCGGGTGCGACCAAAAGTTTCCCAGCCCGGCTCGACAGTCTTCTTCAGCCCCTCTCGATGAAGTTCCGCAGATCTGACGCTCGTGGTCGTCTTCTAGGGCTCATTACATCTTGGAGCCATGCCATATAAGTGAGTATGTGAACAGGTTGTTGGACTATAAGGCGCTGCGTGGCCGTACCAGGAATCTCCGCTCTTGTTCTTCGCGCCGCATCTTAGTCGGGACGTTGTTCGCAGTAAACAATGCGAACCTCGCAGCTCATCGGGCTGTTTATAGATCTGTCCTTGCGAGCCATTGAGCGAGTATGGAGTCGCATTTGCATTCGCGCTCAATGTCCTACATCAATTGGAAGCCTGAACCAGGTTGGTGAGGTATATATATTCCTGCAAACCGATTCGACCGTCTCAGGTTTTGGCAGCCCAACTCAGCTCTAGGACATATCATCACTCCCGTTTCCATCTTTCTCTGCCCCATCACCAAATCATCTTATCAACATGGCTACGATTCCTTCCAGCTGGAACAACTGGACTTTGGCAACGTTCAACCAAACGCTCATCGCAAACCCGGGCCTGTGTACGCTGCAGACATGCCCGTACGAACTCGATGGCAAAGTGCTCGCCAACACGACTTACATGCCCACACTGGCGGGTAATGCTCTGTACACAGCTATCTTTGCCTTGTTGCTCGTCATCCAGATCATGCTCGGTATCCGGTACCGGACGTGGGGTTACCTTTACGGGATGCTGGGTGGCGGCGTCCTTGAAGTCATCGGCTATGGCGCCAGGATTGGCATGCGTAGTCAGATGTTCACCCAGACCTTCTTCATCATGTCAGTGTTCCTCAGTGGGTTTCCCGTCTCAAGCACCATCTAACGTAGCTGTATGACAGGTACCTCGTCTGCCTCACCATCGGCCCTGCCTTTCTCTCCGCGTCGATCTACCTTTGCCTCAGCCGCATCATCACGATCTACTCAGCACCCATTGCTCGCTTCAAGCCACAGACGTATACCTACGTCTTTATCACCTCGGACGTCATTAGTCTCATCCTCCAGGCCGCCGGTGGTGCCTGTGCCTCCATCTCTAATGCTGGGAGTTCAAGCCAGTGGGCAGGCATCCACACCATGGTCGCCGGCGTCGCGTGGCAGGTCGCCTCTCTCGCCATCTACGCCTGCTTCTGCGCCGACTTCGCCCTCCGCGTGCGCAAAGCTAAAGCCCAGATTGGAGAAGATGCCTTCAATCCGAAATTTGCAAAGGTTCGCGCAAGCCGCAATTTCAAGCTCTTTATGTTTGCGCTCGTGGTCTCGACCGTGTTGATCTTCACCCGGAGCGTTTTCCGTTGCGCAGAGCTCTCAGGCGGATTCAATGGTACTCTGGCAAATCAGCAGATCACGTTCATGGTCCTGGAGGGCTGCCTGATCATCATATCCGTTGCAGTTCTGACCGCATGGCATCCTGGTCTTGTGTTTGGACGCGAGGTGTGGCACGAGGCCAGTTGGGATGCGGACAAGCAGAGAGAAAAGAAGGAGAAGGCGAATCCAAGTTCTACTCCGGTCGGCGCCAGACGAACTTGGGGAGTGCCGTGGCATCGAGTCCGGCGCTAGCTTGGATACACGATATGCCATCGCGGCCGGACGCTGTTGCGTGATTCATTTGGCTGGCAAGTCTCTTTTGTGATGTTTTGGTTGGTTTTCACGTTCCAGTATGGTTTATCAGTTGGGCTTTTTTATATGGAGTTCACGCGGTATTCCTTGGTTGTGTCTTGGAAGGCAATTTTTGTTGATTTATTTATCTCTGCCTGCCAGCTCCACTCTCGTACTAAGTAAGGACCTCTTCCGTCTGATGCGACCGATAGCAACAACATGCCAAGCGCCCTCAGTCCAGTCAGCCAACACCGTCCACGCTGATATTGTGTCCGTCTGAACATCGACCACAGCGGCCTGTGAGAGCCCACGCAACGGCCGGCCGCATTGAAACGCATTGAAATCCGTCATCGAAGGGGCTGTTTTTGATGTGAGTCTTGCGTTCTGTTCATTGCGAATTGGCCGTGAATTGATCAATCCCAGGTAGTTGACGTGCTCATTTTTACCACTACTGCGTGTACGAACCCACCATGCTTTCAGAAAGCTCATTCAGAGACTTTTTCCATCAAAGATTGTCTAAACCCTCTCCCCAATCCGCCTTCTGAGTCCCAGATGCGAAGAAGCCCCCCAAGTCAGTCATGGATTGTTCACTATTCGGCCACCCCTCCACGCCCACCTCGAAATAGTCCATGTATGCCTCCCAATCTCCCAACCAGGTTGGCTCATGTACCGATGGAAGAGACATGTGCTGTGACAAGTTGAAGTCCATGCCATCAACGCCATCCACAGCGTTGGGGTTAGTGTCTGAGTCCTTACTGACATTGTCAATGCTGACGGAAAGTCCCACACTGTTCCACCGTGTAGGTGGCTCGGGTAGACGTTCGGCAAACATGTCGTTCATTGACGCCCACTCCTGCACGGGCTGGTTCTCCCCCGTCATGGGATCGCGATTTCTCTCTGCGTTGGCGCGGAACACTGCATCGAGCATGACCGATGCGCCCAGTCGGTTAGTGATAACCAACTCGTCTCTCGTCTGCGTGCTGCCCCGAATCGGGTTGCGGAGAAAGTTGACGAGCGCTTCGGTGTGAATCGCGGCGCGCGTGAGGTCGCGGTGGCCCGGGAAGGACTGGAAGATCTTGTGTGCTTCGATAATGGACCCCATAGCGAGGTTTTGCTGTCTTGCCGTGCTCGTGGCGTGCGTGGCCAGGAAGCGGAAGACGAATGTCGTCGCGTTGAAGAGAGATCCGAAATAGTGCTTCGGCGCGAATGTAAAAGCCCCTCCGGGGTATAAGCTCGAGGGCTCAGGCATCTGGTTGAACTTGGCTGCATTTGTGATATAGCCCGCAGCAGCTTCGAGGCCTTTTTGCAGCACTATCTGCCGGTGAATCTGCCGTTCAGGATCGCGGAAGATGCTGGGCTGGACGGTGATAGTAAACGTCAAGGCATACAGGTATAATTTGGCGTTGCATAGCTCCATCTCGAGCTGAACTGTCCATAGCTGAGTATTGGTTGCCTTGACCTTGTTCAGCTGATCGTCGTACGTTTGGGTAAGCCCAAAGTGCAAGACAGGATCCTCAACAGTGTCCAGAGTACTCGTCGACACATTACTGATCTTGACAATCGAGATTAGGGTGTGCCACCAACCCGGGATTTGGTTCGAGATAGTCGCCAGGGCCTTCTCGATAGACGTTATATGCTGTGGCCCTGACATTGGTGACGGAAATCCTTGAAATGCCGCAGTTCTGTCGAGGTCAGCCACCAACCATGCCTAGGAGCGGTCATGTACTTACTCAGTCCCTATCCAAAAGCAGCTCAGCCAGGTCAGTGCCTGACCGCCAATAGTGGTTTGTGTACCAAAAACGTTACCGAGGGCCTTCCATTTATTGGCTTCACTCCCTAAATCGATGGGGCGGTGACAATTAAGCTGTATGGCGGCACCGGTCAAGAGCGCTACATAGTTCCAGGACGGATCGTTCATCAGTCGAGCCCGGGGGATGGGCCAAAGACAGAGAATCAGCAGGGCGTGGATAGTTTCCATTTGCTGAATAGCAGTGAGGACTATTTGCGATAGGACGACGTCATGTTCGATAGCCACCTGTTTGTAGTCCACCTTCAGTGGCTCATACGTTCGGCTGGCAACCAGAATTACTGTCCAAAACAACAAGGGTGAAGTCGTCAACAGGCTCGACAATGACGCCACTGGTGAAAGAAACACTGCGTAGGGGAGGTAGTGCAGTTCGAAGCTGGAAAGTTTAGTCGATAACAGCACTGTAGGGTTTTGGGTCAGTACGCACTGTTTGAATAATCCTAGCACAGTGTCTGGTTCCAAATTGAGGCGGCCCAACACATATGACCGCGCCCGATCCCCGGCCACAACCTCAAGCCATGCTGTTGACCGGTAAAACACATTATTAGGTAAGGACGTTTGCTCTTCAGATTTCTTGTTAGAGGAGTCCGACGGTAAAGTGGCGATGGTTTCCACTGTCGAATGGCTCCTGTAGGTGTCCGTGTTGGAAGAGACTCTCGAAGCAACGATCTCTTCTTTGGACCGGAGAGCATGTACTTCATTGCTGATCTCTTCGGCAAGTCTAAGAAAGGGGAGTTAAGATGACGCTCATCCTCGTAGAGGGACAGGGGTATGCAAGCCTACTTCCTTGTTGAAACTCGTTGGAAGTTCGCATCGAAGCGGCACTCGAGATGCTTCGCTACGCACCGCGAGCATGGTTGCGGCATTGTGTTGCGAGCATCGCAAGCAAGCTTAACTTGCCTGCATCCAGTACAGCTCTTCGCTCGCCTCGCGTGTGCCCTCTTCACCCCAGGGTCCATTGCGACAAACATGACTCCTCGCATCCTCCAGACTGGTAGGCATCTTCGACATCAGTAGTATAAATGCTTCAGCCGTCTTCCTTATTCACTGTTGGCGGCCTTGTTCAGGCCCGATATAGATGTCAAGCAGACGCTGGAACCTGGCCTAAGCTGGATTTCCGCCCAGATGACGCAATCAATGCCTAGGCAAGGGTTGTTTAGGTATAGCCACGATCAGAGACGTGTTCAGGTGTCCGCCAAGAGCAGGCAAACATAATTGAAGCAGAGAGGTACAGTAAGCATTGAGCGTGGTGGTTGCCTGACTTCGCAAGCCTAGCAGTTTTCGAGTAGGGGCTACCTGCTATCATAGCCTCAGCGGCGTCTCAGTGTGTCACGCACGTGCCGTGGTTGCTTGAGATTTTCAACTGAGGTTCGTCATTGGCTCCTGGAAATCGAGCTAATCGCTTACCTGTACCTTAGTCACAACGGTCTCGCTTCGCTCTCGGGCCTGACACCGCTCCATTCTTCGTCTCAATCATGACTTTCAATGTTACACTGCAATGGTGACTCCGGCTCATTATGTCAAGTGACGAGAATGAAGCAGCTGTATGGATAGAAGGTCTTGTATTGTGCATCAGATCAACTGCTAAAGCCGACTGCGGGCCAATCAGTGCGGACTGCGGAATTCGCAGTTCGTTCGTTTAGGATTCGACTTGCGACGTAGTCGGGGTTAATAGACTAGCTCCCTGGAACGTCCATATGTTGCATGACTACCTGTCTGCTTCTCTCTCTTCCTTCCAGTATCAGATATAATTCCCACTAAGTCCGAGGCCGCCTTGAGTTCCAGCGTCGGTCACAGGTGCTCACAGGCGCAGAACGTCGCAAATCCTCATCATTATCTTGATTTTCGCGTCTAGTCGGGTAGATTGGTTTGCGCTTCTCCGCCGATCTGCCTGTTTCTCGTCCGCACCCACATAGTCTAAGTTCGACCGAGACAAAAGACGTCGGTTCAGAGCCACGTTCTTCTGATGGTCTTCGTCGGTATCGACCAGCTTCTTTGGAGCGTGATACATTGCTGGTGCATAGTGCCGCCGGTCATCGATGATCGTTGTAGCCGGCGATGGAGTTGTGATAGTCAGAGACAGTGTGATAGGTGTAGAAGATAATGTCTCGTCTCGCTGGCGGGATTGAACTCGAGGTTGTTTCTGGATGTGATGGCCGAAGTCAACGCCGTTGCCGCTTGTGGGGCCTTCATCCCATAAGACTCGGACCTGGGAGCCATGTCGCTCGAATCGATTAAGTCTGTCGGGATGCATTTTAGGTAGACAAGGTCGAAGATTTCGGAGGTAGAGGATGTGAATTCACTCTTAGAGCATGACTGAAGAAGAATCGTGAAAAAGTGCTGTATATTCGAGAGGGATGTGAGGATCGATCTCCCTTGAAGTCGATGCCGCCCAATTTGTCCTCGACGGTCGTAGTGACAGCGTGAGCTGCGAGAATCGCCTGGCCGCGCGGCCGTAGCTGTCCATTGATCTGGATACTGTGCTTCTGCATGCCTGCCCTTTTGGGATTCGTTCTCCGAGTCTGCGCTAAAGAACCCCGGAACTCTGCTTTCACAGGCCTCAGATATACTGACTTGTTGCCGCCAAGTATAAATTGCGAGCGAGCCTTTCTCATGGCCTCGTGCAGCGGCCAAAAGGCCCGTCCGTCGATCGAAACCATGCGTTTCTCCCTCTTTTTTCACGTCACCGGCGTCATGGTCCTCTTTCTCTATATCCTGTATCGCTTGTCCTTCATCATGAAGACAATGATGGAGGACACCTCGCCCTACGTCTTCACCAGAGAAGAACTTGAGCACAACGGCTCGTTACTGATCCCTCCCATTATCCATCAAGTGTTCCTGGGATTCGATGGAAAGCCTATGCCTGAGCATTGGAGGGAACCTCAACGCAGCTGTATCGACTTGCACCCCGACTGGGAATACATGGTAGGTGCATTGGGCATCACATTCAGTGGCTGAGTAATGAAACAACGGCTACTAGTTCTGGACCAACCAGTCTGCCCACCAACTCCTTGAAAGGGAGTATCCCTGGTTCACGGAGACGTGGGAGAATTATGGACACTGGGTCCAGCGGGCAGACTCGATCCGGTACTTCATCTTGGAGCACTACGGAGGAGTCTACATCGACCTCGATAATGTGAGTAAAAGCGAGGCCTTTGGAGGCGTTACGCTTATAGTCGCCGTTTCTTGACCTCGCTCGCGACTAACTCGCAAACGTATTTATAGGGCTGCAGACGCCGCCTTGAACCTCTTCTTTCGTACCCGGCGTGGATGCCCGGCACTACAAACCACCTGGGTCTCACTAATCATATTATGGCCGCGGTCCCTCATCACCCGTATTTCCGCCGCCTCATCGACTCACTGGACCGGTATAACTATAACTGGATCCTGCCGTACCTGACTATCATGAACAGCGCCGGACCGCACTTCGTCAGTATGGTCTGGTCGGAATACCTGAATCTCTCGCCACCACCAAAACGGGCCGACGAGGTACGCATTATCGCGCAAGAGGAGTATGTCGACCATGCATGGAGTTTCTTTACCAAGGCCACCGGTGGGACGTGGCATCATTTCGACACGGCGCTGTTTAGGTGGATTGGCCACCACATTCTCTTATTCGTGACGGTGTCTTTGTTTGGTCTTTGCGCGGCTGTGGGTGCGGTTTGGTTGGCGGTTTGGAGGATGTTGGCGAGAAGGAACAGAAGTGCAGTAGAGATGCCGCAGCTGGATCTTCCTCCCTGGTCGAAAAGCGACTAAGTGACATCAGTGCGATCGCTCGTAATGCTGTTCAACTGCACTGCTTGGACACTTGTGGCTTATATGTGCCTTGTGCACCAAGTGTCTTCGCCCCAGCCGACGTCGCTATTCGACGGCACCGCGTACTCCAGAGCCGGACTAGAGAGGGTGATAACCCCTTCAGTGGCTTCCTGTGCCATAAATCGTTTGTTTGCTGGCTGTGTCCAGTCGTCGACGCAAGCTCAAGTCCTGGCAGTGGATGCAGGAGCACAAAGCGGGAGATATGCAGGCGTAGAGATCGGCCAGCTTTAGATTGGGCGCGTAGGCCGATCTAGGTCCATCCACGGGCAATATACCATGCATTTCTGAAGCTCGAGCACCAGCCCTGTTTCCGGTTGCGATTTTCGCAGCGAACATAATACATCAGCCCCAGTGACGTTGCCATGGGTCCGCCACAATGTCTGGTGTCGGAGATCCTCTGACACCGGTCCTAACTACTCATCTGAGACGTGGTCTAAGGACAGTAGTGTTCGTACTCCAGACAGACTCGACTCTGCACGTCCCACACCACCCGGCACGAGTCTCGTACGCCAGTCCTGTCAATACATAAATGTTCCAGTACGACTCACCTGAGTACGAGATTCTTCAATTTGGCTGGGCCTCTCTCTGTATCTCCTCCATCGCGGTCGTGCTTGTGCTCGGCTCGTGCCCCCTTTGCACTCTCCTATCACCCAGCCAACAAAGATGAAATCGAGATTCGTCTTCGTTCGATATGCCCGGCGCCGTCCCCTCGCCATAGGTCTTCTTCTTTCAGGTCTGCTCATCTGCTGTCTCTTCTTTCGCCCTCGACAGCCTTCCGAACGCGAGTTGCAGCAAAAGAACCCTTTGCTCTGGACACACGTCCACAGATTCAATGGCACCGGCGGAGGTGAGGAAATCTTCTTGCTTACCTGATTCCCAGTTATACCGTCCCACTCAAGGAAACGAGTTGACCAACACGAGTTCGCTAGCTTGGTACATACCACCGCACTGGCTTTCCTCCGAGCACATCCAGCCCCAGACGATCCTTGAAGCCGCATCGATAGCCTCCCGAGCGGCAAAGGCCAACCCCAAACATCGGACGATGTCCAATTGCGCCATCCCACTAATCATTCATCAGACGTGGAAGAACCGGCGCATCCAAACATGGTCGACTCTTCTCCGGTATTGTGTCGAGAAGTGGCTGGAACGTGTCCTTGCGGATGAGGTGGCTTATTTCTTCTGGGACGACGATGGGATTATGATGGCATTGGAGGCATTGGAGCCGGATTTCGTGGCCTCGTTCATGGCATTGCCTGTCAATGTCGAACGGATGGATGTTTTCAGAATCCTGGTGTTGAAGTGGTTCGGTGGGATAGTAAGATCGTCCATTTCCTTCGAGCAGGTTCCCGTGAAAAGTAACCGCCGCGCCTAGTACGCCGATGTGGACACTCTGCCCCTTCGGAAGCCTGCAATGTGGGTGACGGGATCTGATATTGAGCCTTGGACGGATGATGTGACTGGTGCACAATACAACTCTACCGCGTCCGTCAGTCTCATCCTCGGTATCGAAGCTGACACCGACCCGGCTTCGGATAGTTATTGGCGGATGGGATATTTCTATCCCATCCAACTCACGCAATGGGCACTCGCAGCCTCCTCAGGCCAACCAGTGCTGCTGCGATTCATGGACCAGCTCTCCACCCAGCTACAAGCAGTCACAAACGATAATAACGGAAGTCTCGATTCTCCAGCAGCAATCAAAGAGCTCCAGCGGATCGGACCATTGGCTTTGACGGGACCAGCGGCTATCACCGCTGTCACGCAGAAGTGGCTACACGCGCAGATCGGCCTCCGATGGAACGCCCTGAGCGGCCTCCTCGACAACGGGCGCAGCAAACTTGTTCACGACGTCCTCATCCTCCCAATCTCTGCCTTCAGGTACGTTTGCACACCCTTATTTCCCGGCCGCGCTCGGTATCCGGTGTCTCTAATTTCAATGGCAACAGTCCCGGCCGTGGTCGTCATCGCAACATGGGAAGCAGGCCGGTCACGGATCCTGAGGCGCGTCTATGGCACCGCGCTCAGGGGTCCTGGCGCACCTTCGACGTAAAAGTCGAATACGGCAAGATTTGCCGTACATTGTTTGCTAGATGTAGAGACTGGCCCAAAACCAAGGACGTGTGATACGGGGTAAATGGAAACTTTGTAGGATACCACAAAACCGGTCCTTGTGGCTCCCTCGCCCTCATTCTGCGCCTCCTTCCGTTTAGTTCACCACGAACTCGAAGTGCAAGATGCAATTTGTTGATTGAAGTTGTATTTCTTGGGGTTGGGAAAGGTAGTGGTCATTGTGCTCGTATCGGCAGAAGTCATCGTGTTGGGTGGAATGAGACGTGAACGTATAATAGAGTGCTATAAGTCGGCATGCCGAAGTCAATCGTCTCAGCATCGTCTATGGATTGAGCCAGAATTCGACGAGACATGGCAGTACCGTTATTCTGACGGCCGGGGTCATGAGATGAGATGCGATTGGGTACTGCCCGTCAAGAGGGTTTACATGGTCACCCTGAAGTTGATCGGAAATCCACATGTCAGGGACGGACTGGGACGTTGGAAGGCTTGCAAGTTCGGCGCGAACCCTCTACTATGGCTTATCAGTTTACCGTGCGAGCGTGTGGAGCGACGTGGCTAATTAACCTGCTTCAGTAAATACTTTAGCGTAAATAAGCGTCTCGACTTATGGTGGAAGAGTCTGGGGGCGGCTTGGCGCCTAGACAGTTGGTGCTGTGAGGAACCACGGCCACTAAAACCTCTCGGATTCATCCCGAAGGCTTCCTGATTCTCAGTCATCACCCCGCCCCTCTTTCTGTCGTGGACTCCATCGAGTTGCCTCACCACATGTCTCCAGTACCCTAGCGCTATATCATGGGTGCGCACGTTCAAGCCTGGGAGATGTCAAGCCATAATGCGTTCAGCCCTGGCACCCTGGAGCCTACGATGGCAGTAACGGACTACCCAGGACGTGCTGACGAAGAGGCCGCGATTCAGCAACGTAGTTCGAATGACATCTCACCAGGAGTACCCTTCTGTACGCTCCCTAACACTCAACCGTGCACACATGGGTACTGACGACTGTCCCAGATTATGGACTGCCCATAGCCATGCCTGGCGGCGAAACGTCAGAGCCACCTCGGAAGAGGCGCAAGGGCGGGAAGATATTCTCTGTGAGGCAGTGGCCATGAATGTGCCATGTCTAGTATCTGCTAACCGCGACAGGGCTGCAGTAATTGTCGTATCAGGAAGATCAAGGTACGCTCACTCCATTACAGTATTGCAGGTGCGAGGACCATCTGACGGGCGTAGTGTGATCTGCGCGAACCAACCTGTTACAATTGCGAAAGGTCGCGTCGGTACATATGCGATGGCTACGGGGGCAACAACGACGCGAGAATGCCAGCTCAGCTTCCGAACAGAAGCACGTCGTCTGTCTCTTCATCGATGATCGAGCCTCCAAGACAGCCAACCCCCAAGAAACTGCCCAATGTGACCGTATCTGACTTAACAGAAACGGGAGCAGACCTGGATGGACTTGACCAAAACCAAGCTCAACTCTTCGACTTGTTCAATGACCTCAATACACCAATGATATGGCCGGAATTCACCACCGCTTCGGATATCACAGGCGAGGAGGCTTCAAGCCTTGCTCTCCCCGGAGCGTTATCGCCAGCAACTGGCCTTCTGCGGCAGGACTTTGAACTGGACGAGCGACGACATTACCAAACAACGTTGGGACAAAGACCTGCTGACCGCAATTCGAATAAGACTCCTCCTAATCAGTCAACACCGAAGCCATGGATGCAGGCAGACTGGTGGTCCAGCATGAACTACCAGTTGACTGATATTCCCTCTGTAAGTCTCATGCCGGAGAAGACTTTGAACGCAATTCCATCTCCGGTGATAAGTGGTATCGAGTTACCACAAACTACTCGGCAGCTTCTGCATCACTACCGGACACATGTGTGCGAAGTCATGATGCCGACTTCAGCACCTAAGCTCAATCCTTGGCTACGGCTCTATCTTCCCCTTGCCACTCAAGAGCCAAATTCGCCATCGAAGCAAGCCTTGCTTCATGCAATCCTCGCCGTTGCTGCCTACAATAAGGCTCAACTAATACCGAGTCAACGAGACCTTCATCGTGGCCAGGCCGCCGAGCATCACCAGAAAGCCACCGCGACGATGAGCAAGATCGTTGCAGCCAAGAAAGCGGGTTCGCTGGCAACCGAGGGTAGACCGGAGAGCAAACACGCGTTGCTTGCAGCCGCCTTAACACTGACCACAGTAGAGGTAAGTTACAAGTCATGACAATGTCCAGTCACGATGCTAATCACGTGGAAAAACAGGTTTTCAGTGGTGTGGATGAAGGCAGAGGATATGACCACCTTCTGCTCTGCAAAACAGTCATTGAACTGACTGGCGGACAAGGTTGGTGGCTATCAGACCCTGTGAGCATGACGTTGCTGCAGATTTTCCAATGCCTCAACATTGTTGGGCGAACGTCGGGATATTTTGAAGCGTCATCCAGAGAAGTTGACGAGCTCGAGACAGACGACACCTCTGAGCCTGAAGATGTCGCGTCGGAAGTGCGTCCCGTGGTTGGTCACGAGCTGCTTCAGACCTCACAGAATTACACACCGGAATATACGCTCGATATTTCCTTCGGGATCTCCATCAAGACGCTATCCTATCTGCACAGGATTATTATGTTGTCCAAAATTAAATCAACCCTTCGGCCGGGGCAGAACTGGCCGCACCATGCGAAGGAAGAACTCACTAAGCTCGAGCGTGAGATGTTCACCGACATGGAAAGTGCATGTCTAGACGCCTCTTCTTCCAACCAGGTCACCTTTGAAGGTGTCTCCCAGCTTGTGGCTAATGAGATCAAGGAAAACCATCTCTTGGCCTTTCATTACAGCACCGCCACATTCTTCAGAAGAGCGATCTGCGATGGGACTGCTGACATTGTGCCTGCCTTGGACGGCACCGTGGATCAGGATCTCGTCAAACGCCCAAGTGGTCAAAGTCTTGTGTCCAAAGCTTTGGAGCATCTCGAAAATATCGACGCCCTTGCTGGCGACCTTGCCATTGCGAACACACTGTGGCCAGGCTTTATCGCGGCTGCTGAAGCCGTAGATTGGAAACTACGACGACGAGCATTGATGTGGTTCAGCCGGGCTAGACGACATGGCATCGGAAACATAACGAAAGCAAAAGCTCTCGTTCAGGAAATCTGGCGGCGGGTGGACCGGTTGATGTCCGAAGACCATGAACAGCATTTGGAATTGGGTCAAGTCGACTGGCGCGAGGTCATGCATGATAAGGGCATGTACATTATGCTCACATGAAATAATTGCTCCGCCCACATTCAACACCTAAGGCTTAGAGTTCGTTCCTGTACACTCCAATACTCCCTCCAGTTGCATTGATGGGGAGGCACGTGGGAGGTAGCCCAGACGTGCACAGGCCGATACGGCCGCAGTGGCTTATCTCTCTTACCCCGCGTTTGGCGCCCACGCACCCAGATGCACATCTCTCGACGTTGACGACTATCTAATCTCGTGGTTCATGGAAATCCGCTTAGTCACAATTGTATGCCTATTTGGGTCTGAATCCAGCATCGAACATTGGTTGCGACTCTTATTTCCCACGAGTGGTCTGAAGCTGACCAGCTACGGATCTCTTATCTCAATGTCCCGCTAGAAGCGACGTTGACCGTCGTCGATACTGAAAGTACCAACACAATTGCGAAAGGCCACCCGACATGCCTATCATCGGCGATGACTTCCCTGAGGAGATAACGATATACTCGGGTACTTTGCGGAAGTTCACTGGTGCCAAAGTCGATCCCTACGCTCGCTTCGTGGGTTTTACTCTCCTCAAGCCTCTCAACATTGCTGTACAGGGCCAGCGGAACGTGAACAACGCGCTTGGAAATCTTCCTGTTCACACATCCATTGACGAGCGACTATCTTTTGGCTGGGGCCCCTTACATGTCATCCACGACAAGGTTGTTCACCTAGGGTCTTATGAACATCTTTCCGTGATGATAGCCTTGGGAGAGAGCTTCCACGAGACCTATGGAGCAAAAGTACTCTCAGAGCTGGCAAAGGCTGCGGCAGGGCCGCACGATGTGACTCCGCATTTCTCGCAGTGGAAATCCAATCTTCACGCCTACAGTGGAGCGTTCTCAGCAACTGACTTCGGCTTGTTGGTCGAGGAGTACATTCGACTGTACCCCTACCCGGTTAATATCCGAATCCTTGATGCTGTCTTCCCCCCGCGGGTAATTGCAGATGCTCTGTCGGCCTTGATGCGTGTCACAAGTGGGGAAGAACAAGAGGTCACATTCACTGGCAGTGCGATCATTGCATGGATAGGAGCCGTTGCAGAATGGCTATGCGACCTCCAAATAACAGTCTACGACGACGATGGAAAGCAGCTCCATAAAACGCATCCTGATCGAGAACCGCAGTTGACCATGGTTTTCGTCAAAAATCCTAGCATCAGATTTTCGTTTGAACCCCATAGCCAAAATGCAGCAGGTATCGCAGATTTAAGTCTCGTCGACCACACGTACCCTGCCGCAGTACATGCGACTCCTTTTGGTGGCCGTGTCGCATGGCAATCACTCCTTCCGCGGGTCTTTGGTAGGAGTTTTCATATTCTGGACCACGAAGAATCGAAATCGTTCGGAACGATGATTGGAAGTGCGGCAAGGATGTTTGAGGGGTTGGCTCTGGGGAAGGGTCATGAGCACAGCGACCTCGTGTCAACCAAGAATAAGAGCAATACTGCATCATACGGTGCAGGCTTGGTGCAAACCCTTGGCAATTGGTTCCCGGAGCTCAGACGATTTCAAGGCCGTATGGAAAGGTCTTTGAAAATGTCCCATGAGGAGGCCTCAGCATCTTATGTGGAGCATTTGAGCAAGATAAGAGCGGCGTGCCACTGCGGCATATGCACTTCCAAAGACAAACTCCAGCCGGACCAGGAAGGTGTTCCGCCAGCCCACGGGTACTGCCTGGCTGCTCTTACCGAGACAATCATTTCATTGGGACTCTCACTGTCGAGAATGACGGTGGCGGCTCGATTGTATCCGACGCGACCAGGGATCCAAAATTACTACCTTGGCCAGGTGTCGAAAAGATTGGAAGCTCGAGGTTCGCACTGGACTGAGCATTTCAAGATCGTGTACGGGAACGAGTGGAACGCCCCAGATGCTCGTCGTCTTCGAAACGCTGTCCAGATGTTCACGGGCTCGAGACCTGCCAAAGATACACCGGAGAACCTGGTCGCAATCTCCCATGAGGGTATTTGCGCTTATTTCGTGGCCTTGGAGACATCTTACAATCGGGATCCGGAACAGCAAGTCAAACTCATCAGGGTTATCAGCGGAAGCATTAATGTCGGTGCAAAATTGTTTGACAGAGCATGCCTGGGTCAGATCGATGGAGCGGATCCAGAAGATCCGTGGGAAGAGTTGAGGTATGACCACCTGCCTCAGCCATTGTTTTGTAAGTAGGAGATGCTGTTGTAGTATTCGGCTCGGACAGATCGCCAGCGTCAAAGAAGTCCGATGGTTCGAGGCCAATCACAGGACTTGCCACGATGCTCCGGGTAAAAGGCCATGACTTTTGATGCTTATGTTGAGTCCGGACGGATGGGCTCTGAGTGTGATGTGGAGGAAAACCCGGACAGATTCAGAGGTGAAGGGAAGTTTTAATAGGGAGTTATGGAGGCCGGAGAAGTCTCGGGGAGAACACGGTCGAGACCAAGACGCGTGCACGTCGATATGGATATTGTCACTTGTAAATCCCCGACGCCTGTTTAATTGGTCGTTCAACAACAGTACTGCTGGCGGATTCTTTTTAGCATGATTTGATTTGTGGTCTGATCGTCCATCTTGAGACGAGGGGCTTTGCAGTGCTGACTGTCCAATGACGAAACCTGCTAAATCCTACCACATCCGGTTCAAAGCTTCCTGATTGTTATTTGCGTCCTTGAGAAATAAACTCGAATTGTGAACGACGACAACAGTCTTAGAGGGAAGATCCCCGGCGACAATCTTTCATTCTTCGCATTGGCTGCCTGAGTTCGTCGCCGTTGTTGATCGTCCAGCCATGGCTGCCTCAGCTCTCCTGAAGAGCCGCTGCCGGCGCGCTAGCTACCTCAACAAGCTTTGCAAGGCTGAAGACCTCATCGATCTCTTCCCTAATGGTACCTATGTTGGATGGTCTGGATTTACAGGTGTGGGCTATCCAAAGTTGGTGACCCTCATTTTCCCGTTGGCTACTGAAAGTGCTTATCTGTTGACAGGAAGGTGCCCACGGCTTTGGCTGACCATGTCGAGAAGAATAACCTTCAGGGGAAGCTGAAGTACAATCTGTTCGTGGGAGCCTCTTCTGGGGCCGAGACGGAGAACCGATGGGCCAAACTCAACATGATCGAGCGACGAGCACCCCATCAAGTAGGCAAGGAGATTGCAAAGGGTATCAATAACGGCAACATTAAATTCTTCGACAAGCATCTCAGCATGTTTCCTGTCGACTTGATGTACGGTTACTATACCAAGCACAAGGCCAACAACCGGTTGGATGTAGCTATCGTCGAGGCGTCCGCTATCACCGAAGATGGAGGCATCATCCCGGGAGCCAGTGTCGGAGCTTCTCCTGAAATCATTCAAATGGCCGACAAGGTATTCACGCACGCCGCAAGAATGTCTTCGTCATCGCTAATAACTTGTCAAGATCATTATCGAAGTCAACACTGCTGCTCCCAGTTTTGAGGGTCTTCACGACATCACTATGACGGATCTGCCGCCGCGAAGAAAGGTGAATATACTGATTATTCCATGGAATTCCTGCTAACCCGCCACAAGCCTTACCTCATCATGTCGCCAGAAGACCGCATCGGAACTCCACATATCCCCGTTGATCCCGAAAGAGTGGTCGCGGTCGTGGAATCGGACTACCCTGATCAGACTACCGAGAACGCACCAGAAGACGACACATCAAGAGCAATCGCCTCCAACCTCATCGAATTCCTGCAACACGAGGTCAAGCACGGCAGACTTCCCGCCAATCTCCTCCCCATCCAATCTGGCATTGGGAACATCGCAAATGCCGTCGTTGGTGGTTTGGCTGTGAGTATCGCTTGGCACAAATGGCTCGTCCGTCAGACTGACCCAGTGGTAGAAAGGAGGAGCCAACTTCAAGAATCTGAAGGTGTGGACCGAGGTCTTGCAGGATTCTTTCCTGGACCTCTTCGACAGTGGTAACTTGGATTTCGCAACTGCCACATCGATTCGCTTCTCCCCCGGAGGATTCAAACGATTCTATGATGGAGTAAGTGACTACAGGCATGCTTTGTCGGATCTCATATTGACAATTGACAGTGGGAACAATATCATGCCAAACTTCTCCTGCGATCTCAACAAGTATCAAACTCACCCGAAATCATTCGTCGCCTGGGTGTAATCGGCATGAACACGCCGGTCGAGGTCGACATTTATGCTCATGCCAACAGTACCTGTGTGATGGGGTCACGTATGCTCAACGGTCTCGGTGGCTCAGCAGACTTCCTTCGATCCGCGAAATATTCCATCATGCACACGCCTAGCACTCGACCATCCAAGACCGACCCTACTGGTGTTAGCTGCATTGTGCCAATGTGCACGCACGTGGACCAGACTGAGCATGATCTGGATGTCATCGTCACTGAAATCGTGAGTACTTCCCGTCGTCATATTTATTGGTGACGAAAAAGGGCTAACGTGACGAAACAGGGTTTGGCCGACGTTCGAGGCATGTCTCCGCGCGAGCGAGCACGAGAAATCATCAAGCAATGCGCACATCCTGACTACCGACCCATTCTCGAAGATTACTTCAACAAGGCCGAGTTCGAATGTTTGAGGAAAGGCATGGGCCATGAACCTCACTTGTTGTTCCAGGCGTTTGATATGCACAGGAACTTTGCCGAGAATGGAACGATGAAGATCAGTGGCTGGAAATAATAGCCTCGACAAGTTCTGTTTTATGCCACCGAGGGACGGCATCTCTCGGTCAAACTGCTGACGGAAATGTCGCATGATGTTGTACTTCAGGGCCCTGGTATCACCATGGTAGCTGGTGTCATACTGGCTGAAACGACTGGAGTGTATTGGTGGAGGCGAATATAGGTTGTGAGGGTACTGGACCGATGATATTTGTCGGTCATCGTCGACAACATGTCCGTGCCTTGTGGCAGACGTCCGGACAGCACCGACCTCACTATCTTCTTATCAACCTTCTTGACCTCGACCTCCAAGTTCCTGACTCCTGTACTTCTGACGCTCTACTCCATCCTCGTGCAGATCAACACATTTCCCCATCTCTCCAACATCTTTGTTGATCCACAATTGTGTAACAAAACTGCTCTCATGATCTCCAAAACGCACGACATGACATGGCCGTGCAGGGATCGACCGACCTAACTCCACGGACTTTTCCCACCGGAAGTTCTCAAAGGTCTCTGCCCTACAACCTTGGTGAGTCGCGGCGACATCATATTGTCGCCATCTTGAAGCAAGCAGAGAAAATGTGACTCTCTGTTTCGATATGGTAGCTGTACGACCTGTTCATGGAATACGGGTATGGAGGACGAGGTTGCAATCTTGCTGCCCTCTCCCTACGGATATGGCGCCATCGGTAAAGCGCATCAACGTCGCGCTAGGTTCTAGCATGTCGATCACTCCAACCCGCTCCGCATTGCCCATACTCGTTCGAGATGTTATCAACGAAACCCCAAGCTTACTCCCTCTCCAGTATCCACATGACAGAGAAATGATAAAACCCCCGCACGGAGTACTGATCCATTCACTCATCAAACATCAACTGAGGCCAATGACAAGTGCGTTGGCTCAAAGATACCTACCAGGAGCAACGCTTTCGACGCGGTTCCAGCTGTCAACCATGTACACCGATAGGCTATGGCACTTCTCATGCCGCATTGCCTAGGTAGACCATGGCCCTTCACATTTTTCGCCGGCTTCTTGACCGATGCACGCCAATACTGTACCTTGTCAATCCTCGCCGTTCGGCTCATTGATCGGCGACAAGGACCGGTACCGGTGGAAGAAGATTGCCTATGACATGCGAACGGTAAGTCGTAATATAAAAGAGTTGGGACTGACCATTCTTCATTCCGGCTCGTTTTCTTCCTTGCGTGACTTTCGTCTCTTTCACTTCCGCATAGGCTGTTGTACATCTCACAGTCTTCTGCTATCAGGGAGTGTGTCTAGAGGTCCCTTCAAAAATGGCGCGAAAGTACCTCGGAGGCTCAGGCGACGCCTTGACTGTCTGGATATCGCTTGCCGCTTCGACCGTCCTTGTCTTCTATGGCTACGATCAGGTACGTTCGCCGCTTCCACAGTCCTAGTAGCCGTGAAGCGTGGCTGTGATCGTGGTACTGACCAATGCGATGTGCAGGGCGTCTTTGGCAACGTCCTCGTCGGCCAGAACTTCCTGACCCAAATGGGGAACCCGACGTCGACTCAACAAGGGACCATGACATCCGTTTACAACCTGGGCTGTTTCGGCGGCGCGCTGTCCACCCTGTATACAGGCGACAAGCTCGGGCGTCCACGCACGCTACTTTTGGGCAGCAGTATCATCGCTTTGGGGGCAATCATCCAGGCTGCTTCATTCAGCATGGGTCAAATGATTGCAGGACGTGTCGTTGCTGGGCTTGGGACCGGTATGAACACGGCTACTGCGGGCGTGTGGCAGTCTGAGACCAGTAAGATGCGAAGTCGTGGCAAGTTGGTCATCATCCAGATGGCGAATTGTATCACTGGTAAGTCGTTCGGCTTTTCGAGTCTTTTGTACCCTACCCTCGTCGTATGCTGACTCTTCTTTACCTGGCAGGCTTCTGCATTTCGAACTGGTTGACCCTGGGATTCTCGTTCGCTCCGGGAAGCGTGGCATGGCGGTTCCCATTGGCTTTCCAGATGTGTAGGTTGCGCATTGCCCATTTTGAAGCATATGGCATTTTGCTGATTAAGATCAAGTCTTCACCGCTCTCGTGTGGATGATGTGCCCTTTTCTCCCGGACTCACCTCGTCTCCTGATCCGCAAGGGTCGATACGATGAGGCCCGCGAAGTGCTGGCGGCGCTTGAAGGTCATGGCGCAACGGCGAACTCTCTGTCCGTCCGCACACAATTCGACATCATCAAGGATGTGCTCGATCGTGAAACAGCGCTCAAGTACACATGGTGGCAACTGCTCTCGGGCCGTGGACCGTCCGGTGTTGTCCGCAGAATGATTCTGGGTGCGTGGATGCAGGCAATGAACCAGGTGAGCACTGCTGGAACAGTTGCCTCGTTGTTCCCTGACCCTTTCCTATTTCCCCATGGTTTTCACCGGTACAGGTTTTCGGACTAACAATCATCATAGGTCAGTGGGATCAACGTCACTTCTTATTTCCAGACGTGAGTATCACCCGCCTTTCCTCACCGACATCTGCTGACGAGGGCCCAGATACATTTTCATCCATGCCATCAATCTGAATGAGCTGCTGTAAGTACAAACCCACTTCCTTAGTGACCACGTGACGCACTCCGGGCATGCTGGCTTACAATATCGAACCGTAGAGCTCGTATCCTCGCCGCCGCCGGATCGGTCGACTACCTCATTTTCAGCTTTTTGGCGTACTTTGTGATCGAGCGATACGGCCGTCGTCGTGTCATGATGGTGTCTGCCTTTGCCTGCTCGACTTGCTGGGTCGTCATCTCCATCGCCCTCGGCCTTTCTCAGACAGGCCAAGGCAATGCATACAAGCTCGGGGCTTTGGCCACGACGTTCTTCTTTGTCTTCTTCGCTTCCTTCGGTCTTGGAGTCCTTGGAGTTCCATGGCTCTATCCAACAGAGATCAACCATATCTCATTCCGAGCCAAAGGAGCGTCTCTCGCGATGTCCACAAATTGGATTATGAACTACATGGTCGCCCAGGTCACACCGCCTGGTATCAGCAACCTCGGATACAAGTTCTGGATCATCTGGGCAGTCATTTGTGCTTCATTCATCCCAACGACTTACTTTTTCTACCCCGAAACTGCAAACCGCACTTTGGAAGATATCGATCGCTTCTTTGAGGAGCATCCCGGCGTCTTTGTCTTCAGGGATAAAATCGCCACACAGCTTCAAAGGCCCGAGAAGTACGAAAGGATGGATGCTGAGATTGCTCGAAGGGACGCAGAGGAACGGATTAGGAATGGTGAGGTCGATGTCACCGACGACGATAAGGGAAGTAAAGAGGTGGCCTACCTGGAAAAGTGAGTTGCGTTGACCTGTCGGGAATAGTGAAAGTGGTTCGAAAAAGGTCAGAGCTCGGCTGTAATTGTACGGCCAAAGTTAGGCGTAAATATTCATGCGTACGATAGCCATGAAAAATGATGTTCGAGACACTATGGTCGTAAAGGATAATCTGGGAAATCCAGCGACCATGAGAACAATCGATCTGACCCAAACATTCGCAACAAGTCCTGGTTCACGAAGATGACGCCTCCCACCCTGCTGAACCGGACTTTCGGTCGTATCTAGCGTTTTTTCATTATTGCAGACATGACAATCACTCAAGTTTTGCAACGAGATAGAGCAGGCCCACTCGACGGTCGTGCCATTCACATTATATTTTGACCATTCTCTGGCTATCACTCCTTCGATCGTCGACGACGTCGATTGCAGGGCGGTCATGTCACACAAAGACTCACCTCCCACCAACACACTATGCGCAGAGGTGTTGATTGTACTGCGGTGTCTCTCCCCGCACGGCGATGGTGTTGCGTGCAATGGATTAAATGCTTAGGTGGTCCCAGATAAAAAAACGACATCTTCTCGCAATCAAGCTCTTGCTTCGGCCACCGGCTTCGTTTCATGCGATGTCCCATTTCGAACGAGGTCAGGCCAGGCAACGGCAGGGGGGACCGCGTCAAAAAGACTTCCAGATTCGAATGAAATTTGGGCTTGACAGGTAGGCAATGGTAGAGGCAGGGTCTGACGATCGACGCACTCATAAAATAAACAGAGATAGGTGCTTGGCCGGCCATCGCAGCACACTGGGAACGTCAGCAGAAGATAACATCAAAGTGACATAGTTGCAGATGTCTAAATGCACTGGCCCAAAGGGCTAGACGCAGTGCGCAAGACAATGACTTCTATGTTGGCTGAGGGAATTGGAAACGTCGAAATGAGCAGGGCGCGGCGGCAGAAGTATCCTTGCTGAACCATTCAACATATCGAATCAAAGAAGAAAAGAGGAAAGCGCAGGTGACGGAAGTAGCTGAATGAAGTGGACTGGTCCAAGAGCACAAAGTGTCGCATCACTGCATGTCGGTCTCTGACCCCGCTCGGCGCGCGACAACGCCTTAATTTGTCCATCTCTTCATGCATCATTAGGCTGACACGCGCAGGCTCGCCATGACGACCAAGCGGTGTAAGAGAAAGGAAACATGGAATGTTTGGTGAACTCGCAGCCTTCCGAGCGCGGTTTGCTCTCAAGATGATTGTTTCGAGATCGGTTTCCAAACATGGAGAGCACATTGGCGGCTGCAACCATCTCAGAGAGAGGAGAAACACAGAAAGTAAAAAGATTTGACAGGAAAACAAATCGGCAGAAATGGAAATGCGTGAGAAGCAAATCCGGCGTGGCTTGTGCGCAATGCGCAGGCAGATGGAGGGAATCGGCGCTACCGATTGATTCGTCGAACTGGGCGGTTGGCTGCTTAGAATCAAAAAGGAGCGATGACATGCTTCTTGAACAGACTGACGAGAGCAAAGAACTCGAAGAAGTCGGCCATGAAAGAGTGCGAAGAGGAGCGTGCAGGGGCAAAAAGAGTTGGAAAGACTGGAAAGACAAAAAAGAGCCCCGGCTTCGAAGAGCCTTGAAGCCAGTCAGAAATCGAAGAGCAACTTGCTGGGCCGCAGACTAGTGCGACTGTCAAGACCTACGAGTGGCTGCTTTCAGTCAATAATGGATTCCCGGTCCCCTAAACTTTGGCGTACTTTGCTCTTCCGGGCTTAGTCGAGAAGCCTGGGGACCCTAATCAATCGCCCTCTGCTTTTGTGCTCTTTGACTCGCTGCAACATGGGCAAGAGAGACGCAAAAAACACGCCCATCTCCAAGGGCGGACGGCCTTCCCCCTTTGGCTTGAGCCCTGCTTCAGTGTTCATGGCTCGTCGCCCACAGCTGCTTTTCAGCCTGCGCAGTGCCTAGTAAGGTTCTGTGTGAGAGACACTCACTCCTCTACTCCGTTCTTGTGTGTCCCTCCATTCTTCTCTTTGCCTTCTAATCCTCTACTCAACAATCAAGTCACTTCTCTTCGACAAGTCCTGAAATTATTTTCGTTTTGCGATCACGAAGTCTTTCAGATCCTGGTCTTCGGTTTACCGCATCTTTCTCCTACCCTCTGGCTTCGAGACGCCCACCCGTTTCTTTTACCATCCAATCTTCGACACCCTGTCACCATTATCTTGACTCCGAACAACTCGCCTTTCTCACTGTAAAAAGATCTCTATACGATTCCGAATCAGCCTGGACACCTTTATCAAGGATTAGAGACACTTGTCGAACGTTTGCGACATCCCTTCCCGTCTGCGACAGCGCGCCCTCTCATCCGAACCACATATTTCGCCCTTTCAATCAAAGAGCAGGCTGCAAAAATCACCCCGAAAAGGAGCAAGAAGATAATTTTGAGGCTCTGTGACAGATACCCTTGTACAGATATACGGATCGCGTCGATCCACGCCTTCAGGCCTTCGTGGTTTGGCCCTGTACTAGCCATGCGCCATATGCGAATCACGATTTCATGACCGGAACACCCAGAAAGTAGACGCAAACACCATCGATGAGGAGGTACTCTGTCAGATTATGACAGAGTCCTCCCTCCTCACCACGCATCCTATACCGAATCATTATGCGGTCACCGCCGCCCCCTCTCTAGCGTCTCCTTTGCTCAACGGGTCTCCTTCTGACAATAACATACCCGACGAGGAAGAATACACCATCAAATGCATATGTATCTACGCAGATGATGATGGAAACACAGTCTACTGCCCAAAGTGCGATACGTGGCAACACATTGAATGCTACTACCATGGCAAAAAAGTGCCAGAAGAGCATTTTTGTGCAGACTGCTTCCCTCGAGATCTCGACGCGAAGAAGGCTACAGAGCGACAGAGAAGGCGTCGAGAGGCTCTCGACGGCGGTGACCGGAAGGTCAAGCGACCTGCTACAAAGAGTCACAAAAAGAAACACAAGGAGAGTATAGTGACCGCCGAACAGGTGAACGGTTGGCACTCCCTCGAGCGCCATGACTCAACGATCAGTACAAAAGACGGCCCTCCTGCGAAAAAGCCAAAGACCAACCATCGAACATCAGGCTCGGTTGTGTCGATGAATGGCGAATCCAGAAAGCGAGCCATCTCCAATTTACAGTCATACCCGAGTCCATCTAAATCACCTCAAGACCTGTTTCGTTTTCCTGCGATACCTACCTATACACCCGATTTCCTCGAACTGTACGAACGAGATGAAGGAAATACTAGTGCCAGGGACAATGAACAGACAATTCAAGCTGCGAACAAGTTGTCTACGTGGCGGACAGATTCATCTCTGGTCGTGAGCACTCCTGGCCAGCAACCAACTGCCAAGTCACCATTTGTACGGTTAAATAGACCTCTAGATCGGAGCACTTGGCCTGAAGTGTCCGTCGAAACCACCTCCAAAATGGATGTGGAGTTTGATGGTCGGTTTCCTGCATGGCGCTTTTTGCGCGTACAAGCATCTGTGAAGAAAGATGAGATACTCGGCGAAGTTCGTGGACAAGTCGGTATGCTGGAGGAATATTGTCAGCAGAAGTCGTCTTCGAATCGCTGGCAAGAACTGCGACATCCGGATCCTTTCGTTTTCTTCCATCCGCACATGGACATCTACATTGACAGCAGAAAATCTGGCACCCAGTTCCGGTACATACGCAGGTCATGTCGACCTAATGTCACTCTGAAGACTTTCGTGTCCGATGACGATGAGACCCATCACTGCTTTGTCGCCAGCAAGGATATTCCGGCAGGCACCGAATTGACCACTACGTGGTTCTTGGATCAAGGGATGTTCTCTGTCGATGCTGTCCGTGACGACTCCGAGCAAGCTCAGAGCCGGCGGCTGGACTGGGTCAGCCGAGTCTTAGCGAATTTCGGAGACTGTGCATGCGACTCTACCACGCCGTGTTTACTCGCGAACTTCGACCGAAGATTATCAGCGAAATTGACAGAAAGTGCGTCAAAAGAAAAGGCAGTCCGGAAGAAAAAAAGCAAGAACAAACAGACACTCTCGCCGTTGGGTACCGGACATGCTACCAATAGTCGTGCAGGGAGCGAACCGAAGCTGCTTGATGATGAAGATCAATTCGACCGTCGTTCAACCTCTGAATCGACTCGTAGCGGGGCTCAAAGCCGAGATATTACCCCTGTGAATGTGGCTGCACTTGATGCAGATCCAGTTCTGGGAAGCGGGCTCACAGCTCGCGAATTGCGCAAGATACAGATGGCAGAAAGGGCGTTCGCGCAAAAAGAACAAGAAAGAAAGGATCCAGGACAGGGACAACAACGGAAGAAAAAGAGAACCAGCGGTGGCTCCACATTGAACACGCCAAACGTGAATGCTTCGAAGCAGCTTGGATACCCCTCAACTTCACAACCACCGACTCCAAGTGGACAACAGCTCAAACCGTATGACCACTCCATGGGGTCTCCACCTCCACCCAAGGGTCCTCTCAGTCGAGCCAAATCGACCGACACTGTTGGCAGACCCGAACAGAAGATTGCACGACCCGTGTATACAAGTGTTTCGGTTCAGACGGATCCTGAAGAATCGGACATGCCTATCCCACCACCGAAAAGAAGGAAATTCTGCACTCCAACCCAACGTCTGCTTCGAAAGCTTCTAGAAGATCGCGCGAAGCATGGGCAGCCATGTTCAACATCAGCGTCGTCGATGCCCTCCGAGCAATCCGGCAGATCTGCGTCGGTATCGGAGGATGTTGTGATGAAAGATGCAAATGGTGACGAGAATGAACGACCTCGGGAAGAGGTGAAGAAGAGCAATAGTCCTGTGAACGTGGGCTCGACAACGTATCCCTTGCCATCGCAAGCGGCTCACACACTGCCATCCTTCAGATCTCCTGGTGCGCCTCGACTCCACCTGTCTACGTTGCCGCCAGTGCCGACATTCCCTCCAACGTCTGCAGCATCCGTGATGACTCCCGGTTCTCTCACAGCTACAGCCGAGTCACCATTGTCTCTGATAGCATCTAGTCTGTTCCCGCTAGCATCGTCTGCGGTGGTGACTCCAAGTCCAGCGAGGAAAAAGCTGAGCCTGGCTGATTACAAGAGCCGGCGCCTTGCATCGACACCTTCTATGGAAAAGACTCAAAGCCAAGCTGACATTGGCACTGCCGATGGTCCACAATCCAAGGAAGCTGATCAAGATCATTCCCCGCCTCAGCCAGCTGGACCACCGAGCATTCTGCCCACTGAAGAAAACGCTCAGAAGGCAGCGTATGAGGGAGCCGTTGCTCAAAATGCCGTTGAAGATGTCAGCATGAAGGATGAGGGCGACGAGCACGAGTATAGCCCGCCCGCTGCGGTGCCGCCGGAACCAGTCCCTCCTCAAGACCATCTATCCGCGGCCAAGGAGGAACCCTTGGCGTCATTCAATGAGCCTAATGCAATGGTGACAGAGGCCTCGCAGGTTCTCGCGCAACTGTCCCATATGCAGGACTAGGTTTGATCAAAGTGGCGATTTTACGGCATTCGGATGGGTTGGCGTTGTTATTGACTGTTTCTTCACACTCACGAACGCATTAGAGTATACTTTTGGACCTTTCGCAAGGCTTGGACACGCAGTGACGACGATGCTTTACTGGCAGGGTTTTCATTCGGGGGGACAATGGTACATGGCACCACAAAATTCGGGATATACTGGGAGTATTTGCTGTGGGCGTTTTAGGTCGGAAATTTCCCATCATTCCCCAACGCCTCTCAGATGGTGTTTGGCGAGCTTCAGGCAGTCCTGGGCTCTTGTTCTGTGTAAATATTAGTATTCGAGTGGATGACGGGCTGCCAATGTCCTCGGGAGATGCGGTTTGTTGAGGAACGGCCACTGTCGTGTATTTGTGTGTATGGACGAGGTGCAGTACAGAAATGAAGATTGTGGTCGGAGCTGTAGTAGAGAAGATAGCATGAACGTCGACTCCCATCGATTTGTACAGTATCGACTTCCTGTAGCCATGATGACTTGCTTCCGGTGCTATACTTAGGTGAAGATGAACCTGTATGGTATAATTGGCAGCGCGTTACGCTCGCCTAAGAAGTTACCCCTCCTGATTATCAAATCTCCATCGTTTTGTCGCCTCTGCCCCTCGATGCAGGTTCCTGCCCACCTAGCATCCTCTGGGTATCATTGGCCTCCAGGCATGACCATGCCTATTTTATGGTCCTTTTCAACATTTTCAACGATCGACAGGCGCGACATGACATCGTTGATGCCCGTGCTGCCCGCTTGCTCAATCGGGTATCTTGTCCCTCATCAATGCCAAACCGCGGGGTCGCAATACATTTTTTCGTTTATGTGTTTCCCTCACTTTTCTGTTCCTGCGCTCTGAAACTGTTTCCCTTCTGTACCAATTTCCCATCTGACCGGTGTTTGTCTGAGGATTCGTGATCATGGCGACTCTTCCTTTCCGCCCCGGCCCCAACAGCGGCATCCGCACGCCTACCCGCCAGAACTCAGTCGACGACCGGAACGAAGTGCACGTGCAGATGAACCACTACATCGGCATCGATGTCGGAACTGGTAGCGCACGGGCTTGTATCATTGATGAGGCCGGCAACATTGTCGGTCTTTCTGCAGAGAACATTGGCCTCTGGCAGCCACAGACGGGGTACTATGTAAGTCCTAAGCACAACCACAAACCCTAAACCGACATATCGTCGAGACATCCCAGCATGCATAATCCGAGCGTGCTACTAATGCACCGTCTGGCGCTAGGAACAATCAACAAACGATATATGGCGATGCATCTGCACGTCTGTCCACCGTGCGGTCGCCCAGAATAACATCGATCCTCACTCGATCCGTGGCATCGGCTTCGACGCTACATGCTCGCTCGCCGTTTTCACGCACGATACCGACGAGCCTGTCTCTGTGACGGGACCTACATTCGACCAGACGTCCAACGATCACAATGTGGTGCTGTGGCTGGATCACAGACCCGTCGAAGAGACGAAAAAGATCAATGCGACGAAGCACAACCTCCTACGTTATGTTGGCGGCACTATGAGCATTGAGATGGAAATCCCCAAGGTGCTGTGGCTGAAGAATAATATGCCCAAGGAACTGTTTGATCGGTGCAAGTTCTATGACCTCACGGATGCGTTGGAACATTTGGCGACAGGCAACGAGAAGAGGAGTTTCTGCTCTGTCGTGTGCAAGCAGGGGTACGTCCCTGTCGGTGTTGACGGCAGCGTCAAGGGCTGGCAAGAAGATTTCCTGACGGAGATTGGTCTCGAGGATCTTGCGGAGGACAACTTTAAACGCATGGGCGGAGTCAACGGGGTGGTGAGCCTTGATTCTTTGCATTTTGGAGCGTAGACTGACAACTCTGTCCAGAACGGCGACTACCTGTCCGCCGGCGAATTGGCAGGATACCTATGCGAGCGCGCCGCCTCCGACCTGGGACTGCCCGCAGGCATTGCGGTCGGCAGTGGTGTCATCGACGCCTACGCAGGCTGGATTGGCACCGTCGGCGCCAAGGTCAACCTCCACAAAGACGAACTCGACACGTCCGCAGCAGCGAACGACCAATCTCAGGCATTCACCAGACTTGCCGCTGTCGCAGGGACATCGACGTGCCACCTCGTCATGTCCAAAGACCCAGTCTTTGTGCAGGGCGTTTGGGGACCATACAGGGACAGTATCATTCCTGACTACTGGATGGCTGAGGGCGGACAGTCCGCCACAGGCGAGCTGCTCAAGCACGTTCTCGAAACGCACCCGGCGTACAATCAGGCGTCGTCCATCGCACAGGGCAGTTCGAGCAACATCTACGACTTTTTGAACCAGCATCTCCTCGACATGCAGGAGGACAAACGCTTGCCCCATGTCAGCTATTTGGGTCGCCACTTCTTTTTTTACGGCGACCTGTTCGGCAACCGCAGTCCCATCGCCGACCCCGACATGTCCGGGTCGGTCATTGGGCTGAGCAGTGACAAGTCCCTCGACGGGCTGGCACTGTATTACTACGGCACCATGGAGTTCATAGCCCTGCAGACGCTTCAGATCATCTCGGTCATGAACAAGGCAGGCCACAAGATATCATCCATTTTCATGTCAGGGTCGCAGTGCCAGAACGACATTCTCATGTCGCTGATGGCGACGGCGTGCGATATGCCCGTCGTGATCCCCCGGTACGTGCATGCAGCGGTGTGTCACGGCGCCGCCATGCTCGGAGCCAAGGCGGCGAGTGCAGGGCCGAATGGTAAAACGGAAGATCTGTGGAGCATCATGGACCGTATGAGTAAGCCTGGCAAGGTTGTAAGGCCGAGCGAGGATAAACGCGTAAAAGCTCTGCTCGAGGTCAAATATAAAGTCTTCTTGGAGCAGTGCGAGCGGCAGAGAGAGTTTAGGAAGATGGTCGACGAGGTTACCGACGAGTCGTGAGTCGGCCAAAAAGGTATGACTTTATAATGATGATAGACCGTTGACAGCTGGCACCTTGCATCGGAGTAATCATAAGATCTCGGTTGATAACCGTCATGTGCTGACATAATGAATCGAGTATAGCACCAGTAGAGCACATGAGTGGTTTGCTTTTTTGCAGGCTGCCTAGTCGTACAAAGGCTCATCGAGGGATACCCTCAGCATTCGCACCGTGAGACACGATTGCAGTCGCATTGCGTGTCTGGACTACAGCCGACTGCAAATCCGTTGAATTACCAGTTTAGCTGTCGTGTGCCTGGACTGGCTGCTCGTTGACTATCTCAATGGGGACGCCATCTCGAGTCGAGTCTTGATGTGCTTGATGTTGTCCCTCTGCCGGTTCCGTATCGTCCAATTCATGGATTTTCATTGCTTGCTGCTGAAGTTCCAAAATATCATATTTGCACAACGGACAGTCGTGATGACCTCTTTCGACCCACAGGTTCAAGCACGCCGAGTGGTATACATGTCCGCAGTGCAGTTCCCGAATCCGGTCAGAGTCTTCGATGAGGTCGATGCAGATAGCGCAAAATAGTCTCGTCGAGGCCGTCGCGAATGTCTGGACGTGGGTTTCCTGCTTCTCAGCGCGCCAGTGACCGAGAGACTGTGCCGGTGCCACTTGTTCGAGCGTTTTGAGGCGTTTGTCGTGTTTTGCCGCAGCAGACAGATCTGGAGAGTCAGGGTCAGGATCGATGCGCCAGTCTGATTCCGAGGATGTAGAAGTGGTGTCGGATTCATGCTGATTATGAACGCCCTTTCTGCAAAAGGTCCATCTGTGTTCGAAGGGTCAATTGACTGCACCTTCCTTACGACTGGATGGTGAGACTCACACGAGTAAGACAATGAGTAAGACCAGGACTGTGACTAGCACTCCGACAAAGGTGATTGCTCCGTTGTTGAACGAGGCTGAAGAGGGTCTGGTGGTGTTGTTCTCTGCTTGTGCAGATGGGATAGCCGTTCTGAGGACAAAGGCGATGGGTGTAGGGACCTCGACTACCACTGATGCTGATGTCGCTGGTCTGGGAAGTGTATGTTGCTGTGGGATGTACATGATCTGCTATAAAGATCGGGATGCTGTTATCCTTGCATGTCCGCCCTGAACGACGCACTGTTCAACATTTGATATAACGATCAGGATATCAGTCATGCTCGAGAATCACTTCACGGAGTCAATGGTAGTATCCATGACCTGTACATGATCAGCGGCGCCGAGAATTCCTTACTCACCAATTGACGATGCAAGCCGTCATCTGGTATGATTGTCATGTCTACAGTCGCGGAGGGGAGAGCCTGAGAGAATTGAATTGTCCGTGTGACACGCTTTGTGGCAACGCTGGGGAGGCACCTGGTGCGAGGTCATGGTGCCGCATTGTGACCGATTCAGACATGTGCATACGTGTTGCTGCAGTCTGGTCATGAGGTGGTGGTGTGATGGTTGCAGGGAGGAAAAGTCAAAGAAATAGGCAGTTGCCGAGTTTCCTTCGGCGCGCCTGCCGGAATATGCCGGCGCCTAGTAAGGCGCTCGAGAAACGTTTCATCGTTGCCCAGCTCGCCGGTTCAGAGCCGGACCTTCATTTTTGACGATATTCTTACCAAGTTGAAGCACAATCACGGTAGACACTGTGGTAGATGCGGTGTTTGACGATCAGTGGATTACACCAACGTTTTCTCCCATGTCTTACACGATACCTGTATTGCATCCTTGAGTATGTCAAACCTCATAAAGTGGCGAGAACACCTATGCCGCCTTTCCCACGCATGGTCGCGTTTCCTGCCTAGTTGAACGAACGAATCCTCATAGCTGCCTCGACCAACCTCGCAGATTCCATCTCTTGTCCTTTTAGCACACTAACCAAGATATTTTCACCATTACTTCCCACTGCGTGCACCACCACATTATCACCGAAGCCACAGTCTTCTCATTTGGACCTGCTTCATCGTACTGTTCAAAAGACTCCTTGGTCACTCCGTCTTCCGGAGCAAGAAGGACCTCGCTGGCGAATCTCCTGGCCTCCTCATATGTCTTGAAAGACCCTTCAACATTCGTCTCTCTGGCCTCGCCTGCGTCATCTTCACTGTAAAGTACGTTTGTCTGGACGACGTGATAGAGGTCAAAGTGGGTTTTGTGGTCCTCGTCCACAGCCGTGAATTTCTGAGTATTCGGTGTGGTCGCAACGCTCACCCGGAAGACTGTCTTGTCTGGAGCGATCGCGTATACGCAGAGACCTGTCCGTCTCTTGATGCTATGCTTTTCGAACTCTTCTGGCTGGGTGTCGTACTCGGTAAACCATTCCTTCTCGTACCCAGCCTCGAAGAGTATCTTGTGTGCCTCTGCTTTGGCTGCCTTGAGATTGGTGTATGTGCCACAGATTCGGACCTTCTCTATCTCAGCATTGACGTCCTTCGAAA
This sequence comes from Exophiala sideris, assembly GCA_000835395.1. Classification (NCBI taxonomy): domain Eukaryota; kingdom Fungi; phylum Ascomycota; class Eurotiomycetes; order Chaetothyriales; family Herpotrichiellaceae; genus Exophiala; species Exophiala sideris. The sequence goes on along the minus strand of KN846951.1, from coordinate 1,317,614 downwards.
TGTGTGAGGTTGAGAAGAGGATGTGGTAGAGGTTTTCAGTGCTGGTACCGTTGCTGGTCATTTTGGCTCGTCTGTATTTGGTTCACAATGGTTTCCTGATTCTTGCTTGATGTTTTATTCGCAGACTCGTGATCTGAGAATCAAGCAGGAGACAGCGGCTCTCTTATGAGGTTCCATCTTGTGGAGCCTTTGCACGATATACCGACGCAGAGCATCAACTCCGGGGTTGCCTAGTCATGATGCCATGATCGGGTCAAACTCTTGCCTGTGGTGTGACTTGGCCTGGAGCCGGATCGACGGCAAGCTTTGCCCAGCATGATCATATAGGGTCATGCTGTATCAAGACCTTGATGGACGAAGGGATGCACAAATGGCTTACTGGTGGGCCTCTCAAGGTGTGTAAGAGGACAGATTTGAGCCTCTCGATACGTGTATGAACGACGAAAAATACGATATGGACCGCGTATCAAATGAGTGAAATACGACATGAGAAAGCGTGACAGCTTGGGGCTTCTTCCGCAAAAGCGATGGTGCCCCTCAGGTGCCCGGAGTGGTGTGATCTTACCTAATAATGCCTCACCCAGGCCCCAGCGAAGCTCCTGGTCAACCCCCGGATTTTCCTCGCCTTGCGCCATTTCAGGGTCCTGTCAAGCTGCGGTTGTTTTGCCAACTGGAATACCTCAATATCACCCAACAACCTCGAACGTGCGAGCGCTTCTTCTTATTCTTACTATGAGGGTGAAAGAGGGGATTAATCCAGGATCGGGGGCTATTATGCACTGATATACTGCGAAGCCTGAATACCTGCCACCTTGCTTTTCCGCGGTGACAAGAATCACAAATATTAACACGAATGAGCAGAAATATGGTTGAGGGCATTCATTCATCAAACTGCTGAAGCCAGACTTTTGACCATGCAGTGATGTCGAAGGCCGACATCATTCACACTCCAAGCGTGTCCTTCTTAACTCTACCAAATGCCGATTCTCCTTGCATTGGACTCCATGATATCGTCCAAAATCAATCCCTGAACGCCCTGCTCAAATGTCTAGTTACAACTTGGATTCGAAAAGTCATTGGGATGGAGCGGTCTCTTGCCGTACTTTGGCAGCCTTCTCCATCTCTTCGAGATGACTTTCGAATTGGTCCAATTGCTTTCTTTGGGCTTCGAGCCTTTCTCTCATTTTCTGAATATTCTCCACCTCGTGCTGCCTAAACCATACATTCTCCATGGCTTGTTCGCGGCGATTAAATGAATCACTAACAGCCATGTTAGTATGCTTGCAATGAATCTTGGATTGGGTCACTTACCCTGCGGCAACACCACCTGATCTCATAGCTCCTGTATCGCCTTCGGCTCTGATTGGGTGAGAGGTGACAAATGACTGGCAGAATGCTGGAGTTGTGATTCTGCTCATACAGGGTCTTAGGATTGTTGTCCTCAACATCTCTAATGGTGATGTGATGAGTTTGTTGGTGAGGATGAGTTTCTGGGACTCTTCGTTGACTTGTTATTGGGTTTCTTGTTGGTTGGTTGGAGTGAGTACAAACCAATTGCTACATGGTTCTGTTGGGATTTATATGGTAGCCAAGGGCAATACAACTTTTGTGGCCGATGCCAAATGGAACAGTCAGATGTCGGTGGTATGACTTGCTGAGTCTAGCAGGATCGTGACAATGTCTGATTGGGTGTGGCTCATACGAGGGATTTCGGCAGGGTCGGCTAGGATTTAGGGGGCTCGAGCCTTGCGAGACCTGGCATTACCCGTTAAGATTGTCTAGAACAGACCCCCAGATCCACAATTTAACCCCGTCTGGCTAGCCCATCGGAATCCCTCGCAAGTGGTCTTAACATCACTCCACACTTGCAGCAACCCATCAATGGCTCGGTAGGTGCCCACCGATCATCTTGCACGATTCCATAATGGACGCATCGTATGATGTTGCATCATGCATATGCACGTGGTGACATTCAATGAGCTTTCTTGTGGATGCTGGAAGATGCTGTCACGAGGCGAGTGCGACTTGTTGACCATGATCGAAAGTGGTGGTAAACAAATAGATCTGTCTGCGCATCCCTTCAATCGATGAGAACCCCAAGTAAAGCGAAACGGAGAAGCAACCCACTAGAAACATCTACAACCAATACTGCGACACATACACATGAACATGTCGTTCTTCTACGCTTATCCAACGATTGAACCCTACCCAACCACGCACGTCGCGCACACATACCCAGAAAAGGGCCACCATCTACATCACCTACCAATTCCGTACCTGGTCAACAAAGCGCACAAGGTCATCCACGACCATGATGCCGAAATCCATATGCCGAAGGCGGATATCAGAGAAACACTCAAGAACTTCTACCTCGAAGTTGAACTTCCCGGCATCAAGGATAAGAGCGAACTGCATCTTCGTTGGACATCGACGCGCACTTTACTGGTGACCAGCAAGACTCACAGGCCTGAGATCCCAGAGTCAGACTTGCTCGAGGAGCCCACGGAGACTGCAGACGCAACGGCGACCAACACCACCGCAACTCAAACAACTTCAACTCCAGCTGCCGCTCCAGGTCAGACGATTGCTTCAGCACCAGCAGAGCAACCACAGAACAAGGAGAATCATGTCAACGGTTCCAGTCTGATCAAGAAAGAAGCCCACCTAACGGTCCATGAGCGTCCAATTGGCGATGTGATGCGCGCATTCAACTTCCCTGTGGACGTGGACCGCGACGAAACTCATGCCAAACTTGATGCTGGGCTATTGAAGATTATCGTACCAAAGACGGTGCATGGGAAGCCAGAGGACAGCCATGTGCAGGTTCCTGTAGATGATGAAGCTGAAGAGCCAGGTGTTAACCCTGTGAGCAAGGGAGCGTGGCTCTGAGTAGTACATGGATGATTTATTGGAATAGAGATCGGATGGACTATTTGGTATTGAATGAAGAGAGACTTATGGATAGAGTCAACGGTCCTGGGTAATTGCGTTAAAATTTCTGGATTTTAAGGGATACCTAATGTTACCAGCAAATCGATATGCAGTCCTGGGTAACAGAAACTTGCAAGTGCTGAATCTGTACAAGTGAGGCTCCATTGTAGGAGGAAGTATGACAATGTGAATTTGCTCATTAAATGCACACGAACCATCCGAGACTGGATTCGCTTAATGGCGAGGATGGTTTTGCACAGGATTGGAGGCTTTCAAAGTAATGTACCTAGATCTTGAGCAGAGTAGATTGGGACATTTCCTTGTATTCAAATATACATATGCAGACACCAATGTCCGTGCTGAACTTCATATGTTCCTCAAGCACCTCCCGAAATGAGGCACATGATTGATTATCGTCTGCCATGCCATCAGAAACCGCTGCGCCGTCATAAAGCGTCAAGTCATCAAATCCTGGTAATTTTCAAGTCAATAAGAAGCATAAAACGCCTCCTCAATCACATCCTCTTCCTCGTCTGCGGAGACTTGATCCCGCTCCACCCACACATGCTGGGCGACGGTCTCAGTCTCTGGCCACCAACTCATAGGCAGATGTGTCTCAGATGAGTGCCGTCGTTCCCGGTGCTGATGTTGATGAGGTACAGAGACTTCAATGAAGCTAGGTCTTCTCTCGACAATCTTTGCCGGTGGTGATGAAGGAGAGCTTCTCATGGCAGACTTGAGAGGTGTGGCTGCCGCGGTCGTCTTGGTTGCTGGAGGTGTGTTGGACTGTTTGGTTTGTTCTTGCTCCGGTTCTAGGGGCAGAAAGCCATTTTGGAATGCAGGCTGTTTGTAGAGGTATTCGCTTATGTCGGTGTCGTTGTACAGTGATATGTAAGCCCTGTCTTTGACTTCCGAGGCCATGGCTTGTGCCTGATGGTGGGTCTGAGCTGGCGCTGTCTCGGAGATCATTGTTGGTATGGCTTGTCTGGATTGATATTCCCTGCAAGTCAATATATTGATGTTTGAAAGTTCGTTAGAACGTGAGATGGTATTTGCGAGTGTCGTCTTGCAGATGAGTTATCAATGGTGAGGCCTACTAGATTTTGACAAACCTTTTATATTCAAGGTCATCGATAATACTTTGCCGACTGTACCTGTCAAACGTTCTCTCGTTCCATTATCGTAGATCGGGGCAATGCTCAGCTCACCCACGACGATCGGCAAATGTCAGGATACGATATTAGGTGGCGTGATGGGCGCAGACGATCTAGATCTATGAGGTTGTATGCCTCGTCGCGGTCTGGTGATACGAAACACACTATAACAAAATAACGGCCCTTTCAATAGTGGATTGACTGTATTTACGGTATCGCTTCGTACAATATCACCCGACATCTTGCAAATTCCGCTCATCACTCCATCTAAACCATCAGTCTTCCTTTCCTCGATGCTGTCGTGCGGTGCCGTTCCAACCACCCTCTCCCATGAGCCATTTTCCTGCATGGGTCTCCTCCGAACCTGCCATTGTTTACCCTAGATTTGCAATGAAGCTTGAATTTGTGTTACCCATCACAACTCCCATTCAGCACTAGTCGGACGTGGAAGTGGAAGTCAACCCCGTCGCCATCATCTGATGCTCTCAAGAGTAGCCTATTGCTACCGGAATACTCTCCAAGGCCCACGGCAACGTTCGGATTCCAGTCCTCGACAACGAATACCATCCGCCTGCTTTCGGCGGACAAGGTGTGTTCCCGTCTTGCTTTCACCGAAATGAGGAGTTTCCATGGGCACAACCAATGCATATGTCCTTGTGTCTGCCTTCCGAACCCAATGAACTACTCAATCACAGCGGGACCGCATATCGTGGCCCACCGACTGCTCAAAGTTATTGCAAGTGATGTTCCGAAACATCCTGCTTTCGTGACTGTTCCATCCCGTGATCGTCCATGGTGCCGAATGGAAAGGACTCAACCACAACCACAGACTATTGAAGGGTGATGTATAAATATTCCCTGTTACATTCCTTCCCCAACTTCTCATCACAGCGAAGCATTATTGCACATACCAACAACACCATTACCACACCAAATCACAAACATCAACCAATGGTTGTCATACCAATTGTTCTTAGCACACCAGGCCTACACACAGCCCCTGCTCAAGAAGCTCACGAGTTTCCCTTCTCAGGAGGGGCAAACTCAAGCCCAGCAACATCCTACCACCCGATGGTCTCTCACGCCACACAAACCGACTCAGAAGATGAGAGCCCACAGACTCTAGTCCCAGTCAATCCTCGGACAGAGTCACCTACACGCAAAAGAAACCACTTCAGCGAATGGACTCAAAGGATACACGACCGCCTGGCGAGCCCAGAAAGAGAGAAAGCCCCGATGTCCACGGACTCATCTGGTGCCGGACACCTCGCTCCTCCAGCTTCGCCAGGGTCGCTTGGTCGTCCCTCCACACCCGCTGCTGATCTCTACGAGGGTCAGTCAGATGAAGCCTTTGGCATGAGTTTTGAACATCCTCAACATCCACATCTCCACAAGGGGCAAAAGCCGGTTGCCAGTGCGCACAACTACGAGGAACAAAAACATAGAATGCTTATGGACTGGGTGGAAAGACGCAATTCATGTTGAAGCATCATTTGAATGCTCGTTTCAGAGTCATCACTTTGTTTGGAGTTTTTGGCAATTCGGCGTTCGGAGCTCTACGCCCAGAATTGATCGACGTTGCAATCAATTGCATTTCTTGAGCCCCAACAAACAGGTGGCTCACCCGTGCCGACAGCAAGACGACAGGCACCCTGTATCGAAATCGTCTGAGCCACATTCGATTCATAACATGTATTACAACGACTATTTGGCACAAGTCGCCATCAGCTTTTCGCGTCGAATGTTTTGGTCGGGAGTTTGGAGAGCATAAGCGGCAAGATGTCATTGCACAGTATCACATATATTTCAGGTGAGAGGGACAACGACAAACATAATCGAAGCAAAGTCCTCTACATTGGCACTGGCATTACGAAGTCGTGGGGGGTTGAATGCATGTGAGATTGGCTCACCACTTACAGGGAGAGAGTCCTTGCAAGTTATCTACGATGAGATAGTAAAAATGATTTGAAGACGAACTGTTTTTCACTCGTCTGCACTCCGGCAGGATTCTCACCCATGTAGCCTTCAAGGCTGTCAATAAGACTCAAGTCCCTATCTCACTTCCCTCTAGAAAATAGCCACCCCATTCACAGGACTAGCCACCCCACCGGGCACATAACAAGGAATACTCGCGACGAAGAAACTCCAGCGTTTTTGTCTGGCACACTCAACACTCAGCTTTTCGAGGTCCAACAATTCACCAATATTGCACCCCCATCCCGCAAGCAAAACCTCATGCATACTCCAATCATGCGGACTCGGCCACCGCTCAAAACTAGGATGATCGGCCGCGACGGCCGAGAAATTATCCCAAATCCATTTCAACACTTCATCCGACTGCTCGACGCCGCCCAGACCAGGTGGGCTCATGTTCGTCAGACGATCCAGCTCAGACACATTATTCTCCAACATATCGTAATAGGACTTGAAAAACCCGCTCCTCACAATGAGGATATCCCCGAATTTAGGCGTCGTCCCTTGCCACTTGAGGACCTCTTGAATCCACTCGAATTTTATCGTTGATGTTTCGAAGCTTTTGAACGATCCCGCGACAATATCTTTGCCGGGTCCCTCGTCGATCCACCGCCGAAAATCGACGAGGATCCCACGGCCCATAACACCTCCATTCTCCACGGACTTATGTATGCCCAGGATATTAGGGTTGGTCTTGCCCTTGTCGCTTGTCCCCGCGATATCTTCGACGGTAGTCCCATTGTAAAAACGTCCTGCTTTCTGGTATCCGAAATGGCGTAGGCCATCCCACTGCGTTGAGGATTGCGTGTTGAAGGCCCATGTGTCGTCGTGGACTATGCGCGGCTTCTTCTGGTATACGTCCTTTGCGAAGACTTGACGGCCGAACAGTGGTTTAGGGCCCTGGAAGTCCAGCGCTGCGTCGAGTGGGACGCGTACGCCGGTCTTGATCTCGGACGCGGCTGCTGCGACGATCTCGGGGGTCTGACGGTTCAGGAAGCCTAGTTCGTCGGAGGGGCCGTAGGCGCCCCAGGCGTTGAGGCGGGCTGCTTCATGGTCCTTGGAGAGAGGGAGGGAGGAGAAGGGGACGGGTGGGCCGGACATTCTTCAGAAGGTCGATTTGGGTACGAGAGGTTGGTGCTAGTAATGGAAGGATATTGTGTGGAAGTGACTACAGGTATGTGAGCAGCAGCTTACCTTGAGAGGGATACATTCATCGGCGACATTGCTTCTTATGTCGGCTCAGTGTTTGTAGATATCGGCCTGTCGGCTTGTCGGATGAAGCACTGAGGGGCATAGGCTCTGATAGTAAAAACAGGTGGTTGTGAGGGGAGGTTGAGCCTGAGGGGATGTCGTGTCCAAGTTCGCGCCGATGACGGAAAGGTCGGTCAAACACGGTTCAAAAGCCGAGGTATCGAAATCTATTCAGTACACACAGGAGAAGCATCTTTGTGGCACTTCAAGCACCTCGTAAATACACTATGTACGAATTGCATTCTAGGCGCTTTTCCCAGTCCCAAGTAATAACAAGAACAGCAGCAAAGCATCCCTCCCTCCCTGTTCGCATCTTAAGCTGCGTCCCTGCCGTACAGCAACAACCTCATCTCTCAAAGAGACACTTCCTACTCTCGTCATGCCCTGCTCAAGCAATATTGTTGTACATATAGTGCTGTTGTGAGGCAAGATAGGCAGAAAGCTCTCTACGTAGAAAGCAAAAATACCGAAGACTTTTCCTCTGAATGTTGTATCAATCTTTATTTCCAATCAAGTAATGCTTCGCTCCGCCATGCGTTTTGGAATTAAACAAAAACCAGTTGAATATCAGGAAAGGCTCAAGCGTGTCCATTGACACCGTTCGTCACCGGAGCAGGCAGACCGGCAATGACGCTGAATTGACCTCCGGCTCCTGCCCAGATCAACTTCTTGTCTCGCACTGCAGTGTTGTCGATCAAAGTCGCAACTTCGACATCATCGTCAGTTCCCAGACCTGTCTGGAAGGTGGTGCTGAAGCCCCATGAGTATGCTTTGCCATTCTTATCAATGGCAATGCAGTGATCTGAGCCAGCGGCAGCGTAAACGGCATGAATGTCAGGAATTTGAGTTGGAACAGTCAAGATTCGAGGATGTCCAGCTGAGTCGCGTACGACCTCATCTTGAGGAAGATCTGACACCTTAATGCCCAGCTGGTTACCATCAAGTCGTCCCCAAACAAGAAGCTCGCCCTTGTCGGTAACTGCGACAGTGTGATGGGCGCCACTCTGGATGCATGTGACTTTGCCTTTCCCATGGAGGCTTTCGATGACGATAGGGTGATGGACATCGGATCCTTTGCTCGCACCGCTCTCGTCAAATTCTTTGGGAATACCGGTCTGGCCGAAATTGTTCAATCCCCAGGAGTAAACGTCGCCATTCTCACGGATTGCAAAGGAGTTATATGATCCAGCACCAAGACCAACGATCCCCTTCGGCAGCCCGATGTGTGTCGGAACCAAACTGTTTGCCGCTCTTCTCTCAAGAATCCTTCGACCCAGCTGATTTTGCTGTCCCGAGCCCCAGCCGTACACCGTACCATTACTCTGTAGAGCAAGAACGTGATTGGCGCCGGCGGCGAGTTGGGTAATCTTGGAGAGTCCCTTTATCTGCTTTGGTCGGAGCTGAACCAGCGTAGTTGGGTCAAAGCCAAAGATGCCTTCGTTGGACCGGAACGTTCCCCAGCCATAAACATCACCTTCGCTGGTGAGTGCAAATGTTGCACTGTCAGTACAGGCGAGCTGAGTGAATACTGTTCCTTCTGGGAGGTCTGATAGATCCACCTCACCAGGGGTGGACTCTTTCGGATTGATTGCAGTGTCCGACCCACTGTCTGAGTCACTGTCATCCGCGTCTTCATTTGCGTCCATGTCTCGAAGGCCGCCTTCCCAAGTGGTATCTCGTCCGAGTGCTCCCTGGTCGTTGACGCCCCAGGTGTAAATCTTGCTATCGTGTGTAAGAGCAGCAGTGTGCATGCCACCCACGGAAACAGCTACCACGCCAACAGTGTCTGGATCCAAGTTGGGGTTATAACGAGGTCTCTTGACTTCGACCTGGCCTTTTGCGCTTCCAAGACCGAGTTCCCCTGATGATCCTTCTCCAAACACGTAGACGTTTAGCTTCTCGGTGGGAGCATGGTTGATCTCTGCCTTGGCCTTGGCCTTTTTCGCTGTTGTGGTCTTTTGTGCAGCTGTCTTTCGTTTCGGGGCTTCTCCAGCCGGTGCGAGTAAATCTGTTTTCACTTTCTTGACTCCGTTGGCTTGAGGCTTCTCCTCGTCTTCATCTTCGGCCTTGCGTTTCTTGGAGGCAGCTGTTGTCTTCGCGGCGGCTTTGGAGGTTGGTTTGGTAGCTTCAGCTGCCTTTTTGGCTGCGGCTGTTTGCTTCGGTTTTGATTCCTTTGTATCTTTGGCAGCTGCTTTTGTCGACTTTGCAGGTGCAATAGACTTGCGGGTACGAGCAGTAGACATGGTCGGGAGCTGGTCAGGGACGCGACTGAGGACTCGGGGAATGTATCGGAGAGAAGGTAGACGCGACACAAATGGAGAAAGACACTGGAGAAGATGAATGTGGTAGGCGCGGGTGAGTCGCGAGTGTATACAGTGAACTTTGTAGCAAAGGCAGTGATTCACAGGTGGTGTGACGAAACTATGAGCAAAATTGCCTTTGCCTTTGTCCCGGAAATGATGAGGCGAGGCAGTTGGAGATGCAGCAAAAAAAGTTGTTGTGGTGATTGGACTCGACAAGGAACGTGCACGTCACACGTAGACCAGGTACTGGTGGTAGGCATCCCGGGTGACTAAGCACTTGTCCTCGGCTTCTCCTGAGTGCATTCAGTATTCATCATATACAATTTATGTTAATGGTAAGGACGAGGGCTTGTTGAAGGATGTGCATTCGCTTGATCGCTTTTCACAGTGCGACAATCTCTTCTATTAGGGTATGCTAGACTGTTTCGCAAAAGTCACAATCCATGGTCTCCTGCCTCGCTCCCGTTTGCAGGACCAGGTTTGCTATGCAGGACCGTCGCTCTGTGGGTTGCTCATTCTTCAACCACAATATGTGGCAAGCAGAGCTGTTTGTCCGACTCGATCGACTGTCTTTGACTGCAGGGACAAACCGTGGCACTGTCCATTGTCAAACCGTGGTTCAGACCACTGGCTTCAATTCACGATTTCCCTTTGCTCGAGGATTTGGTGCATTCTCGTTCTCTTGAATATAGAATCTCCGCAGCAACATGATGGCCTCCTTTCTGAAGATCCCTCCGTAGCTTGGATATCCTTCCTCAAGACCCTTGTCAGAGTGCACTGCAAGAACACTTCCATTTCCTCCAAATCGGTCATTTCCACATCCGAAGTAGACACAACGAATGCCGTATTGCCTCAAGGCGGAAGCACACATGATGCATGGTTCGACAGTGACATAGAGGTCGGTCTCTTTGAGTTTGCTGACTGGGAACTTGGAGAGGAATTCGGAAATGGCAAGAAACTCAGCGTGACGAGTACCATTGAGTGATCGATTGGTGTCGTTCATGCCTCTGGCAACCACTTCTTTGTTGTAGACTAGGACACAGGCAACTGGAGTCTCTCCTCCCGCGAGAGCTTCTTCCGCGACATTGATTGCTTGACGCATGAAGGCTTGATGGGTTTCGAGATCCTTGAGGACTTCAGGATGAAGTTTGTCTTTGTCATTTGCTGGATCTGATGTGCTTCCCATGTCGTCGTCTGAATCTAGCGAGAATGGAAAGTCTTTGACGTCTTTGTCATTGAGAATGAAGGAGGAATCTTCAGGAGAATCCTGAAGGGACGCCATGTTGACTACATTATGACTACTTTGGCAGGCGCAGAGAAAACAAGTTGTAAAGGAAGGCGCGATCAAAAATTGTTTGTACCTCACCGACGCTCACCGCCTCGGTTGACCTTCCGCTTGCACCAAACGCTGTCGTTAGTCCTAGAAAGACAATCTGTAGACGTCCTCTTCCCTCTCCTTGACCAGTATCACTGTATATCATACTTCCAAACATGCTCATCGCTGCGCTTCGCAGCCTCCCGCTGCTACTTCTCTACAGCTTGACGGCTCTGGCTGCAAGCACCACCGGCACCACCAGTGACGCATCCAAGTTACCCAGATCTGTCACTCTCTCCTACGAATTGATCGGATCCTCTTCAGTCACACCGTTGGTGACAGTCTTCTACGATCCCCAGACCCTGAAGCATGCTCTGTCGGAGTGGTCACCCCCAACATTGGATTCTCAGAAGTCCACCAGCCCTGAGCCAACCTCTTCTCAACTGCTTCGAATCCTCCTTCCTAATGGCAGTTCCACGATCACAACACTAGACACCTTCAGCGAAGACGTCCACCAGAAGATTGATCTTTGGATCTCCCCAGACGACGGTTCAGTCTTTTCGGCATCTGTGTCCCGCGTGTCGCCTCCACCACTGTCCGCAGATGAAGAGCGTTACAGGAAGAAGGTCGAAAGAGCTAAGGCGAAAGGGAAACCCATACCAGCAAGACCTCCAGTTCCAAACACGAAGAAAGCTCGAGAGGAAGCCGCAAAACAACTTGCACTATATGAACCTATCAAGGTCAATCTCATCACTTCCGCACCTGGTCCTGCACCCTCCTTGACTACTCGCAAACCACCTCCAGTGGACGCAGATGGAAGGGAGCTTGCACAAGAGGAGCAGCCAGAAAAGAGCTTCTTCCAGAAGTATTGGTGGGTGTTCTTGGTTGGTCTTATGCTCACAATGACCGCCGGTGGTGGAGGGGAGAAATAAGCTGCTGAAAGCGGCCAAACCGGCACTGTTGAGGCCTCCGAAATCACCTACCGACTCGTTTACAAGTGGACATTAGCTACCATCCATACCATCGACGATTCACCACGTCACTCGCTCTGGAAAGCACCTCTGCAGTCAATTACTAGTCGCGTTGTCTCATCCAACGTGCTCCCCATTCTCGTTGGCTTCTGTATGATCATCTGCACAGCCTGATACGGTTCCCAAAGCCTCAGAAAATGCGCGTCGGAACTGCAGAACTTTCGCAAAATCGGCTCGAGGCGATTGAGCCGAGCGAGTGGCAGGATCTTCTCTATCATCGTTGACAGCAAGGCCCATATGTCTGGTTTTGTCTCCCAAACCGTCGATGTCACCGCGCGAACAAGAACGATTAGCACGTACGCAAAGCACTCGCGCTGCGCAGGAGATTCAAGGTACCGTTCAGTCCTTAAGATCCTTCGACTCTGCACAAAAGCCATACGCTCATATGGACCGATGAACTTTCCGACAGATGACGAGTGCAAGACCTCGAAAAGTAGTCCAGTGCACAGCAACAGATCCGTCGTCGTGAGATGTGGGCCTGCTAGCAGGAAAGCGATCTGTTCCAAACATTGCTGATGCGCAGTATCCTTATGACGGTGACGGTGTGAGTGGGATGCTTGAGGTCGATCGGCGCTGTCTCTTGCCGCTCTGCTCAATATGAATTTGAAAACTGGGACACTCAGGAGCTCCTCAGTGATCAGCTGTGCGATACCGGATGGTGCAACACCTGCGGCAGGAACCATGGCCACGTTACTTCCCTCGGAAGGCCACAGGGGTGGCCTAGGAAAATCGACAGGGTCGACCCTCCGCTCGGAGTCTTGTGGTTCATAGATCTGCATGAGGTATGCCCAAAAAGAATTTAACCTGTCCACGATCAGTCGTCACAGTCGGTGAAATGGTTGTCCTTATACCCTCTGTACACTGGACCATGAATGGTGTTGAAGCGGAGCATGTCCAGCCCTCCCCATCCTTCCACAATGAGACGGAGTCCTCTCCAATGTATGTCGAATGCTGCGACTTGGCCTAACAAAATCTGTCTCATAGTGTCAGTGGATACAGATCGACTTGTTGCCATTGTTGCCATGATCACCATACATCAACAGCCATGAGACCCATAACGCTCGCCACCAAGGCGTCGTTTGGACTGGGCGATCCGATCGAAAGCGCTGTTCGCACGTCCGTCAATGCTATCCCATAGTAAAACAGCATGTCTCCATCCTCAGTAATGCCACCTTTCTCCTCCATGATGATGTGGCAAAGAGAAATTGCCATTAGTGCTGAAAACATACTCTTGTGGTCGACAGCGAAACGAAAATACTGCTGCAGCTCTGCATTCCCGCCCCAGATCGACGAATGTTTTTCCCGAATCAAGTGGCTCGGGGCGTACACTTCCATAACTGTTGAAGGTTAGATGGGCTCCTTCGAGTGCCATCAGTGGGAGCCTTACAGTATTGCATTGTCTTTGGGATGACTGCTCTTTGTTCGATCGGTAAAGCATCAAATGGGTCTGTCCACACCCCAGCTCTAGGATAGTGGAGTGAGAACGGTGACAGGGTCCTGCCGAATGTCAAGTGTGGCGCCGATGCATTCCTGCTGGGACCTGCTGGAACAACGGACCACTGCCCCTGTGAAGTTTCGTGGCGTGGGGATGCTTGTTCTCTACGTCTGGATGACGATCTATTTCGAAAGTTGCGGCCAATGTACGCAGCTACGAGGCCCTTGTTCGCAGGAGCCTGCAGGTCCTCTGGTTTGGTATAGTTCACAAAGGGATCTCCTGAGGAAGACATGCTTGACCATCAAGGCTATTGTCCTCGTTTGGGGAAAGTTGTAAGGCATTGCCAGAAGCAGAAAATACTTTGCGTTTGTCCTCGTCTTTTATACGGCTCACAGTGCACGAATTGCCTCTCTCTGCTCAACTTCTTCCGACACTCAAGCATGAGTAGTGACCTCACGCGCCGCGATTCATTACTTCTATCGTATGGCATCCTGCGAGCGCGGTTAGAATCGCTTAGTCATGATTGAGTGCTCCTATCCAGGGTGCTTCGGTTCCGAAGTCATGGTATGGTTATTCTCGGACACCGGTTAATCTATGGGCCTAGCCCCCACGCATGCACATAATGCTTGAAATTCATCGAAGATTAGGTCTTACTTTACCCAACTTGCCAATGATTGCCGATCCAGTGTACTGCTAGCCAGCAAGGCTCATGCCATATCAAAATCTTGCGAGCCGGAAGAACGCGGGCTGGGCTCACATGGACGTCAGCCGAAAAATCATCCCGTCGATCGTTCGCATGAAAGACCTTTGCTTTTGCCTTCGGGTCGACCAAGGCAACAAAGACTGCTGAGACACTTTCCCGAATAAATCACAAAGTCCCTCACGAAGCTGAATGGTACCTAGGTAGGTGCACTGGTAATTGGCGTTCCTCAAAGAAGTTTCTCGTTCGAATACGATGGTCCAGCTCTTGAGAACGCGATGTGTGAACGAATCATACCTTGATCACTTGCCGTCTAGGGGTTCAAGCTGAACGGCGGAGCCTATAGACCCTCACGAACAATGGCCAAAGGTCCTGGGCGTCGCCAGTCCGACTTCAAGTTGCCTCGTGTCCCTCGTGTCTGATCGATACCTCGTCGGCCATGTGGTCTTGGCTCGGAGTACCCAGAGAGGAGTTATACGAGGCCAGATACGAACCTGCTCCTGGCGACTCCAGAACAATATATATTTGACCCTGCATCCCACCCTCCCACTCAGACAGCACCAACCGCCTCGATGCTTATAAAACACTCACACACGGCAACACAGAAAGCCATGTCTCGGTTCATTCCCACGAAGCCCGCATTCGTCCACTACGGCGACTGGGACGACACCACCCGCAAAGACCCTTCCCAAAAATGGCAGGAACGCATAACCCACGACATCTTCGACTCACACAAATGGGACACGCCCTACAGTGACATGCAGACCGACGACGCGACCCTCCTGAAACCCGACGGCACGCATGTCCATGGCGGAAAAGCATCATGGGCCGCGATAGCAGAACTATTCCTTCCACTCACCTCCCAGATCACCATCCCGTTCTACATGGTCGTGACAGAAACAGAGTACGGCTGGGAAATGATCGGTACGGCCAACATCTTTGGAAATCTACCCGGAGAGCCTGCGGCTGGAGAAGTTAAAGTGAAGGACGACTATGGTAAAGAATGGGATGTGAAGATTTCGGGCGGTTTTCGCTTTCAATATAGGAAGGTCGATGGCGCCAAGTACGACGGCATCCTGTGCCAGTTGATCCAGATGTTCACGGACTCGGGACCCATGGTGACGAAGATGCTGAAGCGAGGTTTGCTGAAACCTGGTGATCTGGGATTGGCATGAATGTTCGATAGTAGTAGGGACCAAAACTCTTCGTATCAGTCTAGCAAGTTCGCGCGTATGATTCCGCCTCCATCTATTCTACCTCATTGATTCTAGAGAGGCCTTCTCTCTTCTTCAATCAGTATAATTAACGCTTCATATTATGCCATCCTCTGCCTCCTAGAGTCTGGTTCCCTGAACAGCTAGTACTATGCTTGGGGTCGCTGGTACGGTATTAGCTAGCAGTTGGGGAGGGGCAACGTGAGAGTTAACCTCCATGGAAGTGGCTTAGCTAGGTAGCTCAACCGTAGCTTCGAAATCGCGCATGTGTCGCTGCTAGAGGGGAATGCTCGGTAAGTGTAGTTACCGGTTGCGTAAGAGGTTTTGAACCTCCCGTGGTGGAACTGTCCAATTCGATCGGGTCTTGCATTCTCATTCGTCGCGCTCTATGGTGTCGAAAATGCTTCAAAGAACGTGATGCAGCTTACCAATACCGGAAGTGTCTGGTGGCTTGCTGCTGGGCAAGGAATCTGGTGGAATGGTATATGTCGCAGTCTTTTCATGCGGGACAAGTGCCCTCGAGAATATTGATACTCAGCTATCTGAGAAGGCAATGACTAAATGTGCTCCGCAGCATACATGGTGTACTTCGCGGCCGTTCGGCCGCGGAAGCTCCTTCCCCAGATGATCATTGGTAAACAAGCAGAGAAAATGACCAGGGTCAAAACTCCCAAGATCACGAACATGTTGTATGTACCGTCAGTGGCTTGCCAGGCAGGAACGGCAAAAATCAATCCGGTAGCTAAACTGTTGCGAATAAAGACACTCGCCACGAGAGCATCTCCCAGAACCTGTGCTCATGTTAGTTCCTCGCCAAAGATCAGCTCAATGAATTTTTTACCCCTTGATACGAATCCTGCATGTATGTCACAGCCATATCCGAGCACCCGCCAATCGCGAATCCCATGAGACCTGCACCGACTGCGTTGATGATCCATGGCATACCCTATCTCATGTCAGTAAAGTCGGTACCCCAAAGCAGGTCCAAAGACCACATACCTTCGCAATGGTCAACCCGTACATCCACATTCCTGCAGCACCAGTAAAGCCGGGGACCAGATAGAGCCATAGCCTGGTTTCGGGCTCGTAGATACCATTCCTTCGGCGAGAAACTTGAACAATCATAAAGTCCACGACGGGACCGCCGAAGACTGAGCCAAGGATTGCACCAATGGCCGGAGGGAGACTCATATTGCCGACGCCGATGGAGGAAAACGAATATGGAGGGTATGGTAAGATTGTTGCTTGTGTTGTGGCACAGACGACGAGTAATGTCATCGTCCACCCATATTGCACAGAGGTGAAGAGGACGGCGGGAAGTTGCATTACCAACATCAGAGGCCGCGTAATGCGCCGGGTCAGGAACATACCCAGAGGCTCTCTGCCTTCGGCCCGAGTAATCATGGCGTAACGTTTCCTGTATGAATGGGTCGGTATTGACGGATCAAACCTGTCTTCTCGTCTCGAGTCACGGGTATAGGTTACTGTAGAGTGAACCAAGGCTTCAGGCGTCGGCTCAAGTGCTGACTTCGTGTTCACAGGTGTCGCCTTCTCTTCTTTGGAGTGCTGCACATCAGAAACGTCGTCCAGGCTTCGACCGTGCACTCGGGATATGTTCACTTTGGACTCCTCAAGAAAGAGAATGAGCAGCACCGTCATGACGGACAAGAGGATTGTGCACCACCAGTAGGTCCACCGCCAGCCTTGATTCTGTCCGATATATCCGCCGGCCACAGGCGAGAGATAGTTCTAAACATGAGGTCAGCATTGGCTCGAGTGACACAAAGACACTCGACTTACCCCTATGATGAGGTTGGCCACGTATATCCCTGTAAGCGTGCCCCTGTACACTAATGTCAGCCTCAGGCTTCTCCTTCATACGCTGCGGATGGACTACCTCTGATGGACGAAGAACAGGTCGGCAATCTAAACATGTCAGTAAAAGAGTAACCCCTTGCACATCGGCACACTCACCGTGATCTGAAAGAGTGCTTCGTTGACACACCCGGCCAAGCCATAGAGAACGCTGGCTCCAAAGTAGTCGCCCGAAGTCTTCATCCTTGCAAGCCACACAGCGCTTGCGATCATGACTAAAGATGTGACGATATATACTGGTCGTCTACCGTACCGCTGCGCCAGCGGAACGCATACAACACAACCGAGTGCCATCGCGCCCTGGCATGCCGCGTACCCATAATTCAAATTGTCGAATGAAATGCCAAGTTCGACGTTGAGGTCGTTCCATACTGGTGTGCCCACGCATAGTCTGAAGTTGTGAGACCAATATAATGATATTATCAGAGTTAAGGGCTCTTACGTTCCAAAGACCAATATGGTGTACAGGGAGAGGAGCGCGACATGAATGCTTTTGCGAGTCGTACTCCAGTTCTGAAAGCGTCAGAGATGCCATCGCCGACATATTGGACGTCACTCACCAGAGGGTCATTGGGATCATTGCTTGGTGTCGGACACAGGAGGACTGCACCGCGGTTCCCTAGCTCCAATCGTTGGGTACCAGGTATCAAGGAGTCGTCCATGTTACTGCTTTCCTCCGGTCCGTTATCTGACTGTGGGTAGGGCTTTTGAAGTGCATACTTCCGAACCTCGAGTATATATAAGTTTATTTGCTCGCCTTGCAACGATGCAGGTTGGGGAAAATGACTTGACGATAGGAAATGTCCGCCCACATAGGGCCAGAGATAAGAGCGCGGGAGGAGAAAGTGAGGGTCGACTAATCACATTCGACCCTGGCAGAGCTCTTCCCAGATTAGGTTCGAATCAACTTCAAGTAAGTTGAGATAAGGTTGAATATGAGCCGCTGGCCATTGTACCGTTCTGGCGGAGTTTGCCCCCATACAACGTCTCACTTGTCCCGTCAGGATTTCCACTTCAAAGCTACGCGCCCATGTCGATACTCTTTTGCAAATACATAGTCAACATAGCCAAAGACAGATACACTGTCAAAGCGGCTCCAGACGGTAATCCTGCACCAAATCTTCCTAGACGTGCTGAAACTTTAACAATAAACGATTGCTGCTCGGCCGTGTTGTCCACGCGTCTATTTCCTGGATCCCCTCGTCGTCAATGATCTCGGTAGTCCAGCTGCTGTAGACCGCTGCGACCAAGAGCTTGATTTCCTGTATGGCAAAGTTGCTGCCAATACACATTCGACCTCCTGAACCAAATGCCCAAAACCAACGATGCATCTTTTTGAGTTCTTCCTCGTTCTGCTGTGTGGGAATCCACCCATGCGGTTTGAATGAGAGTGGATCGGGGAAGACGTCTTCGTTACGGTGGAGGCTATATGGCATGGAGGATACTCGTACACCACCCGGGATGTTGCTATATTGCCCAAGTGTATTGCCTCCAGGAGCGTGGGGTGATACACGGGGCTCCATACCAGGAATCGGAGCATGGAGACGGAGCGTTTCCATCGTGATTGCTTGAAGGAGAGGAAGAGAGTCAATCGGTTTCGGCTCTGGGAGTGTCACAGAGTCCCTGGTCGTGCCCGGAGGTAATGGCCAAATGATTCTGGACTCCAGCTGTTGAAGTTCTTCCCGTAGCAAAATCTGAAGTTCTGGATGTCGGCTCATCTCATAGTAGAGATATGTCAAAGCGACGGCGGAAGTTTCGTGCCCAGCCAGTAGGTGGTCCTTCATCTCGCTTTGAACCTCCAAAAGGTCGTAGTTGGCCAATGGCAATGAATTGGGTGAGTCGGGTTCTTGGCCTGCGGAATTGTCTTTTGCACGCAATCTAGCAATACCCGACTTGAACTGCTGATACACCACAGGCTCGTCGCCGATAAAAGCGTCGCGCGGCAAGGCAGGCTTGGCAATGTAGGCTTCAGCTGCGTTGCACATCCTGGCATTCCAGTCTTCCACCATCTGGCCCGCTTCGTCTGCCGCCTTCGGGAGCAGTTGAACGCCGATTTTGTTACATAAGTCAAGCAGCCATGGAACCTCTGCAATGTATACTTCATATCCTCCTATCATGTGGTAGGCATGGAGGATCGTATCTCTGACTTCGACTTGCTGAGTGAAATTGGTGCCATGTTTTAGGCCGAACAGATAGGCAGACATGAAATCGACGGTGAAAGCATTGTTCATGATGTGGACATCTACGGCCTCTCCGGAATCAGAAATCGATTGTAGCAGCGGCAAGAAGCGGCTATACAACAGCTTCTTGGAGGTTGCTGTAATTTGTGGCGAAGCAGCAACGGAAGTTTTGGAGTATATATTCGCGAGGGTCCGTTTCTTCTGAGAATGAGCTGCATGGCCGGTTGTTGCGAACATATTTCGGATTCTTTATAACATTGAGCTATAGTCGAGCGAAGAATATTCGTACACATACCCATAGTTGGTAAACTGCCGAGGATACCACTCATGCTTCTCCCAGCCGCCGCCATAAATCGTGCGAATGCCATTCTCGACGCAATTGACACTGAGCTCATTTCTGCCCAGTCGAACCACCGGTCCTTTCCGGACATGAGCTGCATATGTTGCCGCGTTGTTGCAACCTTTCCATCGTTGATAAAGGATCCAAGTGTCGCCGAAGAGAGGTATAGACCAATGAGCCGCAGGGATATGCCGTAGCGGATGGCACAACCAGGCGCGGATAATCAGGGCACAAACGAGGACCGAGAACAGCACTGGAACAAATGAGCCGAATTCCAGTACTCGATTCGACATGTTGGCTTCGAACCGCTCTGAGGCAACACTTGCATTACTGTGACCAACCTGCGAGATGGACCGCCTATTTCATCTGTCGCTGGGTCATGCTCGATGCTCACGAAGATGTCCACTCTTCAAGGTTTGAACACTGATAACTTACCACCACCATCCTGAGGCTAACAAGGCTTGAGATCTCTTGTGGCCTCGTCACACGGATATCCACGTCAAGAAGTGGGAAAGTCCGCAAAGGTGAAAGGTTCTCGGCTCAAGTGACTGATATCCGCTTGCTTCACGATTGACGTGGGTTTGAATAGTCTGAATGCAAGCTCTACCTGCATCCGTCACCAAAAGGGTGGACCATTAGGGTAAGATCTCCTTCAGACCCTACAAGCAAAGCTTGACTCACTACTGAGTGTGTGGCTATCAATGCTTGAGATATGCCAGGGCCACAGCCGCTGACAACATTAGATGGCACGTAGTCTCGCTCCTTTTCTTGTGCCGTGTGCTGTCCAAGTGCTTCCCCGCATGCTGTGCGGGGAAGCTGATCACCACGAGCCGTTGTTTTAGGCATCCGTGCCATCCCATATTGCAGAAGGACTCGATGGCTTGTTACCAGTGACAGTAGAGGAAACCCCTATCACTGATCTTGATACTGAGAAGTATCACCAATACCAACCTTGTCCTTGAAGTGCCGGTCAAAAGGAATACGCGGCATCGGCCATTTTGGCCAGCTTCATTTGATGATTCTGTCGCCCAAATGGCAGAAGGCACACTCACTCTTCCCGATGGTCGTACGATAGCATGGATGGATTACAATAACTTCCCAGAGGAGACCAAACAACCAACGCTATTCTATTTCCATGGCTTTCCCGGATCTCGCCTCGAGGGCGATCTGGTGGCGCCAACTGCGAAAGGACACTCCACGCGCGTCATCTCAATGGACCGGCCTGGTATGGGCCTGTCGACATTCCAACCCAATCGCACAGTTCTCGACTGGCCGAAAGACGTGCTAGCTGTGGCCGATCATTTGCGCACCCAGAAATTCTACGTGCTCGGCTGCTCAGGAGGATCACCTTATGCACTTGTTTGCGTACATGCGATTCCACGGGACCGACTGCTCGGCGCTAGTGTCGTTGCAGGACTGTACCCGGCAAGTCTAGGCACGGCGGGTATGACGATGGGAAACCGCGTATTGCTGTGGACGGCATCTTCTGAATGGATTGGAGGATGGACCGGGCCGTTGATGGATATGATGATTGGACGGGTGGCTCGCGATTATGATCATCCGGAACGCCTGAAGGAGTGGTTCATCAAGGAGATGAAGAGCAAGCCGGCGCCGGATGCGGCGTGCGTGGAGGATGAATGGACGACAGAAAGGATTGTGGAAGCTACGAGGGAGAGTTTCCGGCAGGGTGGAGAGGGCGTGGCTTTGGATATCAAGTTGATTGCAAAGGATTGGGGGTTTGAGCTGCAGGACCTTAATACCGATGGGCTGGGGATGTATCTTTGGCACGGGGGGCAGGATGTTAATGTGCCACTGGCGATGGCGGAGAAGGCTGCGAAGCTGATGGGTGGTGTGGAGTTGAAGGTGCTGGAGGAGGAGGCTCACCTTAGCGCGTCACTGAAGCATCAAGACGAGATATTGACGGCGCTGTTAGGAGGAATGACTTGAGGATATTGCAGACCTTGGGGATGGAGGGGCGAGTATGGGAATAGAGCTGCGTAGGTTAATACTCATATTGCTGGTGGACTGATCATATCAACAGAGAGAAAAGAGCACGCGATTTCAGAGAGTTGAGGAGGAAGAGGGCTATGTTGCCGGATTTGACTTTTGATATTCTATTTTTACGTACACGTACCTTTTGCAGTCGCCTATAAGCCCAAGGGTTTCGGAGCCTGGTTACCGGAAATACCCTATAACACTATAACTGTGGCTTCGGGATCTTCCACTGCTGCTAGGCTTTAGCTTGCCGCAGAGCCCCAAACAAGTGTGCATTGTGGCCAACCTATTCCTCGGTCATATTTATCCTTCTACTGGAATACAATGTGTTCATTCAAACACAGAATGAACTTATCTCGGACACTCATCAGGCCGACAAAGGTTCGATTTCACAGGATCAAAGATAAATATATAAAGCTAAGCCTACTTAAAGCCCCGTTTGGGGTGTATGCCTGGGGAGGTCATCCATGTGTAATGAGTTGCATCTCGGATTGATGTGAGTGTGGCTTGGGAATAATTTTGATCACGACGGTTACCCATTCCATCAACTCACAGCCTCACTTGGCATGTTGCTTTAATTGTGTGGTTTCTGCAAGCCTGATCCATGGGGTCCAAGCGGAGCCACGTTTTCTTTCGTAGTCCAAGCTGTCAGCAACCAACTTGACTTAGGCTGTTGGCACAGTATTGGCAATACCCTCCGTCAGCACTAGACCTCTTGGAGTGACGCAAAGAGGCTCTAAATGGAGTCAACTTGAACCCACGATAATCATTTCATCTTGACTCTTGATCCATGTCAGCCTTTTTCTGGAGCCATTTCTTTTTGATTTCGGTCTTGTCATGGTCTTCTTGAGTCTACTTTCTTGCGTCTTGACTTGATCCTGCAATTGCATTCCGCAGGATGCAGGAAGCAGAAATACATTGTTAGGTTGGGGAATGAACACGAGGGAAGTCAAGGTAGGTCCTGGTCGATGCATACCAAGCATCATCACGACTGGTGTTCTAAGGATAAGTCAGTCGATACCAAGCATTCCCCCGGTCGTTGACAAGCGTGCGATCGGCGTACGATATAGGTTTGGCAAGTGATATCTCCCCAATTTTTGTGGCGCGCCTTACTCACATCGAGTCTTGTGTTCCTGCTCGTTTGTCGCCTTCACTTTCGGAAAGCGTTGTCTTTCACTCCCGTGGGATTTCGCCTTGCCCGTGCCAATGTGGCGGGGAGCATAGCCTATCCTGCTGCTCTTGCTGCTCAACACGAGGTTCACGGCCGCAAGAATGCCACGACACATACCCCGTACAGGGCAGAGCGTGATCAATTGTCGATCCTACTATGGCTTGCTTGATATCTTCTGTGCCCTCGTATCCGTGTGACCATCCTGTTCATTGCGCCCAGCAGCTCACCTCTATTCATACTCATCCTCCGTTGCTCCGACCGAAGCCTGGGCACCCAAGGGCGTTCCGGAAGGATTCTTGTCTTCCTTGTCCATGCCTTCCTGCTAGTTCTTTCTTGGGATCACCACTACAGTACAAGTATTATTCAGCTGCCCAGATCTGCCCAGCAGGGCCTGACGGAGCCTAAAAAGGTTTGCTTTACTTGGGTTTGGGTCCGTTCTTACTTCAGTATAAGAGGCTGCTTTCCCAATTCCCCGCTATCGATCTTACTCATACGGGAACCAACTACCACATCACAACAATTAAGAGGCAACACTTTGTCACCTTCTCCTTCGTGGACTCTCCAAGCACAGAGAGAAAAGAAAGGCGGTGGTATCTGCTCGCCGCTTCGATCGTTGACTTCCCCTGTGGAATGAATTACTCTTCAGCAAACGGGAACAGAATAGCCAGAATGCCGTACACACCCCTCTACGTGGCTCTTGCCCTTCTGTCGCTCGACGGCTTGATCGAAGTCGGCATGGTGGGATCGATGGTCGGGTTCCTGCACGCTCGAGCCGGCAAATTCTTCACTATCAATGCACCGACCGGTGCTTTCAACTTGCACGGCAAACCTGCGGGAATAATGGTGAACCAGGGACACACGAGTAACGGTGCTGCCGGCACCGCGGTGGTTCTTGTAGGCATCATCGGACTGCTTGTAATCTGGTATGAGAAGAGAAGAGCGAGACAGGTACGCGCCAGCAACACTTGCCACACTTCCATGTGAGACACATGTGCTGACAGTCAAGCTAGACACAAACAACAGGCCACTCCAAAGTCTTCATCTTCTGGGTCGTCATGACATTCGTATCCGCCGGCCTCACGCTCTCTGCATTGGTCTACACCTTCGTCGTAACCGCGCAAACGAATAACCAACTCATCGATTTGAGCGTGGCCGAAGCAAACCCCGACCCGAAGATGTATCCGCTGGACCAGTGGACGCCAGAGAACTGGTTCATCGCCGTGCTGAAGCTGCCGTTGGCGAACGACTCAGACCGCAACACGATCCGATATCATCTGGACCTGATGCGTGGGTGGCGGTGGAACTTGATCCCGTTGTTCATTCTCGGTTTGGCCGCTGCGATGACTGCTCTATGGGAGTTGATCAATGGCCGGAGGTGGATTCAGGGCGAGAGTAGAGAGAAGTTGAGGAATAAGGGGTCCAAGGAACGGATTGCCGAGCCATATCCATAAGAGAATCGAATGGTGAAGGGGGCATGCAATACTATGGGTGGACGAGGGAGGGCAATTTGCATCTTGTTTGGCACCAGAAAGAGGGATGTGGTACAGTATCTTCCTTTTGTTTGAGCGAGCGTGGGCGTGGGAAGCATTTGATAAAAGCGGGCGTACTTCATTTGGTGCTATTGGGACGAATACTCTGGACTCCTAGTAGTAATTTCTAGTTCAATAGTTGATAGTCTATATTGTTAGTTGACCCAGATGTCCTCTTGCAGTATGAATGATGACAAGAACCAGGACGACGGGTGCAACGTTGTAGGATCAACTATCCGCCCAAACGAGTATCAGTCATGTCGCAAAGGCTTCATCGCTGATCGTCTTGGGCTGGACGGTCAACGTAGGTGTCGGTGTTAGAACTCTGGCAGTACCCAGTGATGGTGACGAGCACGAGTTGGTGAGATGTCACGGGCGGATATTGCAGCAGGGATTGGATGTCGACTATGCATGATCCAAAATAGAATAGAGAAGGATCAGTCCGAATAGTCTTTATTCGATATCCCTTTCTAGTGGAGACCCACCAAACTCTACGCTTGCAAAATGCAGCAACAAAGCTCGCTCAATAACCCCATCGCCATGCAGTCTGTTGCAGACTTTAGTCTGCTGATCACCCTAATATACGTTTATAACTCTGGGACCGGTCCCTCCGAGTTCTTCCTTCATCAAACTCCATCCCCTCCCGTATGTCGTTCAAGTCCTCGTAATGCCATGCTCATCGATTCTTCAACCTTGATAACTCCTTCTAGGATCAGGAATGCTGGGTCGTTTGTGACGCTCCTCCGACTCTTGCTGGACCAGCCACTGTAGGACACTTTCATAACACAGAACGAATTGTCGCAAGTTTTGTACCATGCTCAATCGTTGATGTCGGAAGTCATCAACTGTCTTGGCAACCAAGTCGACATCGTCACGATCAACCCAGTCTCCAGAGTCGACATCCATTTTGTCGCTGTCGTCTTCCTCCTCCTGAGAAAGTCTCTGTCTCTTCAGCATATCGATCACCGAATCGATGGTACAGAATGTTCCTGTTCGACCACAGCCTGCACTGCAATGAACAAGTATAGGTTTTGTACCTTCAGGCATCGCGTCATCTGGCCCCACTGCTGGAGTTGCGGTACCTCGGACATATTTATTGACTTGTTCCACCAAACCAAGCAATTCTGTAGGGCTGGCAGGGGCGCCAAAGTCGGGCCAATCTTCATACTGGATTTGAGTAACCTCTCGGATCGGTTTAAAAGGTTGTGCAGAGTGACTCAAGGAGAAGTGCCGGATCATCGCACTAGGAGTCCTCAATGGCGCAGATTTCACATCATTCTGGGTTGGGACGCCGGCCGTGGTGGACCTCCTAGGTCCCAGAGATGGCCTTGACGATGGAGCAACCTTCGGTACGTTACTCTTTGTCTCCAGGGTGACGCGTCTTTCAGAAAGCTTCTTAAGCTTCAGTGGCCCATATTCACCAGCGTTCCAATATGTGTGACTTTTGACTTGACCACCTTCGGCTTCGGCGGTCAGCATCACAATCACGCGGACTTGCTGTTCCCAAACCACTCGCCAGAAATCATTGAAAGTTGCTGGAATGGGAGCTTGAGTGGCAATATACCGGCGGTTGGAGAATTCGGCCTTGACGTGACTGGCATTGATATAATCGCAGCTGCCGTTGGGGACGTTTTGCAGTCGAACTCTCGAGTGGTCGTAGGGGAAAATGTTGTTGTATCGGTTCTTGGAGCCTTTTTCAATACCCGCTACTTGTATCTTCTGGGGTGCTTCCATTCCAGGAGTACCATAAGACACGTTGGCGCTCAACGCCTCTTGCATGCGTGACTGCTCCGACTTTTCAATGTTGAAAAATCGATCCGACACGAGTTTACCTTCATCCGAGTTCGAAGATGCTCTCTTCAACCAACTAGGAATGGTGTGTTCAGTATGCGACGACATGTTAGTAGGCTTCTTGATTGGCATTTGTCCCACGCCGCCAATCAAGTCCATGTTTTGTCGAATATTCCCGAAGAAGGGGTTGGCGGCCGACTTTGTGGCTGGCATGGCGCAACCTCCGGCGACGGGAACCGCATCTTTCATCGGAGCTGATATGGACAATGGCTGCGTTGTAGATCCGGCACCAGACTGAACGGGTCCAGAATCAATCAAGTCGGGAACTGACCTTGAGAAGGCAAGGAAGCCGCCCTTGACGACCAACCCAGTACCAGACCAACCCTCGGTGGTGAACTTTTTCAAGACATTGAGAGGAGTCACGGCTTCTTTGGTTGAGGTGGAGTTCGCGTCGTAGACAATGATGTGGGTACAGTCGCGCCATTTGGAGAATGTCTCCTGATCTGTGTCAGAAGCAAATGTCTCAGCCAGCCTCTGCACGTTATAAGCAGGACGTTTTAGCAGAGTCGTCGGTATGCATAGGTTGAGAGCTCCTTGGATCCTTGACGTAGCGTATTGCTGATAAACTCTCAAATCGAGGACGAGAACGGCGTCAGACTTGGTTAGTATCTCCGCGATGTGCTTAGAGGAGACTAGAGGAGGCGTGTCCTTCTCTCCGGACGACGGTAGTGTTTCGGAGCGCTGGGTCTGTCGGCTGGTATTGAACGGTGGTGTTCGTAGTCCGCCGCCCGGTAACGATAATCTGGCGTAGGTGTGGTCTGCAACGGTGTGGCGTATGTTCATAGGTGCAGGTGATTCTTGTCTCGGTATATCGAAAAACGAGGGCTCGTTGGTCTGACTATCTTTTGTTGTAGATCGTTCAGGGCCGGGTCTCTTCGTTGCCGAGGGAGATAACGGAGTTTCCTGTCGTGGAGAATTAATGGAATTTGTCCTTGACTGGGAAGGTCTGTTGAAGGCGGTATTCAATGAAAAAACGTTATTATGCTCGGATTGCCGACGGAAGGCTTCGAATTCGGGATTTGCCTCGACAGGAACGTGGCGAGGGGTCGATACGCCCTGCGTACTCGAGTTCCCAAACGCCCAATTTTGACGTGCATGAGCACCAGGATTCGAGTCTGGGGGTATTGAATCATCGCCTCCCACCACAAACCCAAAGTAGCTAGGACTCGGGCTTTTAGGATCCTTGACATTGTGAGCAGTTTTTATCTTTGGCGATAGTAGTGGCGGTAGAGATTGACCGACTGATGGTGGAGGGGCTGGTTGAGCTCGGGGCGTCGTCGAGGGTCGAGATGATCGTGAATGGGAATGTGAATGCGACTTGGAGTGTGTGCGAGAATGAGAAGAAGACTTTAGCGAAGTCGCAATGGCCGACATGTTGACCGTTGGACCTGCCGAGGATGGTGAGCTGGCTTTGGCGTGGTGACAGGTCATCAAGAGTGGTAAATGGTAATTGTTGAGGATCTGGCGATCAACCGCGATGAGACGGGCGGGTGACTCGAGGATATTATGAGGAATGTAGGTGGTGTTTCGATTGAGGTCGGTGTAGATGCAGATGCAGGTAAATGGTGAATAAGCGGGTGAGTACCTGGTAGGCAAGACGAGGCGCAGGCGGATGAACTCAGAGTCCTACGTCATGGCTGGTTCTAGACTGCGTGAGAGTGTGCACGCGACAAGGCTGGAGGAGAGCGAGGATTTGGGACGCATTGTCTGCAGGGATTCTTGGAGGGACAAAGAAAGGTTTTTGGTGATTGTCTCTGAAGAATTCGAAAGGCCAATTCTTTTGCAGGGAAAAATGAAATGAAATCCGACGGAACTGAAAGAAAGAGAGGCTGAAGTTTAGGTGGAAGTGGAAGTCCCTCGGGGAGGCAGCAGAGGCTCTTAGTAAAAGATCTGCACTTACTACTTCTCGTTCAGAGACGCAGATGCAGAGTTCCAGGGGCGGGAGGGGCGGCCTTCTATTTCTCCCAAGGCAAATTGCTCGTGACAATGACGTCGGTGTGTGATGGGCGGGATTTGGGTTTGCATTTGGATTTGGGTTTATGCCCCATCGGTAATGAACCGGGTTGGCCCCCCAGTAACACATTGGCACGGCTTTAAGAATGGGATGGGCTGACCTGAGATGAGCAATGAATAACAGGTGATGAGAGGGGTTAAAATGCATGTTGCATTTAATTTTTTATTGGCATTATCAACTATCAGCTTGACAGAATGATGAAGCTGCTGTTAATATCTCAGGCAGATGCATCTCACTCAAAGTACCAGGTACCTAGTGACGTGCCTAATCGTAGATCTAAGGTTCCTGTCTTCAGGGTCCTTTCCCCCGAAACGGCCGTCCATAGGGGCGTACAGAACCCCCCCAAATAAGTTCGGCCTTTTTATCAATTAGCCCGAACTCTACCTAACGGTGTTGAATGACTGATTGTCAATCAATTCTGACAGAACGTACCCTAAGTAAATGTTCACGGTACCGCTCCTGTTGCATGATTTCAATGCAATCCTCCTATGCGCTGTATACCACTGCAAGCCAATCTCATAGCATTGGATACACCATGATTAAGCGAGAACGGGAGGGCCACCACAATCAGACCACTTTTCTTGCCGGTCACAATCAACCAGAAGTGGGTATAGGTCACTCTCTCGGGGAGCAACTTGTCCTGAAGCACTGACTCCCAGATACTTGGAAGTACTTGGCCCAGACCTCCTCGTGACTGCAACCTAAGGCGTCAGCACAAGTGTAATATTTTATGGATTCTTATGGCATATCAAGTGCTCGGAAAATGATACCGAGTGAAACAGAGTCGACGGACCTGCCACATGGTGGACAGCCAGGCTCTAGGCTCTAGATTTTCAGGGTCCTCATCACCGATTCACCATTCACCACGCACATGGCCGTTTCTTGTTCGACCAGTAATGGAAGCGCTTCGATGAGGGGTCGCTTTTGCCGCCGGTGCTTCCCGTAACCACTCTGAAGCGAGTACCTCCGTAGTCGAAGACCCTTTGCCAAAACTCAACACCTTCCATAGCCCCATGGTACCTGTACTCATGTGAATATCTTTGTTGTAGACAACAACTTCTATATCCAGGCCAGGCAATTGAATGCAATACAGCCCCCACGATCCAGCTATTTGATGCCTTTCAGCGTAATCAATGGCGTCACCATTGCACAAGCGGCGTCGCTTTTGAAGGCCTAGACTCTCCTCGCCTTGCCTCGTGCATGCAACCGAGTCATAGCGCGTTCTCACTCAGCTAACGCCCGTATATTGGCGCGACCCCCTGCAGCATTCCAAAGGTCATTGCTGTGGAACGTCTCAATGGCCACCTGCTGCGTGACTCGAATGAGAGACATCTTCGTGCCAACTTCAGTACGTGCGTAGATTCTTTTAGTGTCACCCTTTCACCCGGACTTCTAAAGTTAGATGTTGTGCAGCTTCCGCCCTCCTCAATAATTGCAATGCCGCTGGAAGGAGTTCCGGTGTGGATGATCGACGTCGCCA
This sequence comes from Exophiala sideris, assembly GCA_000835395.1. Taxonomy (NCBI): domain Eukaryota; kingdom Fungi; phylum Ascomycota; class Eurotiomycetes; order Chaetothyriales; family Herpotrichiellaceae; genus Exophiala; species Exophiala sideris. The sequence goes on along the minus strand of KN846951.1, from coordinate 1,287,871 downwards.
TGATATGTAGTGACCTTTTCCAAAACTCCTGGAAAAAGGTATCCCTGGTCGGATGCGATGTTTCGAATGGCTTGCATGGGACCAATGTAGCCTCAATGGCTTGCGTTCTATACTCTGGGTTGGTGGCACCCGATACGGCCTATTTTGTGGCCTGCCTGTTGTACCTTTACTACCTCGCCATGCCGATGTCAAGGGCGTAAAGGTACAACATCTCAGAATCTGCCATCAGGTTCACCCTGCAGTCGGTCCACACGCTTCTGCTCCCAGTTGTCCAGATCTTTGGCCATCAACCTGTAGTACTCGTCTCGTTCATTCAATTCTCCTTTCAACACTTTCCTCCGCCGGGGATTGTATGTCAGACCACCTTCACCGCCGGCTCCTCCTTTAAGTCCCAATTCCATGGCTTCTTGGTCGTTCAATTGCTTATGCTTTCGATCGTGCTTCTCGTACCGTAGAGCCGTGGCAGGAGTGAGGAGGAATGACGCCGATACCATCAGAGTCAGGAATGGTAGGCCGAAGAATAGAAATGGGTTCTTCGCGATCTTGCTTCGGTAGGATGCGGCGATTTTCTCGGACAGGTCTCCTGCTCGGTGTTGACTGCTGCGGAAAGGCTTTGATTGAAAGACTGGCATGATCAGTGTAGGGACTAAATTTCTGGTTGCTGTCTCAAAGAACGACAGAATATCTGGACAAGTCTGCAGCCGACACAAATGCTTTGCGACAAACATGCAAACTGCGCCTCTCAAGATTATTGACGCAGCATGACGCCCGCATGCCAAGGTGTGACTGACAAGGCTGAATAGCTCAGCCTCGTGCCTAACTCCTCCGGAAAGAGAGCGATGCCGCCCTATCGTCGCGCAAGGCTGAACGCATGGAGTAACCTTTGTCCGTTTGTCCTTATGATAGTAGACAATATATCTATTACTGGATTATTATTAGAGTATCAGATCTCACTATAATTTCAATCGGACCCCGCCCTCAAAGCTTTGCATGACAGAAAACCCAATCGTTGATACAGCCTCGACACTAGATTCTCCGGACACCTGGGAAACATTAGCATATCATCTTTAACAAGTTCCATCTTCTCGACTTACCATGTCTAAAATACACGCCGTCAAGCCTTGCGCTTTGATACGCTGGATGCCACAGAGAACTAGCCCCTGAAGCACGGTATCAACCTTTGTTGCGGCTGGTGAAACGATTGGTGATAGAAGCCCTCCAGAGATCTCACTGGAATCTCGTAGGATAGGCAGAAGTTGTGCTAGCAGAGACCTGCCATCGCAAAGAATGGCGCACCCGAGAATGGAACCATTATTGAGGTCCCGAGCACGGATGATCGGATAGGCTTTACGGTCGGCTGTTGCAATCTTGTACAGTTCCGCTTCACCTCGGCCTGAATGCTTTCGGACGAAATCCAGGATGTCGTTCGTGTCTCCAATGTCAGGTATAGTGTCGTAGCCCATCGTCGAGTCTCTGAGGGCTTCGATGACCTCGACCTTTGGGGTCCAGCTCGAAAGGTTTCGAAGTATCATCCTGCACACAAGATGCGAGGCAGACGTATCATATCCTCGTTTGCCAAACCATGTCCGGAGACGCTGCCGCTCTCCCTGATCATCAGCTGGCAACCCTGGAAAAGTGGTGGGAAAAGCGGATCCAAGTTGGATGGTTTTGACGTCCCCTCGCCCCAACAGGGCACGCTTGGCTCTCTCGTGCAAGGAGTTGCCAATGGACTGGTTCCGTCGTGTCGGATCGACGAATAAGGCACCAACAACGCCCCTGCCCGAATCTGAAAAGAAATATGTAGAGCAGAATCCATATAGAGCCCGGGTGCTGCTGTTTCGGACGACAAAGTGGGCTTCTTCTATACCTGTTCTGCAGACAAGAAAGGAATCGGCCGTTGACCCGACAAGTGCAGACCGTCGATGTGGCGGCATAGCCTCCACAACTGCTTTTATGAGGTTGTTCAAAGCGGCCTCGTCTCTTTCGCGGGACCAGTCTTCCACTAGCCAGTAGTGTGCCGCCTTTGAGTGATGTTTTTTTCTTCTACCCGTCCCCGGAAGTGTCCCTTCTGGTGTACAGTCTCCTGTGAGCACATCGACTAAGGAGTCTAGCGCTGTCCGCGTAAAGTCATATGTGCATAGGTGTGTACCAATAGATCTTTCAACAGCAAAGTCGTAGGGTGAACTCACGGACACGACAATCAACGGCTTTTCTCTCCTTTCATGACTTGCGCAGAACTGAGAGTTGCAGATCATCGCCACATGCTTGGTAAATCCGGACTGATAATGATTGCGGTGAGCATCGGCCGTAAGCACAATGACTGCGCCTGCTCGGCTGATGAGGTTCTCATGCACAGAGCAGAGCCCATGTGCTGTGTACGAAGTGTGCAAGACCCTGCACTTGAGTCGATGACCCAGCATTCGCCCAAAATCCGTGAACAGTTCTTCGCCTTGCATAATTGCTGGCGAGGAATGAAACACGTCACTGGAGCAAACTCCGTCGGGGCCCGCCAGGCCTTCTGCTTTGGCTGCAGATGCGGGAAGCGGCTTCAGTAGAGGTGACAGGAGAAGGACTTCGTTAGATTCCAGACTTAGATCCGTTAGCGGAATGAAATGGCTCTTGTCACGGAGCAGCGTGATGGACCGTCGGTAGGCCATTTTCGACAGCGCTGAGTGTGATAGTTGAAGATCCGAAAGAATGTCCAAACCAACTGGCTTCAATGCTTTCTCCCAAGATGTGCACCTAGACTTCATTTTCAACACCCTTCTCAAAGATTCGTATATCCGGTCTCTCGATAACATGCCATTCTCAACTCCAAGTTTCAGGCCAGCGATCGCATCCCGCTGGACCGAAAACGAACGACAAAGCACGATAATGTCACAACCTGCATCGACTGCCATGACAGTTCCACCACCAACTCCAATCTGCCGGATCAATGAGTCCATTTCCAGACAAGCGGACAGAACGACCCCATTGAAGTCGAGATCGTCCCTCAAGAGTGCAGTCACTACTTCTCGCGATAGACATGCATGCATCATATGTGCACCAGAGCTTACCAGTGCGCATCCGCCCACCATCATAGCGTCGACTCCGTTTGCGATGGCGTTACGGAAAGGTAGCAAGGCCTTCGAACTCAGCTGCTCCAAGGTATCGGTAATGACAGGAACGTCCTGTCCACCGCCCAAAAATTGCAAGTTTCCGTAGGAAGGGAAGTGCTTGCCGCATGTTGCGATCCCGGTGCTTTTATACCCACTTATGTAAGCAGTCCCATATCGCGATACTTCTTGAGGATCGTCACCACTCGTGCGCGCTCCTAGAGGTTGACTCCTTGCATTGGTCAGAACATCAAGCACCGGCCCTAAGATCAAGTTGACACCAACCGATGTGATCTCGAGAGCCGTTGCTCTGGCCACGTCGGATGCAACTTCCAAAGACCCCGTAGCGGCAACCGCCATAGCACTGGGAAACTGTCGGATGTGTGCCTCGTCCGACAAGCTGTTCACCCCGCCATTCTCTTGGTCCAGAGCAGTGGTCAGAGGAACCGGATGGCCTGCATTATAGGCGATGCTCTGAAGCTCGTAAATAAGTCTATTCGTTTCTGCAGCCGCTGGGCGTTGCTTGTCAGCATGATGTCGGTACACAATTGTGGAGTAGAGCAGGGATTACATCTCAAATTATGCGCGGTCAGGAGGATGGACCCCAGATGATGATCCTCGATCAACGTTCGTATGGCAGGTGTCACCTCAGTGCCATCCCATCCCATCATGAAGAGTTGACCTATGGCTCTGCGGATTCGTTAGACTATGGAATGACCCCTGGCTAGGGGCAAGGGCAACTAACCGATCAAGATCGCGCCAGGCGGAACTCTGCGCATCATATGCTTCCATGACTGCTGCACTTTGGCTGGACCCAGCCAATAATGTTCGGTGAAAAGGCGTGTTGCCCGTTGGCTTGTTACCTTCTGCGCATCGCCTTACGTAGGACGAGTTGGACGACTTTCAATTCCCAGCGACATTTCCAAGGACATCATCTCCATCCCAACGCATCCGAAATGAAGCCTCGCGCCAATTTGGACGAGGCTGGACTAAGCAATAAATAGAATTGCACTTGGCACGTTGCAGGTGGAACCAATATTGCTGCGAGAACGGCAGGAATTTTGGAAATTGCAGCAACAGCATCGAGTTTGTCCGAAAGCGCTCGGAAAGCCGTGGTCATCAAGCATCTCCGATTGGAAAACCTGGGTCAGGGCAGACCGCTTGCCACATCCACGTGCATTCCACAACGTGTTTGTTGAATCTCCTTGGCGGTGCCAGAAAATACAAAAGATCGCAGGACCTCGTGCACCCTTCGCAATACAAGCCACAGAAGGTAATATGTGACCCTGATGGGGAAAGACTCCGGTGAAACATTCCGAGGAAGGCAAGAGCATCCGCATCGATATCTCGTTAGATAAGCGGAATCCGACCCAATGAGAATGCTTCAATTTATCGCATCAATGCATGATGGTGTGTCGTTGTATTGGACTAGCCGATTCCATGGATTTTTGGCTATCATGTCTGCTCGATACACTGGAACCTACCGGCAATTAACGGCGGATTTGTAAGAACCTCTGGTGATGTGAAAGATTAGGGTACTTCTTGTTTACCAGTAACGTCCCATGCCCGATATCGGTCTCATAGAGCTTAGGGCGGCCCTAACAAGGTACTGACAATGGGCTACCCTAGGCGGCAAGAGCGGCCAGCAGGAGTGGGGACACACTTCGTGCGACCATCAGGGTAGATGAACCCCATTTCTGCGCGGCCACCATGCTACCTTCATGCACAATCATGCCATCTAGCTGCCCATTTGGCCACCAGGTACATGCCAACTCGTTTAAGCTGCAAAACCAGTAAGCGCCGGCGAACTGATGCCGCAAGCAATGGAGCTTTCGGATCAGGTCGTGGGCGAGAAGGATGAGCCCAGAGGGTACGATATCATACTGCGAGACCATCTGAATCAAACTCATTTTTATTAGGCACGATGGCACCCTTCAACCGTCACTTTCATACCGTACATTCAATATTGATCTGGACAGCCTCCTTCCTTACGAAGAATTTTTCGACAGCACCTTTTCGTACGACTGGAGCGATAGCGTTTCGGATCATCAGGCCCCTCAAGCCAACTCCGAGTATCAATCATTGCCTACATTTCCTACTATACCAAGTGATGATCAGGCTCGAGGTGGTACTCCGCTAGATGTTTCGTTGTCTCCCACGCGGTCTGTTCGACGGAGATCTTGTCAGAGACCTAAGAGCGAAAGTACTTCAATCAACCAAATCGAACTTCTTCATTTCACAACACTGTCGCACAGAAAGTCGGTGGTCGACTGCAATTGGGAGCCGGTGCCTATCTCTGTCGCAGCAGAACTACAAGGCCACTTCTTTGTTCCTACTCCTGAACCGAACTGTAGCGCTGAGCTCACCTTCTCCCGTCGCAATGTTTTCCGGATCGCTGGTTCCGTTTCGAAGTTACCGAAGTCCTGCTATTTTATCGATGATAACGGAGGCAGAACGGCCATCTTGAATGCCGATGTCTGTCTTAGTGGTACCGATTCTAAGGAGGGAAAGCAAATAGACATCATTCATGTACCATGCAAGAACACAGCACCTACGACCTCGCCAGTCATGGACGACCTTTCCTCTCCTGGCCCTCGCCCGATTCGATTGGAACTAGAGGCAGACACGCAAATCTCTTCCGGGAAGATGTCGCTGCCCCTAATATGGAAGAGACTACAGTTCAAGAACTCGACAGCAAACAGTAGGTGATTCACCTTGCCACTGGGCAGACTGCACCACGGAGCACCACTTCCTGTATATCGCTCAGATTGTGCTAACTCATGGGACAGACGGCCGACGCAACGGTGTGCAGCAGAAATATCGTCTGAAGCTGACACTGACAGCAAATCTGGCCACTGGCGAGAAAGTACCTGTCGTTGAGGCTGAATCTGGTGCTATCATTGTCCGTGGCAGGAGTGCTTGGACATCCGCAAAGGGTGAAGAGGCAGACCCTTCGATCCAGCAGAAGCATCCTTCCAGTCAAGTTGTGGCCATAAATGCTCACCACACTGGTCATTTGATCTCACGGAACGAGAATACACCAGTAGGTCCTTCGGACCAAACCGTGACTACGTCGCCAGTAGGATCCCTCCCCACAGAAAAGCCGCTATTTCCCTCGGTCATGCTAGACTTCGATTCAGGGTTCGAACACTCAAACATTATGTCCGAGGAAACACACTCGCTTCACAGTAGGCCTGAAAGGACCGCGTCCATGACCAAGATCATTGACCACAGGGCTGCCCAGCAAAATCTCACGAATGACGCTCTGCATGTCGGTTGGGCCAAATACAAGTCCAGCACATCCAAACCACCGACTCTAGGCTACTTGAACCCAGATCCGCTGTATGAGTATTTTCCCCTGGGTATCGAAGGATGGATGCCGCCTGTGGACGCTGTATACAGGCCTCATGTTGCACATAACACCTCTTTGGCACCTGACCTACAGACTCTGGTCGATAAAGCGAGCTCCTCCTGGACAGGTCCGCACGCTGGGTAGTCGAGGGGTATTCTATCATTTTTGGCTGTCTAGCTTGGCTACCAGCTGTTGGTAAATACTTTGCTCTCAACCATGTTCAGCATGTCCTTGACCGGATGCAATTTCCTTTCTTTGCCCCCAAAAAGCATGCCTTTCAGCATCACCTGCCTGTAGTTTTCACCCGGTGAGACCTTACCCAAAACCTGCTCTTTTTGCGTCTCAACCCGCGCCGGAACTAGAACCGGCCTGCCGACAACAGCTTCCATACCCAGCCATGCAAATGTTATGGCTTCTTTAGCCGCTCCTGGGATACCGGCCTTTTCAAGCATCAATATGCGCGTTTTGGGATATTGTTGCTGTATGAAATCCGTAATGTTGGGGTTCAGCGCACCGCCGCCGCAAAGGAAGATCTCGTCAATATCTTGCGAAGGCGCGAAGCGACGGTAATGGTCGACTATGGACTGTGCAGTGATCCGGGTGATTGTGGCCACGATATCGGCAGGGCTGAGACCCTTGTCTTCCCCTTTGCGTATGATATCGAAGGCCAAAGTGTCGCGGAAATCTTCCCTGCCTGTTGTCTTGGGCAGTTCAAGCTTGAAAAACGGGTGTCGGAGGAATTCATCCGCAAGTTCCTGATCCACGGAACCTTGTTTGCCCATTTCACCATCCTTGTCATATTCTCGCTGTCCATCAGTGAAGTGTCGGACAGCTGCATCAATATAGATGTTTCCTGGACCTGTATCGAAATCATAGCACTGGTCTACACCACCTTGTTGGTCTGAAGGGATGAAACAGACATTTCCAATTCCCCCTATGTTCTGACAAGCTCGAAGCTTGGTGGGATGGTGTAGCAAGAGGGCGTCAAAGAAGGCGACCAGCGGTGCGCCCTGACGACCGACTGCAACTTCACTGATTCGGAAGTCGGACACGGTGGTGATTCCTGTCCGTGCAGCGATGATTGCTCCTTCGGCCATGCTCAAGGTTGTCCTTACTTGGCCTTTGCGAGGCTGTGGAAGATGCCATATAGTTTGGCCATGCGAACCAATCGCATCAACCGCGGACTTGTCGATTCCATTTTGGATGAGGAAGTCCTGCGCAGCTTTGGCAAATGCTTCTCCTAGGATTACATTGATCTCCGCGATCTCTTCAGGTGATGTCGAGTTTTGCAAAATCATCTTCATAACACGAGTCTTGATAGCGGGGTCCAGTGGTGTCTCGCCATATTGTAACAATTCGAATTCGACGGGACTTGAAGGTTCCTGCTGTCGAAACCGACACAATGCGCAGTCGATTCCATCCTATCCAGCTGGTTAGAAAAGGGATTATGCAAACATCGTGTTTGGTGCTATTCCACCATTGATGTACCACTGTTCAAACCTAAGACTGTGAGATCAAGGGCTGGCCCTGCAGGGTTCTGAAGGTCGCCACCCGATGACAAAGACGCTTCGGCGTCCATTGATCCACCAATTTTCAGGTACAAGGAATTGTCGACTTGGCTCCCAATAAAATGTCGTAGCGAGTGCGAATTGGCTGAATACAATTGAGCGCTTATGATGGATGATGTACGGGAAAGTCTGACCGGTACCCTAGGGGATCTCTTTCCGTAATTAGTGATCTTAGGACGGCATGAGTGAAGTTCGTACGTGCCGCACTGCCGTTCGAGTGTGGAAATGTGCAACGTAACATGGGCCCCAGGGACGACTTTCTCATATCCGCTTGCCCACTCATGCCGACAACGTTCAAGATGATCCGCCGGAGCTCAAGCGAATAGCCAAAGCTACGTTACAGGTATCTTTTTACAGGTATCCGCCGCCAAAGTGGAGTGTAGCGATAAGGTTGCATGACAACCTTCTGGGGATCTTTTGACGTTATGGATTTCTCCGCTATTATCATATAACTATTTGCTTAAGTCTGTTCTCCAAGTCATTTCACGGCAACTACTGCTACTTTCTGCATAATCTCTTGCATTGTAGGCGCTACAACAAGCACCAGCATACACCATATATTGCAGAGGATGTCTCACGAGATGAGTAACACTCCGCGTCCGTTAGGGGACGTGGAAAACAAGATCGATCCGGATGTGAAGCAGGTCCGCGACGATACGAACACCATGGACGACCTCCAAGGCCCTGGTCAGGCACAGGAAATCCTTGCTCCTTTCCATGCGGATCCCGCCTTCGACAGCAAGATGCACTTTGTCAATAACGTAAGTACTCTGTCCCTCCTTGTTATCTCTTTATTGTGCCGAAAAGGCTCTAGGTGCCTCAAGACAGTCTTATCCTTGTGTGGGTTGCGCAAAGGAGTTGCTTTCCAGCTCAAGATCAGTCAAGCTAATAATTTGCGTCGACTTAGGCCTTGGACGAGATCGGATGGACTGGATATCATTGGAAGCTGTTTACTCTGACCGGTTTTGGGTACGTATCTGCTCCTGAATGTTCCCCCATGATTTCAGGCCCAGGCATCCCTATCCCCTTGTAAGAAGGATTACTGACGAGGTAAAACCTGCAGATATGCTGTTGACGCCCTGCAACTCTCCCTGCAAGGAATCATCGCCGTACAGGCTGTATATGAGTTCGAGCCTTCCTACCAAAAAGGCCTCACCATTGCCTTGTACGTTGGTATGCTAGTGGGGGCTCTATTCTGGGGAGCTTCGGCCGACATTATCGGCCGCAAGATTGCATTCAATATTTCATTGTTCATTTGCTCAATCTTCACCATTGCCGCAGGAGCTGCCCCAAATTGGATAGTCCTGGGACTTTTCGTCGCATTGGCTGCTTTTGGCGCAGGCGGAAATCTGATTCTCGATACGACCGTTTTCCTCGAGTACCTGCCGTCAAACAAACAGTTCCTTGTCAGCTGCTTAGCCGCCTGGTGGGGTATTGGATGCACCCTTGCAGGATTGGTCGCCTGGGGATTCATGAGTAAGTCGCTTTCATCTGGAAAAGGATGCCGATATTATGATGAATAAGGGGGCTGACTATATTCTTCGCAGCAAATTTCAGCTGTTCAGACCCTACCGCACCACCTTACGCCAAATGCACAAAAGCTAGTAACATGGGCTGGAGATACGAGATGTACACCATGGGAAGCATAATCTTCGCCATGAGTGTGGCACGCATCACTGTCATTCGACTTCAGGAGACGCCTAAGTTCTTGCTTGGTCAAGGTAAGGACGCCGAAGTGGTTGCAAATCTCAAATCTCTCGCCACCAAGTACAATCGCTCTTGCTCCATTACCTTGGAGCAACTCGAGGCTTGCGGTGTCATTCACACTGCCCATGCAAAACGAGTTTTCTCGTTTGGTGAACTTTGGATCCACGTACGCAGTCTGTTCTTGTCCAAAACGGTTGCTTACACCACGGTCCTGATCTGGCTTTCTTGGTCTATGATTGGACTGGCATACCCGCTCTTCAATGTCTTCCTACCTTACTACCTGTCGAGTCGCGGAGTATCCTTTGGTGTTACGAGCACGTACGAAACCTGGAGAAACTATGCGCTGGTCCAAGTGTGTGGCATATTTGGACCAATACTTGGAGGCTACATGTCAAACGTACGAGTACTTGGTCGTCGATATACCATGGTGATTGGAGCCCTGATTACCAGTAAGTCACTCGGGCTGTAGTTGCTGCTGCGACCTCTGTCTCTCTATTTGGAAGTCCCGAAGCTAACTTCTTCACCTAGTGGCCTTCTTTTTCGCCTATTCACAGGTTGACTCACAGGCTCAGAATGTCGCCTACAGCTGCATGATATCTTTCACGTTAGAGATATACTATGCGGTTCTCTATGGCTTCACAGCCGAAACCCTCCCGTCCGCTCACCGTGCAACAGGCAATGGCATAGCCGTTGCGTTTTGCCGGTTTATGGGTGCCATGTCTGCCGTCATAGCGACTGAGGCAAACACCCAGACTTCAGCTCCAGTATTCATCTGCGCTGCACTTTACGGCGCACTGGCTCTGTGTGCGTTTTTGTTCCCATTGGAACCATACGGCATGAGGGCTTCGTAAAGTGTGGCCGTGTGAGCTCATGGGAACTTCAAGGGGGGCAGCGACACTGATCCATGGGAGGGGGTGTTAGAATCTATAGGCATCTGTATGCAAGTGGTAACATGGTGAACATCAGGATATGCTATGCCCGAGGCAGAAGAGGAAATCGGGTTGAGATCTTGAACGATCTTTGGTGAGCAGAGTAGTACTTGTGGTACAATAAAACAAGCAGATCTTTGTCTTTTCACTGTGCTCCAGTGTTCCGGATGTGGCTCCTAGTGGTGGTCCTGGTAGCCATGCCGACAAGTCTCACTCGAAAAATAGAATAATTCTGCTTTGCTTGAGAAAGGAACAAGGACACTCTATAGCCAATACCAGGATGACGTTACTGAATAAATCTTTTCTACGAAGGAGATCATGCACCGAAGTTCAAATCATTTGAAGTATGCCTCTTTGCACAGTCTTTGACCTCTCAGGGCTCTTTCAATCCCGCGCACCAATATTAGAGCCCTATTTCCAACTACAGCTGGTTTAGGAGCTGGGGTGGAATGTTTTGTCCTCTTCATCCGCCAAATCAACACTCGTATCGGTCATATACCTTTGCCCCGAATTTCCACGTCTGTTCCAGCACTAATTCTGAAACATTGCCATGCTTGACTTCATCGAGCACGACCAGGTCGGCATCAGCTCCGGGAAATAAGGTTCCTTTCACGTCCTCGAGACCAAGCATCTTGGCTGGTGTGGCTGTCACAGCTCTTAAAGCCACTGGAACCGCCACGTTGGACCAGGAAAGGAAATTGTTGACACATTGGAGGAGCGTAATGGAGCTAGAAACAAAGCACGAGGTCAGCTTGGGAAGTATAGGGGTGGGAGAGAGCTTACCTTCCGGCGATCTTATCAGGGGTTCCTTCCAGGGTGAGAACGGTACCCTTCTTGACCAAACGGTCACCATCACTGCTCCACTGATAGGTTCCGTCTGGAAGACCGACCAAGTGCATGGCATCCGTCACCAGGATGAAACCCTCAGGATTTGTTCGAAAGGCTAGGTTGACCACTGTTGGATGCAAGTGAATACCATCAGCTATCACGCCGGTATAGGGTCGTTTCGTCTGATCGCTATTGCCAAGGAGGCCAATGATGCCCGGTGCACGATGATGCAGAGGCTGCATCGCGTTGAAAAGATGAGTGACCATGCTGGCGCCTGCGTTCACGGCTGCACATGCCTCTTCATAGGTGGCTTCTGAGTGACCGATAGAAAATATGATGTTTCGTTTGTTCAGCTCAGATATCGACGTGGCCACATTGCTGACTTCAGGTGCCGCTGTGATCATCTTCACCCGAGATTGGCGACCATCGACCGAAGATAGGTTTGTATGTCCATAGCATGTCTCGAGGGCCTCGAATCCAGTTTCTGCGGACAGAAGATTGTCTCGGTTATGAATTCCATTCTTGGTTCTGCTCAGGAAAGGGCCTTCGCAATGTGCGCCCAACGATTCACAGCCTTGTTCTGCAAGTCGTAATGCACCACTAGGTCCCAAATATGGTAAGACTTTTTGATAGACTTCGGTTGGCTGACTTGTCAATGTCGGCAGATAGGAAGTCAATCCAGTCTGCACCAAGGCTTTATTGATGCGAATCAGTTCCTTAGGATAAGTGATGGTGTCCTCAGGGAGGACGGAGAAGTTGAAGCCAAAAGCGCCGTTGAGCTGCACATCTATCAAGCCCGGGGCCAGGATGCGACCATCTAGGTTGACCACATTGATCAAATCGGCATTTTGTTCTTGAGGTGCCTCGTCGGCCGACAAGACCTTTCCTGTCTGCGCAGATACCCAGATGTCGCCTGTGACTAATTGGTCGCCTTGAGCAATTCTTCCATTGATAAATTTGGTGAATTGACGTCCATGGCACAGGCTCTCATCTTGTGAAAGGCCGAGGGAGCCCATGTCACGCCGTCTTCAAGGAAGTGGTGATAAGAGCCACCTCCAAACGTAGACCTAGAGATAACAACTTTGACACTAATGATAAAGTGACGTCGGCGGCCTGTAATCAATTTCAGGAAGAAAGCCCAGGGCCTCCCGACGTGATAACAGTAGTTCTCTGCTGGGCAACTAGAAAATGTGTTGTTCAAAATAGGTTGTACCTGTGAGATAGCTGAGTGCTTGTAACGTTGCAAGTGGAGCCTACGGACTGATGAAAGTGGGTCCGCCTTCGGAGGTCAAGCGTATCCGCCAAAAGCGTATGTCAAGTCACGATTGCAACAGCTGATACTTCGTATCGCCAGGAGACCCTCGAGAAGGAGGTGGATGCTTAGAAATGGGACTATCGAAAACTTTCCATGGAAACAGCAATAACAGAGGAACGTGGTTGCATTCATGGCTGGTAGTGGGCATCGCCTGAAGCATCTGCGCAGAAAAGGGTCGCCGAGATGCCGATGACAGCCCAACAGATGAGCTTGATAGTATGCTTGCAACCTTGCAGAGAAGTTTGAATATCAAGGACGGTGCTTTTAGTGACGTGAGTGCTACATTGAGCGAATGATATGGTGCCCTCTTTCGCCAGACCAACCTCCTTCAGCCAGCGACCCCAAAGGAGACTGAGTGCGGGCAGATTCCATTGTTCACATCGAACGTCATCTTCAGGTACCAATTGTTACACTTTGTTGACTGCGTACTGCCGCTGTCACGGCGTGCGCAGACACCATGAGAGTCGTCATCAGAGACGACCCTGAAGCGGCTTCCCAATACGTTGCTGAGCACATTATTCGTGAGTCTTGTGTTGTTCAGATTTTCTGGGTTCTGAGAAGAGTTGACTTGACTGAACACGCTCCTCAGATCGCATCAATGCCTTTAAGCCAGCTCCCTCCAAGCCGTTCTTCGTCCTCGGGCTTCCTACCGGTGACAGTCCCAAAAGGGTGTACAGCCTGCTTGTAAAGCGTTACAAGGCTGGGCACGTGTCCTTCAAGAATGTTGTTACGTTCAACATGGTCAGTCTTCCCTCGTACCAGATGGTCCGCCACAGACCTTCTGGCAACGATGCTGATCCAGACTGGGGAACAAGGACGAATACGTGGGCATCCCCGAGGACCATCCGCAGAGCTACCGGAGCTTTATGTATGAACATTTCTTCTCTCACGTCGATATTGCACCGGAGCACATCAATCTTCTCCATGGTAACAGCTTGAACATCCATGCTGAGTGCCTCGAGTATGAAGAGAAGATCAAGCAAATAGGTGGTGTGGACTTGTTCCTCGGCGGCATCGGCCCTAATGGGCATATCGCGTTCAACGAGCCCGGATCCAGCCTTGCATCCAGAACCAGGGTGAAGACTTTAGCCCGCGAGACTCTCCTGGCGAACTCTCGATCTTTTGGCAGTGACGTGCATAGGGTCCCCAGACTCGCCTTGACAGTTGGTGTCCAGACTGTGATGGAGGTACGAGCTCCTGAAAGCCCATGCATAATATACTCGTGTGCCAATGGTTTCATACACTGACTAAGGTGCCGCGCACTCCGTTGATAGGCGCGAGAAGTGGTTGTCATTGCCACGGGAGCCAATAAGGCCCTTGCCCTGCAAAAGTGTATCGAGGGCGGCGTCAGCCACATGCGACCTCTGTCCAGTTTACAGCTGCACCCCACCGCAATGCTTGTCCTGGACGAGGAAGCTACTCTCGATCTGCAAGTTAGGACTGTCAAGTATTTCAAAAGCACCGAGTCCGTCATGAATGAAACAGGACAACCTAGTCTGCAGGAGAGAAACGATACGCGTGAGCACAGCGTGTAGATAACTATCTGCAAAAGTTCGGTAAGGACAGGTAGCTACTAGCATTCATTACAAAGTGCGAGATCCGTAACGATCCGTTCTCCAGACAGCAAACTTTCTACTTTCCAGTCGAGCAACTACTGTCTTCTTGCTAGCTTCATGTGATCTTGAGTCAAGGAACCTCATTTCCAGTCACGGTTGGCCCGGCTTTATTATGGTCTTCCGTCATTTGCACATCAGCACCGGCATAACTCGAGGAATCATGCTGCATGACATTGTCGTCCGCGGTGGCAGCACCTTCTTTTCTTGCTTTCCATAGATACCGGGCCATTGCTACAAGAGTGGTGAAGAACAGAAAGATCATCACCACACCCAATCCACGCTTCGCGGCGATATTGTAGCTCTTTTCACCAAGCTGGGCCATTTCTTTAGTCGAGCCATTCCTCAGTGAGGAGACGCCTCTGCCCTCCAGCACGGCTCGAACTCGGTGGCGGTTCCTGTAATCGAAACCGGGAAAGTAACACTCGCAGAACAACGAGTCGTACTGGATCCAGAATCCGTATCCAATATCCTCGATTCTTCCAATGGGCGAGCATGCCGAACAGACGCCGTTGCAATCATAGACCGAGGCCGCAGTGGCGGCAAGCCAGATGAGAAACATGAATGCGTCGATGCCGACGACTGCCCAAAGATTGAACGGGAGTTTCTGGCATAATTTCGGTCCAGAACAGAAGATGAGGTAGATCACCGCTGGGAGTGTCAGGGCCGCCTGCAGTTGAAAGGTCAAGACGGTGAATCTCCCGCGTTCATGAATCGGGTGGAACTTACCGCAGCGATGTTGAATGCAAGCTTGGCCGGAATGTCACAATCAATACTCTTCCAGAGAGAGGCACCATCCCCAGTTACACCAAGAATGGCGATGGTAAAAATCAATTGAAGCAGGCGGGCAAACCAAAGGTAGTTGTCACTGCGGGCACGAGTAACGTCAGCCATGGTGCAAGTGATAATGCGAGAACGTGACGCAAGTCTGCTTCAGGAGGATAAACTTGTCGTCAGGCTGGAGTGGTTTGGGAAGGGAAAATCGTTGCGCTTCCACATTCAGAGGTATTTATAATTTCCAGCCTAACCATCGGACGTCAAGACCACCCTATTTTACAAACAGCGCTGACCCCTGGATGCCGCTGGGATCCCCACGATAAGGCTGTGCCCTGTGATATCCGCACATGAGGAGTCATGCTTCCGTAAATCTGGCCCAGGTCCTTGAGATGGCGTGCGCTGATGGCGAATCACAGATCGTTATGCGAGACTCCTTGCAGCCATGATTGACTATGGCTTCTCATAGTCTCTGTATTCGATGTCAGCTGAGGTTCCAAAGTTGACAAACCTTTCCCCACCGATCAATTCTGGCTCTCATCTTTCTAAGCATGTTTGAAAGTTTCGAAGCGAGTGGATTGTGATAGCCGTCCTCAAGGCAGCGTCTTCACCAAAAAGGGGAAGTTTTGACTTGTTTGTTCGTGAATGTCTAAAGTTTAGTTCCGGCTAGAAGGGGAATAATCTCTCAAATACGAGATGTACCCAGGTCAGCCTCATGCGGCGAGGCCAGGGGCACACGAGAAACGGTACCGAACCCCGCTTTCTCAGCCTGATGGTGACATCTCCCCCTGGCAGCCAGACATTCCTTACGCAAGGCTCGAGATCACTCCCCAACGAGTAGCACAGTCTGTGATTTCAACTATGCTTGAATGCTCGGGCTCGGGGTACACGAAGAACAAGAGTTATCTCTTGTTTGAGATGTCTGTGTTGCCAAAGACGACGAGATACAACAAGGCTCAGTTCAGTTGAGGTAAGTTGGGGTGAGTTGGGGGCTGTTTAGGTAGCGTACAATTAAAGTACCGGAGTCGGCGCCACAAGCGATGGATAGAGTTCGCTTCGCGCTAGCATGCGCACTCCCTCGCGGACGACCTGTCAGGAACTCACTGCCTCACCAGATGTCTCATGGGATCAACAAGCCGCGAAAAGAGCAATGAACGCGCCTCCGCAGAAGCCAGGTGCATGGAAGCGAGCTGAAGGGAGTGCAGAATTTGGCTTCATCGGTGGCACTGGCCGGCCTAGGGAAACCTATCTTTCAGGATGTTGAAAGTTTGTTTTGGAGCCGATGCCAGACATGACTGCCTGGTCAACGCGTACTCGGTTCGACCCCTCGAAGACATGTCAACATATCTGAGGGAAAGTACTGGTATTCGTGCAGAGCAAAATGCATGGGATCTTGTTTGTGAGGCCGGAACAAGCAGTGCTAAAACGAAGCGAGTCCAGGGTACTTCGCGACCGATGGAAGGCTACAACATGAGCCTGATTCGCGAGATCAATACGTTACAGTAGCCGCAGGCATATGCTGTCACGATGACGGCAGCGCGCAACACACACCATCATCACGCTCATCAGGGTGCTTCCGCCGACCCAGCCTCGACATCCTGCGATTTGTGGTTCAATATGGAAACTTCTTGTACGGCCGCCACGCCAAACTTTCTTAACTTGGACTTCATGACGGAAGCTAACTGTCTGTGCTAATCTGGCACCCTTTGACAGCCCATTGCATACGATGTTGCTTTCCAAACCTGCCCCAGCTTCCTTTCGACCACAAGCCCGAGCGCGTATACTGCCCCGGGTGGGGTCGATCTTATCACCAAGCCTTGCATAGACTCAGGCGATGTTGTCGCCACTCCTGCTCTTGTAAAAAGCTCCTCGGCAACGACCATTGTGGGGAACTCAGCCTCCTGGAATGCGATAGACTCCTCCTGCTCCAAGGCCAACTCCTCGTTCACAACCCTGCTATATAGTGTGGAGGCCAGCTGTCTCTGCTATTGGAGTTCAACATATGCACCGTTCATTTATGATGGCTACCAATCCCAATGCCTTGCCTACCTGTCGACCGCGTCGACAAGCTTTTACAGTTATCTCAGCGGAGACGGGGTCCTGCGTGCTCCTTGTTCCGTAGTAGGAGACGTCGCCAGTGGTCCTGTGGCAGCCACGACGACTACGGCAGCTCTGGCCGGCTCTGCTACACTGGTGGAGGTTCTTCGCCCGTGTTAACCAGCTCGATCGCTTCCGTTACCTCCTCGAACAATTACTGTTCCCACCACCGTTTCGAGCTCTCCTGCTGATGTTACCGTGTGTCGGCCGTCTGGTGGGACCTGTCTGGCTTTGCTGGTAGTGGCCATGTTGGTGCTGATGCTCTGAGAGCGAGGATCAACACCGCAAGTCAAATGCAGGGCAAATCTCCCGGTGCAGCCACAAGGCAATGACTATTGAAGCTACCCGCGTGGAATCTTGTTTCAGAGATCTTAGCCAACGAAACATAACGGGCTTCTGGGGATCCTCCTCATCAAGTTCAACCTCCATTGAGATTCAGCGAACAATGTCTGTGTCATCCTTCCTTGGCCAATGCCATCACCATTCCGAGATAGTGTTTTCCAGGCCTTTTCCTTGAGGTTGTTTCCAGCGCGATATTTGTGACCTGCTGCTGAATTCATTTCGACTTATCGGAACGGGTGCAGGATGCCTCTCAGAAAGTGTCTTACCCTGATGGAGAATCTCGCATTGTATTGTGCTTCCAGCTTTGCCTGTTCTACCGCGATCTGCTTCTGTAATTCGAGGACTTTTTTCTGATGTTCTGCGTCTTTTTGGACCTCCTTCGTCTTCTGCTTCATCTCCAGGTACTGCTTCTGCAGATCTTCCATACGCTTCAGGTGTTCCGAACGCTCTTTCTCCCGCTCAGCTTCACGCTGCTGCCACAGAGCCTCGGCATTTGCGCGCATCTTCTCCCTCTCTTCACGTTCCCTTTCAATGAATTCTTCGAATTTTTGTTTTTCCTTTTCGAGCTCTTCGCGTGCCGTTTCGTCACGCTCGTTCAAAGCTTTTCCCATCTCCTGCTTCAAGTCTTGAATATCCTTTTCGTATCTGCGACGAAGCTTATCCATTTCTGCCTGCACCTCTGAACCGGCTGCTGTCTCCTCTAGAGTCATGTTCTTGTTGACCATCTCGTCTTGTATCGCATACACTGGCTTTTCGTGACGGTCAAGGAGATATTGTATGATTGCAGCTCCTGACGCCTCGGCGAGATCGTGTCGGAAGATTTTGCTGCCACGATTGACCATACTTCCCCAGAAGGATGGTGTGTTCTTGAGTTGTTGCTCTCGTGTTCCACCAATGTCTTGATCGACCTGGCTCCAGAAAGTGGTAGCAAGCACAACCGAGGACAAATTCCCATCGCCACAGAGTTTTTTGAACATGGACAAGTTTCTCATTGCCGCTCCGCCAAACCTAACATCCATAATTCTATGTAGATATATGATACCAGAGAGGCGGATATCATATGAGTACGTCCTAGTGAGCCAGCTTGAGAGCTCACGGAGGATCTCTTGATCTGGCCGATTACTATCATCAAAGCCAGGTGTATCCACCAGATAGAACCTCTCATCGCTGTTCGGCATGTTGCATTCGAATATTCCTACCTGAGTGGTGACTAACGCAATCAGTAAGTGATAAGCAGGAAGAGAATGCTTACAAGATTCCAAGTCTTCACCAATTCCCACTATGTTGGGCATGAATAGCTGAATAAATGAACTCTTCCCAACTCCAGTCATACCCATTAGGGCAATGACTTTGTCTTCTGGACTGCAGAGACTGTCAGTCACGCAACGATCAGTCACAAAGAATTTTCGACGTACCTTAATTCGACCACCATCTTGTCACTGCTGCGAGAGATGTTTTGGAAAGAGCCTACGAAAGGATGAGATCTTTCCACAAATAAAACCAAAGATCTGGAAGCTTCGCACAAGCAGAGCACAAATGAAGGGCCACAAGGACTTTCTTTAAGACTCTTGTGCAACTGGAAGCAGCCTTACTGAAAGTCGCTTCCTACTCTTGTTGCTCTTGGACACGCTCCGATACCAGCCTGGCATGCATCATGCATCTCAATCTATGTGTAGGAGGGGCTAAAAGATGGTTGCCTTACATATGCAAAGCTACCCACTAGTGCAGCGTCCAAACCAAGTATGCGGCACATTTTTCGCGCCCGACTAACCTGGAAGATGGCTGAAAATGTTAGCCGATATGGAAGGTGCCTCGCTTGGGAGAGGGGCTTTCTCAAAGCGTCATGTTAACTACATTTGATAGGCTGCTCGCCCAGCCCGAAGCCTCACTGAGTCGCCTTTCGACCAGCAAGCCCCATCCGCATTCGCGCGACTCTGATCAACTCAATCATTGCGCGGTGACTGCTCGACTTCCTGGAGGCCTGTCTAGGTACTATCTAGGTCTGCCATTGTACGATTCTCTCAGGCGGATATACAGCCTGAACTCAAGGACGCCCTTCGCTTTCCTGCTACCACGACTCGTGGTGGAAGTATGCCACCCACGGCCAACACTGCTGTTATCTGTGCTCTGCCATCGGCTCTGTGCTTCAAGTCGATAGGTCCCACACCTTTCCCCACGCTCGCTTGCGCACTGAGTTTTTGTCTGTACACCTCGCAGTTCATTTTGCGGATTTTGGCGCAGAAGATTTCAAGCCTTCTAAAACGAACTACAATGAAGAGCTCAGCGCACGGCAAGGCTTCTAATATAACGAAGCCGGTCGCCTTCGCATCTAACAATGTTGGACGAAAAGACAGCGTGGTCGTCGCAGTCATGGGCGCCACTGGCGTCGGTAAAAGTTCATTCATCAAAGGGCTCACCGGTGCCGAAGATATCGTCGTAGGACATGGGTTGACATCTGGTGAGAGGGTCCAGCAGGTGGTACTTAACAGGACTTGCTAATCATGAAGCTACAACCAAGGTACAATGTTACGGGTTGTTCCTCGACGGAACTCATTTCATTCTCGTCGATACGCCGGGGTTCGACGACAGCAGTGGACTTGAAAAGGAGGTTATCGATGAGATATTATCATGGCTGGAAAAATCCATGGGAGAAGGCTTGCTTTTGGACGCATTGGTGTACATGCACAGAATCAGTGACCCAAGACTGTCCGGAACAGCTCGTACCAACATGCGCCTATTTCGATCGCTTTGCGGAGACGACGCTCTACACAAAGTGGTGCTTGCCACAACTTTCTGGGCATCCATCGAAGATGAGGTGGGGCGGAGGCGCGAGCAACAGATGCTAGAGGATCCAAAATTCTGGAAACCGATGGCGGATAAGGGTTCTCGTTGTTTTCGTCTCAATGGAGACCGAAAAGGCTATCTGAATATACTCACACACATAGCCCAGAGTGATGGGAAGTTCCTTACCCAAGCACAGGAGGAGATGCGCCTTGGTCAACAGGCACATGAGACCACTGCGAGCAGAACAATGAACCCGGACCTTGATCGCATGAAGCGAGAGTACGAGGCCAGCATTGCTATTGAGAGACGCAAGCAGAAAGCCGCCCTTGCCGAGGCTGACCGGAGACGACGTGAAAAGCGACTGATCGAGCAACGGAAGATTGAACAGCAACGACATCTTGAGGTCGAAAAACTGGAGCGCGAGGCCAAGGAGAACGATAGGGCGGAGCGAGAAATTGAGGCTAGGCGAGCCCTGCACGAGAAGACACAACGTGAGACCGCTGAAAAGAAGATCAGGCACAAACTTGAGGCTCGCGCTCAAAAGATTCGAGCGCATGAGGCAGAAGCGGCCCGCATCCACGAACTTTCACTGTATGTTTGCAAAGGGCTATGCACTAAGCGAGCACGCTGCAGGATCTGCAACAGACGTCTCGATTCGGTGAGCGGTGGCAGGCGGTGTTATCGTAAGACCCACCAAGATCTCACATTAGGCGCTCCTGCTGACAGTCTAGACTGTTGTCATTGCGAGGACGACCGGCGAAATCATTGCATCGAATGTGGAAATCGGTGCCCCATGAGCGAATTGCATCCACCCATGAAGTCCCATCCCGTTTGTTCGACTTTCGCAAGCAGACTATTTAGTTGAATGAGATTCCAATTCCTGTTCGGTGTCAATTATATCTCGCTCAACCAGATAATTACACATCACATCCAGCAGCGTTAGCAGGACCTGGCTCTCGCTTTCACGGCTCCGTCTCCTGGACAGGCTCGGAAGACGGCTCCCGGCTCCTCAGGTGGACTCCAGTAACGTATTTCACTACCCCTGACATCAAGAGACTGAACAATCCACGAGACTGCTTCGGCTTCCTGCTCCTTTTCTTCAAGCGGTGCAGCTCGGCTTTCAACTCGGAACATTCGTGTTCGTGACGCATGCTGGATTGATGCATCGCCCTCTCACTTTCGAGACGCTGCATCTCGTTTTGTTGGACCATGGCCTTTTGCAATTTTGCCATTTCAATTCGGTGGTGCAAGTCTCGTTTGGCCAGCTTATCCTCCAACTCCACTCTTTCGAGGTGCAAGATCTCGTTCTCAGATCGAAGTGCTTCTGTACCTCCCGAATTGTTGGATCTGTCTTCGTCGGACAAGAGTCGCCGATAGACTTGGTCATGAAGATGCTGCAAGTTGACGTTGAGCTGAGATTTTGCCGAGAGAGCAGCTTGCCTTTGCCGCTCCATTTTCGTCTCTTCAGCAGCTAGGAGCCCGGCCACTTCATGGTCTTTGTCCTGCTCAGCTTGCCTGCGCTCCTGCTGCAGACTGGCGATTTCCTTCTCATATTGCTTTCTTAGCTCATCATTATCTTGATCAATAAAGTGTCCAGCAGCAGTTTCGCGCAGTGTACGGTTCTGGTCCAAGGTTTCTCTTACGATCGCGAGCTTCGGTGGTGGATCGTTCCGCTCAAGCAAAGATACAATCACAGCCATTGCCGACCGGCTGGTCTCGTGGAGGCGCATGGTTATTGCTCCGTCCCGGATCAGAGGTGCCCAGAATTTGTCAGACCTTCGCAATTGGTCCTCGAGACGCTGGGATCTCTCCAGCTCCGGCCCCATCAGGTCAACCTCGTTCCAGCGAGTCGTGACAAGACGCACAATGGGCATTGCAGGTCCACCCGTAAATAACGTGAAGATCTGCAAAGTCTTCAACGCCGAGCCAGACATCCTCGGGTCGGTAATGCGGTGCAGGTATATCAAGCCTGACACCCGTCCACCGCGTTCGTAGAGCTTTGTCAGACACGCAGCGATTTCCATCAGGATCTCAGCTGGTGGCCGGCCCGTGTCGTCAAAGCCTGGGGTGTCCACGAGCCATCCTCCACGTCCATCTGGACACTTCAACTTGTGTACTGTGACATGTTTGGTTTCTCTGATGTCAGTATGAATTGGTTCGCAAGAGTTGGACAGATGTCCAGCGAAATGAAGCAACATGACCGTAGAGACAACTCACTAGATTGGAGATCATGACCGATCTCAACAGATTCTTCCGACAGTTGCGATATGAAAGTGCTTTTACCAGCGCCGGTCACTCCCATGACTACGAACAGTGGGTCAGATGGGTCAAATGCCTCGTCGTCGGACATCGTCTCCGTCTTATTGTCATCGTCGCTCGTTTCCATAGTTGGTTGCATTTGTTCGATCATCTTTGATGTAGACATTTTGGGTGGCACAGGTGGTGGGCGAGACTTCCGCTGTGGATAGGGGGATGCTGCTTTCTTATCGCCTGGAGCGGCTCTTGGCTGTCTCATCACCGCTGCACTCTTGTCGGCATCTATCTCATGATCATTACTTGGCCCAGAGCGCAGACCGGAAGCATCTGGGTCCGGCTCGCTTGTACATCTGGAGGCTCAACTCTGCTGTGAACTGGGGCTGGCGATGCAACATGCTGCTGCTGCTGCTGCTGCTGACTTCGTGGTAGCGTAGTTTGATGCCCATGATTGCCTTTACGAAAGGCAGCGTTAGCTGCTATGTAGCTGGCATTCATCACTCGAGACTCTGGTCGGACAATGCGTCTTGGATTCTTATAAAAGGGCGAGCGAAGTTGAGGACTTGTAAAATCTATCCCAACAAAGCTCTCGCAAGCTCACTGTGATCGAGGTCGTTCGGCTGAGGGGCCAGCTCTGCCTAGAGTAAGTGCTTTGAATGTACGTCGCGACCTAGCTACAGAGTTGGCTTAGGCCAGTCTACTAGTCATCCTCGTGGTGGGTGCGAATGCCTGGTGCGGCTGAGTGACTGCCTGTTGTTCGTGACCAGTGCGCATTGGATGGCTGAGCCTTATGGGCAATCCAGTGGTCACTTCCCACATGGCTCTGGCTGCGGGGTGCGGTCCGGATCACGGTCTAGGGCCAACCCTGGTTGTCAATCACATCCACATCCTCACGAAATTGTCTGATAGCCTCTTTCCCTGGACTTTTAGCAAACCCTGTAGGCTCGAAGAAGCCTTTCGGAGCACGGACTAGTATGTAGACACCCCACACCTGTGAGAACAGATGCAGTTTATCAGGCTGAGCTGACAAGGCACTCTCCTTTATCTAAGAGCCAGGTGCAGCGAAAATGGGGCTCCGGAACCCTTCCATGGAAGAGTGTCAGTCTCGTTTAAGCGAATTTGCCGTGTATGGATTCTTAAGTGCATAGTCTCAATGTGGCGTGTTGGGCAATTGCATTGAAGGGTTGGAAGGCAATGGTTCGCAGTGGGACGCAGTGGTTCGCACTCCGTTGCTGGGAAGCCTGACACTTACCACAATAGGGTTCAGCCTCACTAGCCTGATGCAGTATCCCACGGCATGATCGGCATTGTCGAAGTGAAGCTTGATCTAGCCGACCAGCAGCATACTTGGCCTGACCCTGAGAATCAACATCCCACCCATCTGGGAGAACAGACTCTGTCGAACAAACACGGATTATTTCATCCGGCGCAACTTCTTTGCTGCCCAGTAAAGTGTTCACCCTAAGCTGGGACAGGCAATGACAGATATGGAGCAGGTCTTGCGGTAAGACCAAAGCAACAATAACTGCGGGTTGAGATGTTCTGACGAGAACGGCTTCTAGTCCTGCAGACGTTTATATTGCAGTGATGGGTTTGACAGGAGTAGGAAAATCCGCGTTCATATCTTTGTGCACACAGAAGGAGGTTCCCATCGGCCATACTCTTGTTTCTTGTGAAGCATCACCTTGATGTACAGAGAATTGACATATTTGCTGATTACCATTACAGGCACATCATCGATCTCCATCTTCTCATTCAAGCGCGGATCCACATCCGTTCACCTCATTGATACTCCAGGCTTCAACGATAGCACAAGATCCGAGTCGGAAGTTCTGCAGGAGATATCCTACTGGCTTTCAGCCGCGTACGGCGAAGCTGGCGCGCAGTCCGAAAGCCGTTTTCGCTTAGATGGAATTGTCTATCTGCATTCGATTGCTGACCCGCGGTGGAGCGGAGCCACTCGTCGAAGCTTCGACATACTTCGAAATCTTTGCGGCCCAGAAAATAATGCGTGCATTGTTCTGACGACGACATTCTGGAATCAGGTTGATAAGGCGACAGGGAGACATCGGGAAGGCCTGCTGCTTAATGGCAAGGATAAATGGCACCAACTACTGCAAAATGAACCGAAAAGCGTGGTGCGACGGCACGATCAGGGGTATAAGAGTGCTATGAGCATTATCGACTTTGTCGTCAACCGGGGCGTGAGATACGAGCTGCTAATCCAGAAGGAGCTTGCAAAGCCTGGTGTTAAGCTCTATGACACGACGGCTGGGCGTGAGGCACGTAACCTTTGGGAGGGGGACATCGAACGGTTCCAGAAAGAATTGTCTCTGGCCAAGGAAGCCTTCGACGTAAGCCGGCAGGACTCTGACAACTCGCTCACAAAAGACATGGCGAATTTCAGGTCATCCATTACCGAGCGGCAAACAGCGCTCAAAGACTTGCTCCTATCCAAGGAAGAGCTCGAGGATCGATGGGTGACCAGAAACAACCGGGACGTGGAGCTCTTGCAGAGAAAGATTGTCGACTGCCACAACGTCATTGACAGCTTGTTGAAGCGCTGCGAGTCATCGCTTACACAGGAGGATGGGGCCGCTGCCCATGCGGGGAACCGGGCCGTATCATCTCGTTCGGACGAAAGTTCGCTCCTTGCAGAAGAGCGGCGGCGACAGAAGGCCCTGATGGCTCAGAAAATGGCAAAAATCGCGGCAAGGAGTATGCACATCGGTGTAGCCTCAGCTTTGTGTTCCGGCGTCTCGGCGGGTGTCGCGGTGTTACCTCTATTGCCGTTCTTAATGTGTAGTGTCATGTAGGAATATAACAAGCGTTGGACATGCTCTGGCAGCTCAATCGTGTCCAGCTCAATAATGAAGTGCCATAGTCGACCGCCGAACGCTTATCATATTCTCT
This sequence comes from Exophiala sideris, assembly GCA_000835395.1. Classification (NCBI taxonomy): domain Eukaryota; kingdom Fungi; phylum Ascomycota; class Eurotiomycetes; order Chaetothyriales; family Herpotrichiellaceae; genus Exophiala; species Exophiala sideris. The sequence goes on along the minus strand of KN846951.1, from coordinate 1,262,301 downwards.
GCCGCTAGATCTTTTTCAGTCAGGCCCCACCTCATCGTCGTCGTCCATGTGTAGCCTTGCGAACGGACTTCTGGCTCTCAACCTGGTGCCAAACCTCTCCAGGATGAATGGAATTGACACAAGCAAGATCGCCAGACATCCGAGAATGGTGCTGGCCCAGCCGTTCCTCTATAGGAGTAGTCAGAAAGCTGTATCGGTAAAACAGGCACTTATCGAAAACTCGTGCATTGCTGGTGCAGTTTTCGTGGGAAGGAAGTCACTTGCCTCATTCTCGTACATCTGAGTGCCAAACAATGGGAACCCAGCCCCTGCAAGATTTCGAACCAACCCAACGCCTGCCAATGCACTTGCGGAGAAGACCATGTAACTGTCCTCGATGTACATGTATGTCATCAAAATCAGAGTGTAGAAAGAGAAGCCGAACATGACAGTTGCGAGGATGGGAACGATCCAATGGATATGATAGGAAGGCACCGAGCACCACCCGAACCAGAATAAAGATATCGGGAACAGTACTGCAGCAACCTTTCCGAGTTGAAGACGTGCCTCTGGAATGTTCTTGAACCTGTTGTCGTCCTTGCTGGCGTTAGGGTCATCAGGGCCCTCTTCTACTGAGGCCCGTTCGTGCGCATGTATCGCTTTTCGGTAGTGGCGTTCTTGCCAGATATTGACGATGGGCCCTAAAGAAACGCCCACGACGACTCCCAAGAATGCCAGACCAACCCCAATGACGTTAAAGCCGTAACCCTTCTCTCCGAAGACGAGATTGAAAGCGTCGTTGAACAGAAAGGAGAGGCCATACAGGTATCCGTTGTAAAGCGCGCAGAAAATAATAATAGCCTCCGTAGCCAAGAAACGAAAAGGTCGAGACAATGTGACTCGGAAGAGTTGGGAGAGACTTTTGCGCTTCATTTCCTCGGGAACAGTGACATTGCTTGAATTACGCTCCTGGCGAAGTCGACCAGCTCTCCTTCTCAGCAGGACAGAGTGCCTCGTCTCATTTTTGAATCCGATCAGCACAATCACCAACAGCAGCCAGAGTCCGCCATGAATGCCAAGCATTGCCCAGAAAACATCCCTCCAACCTCGGGTCTGCGCGATGAAGGAGTAGAGGAAGTATCCTGAAGGACTGCCACACACGGCCGCCCACAGGAAGAGGGACATCGCAGGACCAACCTGGTACCGTGGCCAAAGATCTGCAATCGTGCCGCCGAAATTGGCTATCGTGACGCTGGCGAAGAGACCAGATAGCAGTCGAAGCACCAGAAATCCGCCGAGGTTATCGACAAGTGCCGTACCCAATACAAAGAGCAGAAAGATGCCATATGGCACCACATAGAGCAATGTACGGCCATAATACTCAGACAGAGGTGCAAGACTCATGGGACTAGACATCTGTCGTCAGAAGGTTTCTGGAAGTACGTCTTGTTGAGGCTACTCACCCGAATGCTAGCCCAAGGACGTATAATGACAAGCCCAGGATAGCGACTTCGGAGCTGACATTGAAATCTTTGCTGAACTTCTTGCTCGCCGGCGAGAAGCCTGAAGCACCCCATGATACGGTCAAGTCGATGAGCGTGATAGTGGACACAATCAACCATTTCCGCCATCCTGGCCAATTCCGGGGTCCCTCTGGGTCTCCAGGAGGGAAGGTAACCACTGTCTGCGACCTGTGTCGTCCCAGGGTGGGTGCAGTGGAAGCTTGTCGTGAAAACTCGGCCTGGCTCATAGTTTCAAGCTCTACTGTGGTACATTAGCGGCTCACCCGCAGACAGGGGTTGGGTGAGTTAGACGGGACATTTCACAGTCCCTGGAGGCTATATGTATAATTTAATCGGTGGAAACATGTCAAGGCTCGAAATTTCATCATAGATCAGCGACGCCAGGTATGACGTCGCAAGTGAACGGTGTCCGCCGATCTGTACGTACATCAAGGACTGCCGCCATGAACTGTGTGGGGACAACATGATGGACAGGAGGAGTTCTTCAACACCGTGAAGCGCTCGAGATGGCTGTCGAGAAAGTTGAAGAGATACAAATGAAGTGAAAGCAAAGTGACTTGATTGTTAAGTTGCTAGAGCCTTGATGTTGAAATGAACAAGGCTGAGGGCATCTAAAAGCGGCAGGCTGATTTTGCCAAGCCTGGACCTGGGAACGCGCTCTCCAAAAAGATACCAGGTACGCGACGCCATCTTTACTGCGGTTCAAGTTATTCCAATACATCGAGCGACCAGAAGATTGGGTGTACTGGACCACAACCACAAATCAGACCAGACACAATGTCGCTCTTTGGCCAACCTCCAGCCAGTCAAGGCGGCTCAAACAGCCCTTTTGCAGGCTTGAACTTGAGCACTCCCAGCACAGATGCACAGGGAAAGCGGAAATCAATCTTCGATGCTTCCACCTCGCAGCAGCAGACGTCCCAATCCTTCGCCTTCCCTAGTCTCAATACCAACACAACCACCACAACAGCAGGCTCATCTGGAGGGTTGTTCGGGCTAGGAGGAGGCCCGGCAAAGACACCAGCCCCATCCTTAGGGTTCGGAAATACAACTACCACCACCTCTGCACCATCAACAGGCTTATTCGGCAACACAACCGCAACGTCTGCACCTTCAACCGGCCTGTTTGGAACAGCCGCTACCTCTGCCCCTTCCGCTCCTTCTACAGGCTTATTTGGAGCGCCCGCCACAACAACGTCCCAGCCTGCACCTAGCACGTCCTTATTTGGCGCAGCCCCAGCTACAGCACAACCAACGAATTCTACCTCAACATTCGGCAACACACTGTCAGCAAACACAGCGGCACTTGGGACCTCGCAGTCTGCAGGTGGTGCTCCATCGCAAGCCCGAGATGCTGCATACTTTAGCAGTCTGCTGGAAAGACAGAAAAAGAAGCCTAGGTTAAAATCTGAAAATAATGGACGTGTATCTCAATTGTCAGGTCTGAACATGGACTTGGGTGATCTAGCTCGACGTGCGCAGGAGATCAGGCAGCGTGGCCCGAAGCAAGCGGATGCTTTCACAGACAGTCGTGCGCATTATTTACTCGCTGGCTCTGGGATCGCACCCGGTCAGGCCTACAAGGACTTCCAAGCTCTTGGTCCTGACGATGCTGCACCTATATCCAGAAATGTGACACAAAGCTTTGCTGATGAATCAAGTGCTCACTTGAGAGACCTTCGCACGAAAGGCCGTGACGCAATGCTAAGAGAAAGTATGGAACGTGTCTACCGGGAAGTCGACCACTTCATCGAAGAGAGTTTGGGAGTCGATTTTGAAGAGCAGAAGATGAGAATCATGGAACATTTTGGCCTTGCTCCTCCAGACGATGGAGATGAGATTGGGAGACCGAAAGCTGGTGGGTTTGGCAGATCAAGGAAGAGCAAAGAAGGCCAGCCTGGAACATCACAAGCGACCAGAAGCATTTTCGGTCGTTCCGCGATGGAGAAGTCCATAATTGGTGCTCCCGGTTCTAACGCAGGAACGACATCTTTCTTCAAGAATGAAGGCGCCAGTCTCGGTCTGACCAGAGGACAAAGCCTACGTGATCTGCGAGACAAGGAAAAGTCCTTCATCGAAAAGGTACAACAGCTCAACAATGCGCGGTTGCAGGATGAAAGCTATCCACTGTTACAAAATTTCGCGGCAGCAGAAAGTGACACTGCTGGGGATGGACCCCGACAACTGATCGATGCATATCATGCACTTAGAGAAATCACAAAAGAAGGGAGCTCTCCAATTAGAGAGCGAGAATATGCCCAGGCCTATCTGGATGAGAACGAGGATGCAAGCTACCTGAAATTGAAAAAGCAGATATTGAAGGGTTCTCGAAGCTATCTTGAAAAGTCTTTCTGGCAAGAACTAAGGGCCACAATCGAAAAGAATGCTCGCGAAGCGGCTCTGGGTGGACAACCTTCCGTGCTAAACATTGTGCGGGCATACATCCGCATACGTGCTGCTCGTCGGGACTTAGTACCTGACGGTGCAGAGCTGCAACAGATTGGTGGTGAAAATGGCGACTATTGCTGGGTCCTTATCTTCTATCTGCTAAGATGCGGATTTGTCAAGGAAGCAGCAGATTACGTCAAGAATGACCCTGCATTCCAGTCCATGGACAGACGCATCATATCCTACGTGACAGCATATTCCGACAGCCCGGACGGACGACTACCTAAAGGAGTGCAGAATATGATCGACAACGAGTATCAAAAGCTTACTAAATTGGCACCGAAGAACACCGTCGATCCTTACAAGATTGCGTGCTACAAGGTCATTGGCCGTTGTGACTTGACGGTGAGAAACCTGGACGCAGTTGGTCAAGGTGTTGAAGATTGGTTATGGCTTCAATTTAACCTTGCTCGAGAAACTGGGCGTTCTGAGGAACTGTCAGGCGAAATCTTCGGTCTAGACCAACTTCGCGAGACGGTCTCAGAGATCGGACAGAAGCACTTCCAAAAGACCCAAACTGAAGCTTCTAGTGCTTACGGCACTTTCCTGCTGATGCAGGTGCTTGCGGGCATGTTTGAACAAGCAGTCGAATATCTGCACAATTTCAACCCTACGAGTGCTGTGCATCTTGCGATTGGTTTGGCTTACTATGGGTTATTGAGGGTATCGGACTTCTCGGTTGCCGGTAATGAATTGCGTAAGTATTCCACATTCCTAGGAATCAAACAAGAGCTGACAGACTTTATAGTCACCTATTCGACCACTCAAGTACCCCAGCTCAACTTTGTCCCATTAGTGGCCTATTACACTGCCACATTCCGGACAGCCCTGCCCGTTGCTGCTGTGGACTACCTGTCTATGATCTGCTTGAACTCCGATTTGCAGCCTACCAGCCTTGGTCTGGTTCATACCAATGCTTGCCACGAATGTCTACGGGAGCTTTGCCTGGAGACTCGTGAGTTTGCCAAACTCCTTGGCGACATTCGTAGCGATGGAATACGGATTCCAGGTGCGATCGAAGTTCGAGCAAAACTAATCCATCTGGACTCACGAGAGGAGTTTTTGAGGTCCATAACAAGCCAGTCAGCGGCAATTGCGGATCAACGTGGACAGATTTCCGATGCAGTGCTGCTTTACCACTTGTGCGAGGACTATGACAATGTGGTGGCTGTCCTGAACAGAGCTCTTGCAGATGCAGTGACCTTGGACTTGGGAGAGTCTCCCATGCAATTGCAGCCACTGAAGCCACGACGACCAGACGGACAGAGCGAGTCATCGACCAGCAATCAAGGCAATGGTCCGCAAACATCCTTGTCATTGACTCAATCTACGTCATCGCCGGTAGAGTTGGCTGAGAACATGATTTCCTTGTACAACGACAACGCAGCCTACTACAACCGTATCTCGAGTCAAAATCGAGAAGTGATTAGCACCCTTCTGCGACTGCTGCGGGTGAGATCGAATCTGGAGGCCAACCCACCCCGCTTCTTGACAGCATTGGAGGATCTGAACGACCTCAATATCCTACCATTACGGGCAAATGGGTCCATACCTGTCATCCGGGCCTCGGCTGATGCGTTCGGCAATCTTCCCCAGATTCTGGCACGGTGCGCCGGAGTCAGCGTCGTTTGGGCTGTGCGTGCAATTGGTGGAGAAAGAGAGAACATTGTGAGAAGTGGAAGATGGGAAGCAGGGTATGGAGACGCAGATGGCATGAAAGAACAGTTGAGCGACATGGCAAAGGACTTGATGGTCTTTGCTGGCTTAGTCAAATACAAATTGCCGGGTCGTGTGTATGATATGTTGACTCGCGCTGGCGGCGATGTTGGTGCGTTTTGAGGACGTTGGCTTGACCGACAGGACTGTGGATGAGGAGTCACGAATGCATTGCACTCCACCGCGTCATCATGGCTAAGTAGTCTGGAGGGAATCGCCTATGAGCACGAAAAGCATGGATACCACAATAAAAGATGGATTTCAAGACCGTGGACTTGATTTCGGCATACTTCAAAGACTAGGTCGTGAGGCTGATCTCTACTTCATGAAGTCCCAGCAACGCAGTTCACAGATGCGGTGTTTCTGACCGGAAGACGCACGTTTAGACATGTACCACACTATTGTGATATCGTGAAGCATCTAACCACAAGTGTGCTGATAAAATTGGCGTCTAGATGATAAGCATCGATAATCATGTCATTGGTAATCATCACAAGGGCTCCGAATCCATCTTGAGCGAAGTGCCCTGTGTTTTCGGTTAGCGACATGACAAGCACAGTATCGAACAGCGATGAGTTAAAAACGAGAAGATCGCCTTCCCTGACGATCATAGTTGTTGCCGTTCTCCAACAGCGATAACTTGTTCTCCATAGGTACAACAGATGCCCTTGCTCTTGTTAGTCATAAGGTACGCGACACAGGTAGAGTTCGCCGGGCCAATTTTGGAAAGGTCGACGATATTCCCACTGCCATTGCTGTAGCCAACTGTGGCGGACTCCAGATCTTGGTGCTAAGGGCGACTCCACGCAACCTCCATTGTAGTCTTGTTCAAGATCCCGACTGGGCAATGTGGACGTATTAAATGGTATCGAGTCGCCCCAGAGATGGCGGTTGACATCGAAAAATGAGTCCTCCGATGGGTGCCTTTTTTCTGTTTCTCTGCCTCCAAGACAGTGCCACATGTCCACGTTGATGTTTACGGTATGTGCGTCCTGGGCAACGACATTGATTCGCACATCAGTCGCACAGTATCCACAGTGCAATAGACCGTGACATCTTCTTGACTCGTCCCATGGACGAGACAGATCATGTAATGCATCTATGACCACTGCGGGCAGAGTGTATCTTATGTGCCAGCACCCAGCAGCCTGTAACATGTCGACCCCCCTTGAAACCTCGTTTGGAATGCCTTGGATTAAACGACTTCTCGTGCCAGGAAATGAAGGACTTCTCCAGCCGGAGTAGTACGGATGACTTCTTGTGCCAGCATCCCTTGATGACATTTGCTGTATCTCTGAGGGTACAGCCATGCAGAGCTGGTACGTCGAGTGTAGTATGAGTTTCCCACTTACCACGCGAGCTTCGATGGTTCTGACCACTTTGTTTGGTCTTGGGAAGTATTCACACTTGTAAAATAGATCGGAGAGAGGCGGACCGTATTCTGGTCCTTTGACGAAGCCGCGTATATAAGCTTCCAAGAACTCTGGGCGGATCTGATATGGACGATGATATTGACCCCATGGGGTATATACATCAACCCACAGAGCTCCAAGATGTTGTTTCCGTGGACAATGGAAATGGTGCTTCCAACGATACAAAATATTGCACCTCTTGCAGATAAGAAGCTCTGGAATGTCTTCTTTCGCGTACAAGCGGATGAAGCGACCTTTTTGCTCCCTGTCAGGAAACCTCATATTGACCTCGGTGCTCAACCTGCCGTACCAAAACTTCGACGTCAGAGCAAGGCATGCGACACTTTCCGCGGGTAGGTGAGATGTTACTTGGAGAAGGAGCTCCGTTGGTAAAAGGTCCAACCTGAAAGGACTCGACGTATCGGATGTCTCTCCGCTGGCCCCATGGGACGAATTGTCGGGACCAGGAAGAGGTTGTGCAGGGTATATGCTCCCAGGAGGGTTTTCAGGGCGTATGTCCCCATCGAGGTAATCAAGGTGTAATATACCAGGTTTCTTAGGATGTATGCCTTTAGGAGTTTTGTTGGATCTGATGAAAAGGCGTACCAACAGCGGAAGGAGACACATGGTTGAAGCACGTTAGAGAGTATTCTGGAGTTAGCCATCTCGTCAAACAGGAGTGAAGAGATATTTATATTTGAATGTAGTTCAGGTACCGTTGAGATGCAAAAGTATCTCAGTGGTACCGATCCTCGAGCATCTTCATGGTACCGGTCAAGGCTGTTTTCAGAATGAGTGGCGCCGTCTGGTTGCTGTCGCCCCTCATCTTCAAAAAGATATCGTTCCATGTTGTCAGTCTGGAGGCACTCGCTCACATCAACATAGCTTTACCTCTTGATGGGGCTCATGCGTATGTGTCTTGCCGTCAAGGCACCTGCTATGGTGACCTGGTTGATTTTGAACTTGATGTACACTCTGTTAGATGTGCCACTTTTTCTGAATTCAGCCTTGCGGTCCTCCCAGGTCCTCATTCAGCCTTGGCATCACAGCGATTAGATAATAGTTGCCTCCAGGTATCGCGCATTCTGATGAGTCGAATCAGACCCGAAAGCAATGACGCGGAATCGGATAATCTTATCAATCTTATCAAGTAATCTTGGCTGAGCTTTCCGAAATCGCCCAAACTACATCCCACGCCTAACTGCTGGTGTTCCACTGAATCCATCTTGTGACGCATTGCGATGCCCAAGTCATGCTATGCGCCCAGGATTGGGACAGCATACTAATTCTTCGAATCCGAGCTTTGAGCTCTCCTCCGTCCACCCCGCTGCAGACCAAGATGCTGCTGTTGCATCCTCAGTCTTGGAGCCTCGAAGCACAGCGGCTCGCTCCTCGAACGATCACGAACACTACGAGCCTCCTCCTTCGCTCTCGATAGCATCACATATTCAAGACCGGGCCTCGGCTGGACTAGGGTTACGCGTCTGGAACGCCATCATGTCTCGGAATCCGTTGCTGTTGATGCGATCTTCCCCCGCACTGGGCACCGGTTCCTATGGCGCAGTGCCACTCTTCAGTAGCAGGACGAGATCAGATACAAGCTCAGAAGATGATGAGACAGAACACGTTCCACGGAGGAGCAGTAAGAGCCGGGGCAAAAGGGTACAGTCTGCCCATGATGTGGCGGACAACCACGGACACTTTGCAGATGCTCGTCGACGTTTTCGCAGCACAGAATGGCCGCGTAGGAGGCAGTCATCCTCTGCCAGCGACATTGGTATGGGCCTGGACGCCAAAACATCCTTTGCTGTCAATTCTGCTATAGATGAAGACAAGGCCGACTCCTCGAATGCCACCAGCCCTGATGACACAGAATCAGACTACGAGGAAGAATACATTTCTACTGCGGAAGATCCTCCAGATAATTCTCCCTATCCTGAGGTTCGAGCTTCGGTGCCTGCAACAGACAACACCACGTTATCCATAAGCACACCGCGTATGTGGACGCTATCGATGCTCTTTGCCATAGCAGGATCTGCCACGAACCTGTTCTTCTCATTGAGGTATCCCAGTGTCGCAATCACACCCGTTATTGCACTGGTCCTTGTTCACCCCATGGGTATAATCTGGGATCTTCTTTCCAAGCGAAGATCCGATCCAGATGAACAATTTATTGAAGGTTCGCTACAAGCGACCAACACACCACCTCCACGGTCTCGCGCGCACAGGTTACGGCTTTGGCTGGCCCAAGGCCGTTGGAACGAAAAGGAACATGCTTGCGTATATATATGCAGCAATGTTTCTTTCGGGTTCGCCTTCGCCACTGACGTGATAGTGGAACAGCACAAATTCTACAAACAGGATGTTCCAATACTCTACCAACTCCTGCTGACCATATCGACCCAAATTCTGGGTTATGCTTTTGCAGGTCTTACGAGAAGATTTTTGGTCCGTCCGGCCGCAATGATATGGCCGGGCACATTGATGTCGACTGCAATGTTTACGACAATGCATAGAAACGAGAACAAGCCTGCCAACGGATGGATGATTTCACGGTACAGATTTTTCATCTATGTCTGGGCTGCAGCATTTGCATGGTACTTCCTTCCTGGACTCTTATTCCCAGCGTTGAGTTATTTCAACGTCATCACATGGTTTGCGCCGAGAAATGTTGTTGTTTCCAACTTGTTCGGAGTGGCTTCGGGTTTAGGACTCTTTCCCCTGACCTTTGACTGGGCTCAGATTGCCTACATCGGCTCACCATTGCTAACCCCCTGGTGGGCCGCGGCCAATGTTGTCGGCGGACTGGTTCTTGTGATGTGGATTGTCGCTCCAATACTATACTACAAGAACGTCCTGTTCTCAGGCTATATGCCTATTCTTTCCTCGGCAGTATTCGATAATCGAGGCAAACCTTACGATGTGAGCAAGATACTCACATCCGACTTCTTGTTTGACAAGGATGCCTACGACAACTACTCCAAAGTCTACCTACCAATCACGTACGTACTGTCGTATGGCGTACAATTTGCATCCCTATCTGCATTGTTGACGCACACAACATGCTGGCATGGTCGCGACATATTGCGACAGTCGAAGCAAGCATTCAATGAAAAGCACGAAAAGAACTCTGTAGAATATCAGGCTGTTCCCAATAATGACCACGACAACAGCTTGCGCAGAATTGACTCTCAAACGATTCGAGCCGGGGCCGATGATGTCCATAATCGATTGATGCAGCGATATCAAGATGTGCCGATGATGTGGTATGGTCTTACTTTCGTCGTCATGATTGCCGTTGGCATGTTCGTCGTCGAATACTATCCAGTCCACTTACCTTGGTATGGACTGTTAATGGCTCTGGGTATTACCACTGTCTTATTCATCCCGGTTGGCATTGTTATGGCCATCACAAATCAACACAGCAGTCTATACCTGATATGCCAACTCATCTGCGGCATGATCTTTCCCGGTCGTCCAGTGGCCAACATGGTTTTCGTCACCTATTGCTACATCAGCTCGGCGCAGGGTATCAAATTCTCCTCGGACCTGAAGCTGGGTCATTACATGAAGATTCCCCCAAAGTTGCTGTTCAAAGTGCAAATGGTCGCCACGCTGGTGTCGAGTCTCGTGCAGATTGGAGTGTTGAACTGGATGTTCCTATATATTCCAGGTCTGTGTACACCTCAAGCTATCAACGGCTTCAATTGTCCTATTGCGCGTGTGCATTTCAACGGGAGCATTTTGTGGGGTGTCGTTGGTCCGCAACGGTTCTTCGGCCCAGGGGCATTGTACAGACCTCTTGTCTGGGCATTCCTAGTTGGCTTCATTGCGCCGATCCTGGTGTGGCTGATGGGCAGGGGCAAGAAGAAGACAATATGGCGGAAGGTGAATTTACCGGTCTTGTTCGGCAGTTTGAGCTGGATTCCCCCGGCTACAGGCCTGAACTTTTCAGTCTGGGCTGTTGTTTGCTTCGCGTTCAATTATGTGGTGAAGCGAAGAGCGACCGCGTGGTGGGGCAAATATACCATGACTATGTCGGCGGCGCTGGATTCTGGGCTGGCGTTTTCGCTTCTGGTCGTCTTCTTCGGTTTCGTGTATCCAGGATGGATGGACAATTTCAAGTGGTGGGGCACAGAGATATACAAACAGGGTTGCGACTGGCAGGCTTGCCCTTGGATTAGCCTAGGACCTGGGGAGAAGTTTGGTCAATGACACATGGGTTGGATGAGTGAATGATAGATATGACGCAGCGCAGGCACGATTATAGACATTGATCAGATGTTTTGATCAGGAATGTTGTTCAGTTCGAGACAATTATAGTCGGAAAACCCCTCAAAAATAACGACTATCACGACTAATGGAGATGACACTTCGAATGTGACCCCAGCCCAACGATGACGTTTTGATACGTGATGACAATGTCTTCCGTGTGCTCTTGAGGAATAGCATCCGTGGGAGCGCAAATATGAAATAGCCCTATGGGCGTCAAGTGATGGGCTGTCAACGATATACATGAAGAGCGCCGCGAGAGAAATTCAGCACGACAATCTGACGAGGCTGTGATTTCAGGGGTGCACTTTGCGAAATTCAGATCTGGAGTATATGTATCCGCACTTATCGCAACGCACATAGCGACGTCCCTTATCTACAAGTTCATTCACATGGACGATTTGCCCTATTGGCTGTCACCACTCTATGGGAGAAGATATACAAGATCGTCGGATGATTCATGTGCTTGACCAGGCATCACCCTCCGTTTTGCCTCGGTCAGAAGGGTATACCTTCCTGCTGGCTTTATCTATCTGTCTCGTCCATTCTTGCAGATTATCTCTCACTTTCTCTCATCCTCACTTCCTGCCATTACCTGCTATACCCGACTCTTCCTTGCCAGTTTACATGATTTGCACTGAGGTTCTTCTTCTATGCTTCATTCCTGGTTCTCCTGCTTGACAATACTAGATCTATTGCAAATCTCTCATCTTCGCGTGCTTATTTCCTTGACGGAGACTTCTGCTGCGTGGATGTCCAGCATCTTTTCAATATCTCGCTTCAATCATCCTTTGTGTTGCTTCTACTCTCACCTGCGTGTTGGCCTCATCTATCTCAACTTGTCATCCACAAGCCCTCCAGAGTCGACCAGGACTACACGCGGTCATCACCGGTCTACGATCTGGCGGCCTGGCTACAATCTCTCCCTTCAGACTTTCACCTTCGTTTCGGAACGATTTCATTGGTACATTCTCTCATATCACCTTCTTCTCAATCCTTGACGTTGTTCCCACTCACCTGGTCATTCATACCCTTCTTGGTCAATGAGGGCTTACCCTCATCTTCAGTTCCCTCTCGTTCATTGTCGTACTGTTATACGGCGCACAACAGCACACGAATACGGACAACATGCCTACGATCAAGCAGGAGGTTCTTCAACAGGACTTTGAGGAGGAAGAACTTCCGGTAAATACCGACGACGAAGAGGAAAATCTAGATCTCGATGAGGAAGAACTACATCTACAGCTGAGACTCCTCCAACATAGGCGTCGACGGTTACAGGCTAGATCTAGGCAGAGGAAGACATCGACCCAATCATCCAGGCCGTCTACAGCTCAGTCTGTCTCAATTACTCAGGAACAGCAGCAGAGATCGAATACACCATCCCGGATCCCGGCTACTGCAGTGTTTGTTGAGCTCCTCTCTGATGACGAGGAGCCACAAGTCAAGGTTGAGGCCGACGATGGATCCGAGTCGAGGCCTGAACCCGGCCTTGAATTCATGCCACCAGCAGAAGATAGGGTGATGACTGATGTGACTGGCGACCCGTCAACAAAAGAGGGGAGCGCGCCCTTTCGATCTAGGCAAAACCCGCAGGGGAGCATACCTTTTCACACAAGACGAATCACACCAATAGAGGGTGCTGGCCAGGATAGTGCGGCAGAGAAGCGAGCGTCGGTATCTCTAGAAGAGAGCAACTCGATGGTCAAAGCACCCGTACCGAGATCTCAGTCACAAGGATCTGGCCGGGGAAAGATTGTCCCAAATCCGAAGATCCGTCTACGTATACCGAGGCCAAAGAAAACATCGGCAGCAAGGATATCTACTTCTCTTCCTAGACGAGGGCCGACAGAATCCGAAAATCTCGGCCAAAATGAGGAAACACGACCACCTATAAGGCCAAACAAAAAGCGACTTACGAAGAAGGAGCAACTCACACAAGAAGCGGAAGAGCTGCTTGAAAGCAGTTCCCCTCCCGATGCATCCCCTCAAGGTGCCCGAGCGCGACCTCCTGCAGGCACTTACCGTATCGGCCTCACGCAGGAGGATGGCCAGCGATTGCTGGCCCGCTTCTGTACGCGGACGGTCAATCACGTGGATTCTAGGCTAAGGGATGACGAGACAATCTCATACCCCTTAATCGACAGAGTATTCGATGTCTTTGGAGGGACACGACGAAGGCTGCAGGCTCATGAGTATACGTCGATACGAGATTTTACCGACGAAATCACAACCCTCACGAAGACGCAGTTGGTAGGGTATGACCAGATGCGCTGGATCAGAGACTACCTCGGCGAGCAGGAAGAGAACTGGGGAAGGTGTTTCTTGGTATGTGATCAGGAACGGGACGACGAGAAGCGAATGAAGATTGTGGACGATTGGGCACTGCTTGCAGAACAGAGCTAGGTGTTAGCTCAACACTAGAAGAATGTTTCGATCTCGTCGGTGGAAGTCGCGGGGGGAATGAGCCTCAACAGGACCAGGAAGTGGCTGTGCCTCCAGAGGTGTGGTGATGGGTTCCGAAAGGGTGACGATGATATGGACTGCGAAGTGTTTGAGACACTGGTACCGCCCCAGGGCCATAAATGTGTGGAGACGTGGAGAGTCCGGACGATAGAATTCCGAGCTGATACGTGTGATGCAGCGGTGCAATGGATACCACGAAAGGAAGAGCCGAGCTATGGTCAGGCATGATATTCAAACCAAGGGCTTCGGAGTGACGGCATAATTACTTGCATAGGATGCAAACTCTTCCCAGTCGAAAGTGATCCATCTTATCTGATCCTCGGATGCGGATCGTTCTTGTTGGATCGTAATCGGTCCTGCCACCAGCTTCGCATCCCGAAGACGTCGAATCCCATCTGCATCAGTGTGTCTTCATCGGTGACGAACCAGTCTTTCGAGGTATGGTCTGCTTGGCCGGCAAGCGTGGCATACTTATTCAAGATGATATCGTCTCCGAATCTCTGCATAACGACCCCGCGCAGCAACGCGATTGTTCCAACCTCGGGCAAGAAGTTTCTTGCGTCAATGTACACGGCCACCGTGATACCCGCCTGACGATTCGAAATTGTGGGGTCATGGATTTTGATATGCCGCTTTGGCGGGAACGGCGTATTGGCCTTGTGAATAATTGAGGGTGAGAGCCAGCTGACGACACCTAGGACTGTGCATGCATAGCTCCGTCGAGGAAAAGCTGAACTGGGGTCGAGAAGAGAAGAAAGAGTGTGAATAGGTGTATTGATCGAGACTGCGGGAGGAGATTCGACTTTCATGTTGAGATCCTGCCTAACGTTGGCTGCAGCCACTTCGTCTGCCCCAACTGATGTGAGAGCGGGTACCGATGAGCGCGCGTCGTCATTGATCTCCAACAGACTATTCGTTTCGAGTTCGGAGGAGTCGTGCTGGAAACTTAATGTGTTCTGGCTGATTTGGTGAAGTGCTTCTCTCCTCTTTTCCATTCGCGATGGAGACGCCGTGATGGTCTCGAAGGGATCTTCATCCTCATCGGACTGATGTTCATTGTCGCGAGGTCTTTTCCTGGGCGTAGACATGGTAGTCTGGGGTAGCTGCGTGTCTGTCTGCCTCTTCTTGTGATAGTTTTGTTGGGAGTTGCTGGTCTCGATGTTTCTTTTCTTCAGAGGGTTCATATTCGAGCCATGATCGAGGCCGGGTCCTCCTCCGGATGAATGCCTAGCTGTCTGGTTTGAAGGCATATTGATGTCAAGGGGATCTGCGTCCTCACGAAGAAACCCTCCCTCGGACTCGAATTGAGATTCTTCGGATAACTCCCTTTCCACCCAGTCACAACTCTCGACACCAAGGTAAATCACCTTTCCGTGGCCGTTGAGACGGATAGCTTTCTTGACATTGAATTTCTTGAGCCTGATTAGATCACCCCGTTGTAAACCCAATAGCTCTTTCGTGTGCAGATGTCTAGCGAGTACAGCTTGAATCTGCAGATGTCCATCTGATACTGCAACGCGCAGACAGCCAGGGACAGACTTATCGGATTGTTTGCCATCAGAAGCATGATCATCATTGCCGTTTGGCTCATCTGCATCTGGGTTTCTATGGCTACGTGGCGCTTTGCCGAAAACGTGTTCAACCCGGACAACGGGATTTGGAGGTTGCACACAGGTGCGAAGTAGTTCGGCGAAGCATGGTTTCAGCTCTGGGGTCGCGGTGACGGCACGGTCGTGCATGCTCGAACGAGAGCATCTTGGGCTATGACAGGGTTCGATGGCTTGGTGTTGTCGTTTTACTGCTTGAATGGAACAGGAACAGTTCGATTCATCTGCATAACTAGATGCAAGACGCCCTCGACGCGTCGCACTTTAACGCGTTTGGTCTCCAACAAATGCTCTACGTCATTGTCCAACCAGATTTCCACATCCTCAATCTCCAAACTGCATCACATTCATTGTCGTTCGTATGCGTTTGACATATTATCTGCTTCCTGTAACACACATCATTTGTGAAGCTGCTTCGGTTAAAGTCCTGACCAGCAGCGCCGTTCCCGATCTTCTTCAACCCTTGACCGCCCACGATGTCTAAGCAGGAGCCCCAAGTGGTCTCGATCACTGATCTCCCTTTGGAGAAAGCAAAATGGGTCACCCTCAAGAAGGTCGACTTTATTGACCAGACTGGTACGCCGAGGACTTGGGAGATCGCCGTCCGTAAGACTACCTCGAAGTCCGGTGTTGATGCGGTGGCCATGGGAAATATCTTTGTGCACCCCTCAAAACCTCCTAGTACCATGCTGGTCATCCAATACCGTCCACCAGTGGGCAAGTACACCATCGAATGGCCTGCAGGCTTGGTCGATGCAGACGAGACACCTGAAGAAGCTGCGGTAAGAGAAATGAAAGAAGAGACGGGATATGAGGGCAAAATCCTCGAAAGTGGACCTGTCGTATCTAGCGACCCTGGTTTGACAAATGCGACACTTAAGCTGGTCATGATTGAGGTTAAGCTGCCAGAGGGAGAACAAAACATCATGCCGGACCAGAAATTGGACGAGGGCGAATTGATCGAACGGGTCATGGTGCCTTTGAGCGAACTGTACGACCGCTTGATCAAGTGGAGCAAGGAGGATAAGTACATGATCGCTGGGAAACTATTCTACTTCGCTGCCGGGATGCATTTTGCGAAGAACAGCGGCTATGTATGATCTTGGGTGATGAAAAATACCTGGATACCAATCGAGCTGGCAGAATCTCCATTTTCTGTCGATGAGCACGAAGACCAAGCTGTTGCATGCTGGTGGCAGTACGAACACCCTCAAATGACCACAGGGCCGCCTGCTCGATGCCGGACTCGGGGCTCATGGAACACGCTGCGATCATTGGAGTTCACACCCCTTCGACAAGTATCGGACGGTTGCAATCCGACAGGCCAACGTCTCACGGGCATCGATGCTCGACACTCGTCGAGTCACCACTGAGCGCTGCTTCACCTGTAATTATTTACACCTTGATATCTATGGGTGCTTCTCTGCAGGCTTTGTGCGCGGCCTAATCAGAATCGTTCTGGAGAATGCATTGTGTGCATTTTGAATCAGGGACGTACGCAGCGCGGAATTTGAGTCCTAAAGAGCAAGCCGTCAACCATACTATGGCGAACCATAGGAGTGAGAATCCAGTGGGATATGAAGACTCAACGCACGATCTCGTCGAGGTCTTACCACCATGACCAGTCTCGAAGCCATATGTCGTGGGATTGCTTTGCAGATAGAAAGACGAACCTGTGTGTCAAGACATAGGTTGGTGGCAGGCTGCTGGTGCAAGTCCAATGCCATAGTATGTTCCTTTGGTTGCATACTTGCTGTGCCGCTTGAAGACGATATCCTGCCGTCGTTTCTTCCTGCTGGTGATACTTCTAGTAGCCACTGCTCTGCTGGGTCTGTGGCGCCACCCCCTGAGCTGTCAAACCCGTCAAATCCACACTCAACGTCCCCATGCCTGAAACCTAAGACCACCACGTATATATGTTTTGCTAACAACATTTTCGCTGGCATTGAGACGATTGCAACAGCATCTTCTCATACAATGCTCAGACTTGCTCGTAAGTTGCTCTTGAGATGTCTTGTCAACATCTGGCGGGACATATTACTAACATCCACTTTCAGCTTTAACTCAGTTGGTAGAGTGCGACACTAGTATCATTTACTGCATATGTCGAAGTCACTGGTTCAAATCCAGTAGGGAGCATAAACACCCTGCATAGGACTTCTTTTTTGTATTTTTCGTGTCCCGCTGGGTTCAACTCGTTTCATTTTTGTGGTCTGGGGGCCAAAATGAGAGTCTGCGAAGTGGGTTGAGTACAGCTGTCAAAAAGTATCAGCCCCTTTTTCGCGTCAGATTCACCCGCGTACGACCACGGCAAGTCAACTACCTAATTTACCACTTTCGAAGCTGAGGTTAAAGCAGATGCGTTGATCACAGTAAGACTACCTGTCCTACCACTGCAGATTCAAGATCGCAGCACTACTCCACGGCACATCCACGCTCACCACCCCATCTTGCGCAACCTGCAGGACCTCACCTCTCGTGACATTGTTCAACTTAATAGGCTTCCCCTGCTCCAGCTCGTAATTATACGAAAGCCCATCAAACGTGATCCCCGTGATAGCATCACTGCCATTTGCAATGAGTCGCTGCACACTCACGCCCTTGACACCAGCGCCCGACGCAGCATTAGGAACCTGGAACGTGAACGCTTCACTCGGCCGCGTTCCCGCCGTTCCATTCGTGGTGTTCCACTCGTTCATCTGGACTATCGCAATGCGCTGCAATCTCCCGTCCACATACGCAGCATAAGAATTCTGGTAAGTACTCCCCAACTCGATGTCCGCGATACTCACGTTCGATGTTTTCAAATCGCCCAGGAACGCTGCGACCATGATATTGCCGTAGTATGGCGCTTTAGTCCCCAAAGTCTCGTTGACGGTCTGGATGGGCTGCCAACTGGCGTACCGGTAATTCGTGCCCTGGTGCATGTGCGTGCGTCGAATGCCTGTCGCAGCGCAGTAGAGATTGAAGTCTACGCCCCAAAGGGCGGCGCCGAAGGAGTTGGATAGACCCGGCGCGCCTTCGTTGTATAGACTGTTTGTTTCGCCGAGGATATAGGGGATGCCGGTGCCGGACAGTAGACGTGATTCGTTCAGGTGGTGCGATACGGAGAGTACGGTCGAGGTGTGGTTCATCAGGGTGCCTTGTAGGGTTACGCCAGGTTGTGTAGCACCGCCGATGTAGCTACACGTGTCTTATTAGCACAGGAGAAATGAATTGCAGGAGGGCGTTGGGCTCACTTATGGCTGTCAATAAATGCTATGTCATTGTCGGTGTCGAGGCCGGCGTTCCATGTGGTGATCAGGTTGAGACTGTTGCCTGCCCCTCCGAAACTGGGGGCGTAGAACTTGAATTTGCCCTGGGTGATCACATCTGGACAGTCCTGTTGGACGATCTGTCTGATGAGTCGGGTCTTGTTGAGCCACTCGTCAACGTAGTCCGTTTCATTCCACCAGCTGGGTCGGACTGGACCCTGGGAGCTCGTCTTGTACAGGTCTGGCTCGTTGCCCAGCTGGAAATAGGCGAGTTTGCTGGTGTCCAGCGCCTTGCAAACTAAAGGCACTTCGCCGACCAGGGTGTCGTACCCGACTGAGCCGTTCTTTGCTAGGTTGAATCCATGTAGGAAAGTCACGTTGGGCCAGGTCGAGTAAGAGTCAAAGTACGACGGGCCGATGGATATTGTGGTCGGATAGTCCGCTGATCGGCTGAAGTTGAAAGTGCCTATCAGAGCTTGCGTCTGAGTGCTGTTGAACGTGGCATAGTCCCTGCGAGTTGTCATTATCTGAGATGCTCGAGCCCATCATGGATCGTACTGTGTATTTCCTCCGACTCTGATGATTGGATAGGATCCTTGAAGTTGTCGTAGGTTGGTCAGGAGATTATATGAGAAGGTGTTTGGACTGCTCGAATTGCCTGGAGGGTTAGTACCAGGAGAATAGTGGTTCATACATCATACCTGCAAAGTCTGGGAACGAGGAGAACTCGATGGAAAATGCTACAAAAGACTCGAGGATGGGCTGGCTAGCATTTTGCGGCGGTGTGAGGGAAAGAGGGATGGCGCAGAAGGCCAGGTTGACGAACAACAAGCATATTGAGAAAGTATACAGCGCTATCATCGTGAATGAGGGGAGGTCAGGCTCAGATACTGTACCATGTCCATATGGATACCTCAGGTGTGGCGATTGCCAGCTTTTATACCTTGGAAGTCATGCTTTCCTCGACATGGTGACGGTTGCTTCCTAGCACTCCGCGTTCATGTTATTGTTCGGCCCATATTGACCCGGGAATGTGTTCATATTGCGGGGAAAGCAATAAATTCTGCAACGATCGTGACCAGATCAGACGCGGGGACGGAGTTAGCAACATCCAGAAAGGGCAGCTAGATGAATGTTGTTGAGGAGAACGGATGATGGCAAGCTTGATGGGTTCCGGATTAGCTCCAGTGTATTGGAATTCTGGGATAATATATTCTCAGATCCTTGACGTCAGATCTAAGTGCTTGATGATCCTGCATTAACGAGATGCCCACGTTCAGAAACGGCGTACGCTGCACTTAGAGATCATCTCGTTACTGTTCACCGCGGCCAGTGCCTCCAGAGACCCTGCATGGAGGACAAGCTTCATCTAGTACATGGGTGGAATAATGGTCTTAGACAAGCACAATGAAGGCCCCATACTAGTATGGCTCGGTCCTATGGACGGCATGAATTCATGGACGGCGCCCATCACGTACAGTAACGGGCTAGATAATTATATTGTCTGAAGCTCGTTGAGATTAAATCCAGGAACTCCTTGCGCTAATCGCAGCGACTCGAGTTAACCAGATGGTAAACTCGGCCAGCTCAATATTCCCACTAGCATGTCAGAACCATCTTTGGGGTATCCCGCTGTTCATAGCATTTAGCTCTCCTGGCTGGGGTCAGTTTTCGGGCCGATGCACGTCTTTGCTGCGGCTGCACTGAAAACAACAATTCGGCCGCCGTCTGGGCATCTTCCCGTACGCCATCATCACAGCTGATACAGCTCAACCTCAAGAAAATAGCATTCGGTGCTGTCGCTTGCAAACAAAATCTAGTGCTGAAACGCTTTTTGATACCTTCCGTCGTGATAGTCATAGGTCGTGGCATTAATATTCAAGTTGCAGCTTTGGTGACCATGTCTCGCAACAATCAGCTACTAGGCGAAGCTTGAGCGGGAACAGCTGGAGACGGAGAATGACCAACAGCTGGTGCCGCTCCCGCTGGTGCTCCTGGAAGGGCTGCATTCACTTGAGCAGGTGTTGAATGTCCATGTTGTTCCTGTGATTGTGTCTGCGGGAGTGGCTGTTGGGCATGTGGAGGTGGTAGTTGTTGTGAAGGTGGTGGCGCCTGGGGCTGTCCTTGCGGTGGCGGCATCTTCTGTGGCTGATTAGGCTCTGGTGCAGCTTGCGAAAACTCTTCGATGCCAGGCAGAATGCCATTCGCTGGGCGATCGATGACCATCTGACCACAAAGCACAACGTCGGCATCTCCCATGGGCTGCCATCGCACCTTCTTCAGCCTTGTCGCGATTGGTCTCCCAGCGTAATCAAACGTTGGGTCGGGCGAAACTGGTACTCCTGCTTTGCCGAAAAACGTCGGGGCAATGGTCATGATGACAGAGTCGATGACATGTGCATAGCGCACCTTCAGCAATTCAGAAAGGACAATGCCGCCACCTTCAATCATAACGCTCTTGATACCTTCGCGGAAGAGAACATGAAATACTCCGTCCCAGTTCAAGCCTCCAGATTGTGGGTGGTAATCGTTGATCATCAAGTATTCGCCTCCATGCGCCTTCAAGGTGCTGACAGCCATGGGATGTAACATTGCTCCAGGTGCCACCACGACCCATGGACCTTTTCCACGACCTTCGGAGGCAGCCTTGAGCATCTTCATATCTGGGCGAATATGCAGGCGAGCATGCGGATCAATGATGATAGGTCGAGGCTGGTATTCCCTGGGCAGTCCTCCATAACCCGCAGGATTGGCGAGCCGACAATTCAAGGCAGGGTCGTCTGCAATGGCCGTAGTAACACCAATTAAGATGGCATCATGGCAACTTCGTAGATAATGGGTCATTGCCTTTGTTTCGGGCCCAGAAATAGCGGTAGGGATGCCCGGTACTTGTGTGATGCGGCCATCAAGACCACTGGCCCAGGTAAGTGTGACGTGCGGCCGCCCTCGACTCGCGGCAAGTTTTGGGTCTGGTAGATATTGCTCAAGAAAACCTCTAGCATGCTGTGGGTACTGCAAGGTATCCATCTGCACAGGCGGTAGGTCAGGCCGGGCTGTCTCTGGCTTGCTCGGTTCTAGTCGTCCGAAAACACCAGGCTGTACAGATGGCTGAGCAGGTTTAGGCGGAGTTGCAGGACGCTGACGAGGTGCTCTTGTCTGGTTGAAGCCTGTATGCGCCTTCAGAACCGTCTGCTGATTCTCCTGCCGCCAGGCATACTGAACGTTCCGGACATCCGACACCTTCATCCACTTTCCACCTGCAGCGTGCATCTTGTCGGGCTCCTCCCACATCTTCCAGTAGATCGAGGCAGGCAAGAAACCTCTTGTAGCTTCCCGTCGTGCAGTGTCCATGATGCCCGCATTGCGCTTAGTTGAGTCGATATAGTCCAGATCATGGGAATGTTTTTGAAAGTTGTCGACTCCTCTGGAAATGGTGCAGGTAGTGGCTGGGCCAGGGTTATAGACCACCTTCATCGTCATACCACAGGTTTTGTCATCCCGAATGCGCTTCTTTCGCGACTGCTTGCCCTCTGGTGTTGGCCGAGGGATATGGGGTTTTGCAGCCGTGGTCCGTCGTAGTCTGCAAGCATAGTACTCTGTGCGCAGGCTGCTGTCAGGTTGTTCACCCGATCTCATCTTACGCCAGATGTTGTCAACAAACGGATAAAGTGCTTCGAACTCGGCGACCGTAACCTCAATAGGCTCTTCCAGATCAAAAAGTCTCTGGCGCATGTGCCCAAGTTCCGGTGGGTTTGAGAAGACACTGTAGTCGGTAGCCTCTTCAGCCATGGTGTATGACTTTCCATTCTGCAATGTTTGATCTCCTCCCGCCTCTTCATCATCGTGCATTGTGGTCTCGTTGTGAGCTTCATCCTCGCCGTCGCTATCGGCTTGGTCGTCACCTTGATGGTCTGAACCATCAACAATAGTTGGAGTTTCAGGATCGGTACTCATGGCGATCGAGGTATGAGGGCGGAGATAAGTCAAGTTTGCACTGAGTGCGGACTAAAGAAGTTCAAGAATGCAGCTGAAGGGATGCTCCGACGGGCGAAGGCATGGACGAAAACGCGTTATCATTCGGCAGGAGGATTCGACCGTGTGCAATCGAGATCGGAGGAAAGGGTGAGAGAGGTACAGTAGTCAATTTCCCTTTCGATGGTGTCTCGGGAGGTGTTTAGATGAGGCTGAAAGTGGTCATGTTGTGAACGTAAATTGTAAGCCGAAACTCATCTACAATTGAGAAATCGCGGTTAAGTTGAGTTGATCGGCAACTTCGCGCGCTCCACTCAATCACCGCCAAGAGCTGCAATGCAAGGGACCGAACCATGACCTCCTTATCTAAATCGAAGAGCTATTCTACTTGTAGTTCTCTAATCCTCGCAAGAAGAGATAGGGCTGAATTCATGGGGTTGGACGGGTCAACACGTCTAGCTTCCATCTGATCCGCATTTGCTGGGGGCCAAGAAGACCTCTTTACCCTAACTAATATGGCGGTTCAGTAGGCGCAAAGGGCAGGCCTCTTGTATGCTCATAGCATCTGGTGCCTGCCTGTGATCAAGCCTGCCGCGAATAGATCTGGTGCTGAAGACCCTTTGGAGTCTCCATAAGCCCACAGCATGCCAGTGTCATTCCTGACAGTGTCACTCGCAGCTGTTGATTCTTTGAAGCACCTTTACGCCTTCTACCATGTTGATAAATGCGAAGTCCGCTGATTGATGGGATCGCTGAACAAATTGCGTCCTTCGATGCGACTACGTCGCTAGTCCATCGTCTCACCTCCTACCGCCATATCGAGGTCTGCTCCGGGAGCGGCTCCTAGACTTGCTTCTGCTTCGGCTATAACTGCTCCGGGAACTGTAGCTGGGGCTTCGCCTCCTCCTTCGTGGTGGACTTCGCACTGGTGGACCTCGTCGTCTTGGTGGAGACCGCGATGGTGATCTGGAGTAGGAACCCGACCTCCGCCTGCGCCTAGGTGGTGAAGGTGACCTGGAATATCCTGCACGCGGAACATATGTATTGTCATCTCCGCCTCTTCTTCCCGCTCCAAACCCGCCCCTTCTGGGAGGTGGACTTCTGTATCTGCCTAGCGGACCACCACCACCTCTTGGGGGCGGGCCGTAACGCCTAGGTGGTGGGCCTTGTCTGGAAGATCTGACGGGAGGAGGTGAACGAGAAAAGGCACGCCGAGGTAGAACAATGCTGACTGAAATGACCATTCCATCTAACTGCGCCTCGTGCATGTGGGCAATAGCCGCTTCTGAACCCGAGGGGCGGTCGTAGAGGACGTATGCTGTCCCGCGATTTGTCATGACTGTCCGACGTTAGATATGAATGCTGAAATTGTCTGGTGATACGTACATTGTTTGTTGAGAGGAAGATCAATCGATTCGATGCGACCGTACGACCCAAAGATCTCGCGAAGGTGGGCTTCAGTCACATTCTTGGTGAGGTTTTCCACGACAATCTTGGAACTCTGGACTCGTCGACCGTCTCTGCTGGGACTGCGCGTGTAACTGCGCTCCCGGTACGATCTTCTATCACCGCGGCTTGGACTCCTGCTCCGGGATTTGCTGCGGCTGTAGCTTCTCCCTCGGCCGTGGCCATTAGCGCCATCTCGCCGAGGTGGTGATTTTGAGTATGATCGTGAGCGTGATCGTGGTGAAGGAGATCGTCGAGGCGACCGCGATTGGTCATGCTTTGGTGATAGTGCTCGTTGGACCGACGTGGGAGTGTGCGAGCGCGTGAGCGACCGGCCTCTAGAAGGCGATCGCGACGGCATGGTGAGGAGGAGCGGATTTCAACAAATGGCGCAGAAGGACCCTTGGTTAGACAGTATGCATTAGTAAACAGTAGGTTGCTATTTGATGCGTTGATAGTAGTCAGTGGAGGTCCAACTATAGTAAGGTACTGGTTAAGAAAGTCGCATGTTGCCCTTGTCGCATCCCCAGAAAGTTTGGCATTCACCATTTCTCCAACACCAAACAAAAAGTGAAATCTACCCGGAGCTAACGTGTCGATGTACAAAACATCTCGATCAACACCTCGGCTCGTTAGGGACTCACAACTTACACTGCTGCCTCCTTTTTGAGATATGTTGCACGGACCTGACAGGACGACCTTTCGCTTCGATTGATGGACCACTCATTGCCAGCTGGCTCCTGAATTTGAGAGCATCCAACGCTCGTTATGATGTTGCCTTTAATTGTTGCAATCTTGTCCATTGCCCTGCTGCTGTGGGCAGGACCTCGTCTACTCTGCCCACATCTATTGCCTCTTTGGAATGCCCGCGACCGAGTGAAGCTTAGCTTTTCACCGAATCAGCTTTCGAGTTGCGATATAATTGTTGTCTTGGGCAAATTAGCATCAAGGTCTATCAAAAGTTCTCTTCATGTCCCATGGATGTGGTGGAACCGCGATGAAGATCTAATCACGATGATGAACGAGTTTTCATTGACTATGCCTCTTCGCACAAGCCAGAAGGATCTGAATGCCTATACCTTGGCTGTTGAGAGAACAACCCAAACGAATGCTTCGTGGACTCGTTCCCAGGCCATGCTGTTCCTATCCGCCTTGACAGAGCCAGCCATGTTGCTACTATTGGCAGAAAGCTCATGCAAGCTTCGTCCGCTGGGTGCAGTAAACGTGAGGAACCGCTTCGAGCTCATACGACCTGATTTGTGCACGGAGCACACCCTCAAATCATTCTCTGGGGCGAGTGTAACAGCGTCTCGTTCGAAGCATGTGCGGAGAGTCAAAAGAGGCTTCGAAGTCGACCTCATCCTCACGCTTGACATCCCTGCGGGTGGTTCAAGTGGCATCGTCACAATCTTTCGACAGATATTTACCATACTACAATTTGCAAAGCCTGTCAAAGACTTCGCCCGAAAAGATGAGTCTGGAAGCGTTTCGCAAGCATCAGAATGGACGGATGCATTGTCATTCGCTGTCGAATATGATGAACCAAGTGCCTGGGCTAGAGTCTGCAAAGACTATAATCCAATTCACATATCGGCGATCGCAGCAAAGTTGTTCGGCTTTCCAGGAAAAATTGCACATGGCAACCATGTTGCGGCCAAAGCCTTTGCTCTGCTTGAGCGAAGTACCGTACCATCTGAGTATAGCGCGCTTTGTCACAGCAAAGGTGCGATATGGATGGAGGTCGTCTTCAAGCGGCCCATAATCGTGCCTGCCGTACTGAAGGTAATGGTCGCAAAGCCTGTTGCAAACCTCGAAGGCCACAACGACTCAATGCCTTTTCAAATACTTGGCAAGAACAAAGTATGCATTGAAGGCACGCTTGGGCGCCTCGACGATCGCTGAAAGCTGAGGGCGTCGTGAAGCACGATGGTGCAACATGATTTACGGAGGGCACAGAAGATGACAATGATCCGACTGCTGCCGACACCGGAAAAGACCTAACTGTGGACCATCACAATGTGTATAAGCGAACCCGTGTTTGCCGTGAAGATGATGTCAAAGAAATAGTTTCGAAAGCCAACGGTCTCTGGCCGAGAGCGACGGTTCAATTCCTCGGCCAATCATATCCGGCATGCCTAACACTTGATCGCCAGAATGGGGGTTTCCTCTTATCAACCATTCCAGCCACTTGCGCACAACCTCAATCTTTTTTTTCTCAACCATCAGATTTGAGCCCGACTCTGCCTGTCACCCCTCCGAAAACAAGACAAGGTTAATACAGGGTCTGCGACGGCCCTGCACCTTTGCTTGAATGAGCTTCGACAGGAGCCGGCACTGGGGTTTCGATTGTCTTGATTTCAGGTTGCTTTGTGAGTCGGTCTAGGGTTGATTTCGCACTGGTGCAGCAACAAAATGTCATTCATCCTTACGTATCGAAAACCGAAAGCAAAATTAACGCGAGCTCCGAGCAACTCAACGACTCAGGAGGATATTGCTCGCATAAGAGCGCAGCATAAGGCCCCTCAACTACTACGCTTCGAAGACCTACCTGAATGGTATCAAGACAACCACTTCATACAGTCGGGCTATCGTCCTGTCTCAAACTCATGGCTATCATGCGCGCTCTCACTGGGACACCTCCACAATGAGACGGTCAACATCTACACACATCTCATACCGGCCTTCTTGTTTATTTTCGGGCAAGCCGCACTCTTCCGTTGGATTCTTTATCAGTATCCTGAAGCAACGCTCATGGATCATGTCGTTTTTGCCTGCAATATTGCTGCTGCCTTAGTTACGATGGTGCTGTCGGCGTCCTACCACACTTTGATGAACCACTCCATGCACATATCCAACCTGTTTTTACGAGTTGACTACGTTGGAATCCTGACACTTATACTTGGAAGCTTTTTCTCCGGCATTTACGTTGGTTTCAGATGTCAGCCTGCAATCTGTTGGACTTACTGGACGATGATCATCACTCTGAGTATCGTTACGTCGGTTCTGGTTCTGCATCCCCAGCTGCAAGGTTTGAAATATCGAAGCCATCGCTCCTGGGCGTTTATTCTGACGGCACTCTCCGGATTCGCTCCAATTATTCACGGACTACTCCTCTACGGCTGGGACGAAATGATGATCCGGTCTGGCATGCAGTACTATCTGCTGGAAGGTCTTGTTTACGGTCTCGGTGCCTTCTTCTTCTTGACTCGCATACCTGAGTCCATATGGCCAGAGTCTTTCGACATATGGTTCTCGTCACATCAAGTGTTCCACGTTCTGGTCGTCCTTGCAAGTCTGGTTCATCTTTACGGTATTTGGGTCGCATTCGATTGGAATTATCAACATCTGAGGGTTTGTCCTGCGACCGGAATTACTGGTGCCCAAATTTGATATACTGCCACTCAAGACGAAGCGTTTCCGGACCAGAAACTCCCTTTGAAGCGTGATGGTCCTGGGTCCTCGGCCACCGTAAGTCACGATGCTATCACGCGTCTTTCGAGCTTTGCGGCCGCGTCTATTCGATCTTATGGGCTTGCTCGGTCTCTCACAGGCCTGTTCGCCTGAATCTACATATCGAATACGTCCATAAATTCACACCTTGAACTTTGTCAAATTCTCGGGACCAGCTTCCTTGGCGGATTTCGCTACAGATTCCTCTCCGGCCTCATCAAAGATATCGTACCCCCATCTCGTGCCCGGGAAATTGAACCTTTTGTGTCTTTCCAAAGCGTTCAATTTTTGTATGGCCTCCTCAGGCAGGATCGAGTCTTGGATATTGCTCTTGATTCTCTTCTCGGTCACACTTTTGGGGAGTGCGATGGTGCCACGCTGGACAGCCCAGCTGATCAGAACCTGACCTGGATCCAAACCAAGGGATTTTGCGACTTGATGGACTTCCGGATCATCGACAGTCTTGGGTTCACCCGTGGTGTTGTTGCCCAAAGGACTGTAAGCTTGGATCAATATGCCCTTCTCAGTGCAGAACTCGAGAAGTTCTGGTTGCTGGAGGTATGGCTGCAAATCATCAGAACACTATCCCAGACAACGGAGTGGAAAGCAAGGTGATGACTCTAGTGCCGGCCACTTTTCAAGCTGAAGGATAACTTACATGTGCCTCGACTTGGTTCACCACTGGAACCACCTTGGAACTGGCAAGGAGCTCCTTCAATCGGCGGATATTGAAATTGGAAACGCCAATCGCACGCGTCTTGCCTGTCTTGAGCAACGCTTCCATTGCCTTCCAGGTCTCATTGAAATGTATGTTTGACAATTTGAACACGCCGTTGTCGTCTAGAGGAAACAGTCGATCTCCGGAAGCAAATGCAACGGGCCAATGCATAAGGTACAAATCGACATAGTCAACACCAAGATCTTTCAATGATTTGTCCAACGCCGATTCTACATCCTTCGGATCATGCTTGGAATTCCACAGCTTGGTGGTGATGAATATGTTTTCACGAGGCACGCCGCTTTTCTTGATTCCCAAGCCAACCTCGGCTTCGTTTCTGTAGATTGCTGCACAGTCAAGATGCCTGTAGCCAGCCTTAAGAGCTATCTCCACGGCATCCTCGACCTCATGTGGTGCGGCCTGCCACGTACCGAAACCAACAGCCGGGATCTTGGCCCCGGTGTTCAGAGTGAAGCTGCGATTGAGCGCCATTGTTCTTTCTGTCTGAAACAGTAGACGAAAACGATGGCAGAAAATGAGCACGCTTTCCTAAGTTTTTACTTTGCAAATAGGGAAAGCTTTATCCCACGTTCGAAAAAGAGCGATCACGGACGTCAGCCATTTCACCCTGATCGACTTGTTGCCAGTCGGCTTGTCGGTCAGGTCGGTTAATGACCGACGTGACGATCACCTCGTCATGTTTGTGATGTCGCATAATGATTTCCTTCTGGCTCTTCCGACGGGATGATCCGAAAACCGGAGCAGTTGCCGCTCTCAACCCCGCTTCAAGTTCTTACCTCGACGATGATCTTTCCTACGGCTCCCTTCGTCCCACACGTTCGTCCCGAAGGAACAGATTCCTCCGTAGCCAACACCAGTACACAATGGACAGCTTAGGTAACGAAGATCTGCCTTCAAGTCCACCAAAGAAGCGCAAACTCAAGCATCCTCGCACTGCTCGAGCTTGCATCTTTTGCAGAAGGTGTGTGATTCCCATCAGTTTGAATGCCAAAACCTTCATATATCCAGGAAAGACTAGCTCCGTATGATGACGTGCTTCACTTTGGCTGACTTCACCATACAGGCGCAAGGTACGCTGTACGGGTACTCAGCCCTGCGACTACTGTTCTACCGAAGGCGTCCGTTGTGAATATGCCGACGGTGGTCCAAGACCCAACCCTGCAGACAGCCATGGGCCAGCTCGACACGGTCTGCAGCAGTCGAAGGCCCGGCACGATCAAGGTTCTCAAGGTCGGCCAGCGACCTCCCAAGAAACTACGAGCGATGCACCGATAGCTTCACGACCCCCATATCGTCCAGATGTACGTCAGTCGCACCAGAAGCCCAGTGTTTCGCGACCTGTATCGCTCGAGCCGCCTCAGACTTTTGCAGAAGGGCAACATATCGGACCAAGTGCTGGTGTATCTTTCCTTTATCATGGTTGGTCACGTGGTGCGACCAATGAAGAAGAGACGTCTCTGCCCCCAGCGCTCTTGACGTGTCATGGAGATATTCCTCAACCACCAATCAACAAGAATCAGCCACTTCCCACGATTGAAGAGGCCAAATTCTTACTTGAGCGGTACTTCCAGTTTGCAACTCCAACGTATCGCTTTCTTCATCAGCCAACTGTGGAGCAATGGACGTCTCAATTGCTAGAGGGTGGTCGCATGTCAACCGCAGAGGCGGCTTGTGCTTTGATAGTGTTCTCGCAAGCGCTACTTTACACAACAGTTGGAGACCGGTACCGTGACGGAGGCGACGAAGGCCTCAATCGAAGCAGATCTTGTAAGTCCCAAGTGTCTTCTTCCAACGTGGATCCTTCTCGGCCACTTCTGACCTGGCATCACCGCAGACTTTGACAAGGCTAAAACGTTACTTAACCAAGAGCCCGGCCCAGGCACTGTTTACAGCGTGCAGGCTCGCCTGGCTATGTGCTTGTACCTACTGAGTACCTTTCGCATCAACGAATGTCGCTTCTGCTTTAGTCTGGCGTGCACTATTCTAACTTCGATTGGACTACACCGAAAGACGTCGACAGCACAGAAGTTAGACTTGGTCGCTTTGGAATCGCGTAAGAGAACATTCTGGTGCGCCTACGTGCTGGATGATTACTTGAGCGTCATGCTCGGTCGTCCACGAATCTTGCATGATGGAGATATTGACCAGGAATACCCTCGGAACATCGATGACCACGACTTGTTATCTTCCGAGTCTCCCGAGGATCTTCCTTTGCACGGCAACCTCGAGGCATTTATTGCTCAAGCCGACATTGCCAAGCTTATGGGACGTAACAGCCAACTTCTCTACCCACTCCAGAGTCTGACGGAAGATGAAGTGTTTGAAAGAACAAACGAGATGCTGAAAGCACTAAACCGATGGAGAGACACATTACCCGACTTTCTCAAGCCTCGCGACAAGACTCTTGCTGGGCACAGAACCTTCGAACGTCAAAACACTGTGCTGAAGTTTGCTCATGCTCATTTGCGCATCTTGATCACACGCCGCTGCCTACTAGCTGATTTCAACCGTCTTGGAAGGAGTGCGCCATCGAGCAAGGATGACCGTGCGCTTAAACCCATTCAGGAATGTATGAGCGCAGTTTGCACCATCCTTAATGCGATACTCGACGTTAGAGACAAGGGTACGCTATATCAAAGCCTCTGGTTCACGCCGTATGTTGCTCTTGTCGCGATATCGACCCTATACGTATTCATCATACAGGACAGCCGATCCGTGCTGCCAGCAGGGCTTTTTCCTGAGATCGCCGCGTACTTTGAGAAGGCCAAGTTCTGCCAGAGAATCCTCGCGGCATTGTCACCCGAAGGCAGTCAAGCACATCGACATCATCGCCTGCTGGACCGTCTTCGGGCTCGCGCAGAAAAAGATGCTGCTCATGCTGGACAAAGCGAGGAGTTTGACACAGGTCTGGGACGCCTACCAGCATCGCATATGGCTCATGTCCCAGCATCTAATTCTCGTCTCGTACCAGGACAAATCGAGCACCCGGCAACACACGTTGGGCCAGGCGGCCTTGTAGTCGACCGACGTGGAGGTTCACATAATGGCGATACCACATTTGACAACAACACTGGTCCGATCAATATGCTGGTTGGTCAATTTGCACCCTCCGAAGACGACTACATGTTTCAAAATCTTTCCTGGGGTTGGGAAAGCCTGGACACTGTCGGCTTCCTAGAGAATAGTGACGTTTTCAACCTATAGTCCTGACTTAGGTGTTTCTTTCAGGCCAGGCAACTGGCTGTCCACCTCGGTCTTTGCGGAGAGCAAAAGTGGGGTCGACCTACGCGACCGGTACCGTCGGCTCACGGAAAGAGACCTCCCATGGGGTTGACCGCTCCCCGAGTTTCGTCCAATTTTTCTACGAGACTACGAGTACATCTCAATGACATGTTTTGGCCAGTCTGCGTTGACCGAGGTGAGATCGCAGGTTTGTGGGACGAACTCCCGCGCTGTCTTCTTGACGGCGGGATGCAACGGACCGGCAAATCCCCCCGTTTCTCCGCTGTCGTGCTTGTGAGATAACACTCTTATACTTCAACAACAATTGCTGAGCTCACGAAAGCTGTAGCTTGTGAGCACTCTAGCTACTATGGCATCCCTTGAAGTGATCTCCCCCGTCTCTGCGTTGCAGTACCCATCCAGCACTGCTTCGGACCATGAGGTACCAGCATTGCGCTCGCCGCCGCTACAGTCATCGCCCAGAACCATCACCGAACTTGTCTCACTTCGAGCCAGCGAGCTGCCGAATGAGCCAGTCCTAGGGTATCCATCGCACGACCATGACTATATTGAGTACACGTTTTCAGACCTCGAGTCATTTTCCGTCCGCCTAGCCAAGATCTACTCTGAGGTTCTTCCAGCCAGGACCGCCTCGGAACGGGATACCCGTGTCGTGGCACTCCTCGGTTTGTCCAACTTGGATTATTTCATCACCGCACTTGCTTTGTCTAGGCTAGGGCTTACGGTCTTGTTCCTGTCCACCAGGATATCGGAAGCGGCATATTTGTCTTTACTGGGAGCCACCAAATGCCGGCATATGGTAGTCCATCCTTCGTTCCATAAGGTTACAGCTGCTTTGAAATCAGCGGTACCCGAGCTCGATATAGTCGAGTTCCGCAAGCAGAGCGAATACGCCGAGCTCGATGGTCCTACGTTCGATCACCCACAAACTCTCGACCCCGATTTGGAAACCAGCAAGATATGCTGGATCATTCATTCATCGGGGTCCACAGGTCCACCCAAACCCATCTATCAGACCCATCGAGCCGCACTAGGCAACTACAAGCAGAACATGAACATGCGCGGATTCATTACGCTCCCGCTGTTCCATGCTCACGGACTGAGCAGCGTTTTCAGAGCCATCACCTCCATCAAGAAGATATATATGCACAACGCCAACCTGCCAATGACACGGCAGGGCCTGCTTCACATACTGACAAAGCACAAATTCGAGATATTTTATGGCGTGCCGTATGCTCTCAAACTCCTGAG
The DNA here is from genome assembly GCA_000835395.1 of Exophiala sideris. Lineage (NCBI taxonomy): Eukaryota > Fungi > Ascomycota > Eurotiomycetes > Chaetothyriales > Herpotrichiellaceae > Exophiala > Exophiala sideris. The sequence continues at coordinate 1,229,523 of KN846951.1, read as the reverse complement.
CGAGACGCAGGAAGGGATCAACGCTTTGTCGGCGATGAAAGTGGTCATGTTCGGTGGTTCCGCTTGTCCTGATGCACTAGGAGACCTACTTACCGACAATGGTGTAAACTTGATCAGCCACTACGGCACCACCGAGACGGGGCAATTGATGACGTCGTCGAGACCCCCAGGGGACAAGGCCTGGAGTTACGTGCGCATGCACGAGAAGCTGAGGCCATACGTGAGGTTTGAGGATCAAGGAGCGAATCTATACGAGCTTGTCGTGCTTGATGGCTGGCCCTCAAAAGTGGCAACAAATCGGGACGATGGGTCATATGCGACGAAAGATCTTTTCGAACCCCATCCAACCCTCGAAGGAGCATGGAAGCACAGCGGAAGAATGGACGATACGATCGTACTGATGAATGGCGAAAAAGCTATTCCTATCGCCATGGAACAGGCAGTCCGTCAGAACAGGCTAGTGCAAGAAGCTGTTATGTTTGGCACAGGCAAGGCTCAAGTGGGCATGATCATCATCGCGTCAGATGCAGCGGCCTCCCTCAATCAAGCAGGCCTGCTCGACGCAATCTGGCCGACCATTGCGGCTGAGAACCAGCCTCTTCCTGCTTATGCGCAACTTGTCCGGGACATGATAAAAGTCCTTCCAGCTGCAACGACATACCCTTCCACTGATAAGGGCACGATGATCCGGCAAGCTTTCTACCGCGCCTTTGAGAAAGAGATCGATGAGGTCTACAACCAGGCTGACTCGAAGGCGATAGGCACACTTGTGCTTACTGACCCTGAACTGCGAGGATATCTTCGGACTGCCATTCACGAGCTTGCACCGCAGGACGACGACACCAGCATCACCGACACAACTGACTTGTTCTCCCTAGGAGTGGATTCTCTGCAGTCTACGAGACTACGGTCCCGAATTATAAAAGACATCCAATTGAACAGCAATCCTTTACCGCAGAACGTTGTCTTCGAGTATCCGACCATTGAAAAATTGGCAAGCGCCATCTTGAGTGTGCGCGACAGCAAGGATGTGGCGACAAGAGACGTCACAAAGGAAATGGAAGACCTCGTCTCAAAGTACAGCGTCTTTCCTCAGCACGTTCCAGTAGCCCGAACGTCCGACAAAGCATGTGTCGTAGTCACAGGCGCGACAGGGTCTCTTGGAGCGCATCTTGTCGCGCAGCTGATTCGCCGAGACGAAATTTCCGAAGTCTGCTGTCTCGTGCGCGCCGGTTCAGCGTCCTTAGCTCACGATCGCGTCATCAAGTCCATGCAGGACCGCGGCGTGTATGTTGACAATGCACATCTCCGGAGCAAGATCATCTGCTACGCGTCGGACTTCTCCAAGCCGGACCTCGGTCTTGACAAGGCGACCTATGCAAGCATCGCGAACAATATCATCGATCTCATACACTCGGCTTGGTCTGTCAACTTCAACAAGAACCTCAGCAGTTTCGAGGCCGATTGCATTGCCGGAACCAGGCACTTGATGCTGCTCTGCCTGGCTGCTCGGCAAGGCACGCCCGCGTCGTTCAATTTCTGCTCGTCGGTGAGTACCGTGGTGAATACAAACAAGGACGATGTCGTCTCAGCGGACCTCCCTCCAAATCTCGCGTGCGCACAAGGTATGGGGTACGCTCAGTCGAAACTGGTCACGGAACATATCGTCGTGCGGGCCGCCGAGCATTTTACCGGCACGTACGCGCGAGTTCTCCGCATTGGGCAGATCACAGCTGACACTGTGCATGGTATCTGGAACGACACCGAAGCCATTCCACTTATGCTGCAAAGTGCGACCACGATCGGAGCTCTCCCAGCGCTCGACGAATACCAGAGATGGCTACCCGTCGACACGGTAGCCACGACCGTGATAGATATCTCGTTGTCTCCGACAGCACATGGCGTGTTCAATATCGTCAACCCACACGCATTCCACTGGACGAAGGATCTTCTTCCGGCTCTGCGCGGTGCGGGGCTGTCATTTGAAGAGGTCGGGCAGAGAGAATGGGTCCGCAGGTTGCGCGTGTCCGATCCAGATCCGGGGGTCAATCCGACGATTAAGCTTGTCGAGTTCTTTGCGCAAAAGTATGATAATGATGTGACAGAACGGAAGGGGTTGAAGTATAACACGACTGGTGCGGAGGGATTGTCGCCTGCGCTGCGATGTGTGCCGGCGCTGAGCACGGAATTGGTTGGGAAGTTTGTGGCGCGGTTCGTGTCGGGTAGTTGGAAGAAGTGAGCCTAATTGGCGGCAAATCGAATCATCTATTAATCAATAGGTCGAACATGTTAGTGCTTTTGGTGGTAGTGTTTGGGGATTGCTGTTCCACTCTCTTTCTCTTGCGCTTGCGTTTTGCTGAATGCCATTCCTCTTTCCTATCTTGTGCAAGATCACTTTGTGATTGCGAATCCATTCGCTCCGGATCCGCTTCATGGCTTGATGCTCGCGGCTGAAGTATACGACCTATGCTGGCTAACGCGGTGTTCCTGGCCTCAAGGCTTATGCTGCCAACACGGGCTTGGAGTCCATGGACGTCGAGGAACAGGTCGGCGATATTTGGCAATGTATAGAATCTTTCGCGAAGCCGCTCTAGTACGTAGATAAGCTCTTCATCGCATTGCCCTGAGTTTGCAAGCATAGGCGTGACATGGTGGAGTATTTGGTGCAGGATGCGGAAGGAGTACAGCAAGGCGTGTATATTTGCCAGGAGATGGATGTCGTCCCATGATGGTCTCGCGCTCAGTGGTTGCAGGCCTAGAAGACCGGCGATTTGTGATATTTGGGGAGTTGTTTTGCCGGCATCGAGCTTCTGCTGGAGAACGAGACGGAAGGCGATGATGTACCATGCGAGAAGTGGTTCTTCTACTGCCACGGTCCGGAGATCGCCTGTGTATATTTGTTCAGGGAACACAGTAACATGGGCGTAAAGTTGTAGCTCACGTAGTGCTTGAATTGTGCTGGAGGAGATCCTTTGTCCCTTCCTTGCGTATTCTGTGATTGGGCTGGTGCGTGCGTGCGCCATAGAGAGCAACGAGTAGGCCATTTGACGAATGGTCGTGCCGTAGGACCACGACGAGTCGCGTGATGGGTCTTCGAGGAGGGGAGTGAGGTAGATATGCGGCGCGTCTGTGAAGGTCACGACGAGTTCTGCCGTACGCGGATCGAGGCCGTCTATGCCCGGCTGGTCGGCGGGTAGAATGGTTGAATATTGCTCTGAGAATCTGTCGTACTCATCGCGCAACTTTTCGAGTCTGGATTCGTCTTTCGCTCTCTCTTTCACTATTGAAACTGACAGGCTGGGGTCGAGATACCGCTCGAAACCAAATCTGACCAAAGAGCTGACTTGGAGTCTTGCGGCAATCTCGTTTGGGTGAAGAACTAAAGCGCTGATAGGTCCGCGGGTCGTTGAAGGTGCTTGTTTCTTCTCGAGCGAGTGTAGCAGGATGACGCGACCTTCCATGCCGAGGTCGTGAGCCGCAAGGTCCGAATCATTCGTCAGGATGGCTGCTCCTGTGCGTTTCGCAGCAACCGCACAGAATATGTCAGCTTCGCCGGGTACGAGCCGGACTTGCGCCTCGAATTTGCTGTTGCGTAGTGATTCGATGGCACTGGCGACCATGAAGGGCGGAGCTGGTATGGCTGGTTTCCTCGTGGACATCACCGGCGTATTCCAGAGTGCCTTTTCGAGGTCTAGGGCTTGATGGGTGTTGGCGACGGGAGGGAATTCCGGGTATATCTTGCGATAGGTCTCGAGCTGGTGGCGAAGTTTCTCCATTCTCTCGAGACGGATTTCGCGCTTGGACTCGGGGAGAGCGCCATCGAAGAAAAGATCCTGCAAGACGACTCCGCGGTCTTCGATCTCGGAAAGGAATTGAGTCAAGGCTTGATTGATCTCGGCATATGATGGGAGATGTGCCGTTAAAGTTGGTGTGCTAGCAGACTTGTATGCGAGCAGCTTGTTATAGATATAGTAGACTAGCGAAGGACCATCTATGATCACGGAGGTAACGACACCCTGCTTGGCTTGTGGTGATTGTCCGGAAGAGGTTCCCAGAGACACTCTTTCGGCGTAGGGTAGAAGGTCTTGGGAAAGCCGTGGAATTCCCATGTTGGCGATGTTTTCTCAGCCATCCCGTTTGTAGGATTGAACAAAAAAGTGAGGGGATTCACAGGAGGCGATAAATCATGGAAGTCGAATTCGCGCGACGATATTTCAATTTCAATTTCGAGGTCCAAATGTGTTTGAAATATACTGCGCTTATGCAAGGGTGGTTGGCCGTATAATTGTACGGCGGACCAGGTAGTCTTTCACGAAAGCATGGCATGAGCTTCAGAGTCCCTTTTGAATCTCTCTTCACTTCCAGACACACTGGACCTGACAAAAAAAGCTATGCAAATCTCGTGGTCCAACAACGATGGAGTATGTTTCTATGAAAGCGTCCGTCCGGACACACTTGGTGTATAAAAACGCCATTCGCCTGAAAGACTATGCTCCCTAGTACCACGCCGAATTGACGACTCAATATTCACAGCTTCGGCCGCGTAGGCCTCGAATCTAACATGCTCTCAGCCATTGAAAGACGGAAGTTTCTCGGTATGCTCAGTGTGTACCGTTTACCGCCGCCTGGACCTGTCCAAAATTCTCATCGAAGACCTCCTCGGCATGCTTTTCCGCATCGTGCGTATGGATCCAATCCTCGCGCGGAAATTGCACGGATGTAGGATCCTTCTTGACCTTATCCCAATCAGCTTTGTGCCACATGTCTCGTGTAGCCTCTCCGGTCTTCTGAACCGCCTTGACACGATCATATCTGCAGTAAGAATTAGCAGATGGCGCAGGAGAGCTTTGCAAACGGTCAACTACCTTATGCGCTGGTATGTCCGGACGGCGTCAGGAACATCCTTCTTCCCAGCACGTTTTAGGCAGACTGCAATCGTTACACCATCTTCCATTGCTTGAGTGGCACCTTGGGCTGAGGTTGGTAAAAAGGGATGGGCAGAGTCTCCAAGCAAAGCGATTCGGCCTCCTTTGCTGATCCACGTGGGCAGAGGATCTCGGTAAACGAGCTTCCAGTCCACCAGGTGGCTTTCAGGTGTCTTTTCGACAATCGCCTTGCACATCGGGTCCCAATTCTTGAACACTTTGTATACGTCTTCGAGCTTGCCGGGGAATGACCATGATTCATCAATATCTGCTTCATCCTGGACGTTGCTATTAGTTCAAGTTCAACAACTGCGACTCTGGAACGTACTCTGTGAGTCAATACCCAACAACAGTCGCTTCCATTCTTGATTGTCGAGAACAAAAAGTGGACGTCCTGACCAATCCAGCCGTTGAATGTGTCTCCATTTTCGCAGAATTTCTTCGTCCGGGGATCTTTGATCATGTCTGTGTTTGGGAACCTTTGTTTCATCAGCTCTGGCATTGCGTGATGGGGCCTACCAAACTCACCATGCGCGGAAGACTGCATAGCCGCTGCTCTTGGGCTTGTCGAAATAACCCAGAACCAGTTCACGGGCTTTCGATCTCACACCGTCTGATCCAATAACGAGGTCGGCCCACACCTGCAGATAATCAGCACTTGTCAAACCCGCAACACGGTCAGTTCGCTATACCTGCTCGCCATTCTCTAGCTCGATCCCAGCTCTGTCATCTTCCTCCATGTACTTTCCAACCTTTTGACCAAGATGAATTGGGATCCCAAGATCGTCCTTGGCATAATTGAAGACGACTTCATGTATCTCTCCACGGTGACCATTGAAGACTGGGGCTTCGGGATCTTGTGGTGGTGTTTGCTGGTTGATAATCAGCTCCCCGGTATATTTGTGGATATTGAAGCCATAGCCGGTAAGGTCGATACTGATAGACCTCAGCTTCTTGGAAATGGATTTATCGACACCCCATCGTCCGAATATCCTGCCGGCATTGGATCCAAAGGAAATGATGTCGCCTAGAATTTTCAACTCTGGGAATGATTCATACACCTCAACGTGGTGACCCTGTCGGTGACATTCGATGGCTGCTGTGAGACCGCCGAAACCTACTTCTAGTCAGCGCTGCTCGCGGCTTCTGACTTTGCATCTACCTACCGGCTCCGATGATTATCACATTGATCCCCGTCTTCGGCTGTGCAAAAGGTTCAGACGCTGACATAATCATTTTATCGAAAATCTTTGCGGGGTTGGCTATTCTGTTGCTTCCCTTGGACGAGTAGACAGCGGCGATGTAACAGTTCCTGCCAGATGACCAACCTCCAAACCGACGTTGGGTATTTCAAGATATTTGAAAGAGCCTTGAAGCAAAACACCACCCACATGCATTGCGATTTCAGGCCTTTTGTACAAAGCATAAGCCTACCTCATGAAGCCCCACGAGATCTTATCGGCGTCTCATAGACCCGAAGTCGAGACTCGTGCAAAGGGTCCAGTGACTTGGAGATGGTTGGCTTCCCCAATGGAACTGCCGAACTGTTCATTGTACCAAAACGGACAATGCACACTCAATTCGGGCGTTGATTGGATGTTCCTCAAGGGCCGCCATACTCCCCACACATTTCCCCATCCTTTCCCCCTCGATTGCCACTGCTGATCAGAAGGACACTTCGGAGTCTTTGTTTCCCTTTCCTTTTATGCAGTCCAGTGTATGTATGCGGTGCAGCTACATAGTTCCAGACAATCCCGTGGGGTTTCAAGGTACTATAGTAGGCTGTCAATCCTCTCGCCATCAGTGCATGGAATACCTGGGAGAATATTCGATTTCGGGAAAATCACCCACCACCTACTACTTGTTGCAGTTGAGATAAGAGCAGCTTGGCGTGGCACCGAGTGGGACGACCATTCACACCAGGTACTGACCGGGGGTAGACTTTACCTGCTCTTGGACATCACTGCTCTGGGACCCTCATCTCGTCGTGAACAACGTGCGAACTCAGTAGTGGAAAGGCCAAAAATATATGACCGAGTTGTCCGGATTCCGAGGTGTTCGACGATCTCTCTCCATTAGTTGTTGAGCCTCGATACATCCTACAGGGGTTTGCAACCATTACCTCCTCTTTTGGGACGACATTCCGCTTTTTGGTACACATTCCAGCAGCACGTTCACGATTGTACAATCTCAGCGACTGTCTTCGCCTCCCTCCTCTCGTATCGCGTCTTCCTGGTACTATTTCAAATCTGATAGTGCGCCACTATGTCGAAAGAAAGGGGAAACGCCATGTCGGACGAAAAGGACAACCCTTGGGGATTGCGGACGGACTCCAGTAGGACTTCCAACCCGGGTTTTAGCAGAGAAACCACAGCGACAGAGGTAGCAAACAGTTTCAGCAATGTAGTGCAAGACAAAACTGGTAAGTTGTACAATTCCATTTGCGTTCCGGAATCTAGCTAAGAATGACACCAAGTGGTCGTCGTTGGGGTTTCGCCGCAAAGCCTAGGCGAGTCAATAACAATGGCTTTCGCCAGCCAGTCTCCCCGCCTCTTGGTGCTAGCCTCACGGACAATGTCGAAGATCAAGGCCGTCGCTACAAAGGTCAAGGAACAGCATCCCAACGTGGAACTTCAACTTGTCGAGGTCGACCTATCGTCTTTTGCGTCAATCCGCGAGGCAGCAACAGAAATCAACGGCATTGTCGATAAGATTGACATCCTCGTCAACAATGCGGGTGTGGTGGACACGACTCCAAGGACGACGAAGGATGGGCTTGAGCTCCAATTCGGCACCAACCACATCGGTATCTTCTTCTTAACGAACCTCCTCATGCCCAAGATCCTCAAAGCCGCACAGAAATCTCAATCGAAAGGCTCAACTCGTGTAGTCAACATGACGAGCGCTGGGCACCTCATTTCCCCTATCCGCTTCAGTGACTACAACTTCAAGAAACGGCCAGAGGACATCCCAGAAGACGAACGGCCACCGTCCAGACCAGGAATGTCTTTCGACCCTCCTCCAGGAAAGACATACGTACCTTTCGTCGCTTACGGACAGTCCAAAACGGCAAACATCCTCATGGCGCTATCCATCTCCCACAAGTTGGCGAGCGAGGGTGTAAGATCGATAGCCACGCACCCCGGCTCGATTTGGACGGATATGTCTCGCAATCTGGACGAGGAGCATCTCGAGATGATCAAGAAGACGGGCGACTTCTGGAAGAATCTCGACCAAGGCGGTGCAACCACTTTGGTGGCGGCATTGGATCCCAAGCTCGCTGAAGACAAGGACATCATCTACCTCGCCGATTGTCAGGTTTCTGTGCCTGCACCGCACGCCAAAGACCCCAATGCAGCGGAGAGGTTGTGGCAGTTGAGCGAGGAGATTGTGGGACAGAAGTTCGATCTGGGCCATACAAGTAATCTGTGATGAAAGCGTCTTACCAAAGCATTGGAGAAGATCTCGTTGCCCTCACTACATCAGGCTAGCGCTTCAGAATATAGATATTGCGAGACCAGAGACCTAGAACAGCCGTATATTGAGGTATATATTTTACTTTAGCTCGTCATCTGCTTTCGCAATCGACCATAGGATGTGGACAAAAGGCGACAAAGTTATGTAGATTATAGCCAAAGATCTACTCGAACTTTACAGAGCATTATCTACTTCGCTATTCTTTGTAGTTTTTTTGAGTAGTCTCTGCGTATATAGTGTATGACTATCAGTACTCTTTACTAATATTAATAAAAAGAGTGTTTCGCCTTGCTCGCTTCAACTTAATAATCGGTGAAGTTCATAGGGGTGGGCAGAGTATAAATAGCATCCTGTCGAGCAGTGTTCTGAATCAGATGGTCGAAAGAGGCAGCCCATTCAACACGTGGGTTGAATGGCTCGAAATCCCAGAGGTAACCGAGGGTCCGAAGAATGGAAGAGGCACAGTAAGATACGGTCTCGCCAGCAGCGTTGACGCCGTATTGCTCCACTTCTCCCTGGGCGATCCATGGGGAGATGAGGAAGGTGGGAAGACGGCCACCAAGACGGTCAAATTCGTAGGTATAGTTGAGGCCGTTGGCAGCTTTTTCAGTATAGGTGAGGTTGTCAGGGCGCGGAGCAAGTGGAGGAGGAACATGGTCGTGGAAGCCACCGGTCTCATCAAAGGTAAGGATGAAGAGAGTGTTCTCCCATTGAGGACCAGCACGGAGAGAATCGTACACTCTCTTAAGAAAAGCCTCGCCATCGGAGATCAAACCACTGTCATGCATCGAGGTAGTGCCAACACCACAGCAAGATGGGTTAAGGTAGGAGAAGGTTGGTAGGTTCCCACTGAGAGCATCAGAGTAGAATTGGGTCATATTGACAGTCTTGTCCTCATTGTTGGTTGCGTTGGTCCAGGCGTACGCCTTAGAATCAGGACCAGTGCCACCGGCAGCCTCCCAGTAGTTGAGCCAGGTCAGGTTCTTTTCGCCCACCATCTGGAAGATCGACTTCTGGGTGAATTCATAGGTATAGTCGCCAGCTAGATTTGTGCCGTGGCCAGCCGAGGTACCCGAGGTAAGAGCGAAACGGTTGGGGTCAGTAGGCTATACATGGTGAGCCATTCAATTGCGACAAGCCTGAAGGTTTTCACTTACGCCGGCAATATCAGAGTGCCAGTGGTTGAAGGTCAAGAAGTTCTGCACAAACGAGGTCATGACGGGAACCTGCTGCTCAGTGTAGTAGTTCATGACCTGAAGGGCCAGCTGCGTGCTGTTGGCCTTGGATCCATAGTTGTGAATCTGCTCGGTGATAAACCCCTGGTTGTTGGGAAGCAATTTGCCCTCAGCTATGGCAGTGTTGTCTGGGGTCCATTGGCTGTAGAACTCCATGGTGTTACCAGTGACAGCGTGGCTGGGGTCATCGGTAACAGAATTATAGTCCTTCGCCTCAGTGCAGTGGTAACCCTGGGAAGGATCGCTCACGTTGTAAGGGTTGCAGTAAGGACCGTTGTTGATGGGATTCTCGATGCCTGGATGAGTCTGACCACCTAACAGGTTGTCGAGGGAACGGTTCTCCATGCAGAGAAGGACAACATTCTTGATCTTCTGTCTCAGGTTGTTGATGGATGCCTCAGATCCTGGCACGAGGGATGGGCGCTTCCATGAATCCCATGATGTGCTAGGGAGGGCCGTGATGGCTGTGGCAAGAGCCAGCATGCTAAAGAAAACACTGTGATGCATTTTGAAGAATTGACCGACGGGCAAAGAGCAGAAGCACAGATTGAGGGATCCCCGTATGTAGCTGCTTGGAGAAGGGATCGGTACTGAGGGCGGAGCCCGTGTCTCTTATATAACCTCACGCAGCTGCTTTCGAAAACCATGATAGCTCCGGTGTAGCTCTGCCACAGAACATTGCTCATGAAGACCCGAGTCCGGCTCCGATCTTCACAGACGAATGAAGCATACACGTGGAAGGCGATAGACATCGTCCCGCCGATGCAGTGGACTCAAATTTGATATAAAACAGAGACATGCGAGAGGGAACAGTAGGAAGTAGCCAGCGAGACAATCCTAGACAGGCACGTGTAATGAGAACGAAGAAATCGCTATGGCGCGAAAAGGACGGACACGTTCGATATACCGTCCTTGTTCTTCTTCTTCCAGAGATATCGTGAGATGATGGAGACGTTAGACCGAAGAAAGCAACTGGAGAGAAAAGTTGTTGTCGATCTCCTCGGTTCAGAGACTTGCAGTGAGCTGCAGGAGCAGGGTGAATTAAGTACGATTCTTAGTCCAGCTTTGAGGTTAGTAACGAGACTATTAATGCAGGTCTGGGGCCTATAGCCTTAGTAGCTCCCCGTCTTATGGGGGCTCTTGGCGCTGCTGTCTAACCTTGTCGCTTTCATTGGTTTGATACCATCACCACGTCCCTGCCGAGGATGCATTCTGATCTGCAGGTACAACGGTGACCCTGCATACGGAGATACACACTTTGCTGGAGTTGGGTCCAACGTCTGCCGTGAGTGCCGTCCCTCAAGCTTGCTGATGCTCGAATGAATCCAACAGTCCTCCAAACGTGCCACGCTAATTGCCTTTTCGCTCTCACTTCCTCTCTTTGACTCTGCAGCATTCAAGGATGCTGTAGGTGCTTCATATTGGATAACGTGGATACCCTTGAAGCCCCGCATTGGCCGATGATCAATATTCGAAGGATGACCTATACTACCTTCTGTATAAAGTGTAGTCTGCACCCACGGCCACGCATACCACTCCTTCCAATCAATGCCTATACAATTCTCGCTTATTATACACGTGCTCTAGTGTCGCATAAAGTCCAGCAGGGAAAAGACCATACTGAACGTCACTCTGCATGTCCGACCTGTCGTTTCGGTCCTCCTCTTTCTGCATTTTCCGAGGCCCTGCACCAAGGTACTTACGCTACTGCACAATAGTTTCCCAGCCCAAGTTTTTTCTGTCCGCATCCCATTTGAAGCCGGGCGCGAACGTCGCTTGTTTACAGGCTTTGATTGAAGACATTGACGCTGTTGCGGGATTGTGGACGATATCACAGGTCTTACGGCCTGTTCCGAAGGCGGGTCTTCTGATGTGTGAGGATCTGAATGAAGTTTTTGATAAGTTTCGAATTTTTCCCGGTGTTTCAGGCCGACGGCACCCACGCCGGTCGCACTTTCACGTGCCAGGTGTTGCCGAGTGATTAGATGGGAGGTTCGAGATCTTATCTCCAACGAGTCATGATTCTCAAGACGTCAGGCGGCTTCGACTCAGCCACAGCTTTTCTAGCCCCAGTCTCCATCGTGAGTTCGTTCCCCTGGCCAGCTCGCATTTCTCAAAAGTCCTTCTTATGAGCAGAGATCGTGGCGAATGCCGATCAAGTTTGGCCCGCTAAGGAGCATATTTACCGTTTATGATCTTTACCGCATCTACTTGCTCCGGCAGAAGCGGCGATATAGTTTCTTGCTTTTACGATCGCTGCGAGACCACTAAGCACCAGAAACTGTGTGAAGGGTAGGTATCATGATGTCATCCAGATATGTCGATACTAGGTATTAGACTCGGCCTGACCGTCGAGCTCTTACGAGTAATCCTGTTCTCACACCTACAGTTGTGTAAATCCTACCTTGAATTCTACGTGCTCAATATTTGGCACATTCCCGACAATGTCTACCTCCATCTCAACTGAATATGGCTCCTTGTTTGCCAACGGAGCATGCTTTCTCGGGCTTGTCCCGTTCGCTCTAGGCATCAACGCTCTCCTGCGCCCTGAGTCGGCCCTGGCTCTTCTCCAATTCGCGGCACCTCCTCAACCCGAGGCGCAGAAATTGACGAAATCCTTCATCTACATGCAAGGAGCGCGTAACCTGGCATACGGCTTTACCACCCTTGCTATATGGTACACCGGCCACCGCGAGCCCCTGGGGTATGCGGCATTTGCGGGCATGTTTATTGTCCTAGTGGATGGGTTTGTTGCTCGTTATCAGCTTGGACGGGGCGAGTGGAATCATTGGGCTTTTGCACCTGTCAGTGTCGCAGTAGGCGCTGGACTACTTGGGTGGATTTGAATGTTCAAGGTCCCTTCGGCTTTGTTTCAATGTACGCAAATAAATTAGCTCACCTCTGCAGAATGCCAACTTCTACTCACGAAGCTTCAATCGTTGAAGGCCCTTGAACGACAGGTTCGATTTCGAACCGTACGGTCTTACCCAACAGCCGCTCGAGTAGGGGTTCTTGTTTGCCCATTGGTGTCAAGGATGATCTAAGGTGAGGTCGTGGACTGAAATCCAAAGAAAATGATGCATTCGCTCGCAGAAAGAGCTGCAACGGGTATCACGGTGTGGCCGTCGAAGGGATCTGCACCCAGATACTATAAGCTGGATTTTTCTGGCGAGCACGGGTGGACGGATCCCTACTGTCACCCTTACGAATCTTAACACAGTGTTCTGGGCTTCCGCGAGACTTGAAGCCATCACCTTGACATCGTCATTATTGTTGACCCCACTAGTTATCAAGGGTTTCTGCCGGTCGGTTTATGTCAGCTTCATTTAACTTTACAGGCCACCTACTGGCCCTGTGCACCTACCGCTATATAGGCATGTAATGTTTACTTATTTACATCAAACTTCTAGATATCTGGCTATAGCTTTCTCTGGTGGAAGAATATCCCATTCACAAAACATCTTTCAAAATAGTACCCAGGCAGTTGCCCATATCAGGATGGGCCCACAGGCCCCTTTCAAATTACACTTCACCCTTGTATATCCCAACACCAAATCCAGGAAGGCTGCTGAGGTTGAAGATGCTGCCAGGCGATCACATGCGGCACGTCAGAGCCACAGAACTAACAGGTTCATATTTCCTGGCGTCAATACCCTCGTTCGAGGATATGTCGACAAACGAGACACACCCGAACGTACACAGACCGATCTAGCTTCGGTCTCGAAGAAACCTCCTCCGGTTCATTCCAAACATGTTGTGTTTAGAGTTGGTCCCAATCGTGCTGCCATAAGTCATGCCTCTTTAGGTCAAGGAAGGGTTGATCCTTTCGAATCGTCTGCCACGAAAGGCCTGCCGTCCTATGCACACTATCTACTAGATATGGGTAAGCTAAGCCCCCTATCCTTTGCCAGTGCTGCCCGCACCGCAGGATACTGCGGCGCGTTTATACCTAATTGATATTTATCTTCACTAAACTGGACTGTTCAGCGATGCAACACACCTGGCCAACGATATTACCACGTTTGTACGAAACTGCACCAGATTTTACTCGGCGCTCTTTCGTACATGTCATTATATCAACGCCATTGGTGCTCCATACCATTCTCTCGGTCTTACCATACCACCTGGCATGCCTACAAGGCCGGTCGATGTCGCCACGAATGCAGCACATCGGATTCAAGCACCAGAACTCCGCTTTAAGGCTCCTGAAGGAGGAAATTGTCAAACTCAACGGCGCAGTACCATCAGAGCCTATACTGTTTTCTATAATGTGTCTAGGCTTTCATGGCGCCGGCGATGCGAACTTGAACCCTTGGCCATACGCTATATCCCCACTGGCGACAGCACAGGACATACAAATCTATGGACTCGGACAAAAGGTGCCTGCGCATATCGAGGCCATGTATGCCCTCGTTCTGCGCAAAGGAGGGATCAAGGAGATCCAATGGAGTCTGTTGGCCGATATGTTGGAGCTGTATGTAAAGCATGTGCTTATACGTGGTCCCGGAAGATCTGACTAAAAGCAGTGGTGACCTACTGATCTCGACTCAAGCTGCGTCGCGTCCCGCATTCGCATGGCGACACGCTCTTCAACCACTGGTTCCAGATCCTAGCTGGACAAAGGATCAACAAGCTCGAAGTTTTTCGAACGTTATTGGGTCAGCCTTCAGGACAGATACTAAGGGTTGCCCAGTCTTCCACGTTCTTCTTGACGCAGCTGAGGCGACCATTGCTCTTGACCATTCTCATCGACGAGGCTCGGGCTTTCCAAACCATACCGCCCTTGTTCAAGCCCGCAACGCAATTCAGCATAGGCTCTTATCGTTGGAGCCATCTCTGGAATGGAGAGCAGAATATCAGCAAGGAGGGGTCCAAGAAGCATGTCGCTTGGCAGGTCTCATCTACACGGACCTTGTTCTGTTTCCCATACCTACACTCACGGGTGTAAGAGCAGGCATCGCACGGCGATTACGTTCGCTGCTAGACACGATCGGATATGACGTCTGGGAACATTCAAGATTTCACTTCTCTTGGGTTGTCGTCATGGGCACTCTGGCTGTCGCTTTCACTCCTGACAGATCCTGGTGGGTGAAGTTATTCCGGGAGCGTTGCCTGCACTATTTTCCTCTATGGCAAGATCTCAGCACGTGTCTAGCTACTCATCTATGGTGGGATCATGTCTGTGACGAGGCGGGTAAAGATCTATGGTATGAAGTTCTTGGAATTCCTTGTTAGCTATCGCGTGCAAAATGTGATAGATCCTTCGGCATGGGTTGCCACGACCTGATAGATGATACAGATAGAGACTGAGCCATCAACTCGTTCTTGATCATGTAAATTGACTTCTTATGATTTCATCTTGGATCTCCCCATATGACAGGAAGCTCCCCGACCTCGCCTAGCTTGACTACGGTTACTCTCATGTCGACCCTTGAGGTTGGAGGCGGCACGGATGGTTTCAGGCCACCCATCCAAAAAACTCCGATCCCGGTCAAGATCGTGCCAATGGACCGTAGTTTAGATCGTTTGGACATATCTTTTCATTGGCCATATTCACAAAGTTCCCAACAAAGTCTAAGCCCATGCCAACGTGTAGCATCACTGAATTCGCAGCGGTTTGTGACGACAAGCTTACGTGCACGTGCTATTTCCGTCTGCTTAAAAATAGGCGCTGCACAGGCCTCGTCGAACCGGGATTCACCTTTCTCTCACACATCTGAATACATGCGCCATGTCTCACCAACTACATTTCGTCGAACGTGCTAAGACTGATGATCATGAGAGACAGGTAAATCTAGGTTCTTCCGCGTGCAAAGCACATGTGGCGAGAATAACTCATCGACGGCGTTGGGAGAAGCGCCAGCAGACACTGCGCCTGCAGCAGAGTACCTTACTGATCCAAAGTATGTCATTGGTTGTTTACAAAGTTAGTCACCTTTCTCCTGACCTTGGTCAGAAGCAGATGGGTTTCACAACCAGCTCGATGCAACGGTGCACGAGAAGGCATCAAATCGCAAGGAGTTGACAACCGAGCCCGGAGGCGATGCGGCACTCGCCCTTCCGCGACGACTCGGCCCCGGACCATTGCTGGAACATGGACACACAGCTTTTCAGCCGAGTCACAGCATCCCCGCAGCGCTATGCGGGAGTGGAGATCCATTTGAGTGCCAGATTATGCCCGTAACGCCCCGAATTCACCAAGCTGTGAATTTTGTCCGGTCTTATATTGTGGAGTGCTGGTCTCCGTCATTCACGTTCAAAGATGGAAAGCCTGGTGATAATCGATGTAGGATTCCAGGATTTGAGAATGGAAGCTCCATTGGTAGTTCGACTGCGTGGTGGATGTGGACGGAGTTGCTCGTTGATAATGCTGTCTTCTGGTCAGCCATCGCAAGCAGTATGCCTTTGCTGATAAGGTCCATACCCGAGGTGGCTGGTCGCGACATGGTCGAAATCTATCTGAGCATGAAGTCTAACAGTCTACGTGGACTCAACGAAGCTATCGATTCCGTTGGCTCGAGCGGAGTTCCGAAAACATCTTTTACATGGCATGTCATCACATTGTTTAATGCCTCCTGCATGGAAGGGGACATCGTCGGCGCTAGTTACCATGCGAATGTCATTCGCAATCAGCTGGAATGCTTGTCGATCACCACGCAACAGGAGGCACGCTTTGTCCGCTCGTTTCTATGGAGCGACTCCACCTCAGCCCTTCTTCAATTGAGACGCCCGATTTTGGATTACGAAACTTGGTTGCCCAGGATGCTCAGCTCGTTGTGGGACTCTGCTGAATGTTTTTTGTCGAGCTGGGAGGCACATGAGAGTGCCAGATTATACATTCTAAGTCCACCTTTGATTGAAGCATTTTCGTATGTGCGCTGGGCTCTTGCAAGGCTCGAGTTATTCACTGCACAATGCGAGGTGCTGGTGGACGAAACAGAGCTGATCTTCCACTGGCTAACGACGAAAGCTGAATATCATATTGGGTGCTTGCTCAATCTCTACGATGATCTTGGACATGCTGAGAAATTTCAAGGCATGAGTGAAGCTGAACGGTGCACTGAGAGTTCTGTCGCCCTGGCGCTTTTACATTACCTGCAGAAGACCTTCAAGGACGTCCCGGTGGACAAGGCCCGTGACAGGCATGACAGCATGGACGTAATATACCCCCACCTCAGAACCAACATGGAGCGTGCAGTCGACTGTTGTTCTGAAACGGAGAAGGTCGCTTATGCATATACTCATTTCTGGGTTTTGTACGTAGGGACATTCTGCGAGGAACAGATCAGGTGTGGGTGTGGTGCCAGAGTTGAAGGGGATTCAGCAGACCTGGGCCAGTCCTCTGCTAGCTGGTTTCACGAGCGATTAGCAGAGCAAGGTGTGCGTCTAGGTTTAACATCATGGAGAATTGCCCGTCCCGTGCTAGCTGATATCACATTCAACAAGGCCTTGAGGCCGCCGCCACAACAATGGTACAATGAAACAATCGAAGGCCGGCAACAGACAGGTTCATAGGAGCTTCCGCACCAACTGTGCCAGCTGAAAAGGGCGCATGGGTGTCGGAAAGCCGATGGGGACCCAATAGATCAGCCGCTCATCCCACCACAGGGGACATGCCTTCAATCAAGACGTGCGCTATTTGCAAGGTCTAGACTGATGTGTCATCCGATCTCTGACACAACTGGTAGGTGATCGATGATTGAACTTACTATACTGGGGTGTTTCCTGTAGACTTCGGCACAACAATTCGTGACGCAGAGCATCATGCGGTGGGATTATGTTCTGCTACCCACCCACAGTTGTGGGCCCCCACAACAAGCTCCCGCGTCAGAGCCTCTTAAGGTTGCGAGCCGTGGACGGCGGAAGAGTTTAATACTGTGGCCACACAGGTCTCTAGTTACACCTTCCTTTTTTGTCAACAGCATCACGGGTCATTGTCGAGGATGCTGCCATTCATTCCTTTCAGCCTAGGTTATCAAGCCAAACCCCAGCCACAAATGGTTGGGATAGATTGCAGGCAGATACAAAGTCTTTTCGTTGGATAGGTGATCATTCTATCATGACGTGGCAATAATGCTGTCCCTCCCACTTTATCTCACCTATGCAATGTTCCCTGACTCGCGGCCAAGTACATTCGTAGTCCACCCCTATCTGGACAGTGAGTCACGGACAAAGAGTCTTCGAGAGACCTATTTCTAGCTCAGGCCGACCCGCCAAGCATCGAGGAAGGAAAATTCCAGCCAAGCCTGACACAAACAGTACGAAGCATACATCTTGAATCATGAGCAGCCCCATATCCTCGGATCAGCCAAAGGGTCCTACGCAGCAATTGACTGAATGGATCCAGTCAATGTCTTTCGACAAGGTCCCGACAGCTGTCCACACACGAGCGAAGTACATTATACTTGATGGACTGGCTTGCCTTCTTGTTGGCTCTCATCTACCGTGGTCGACTAAGGCTGTCCACGCGTTCCAGGCATTCGAGCCCCCTGGGTCCGGCTCATGCAACGTCTATGGATGGAACTATAAAATATCACCACCCTCCGCAGCATTGCTGAATTCCACCTTCATCCAGGGTTTTGAATTGGATGACTGGCACTCGGAGGCGCCACTTCATAGCAATGCCTTGCTTCTACCCTCGTTAATGGCAACAGTAGAACACGAAGCTGCTGTGGGCACAACGATCATCTCTGGGAAAGAATTCTTACTTGCAGCCATCATCGGCTACGAAGTTGGTCCACGTGTAGGCCTAGGGCTCTGGGGCGGGCATATACTCAGTGCCGGCTGGCACTCTGGCGCGGTCTTTGGGCCTGCAGCCGTGGCAAGCGCCGTCGCGAAAATGCTCGAACTTCCGGCGAGCCAGATCGAGGACGCTCTAGGCATTGCGTGTACCCAAGCTGGTGGACTGATGTCGGCGCAGTTTGGCAGTGAGGTCAAACGAATGCAACACGGGTTCGCTGCACGCAACGGATTGTGCGCTACTTTTCTCGCCCGTGGCGGTTACATTGGCATCAAGCAAGTGTTTGAGCAGCCATATGGTGGCTTCCTGACGCAATTCAGCGCTGGAAATGGCAAAACGCCAAACTTCCTGCCCGATGAAATTTCCAAGGACTTGGGAAAAGAATGGAAGATAGCAGGTGTACGTCTGAAGCCATACGCCTCCATGGCTGGCACTCATCCGACCATCGACTGTGTCAGGCTCCTTCAGCAGCAGTATCCAGAGGCTGTCAGTTCGCAAAGCCTTCAAAAGATCAAAAGCATTACCATCGAGATGGGCTCGGACGCCTTTCACCACGGCGGCTGGCACCCTACACGGCCACTGACTTCCTTGGGTGCGCAAATGTGCAACGCGTACGTAGCGGCGTCACAGTTCATCGATCACAATGTCCTGATTGCACAGTTTGAACCGGCCATGCTTGATCGTGATGCTGTATGGGGCCTTGTGGAAAAGACAACTTGTGTACAGAATGACAATCTTAGTAAGTTTGCGCAGCGCGTTACTGTCTCATACGAGGAAGGTAGTGGAATCGGCCCAATCTCTGGCAAAGTGGAGAATGCGCGTGGCGTAGATCCCGAGATGTCGAATGAAGATATTCTCGAAAAGTGGCGACAATTGACTACCGGTCTTATCGAGGATCGTACGCGGGAAGAGATTGAAAGTATGGTGTTGAATTTGGAATCCTGCAAAGATATCAAGGCTTTGACGGATTTGATGGTGGAGATAGGCAGCACCAAGGGAGCATTCACGCCATAGATTACTGTCTAAAACGCGAGGCAGGGGATTCAATGGTCGAGCAATTTTTATTATGGGCGAGAAGTGCTTTGACATCGAAGAAAGTCTTGACAGAACCGAGCAATTATGGTTGGGAAGAAATGCTAGTGGGTCGTCGAAGCGAGGTCAGGAAAACCTTGGTAATAGTATCCATTGGATTATACGAGGAGGGGTGGACTGCTGTTGCGTGCGACTGCTTTCCTTCCGCGGTATGCATCGTATTGCTCTCAGGAAGGCAGCACAAAACATTAGGATATATGTTATCGTGGCACATTCACGTTCGTAATGGCCCATCCCAGGTACCTATGTAAGCTAGTCTGGTAGGTTACACATGTATACCGATGACTCTTCGTGTACGTCTTCGACGCACGATCTTCGTTCTTCACCCAGCCAGCTGTGTGTCAAGCTGATCGCTTGTACCAAAGAGAAAGCTATCGAAGTCAAAGTTGATATCGGCAAAGATATCGTCAGATAACACGTCTGACGCTACCTGCGTCCGTGTTTGTTCGCCATTGCCGAGGCTGCCGTCTGCATTGGGATGTCGTGTGTCAAGGATCCTTGTGGAGAGCATCTCAAATGTCCGGATGCACTGTTGGACATATGAACTAAGATGCTTATGGGCATGGAGGGCCGATAACTGATGGCAACTATTGAGAGCATCGAAATGCACGCCCTTCACTGGCCTCGACAAAGGAAGCTCACGGCTTTCTGGGGCCCCAGAGGTCGATGGACCTCCTACACAGTCACGAGCATACACATAGTGATACAGAGCCACGTGGAGCTCGAATAGACAACGATGCAACACGCAAAAGTGAATTCGTCGGGCAGACTGCTACGAGATGAGCCAACAGCAAAATCCTCTCTGGTCGTTGGCACCGTCTGACATGGAGTACATCGATGATATAAGTTCAAAGGGCAGCAGGTTCGCGACAGTGGGTGCCTTGACTCCAAGCCAGCAGGGATGTATGGTAGAATTGATGGACTTCCCCTTACCAATGGCTAATACTATCTCGGTGTATGCGAAGGAGTCTTGGATAACAATGAAGAAAGGTACCTATTCGAAGCTGAGGAGCAACAGTGCCACTTTTTCTGAAAACAGACTCGATGGGTCCGGATTTGGTCATGCTCAATACACAATGTAAACGAATTACTTGATGATGAGAATAGGAGATCTCAGAGAACGTCAGGGAACACAGGCGACACGTATTCATGGACTCCACTTCCAGCCTTTGGTTGCATTAGTAGAGTGTTCAGCTGGGAATGTGATTCTTTTCTGGCGTGGAGACGCTGCTATATTGATTTCTCACCAGATTCGCTCGCATTTAATGGGTGGTACAGCAACAGTATGCTCAGTGTGACCACGAAGTAGCCAGAAGTATCTCCGCTTGGGCAGACTTGCGGATATGAGCTGCGTAGACGAGTGGAAGGATGCTCAATAAAGGGATCTAGGCACGAGGCGGTCCTGGGGATCCCCGGCACAGCCCGAATACTATGGGTATCAAGCTTACGAGCCGTTCCACTGATAGGAGAAGGACCGTAGGCAATAATTGGGCCACAGTCAACCAGGTAGCATAGCTGCATAACAGCAGAGGGTGTATGACTAAGTGCAGCACTAGTAGTGGGCGCTAATAGCCTATGAATGTATATCTAGGTAGGCTTCGGCTACTCTAGAGCGTACTCTATAGCTATGGAACTTATAATTTCACTTCCCCTTTCTGATGGTCTAAATTTAATGAAGACTATCTAGTGATAAGCTTATCGTCGGTTCGTCGTCACGACTAAAGATCACTAATTATACACTAACTTATATTCGCGTAGATCTAGGTATTTACCTAATAGTAAGACCTTACGCTTTGATAGAAGGATAGTAGTCGACATTAGTTAGTATAGGGCTTAAAAAGCTATATAAAGGTGATTAGTATCGAGTTAAGTTATATCTAGTTCTTATCCTTATTAGTAATTATTATCTTCCTTAAGAGATAAATATATCACTAATTTTTATATTAATACTAAACTAAATAACTCTCTACTTATTATTATAGAACCTTATTACTCTATCTATAGATATACTTTCTCTAGATATAAGGGTTATATATACTATACTATATAATTTATTTACTTATTCTATATTAATATAAGATCTTACTAATATTATATAAAGTATTAAATAATGAATAAATAATAGTCGAATAGAGAGTGAGTAGAGTGGTAGACGATAACTAAGTATAACGTATAGGGGGTATATCGAGTTAAACTATAGAGTAGATCTAGAGGACGAGGAGTGAACGATCTAAACCTTATCTCGAACGTAGTATTATAAATCGCTTCACTAAGGTGTCACGAGATAAGGGGTTCCTAAATAGGGGGACGTATTAAGGTATAGTAGTAAGAGAGTACGTCGAGTATCTTAAGCGAGACTAATTAATATTTAAATATATAGATATAATCGTTAACGAAGTTAACTATAAAGGAAAGCTATAGACTCGTTAGTTATATATATAGTCGTAAGTACTTAGTATACTTAGTGGTGCTTAGTACTAAGTACACTAAGTAGAGCTAAGTACTTTCGTGATTACGTAATTTAATATAGTGTTTACACGTATTTCCTCGTTAGATCTACTTTCCTTTAAAGACTACGCCCTAATTATAATCTAGTCGTATATCTCGATTCGTAATACTCGCTCTCTTCTTCTCTATATATTGTTCTTAACGTACTTAAGATAAGTCGTCTCTTCTATCTCTATACCTTCCTTTTCTTCCTTTTATTATAGTTAACGATATCTTAGTATCGAGTTTCTAAATCGAGTCGATCGTTCACTATTCGTCGCTACGATCTTATTATACGAATTAAGTCGCTAGATTTAGAGAGATTCGAGATAGATCGCTATACGCTCTATTAGGATTCCGACTTAATATACTTTATATTAAATAGGTATAGTAAGTATTCTTCTTACACTAAAAAAGAAGTGAAATACTACGATGATACTTTCTTAACGACTAAGTTCGATTGTCTAACTACTTAACGGAATCGCCTAACTAAAGCGACGCGTCGTAAGGATAATAAACTTTAATAGCTACTAGAGGTAACTTCTCGAGTTTAGGTTACGACGGCTTAGATTTACTTAGAATATAAGCGACTTTAGCGTAAAGCTAACGAACTATTAAAGAAATAGAAGAAAATATTAATTCGAAAAGCGAACGTCTTAAACGAATTAAATAATATAGATTCCCTTAAGTAGGCGTCGTCAACGATATTTATCGATCTTAATAATACGTAGTTAAAAAATATATTTAAGCTTAAGTTTAGCTCGCTATTTAGTTTTAAGGGTTTAATTCTAATTAATCGTTCTTTATAGTAATCGAATACTATCGATAAGTCTTTTCCGTTATTTTCTTCGATAATATTCTTTAATAAGATTTTTAAATAGATATTCTAGTGGTTCTTACGTATTTTCTAAGTTATTATATTCTAACTATTTAATTAAATAGTAATACTTTTCGTTAATAAGTTAATAATCTAAAATTCTTTCGATATTATATAGCGATTATTATATTTTCTTATATATTAGTATTAATTCTAATTTAGCGTTTAGCGATATCTTCTCGATAAGGGATTTATAGAATATCGAATAAATATTTATATCTTTAGATAGATCGATTTCGAATATTATAGTTTCTAACTTCTTTTTAATTTTATATAGTCTAATCTTAGTGTAATTTAATTTATTACTTAGTCGTTATATTTTAATGTTTTTTCGTAAGATATAAATTATCTTTCCCTCGTGAAAGTCTAGTCTCTTAGATCTTTTCTTATTTACTTAAATTATTATTTTCTTTATTATTTCTTATAATATTATTTATAGTATTTTATATAGATACTTTAGTTTATTCACTAATACTTTTACTTTTTTTATAATTAGTTTAATTTCTCTTAGTTCGTTTTTAATATTTAGATATTTTCTATAATTTATATAGAATAATAATAAATCTATAATTAAAGCGCTATTATTAAATATAAATTATATAATAGATAGTAACTATATTTAATTATTTTACTAAAAGTTAACGTAGTATCGTAGATATTATTTTAAGATTTAATTCGTTCTCTTCGTTTATTCGTCTAATTATAAGTAATATACTATTAATATTTTTTAGTATATTTCTAATAGATCTATAAGCGATTACTAAAATTATAATATAAATAGTTTATTTCGATTTAAGCGTATTTCTTTTAGTATACTATATTATACGATAATAATTTTATATAGTAGATATATTAGATCTTTTACTATCGATACTTTCTTATATAGTATAAAGTACGTATACTTCGTTAAGATATCGTTTATTATTAGTATACTATTAAATTTCACGTCTATAAGAGACTCTATAAATTTTAGTAGTTTCGTAATAAAATTTAGTATAATTATTAACTATATCTCTTTTAGTATCTATTATATTTATAGTAGACTATATAGTTTATATCGTATATACTTTACTTTATAATATATATCGTAGTTCTTAATATACTTCGTTATATCTTTCCTTATTCCCTTTTAGGTGAAGTCTCGTATAACGAGTTTAATAAATTTTTTAATATCTAGATATTCTACTAATTTATTATTATATCTACTTTAAATAACTTTCTTTCTTTATTCTATAGTTAGCTCGATATCTATAGCGACTAGTATTTTTATTTAAGGCGTTATATAGATTAAGGCTTCATTCTATTCCTTAAGTATAGCTATAAATTCTAATTTAATATCTTTTATATAATCTAATTAATAGCTAAGCGCGTCTACTATAGCGTTTTCTTTTCCTTAAACGTAGTATATTCTAAAGTCGAATAGTGCGAGAGTTTTAGTCTATCGAACTTATCGTCTATTAAGTTATTTTATCGTTATTTAGTAGAGTAAGTTCTTATAATTAGTATAGACTTAGATAGAGTATTTCGCGTCTTTTAGATATACTCTCTATTCCTTAAATACCTCGATAATAATAAGTAACTCTTTATCGTATATATCGTAGTTAAGTTTCGATTTAGTTATTTTCCTTAAGTAGTATATAATCGTGTAGAGTTTCTCATCGTTACTCTTTTACGTAAGGTGAGCTTCGATAGCTTCGTTTAATATATCTATTTCTAAATTAGTTTTATACTCTAGATTAAATATTATAAGTATAGAGACGTTAGTAATAGCTTTCTTAAGTTCCTAAAATACCTTAGTACACTTCGATTCGAATTTAAATTTAACTTTCTTTTTAGTAAGGTTTATTAGTGATACTATAACTCTAGAAAATCTCTCGATAAATTTTCTATTATAGTTAATAAGTTTAATAAAGATTTATATTTCTATAATATTAGTTAGTTATAACTATTTCTAGATAGATTTAATTTATTCGAGATTTATCTTAATATTCTTATCTAAGATAATATATCTTAGAAAGTATATTCGATATTTATAAAACTTATATTTATTAAGTTTCACTAGTAGATCTTTTTATTAAAGTCTATTTAGAATCTTTCTAATATACTATATATATTCTTTAAGTGTGGTTAAGAATATAAATACATCGTCGAAATATATCGTTATAAAATCGTCGAGATATTCTCTTAGTGTATCGTTAATTAATTCCTAAAAAGTAGTCGATATATTAGTTAATTCGAAAGATATAACTAAATATTCGTATAATTCGAAGCGAGTTTTAAAGGCTGTCTTTTATTCTTCGCCTTCCTTTATTCGTACTCGATAGTAGACGTCTCGTATATCGATCGCGATAAAGTATTTTATATCTAATAATCTATTCTATAGTTCGTCGATACGTAGTAACGAATATCGATTCTTTTTAATAATTATATTAAATAGTCGATAGTTAATATATACTCGAAGTTCTTTATTCTTTTTCGAGGTAAATAGTACTTTATATACTATAGAAGACTTAGATAATTAAATAAAATCTTTCTTCTTATATTTTTTAATATAGTTTCTAAGAAAGTCTTCTTCTTTCTTAGAGAGTTATCGAAGTTACTTATTATACTTTAGTACTTTTCTATCTTCGAGCGATATTTTATAGTTCTATAATTTATACTTTAGTAATATAACTAAGTCTTCTCTTTTCTTAAAGAGATCTATAAAGTCTCTATATTCTTTCGAGATCTCTTCTATCGTATTAGTAAGAATCTTCTAGTTTAGTCTTACTTATATTACTCTAATAGATAATCTAGAGAATAATCGATTCTCTTTTCTATTTTCGTAACTATAGTTAAGAAATATAAGAGTTCGCTTTTATTAGTCTATTATTAATCTTTATTTCTAAAGCTATTTTATTTCTAGTATAATATCGTATTTAATTAGTATAATATTAAGATCGATTTATTCGATATAACCCTCGATTTTAAGTCGAACGTCTCGAATTTTCTTGCGAATTTACTCTTCGTCGTATTTAATAAGCGTCTTATCTACTATATTTAGTAAATAGAGCTTCGCTTTTTATCGATATTATTTATATAATCGTTCTATAAACTATAGTAATACGTAGTTCTAATTTACTTCGTAATTTATTATAATCTATACTTCCTTATTAACTAATATAGCGTCGAAGACTAATAATATTAAATACTAAGAGTAGAAGATAATAAATAAATTCTAAGGCTCTTCTAGAAGAGAGTTTTATCTCGTTAAGCTTTCTTCTTATCGTTTTTTATTATATTATATATCGTAGATCTATCTATTTTATAGACTATCCTTATAACTTCGACTAGTATTTCGATTTTAATCTTTTTATTATTATCTTTCTAATATATATATATTTTCGATATATATTCGTAGTCGAAATTCTAATATAGTTATATTACGATAGTTCGAATATACTCTTTTAGATTACTATCTAAGTCGAATATAATATAAGAGTATTATCGATTTTAAAAGTAGTCTTATCTTTCGTATATTACTATTTTCTAGTATTAAGTTATAATAATTTATAATTACTTCGTAGTCTTCGTAACTATAAACTTAATTAATTCTAAGTCGAGTTATATCTTTATTATTATAAGTTCCTAGATCGACTTATTCTTCTCTTCTTTATTTAAGAATATATCGATTAATATAAAGTAGTGAGTATTTACTTTCTTTACTTAGTATATATATATATTTTCTTTATCTTCGTATAATTAACTTCGATATCTTAATATACTAATTAACTTATATTATAATTAGATTCGTACTCTAGAACTAAATTTATAAATAGTTCTACCTTACTACTTATCTTCTTCCTAGAAATAAGTCTTAATAATTACTCTATAGTCGCTAGTTTCTTAGACCTAATATCTAACGATAATTTCTTTGATTAGGTCTTCTTTAGTGAGAGTGCTTTTATCCTTAAAAGGGAATACGAACTATTCGTTATCGATAACTTAGTGATAGTATACTAAACTTACTTTATTATAGTCGTAATATCTTTATAGAACGATATATTTATCTTCTTTCTATAGTTCTTCTTTAGGATTATAGAGAAGGTATTTCTATATACACTAATTCTAATATTAATACTATTTTCTTCTCTAGTATCTAGTTCGTATAAAAGCTAACGTTTCTCCTCGTTTAAGAATACTCTCTATCTTCTATAGATTTATTTTATCTAAGAGTGATTTCTCGTATTCGCTATCGCTATCTATTTTATTTAATAGAGCGAATAAGAAGTTATATCGATCTTTCTTCGCTACGTCGTATATATAGATTTATTATTAATCGTATTTTATTATAGTATAGCGTATTAATAAAACTAACTCCTTCTTTCCTTAGAAGTTTATATAAGAGCTAAATTTTCGATATATTTCTCTATATAACTCTAGTTTTAATTTCGTATAGTATTTATTATAGAGTACTTCGAATTAGTAGAGTATTAAAATAATAGTAACGTAGTTACCTTATATAATTACTCTATATTTCTTCTAATAAGATATCTCTTCTTACTCTATAACTATAAGTATTTTATATTAAGTCTTCTTAAATCTATTCGTCTTTATCTTAGTTTTATTTTCGTAAGAGAATTATTTCGACTATTTCTTAAAGAATCTATAAATAAGATAATAGTCGTTAAAGTAATAGGCTTATATATCTAGCTCGTCTCTAACTTTTTTATATATTTCGGTTTCTTCGTTATCTAAACTTTCTAGATAATAGATTTAGACGATTTCTATAATCTCTTCACTATATTCTTCTTATAGTGATGAAAGCGCTCTTTCTCTCTAAGTCTTTTCTAACTTCTTTTATACTTTCTTAATATTACTAGCTTTATAAATATATTTATAGTTCTATACTCTACGTCCGAGTTCTTCTTTTATTAAAGTATCGGTCTTTATTTCTTTAATATCGACTATATCGTTTATTATATATAGTCCTTATAAGTGAGTATTATATTCTCGTACCCTATATTCGGATTTTCTATAACTATAGTATAGATTCTCTTTCTTACGTCTCTCTCACTCCCTAGGAGATAAACCTTAGCGTTAGAATCTATCTTTTAGTCGTAAGGATCGAGTATTTTCTATATTATCTAAGTTTATTAAGTCTCTATAGAACTAATAACGATTCTTCTTCTAATAGAACGTCTCACTAATTCTTTCTTAGAACTCTTTCCTTTTTATCGCTCGTTCGTAAAGTTAATTATCGATCTTAATGAATCTAGCGATTAATTTCTTATATTCGTCTAGTCGCTCGATCCTTATTTTATCTTTAATCGAATTCTTCAACCCTAAGTAATAAGCTAACGCGAAGATATTTAATTTCTAATCGAGTTTAGTAGTAAGTCTTTAGAATAATATATAGTACTAAGCTACTAATTTAGTCTATCGAAGTTATTAAATATATTAAGCTACTACTTATTTCTCTCCTAAGATATTAAAGATCTATTTAAATCGAGCTTCGAAAATATTAAAGTTATTGAAGATAACTTTAGTTTCCTTATCTTATTAGTCTATATATATTATAAGATAATTCACTATAACTAGTTTAAACTAGTAAAAGGCTAAGCTCTTTATATAGAGTTTAGCGTATAGAACTCTATTGATATATATATTATACTTATCTCGCTATAGTGTAAATACTACTTTAAGTTATATAAGAAATATATCGAGCTTAGCTCTATCTCTATAGAAGTACTCTACTTTAAGGTTACTTTTCTTATAGTTATCTCTATAGATCTTAACTCCTTATAAGATCGAGAATCTAATCGATTCTATTAATAATAATGAATAAACGGTTTACTTAGAGTTAGCTATAGTACTAATATATTCTTTAGAGAGTAGTTAAAGTATTATAAATCGCTTCACTAAGGTATTACGAGATAAGGGGTTCCTAAATAGAGGGACGTATTAAGGTATAGTAGTAAGAGAGTACGTTGAGTATCTTAAGCGAGACTAATTAATATTTAAATATATAAGTATAATCGTTAACGAAGTTAACTATAAAGAAAAGCTATGAACTCGTTAGTTATATATATAGTCGTAAATACTTAGTGTACTTAGTGGTGCTTAGTACTAAGTATACTAAGTAGAGCTGAGTACTTCCGTGGTTACGTGACTTAATATAGTGCTTGTACGTATTTCCTCGTTAGATCTACTTTCCTTTAAAGACTGCGCCCTAATTATAATCTAGTCGTATATCTCGGTTCGTAATACGTGAGTGAAGATATACTGAATATATATAGTCGTATAATTAAAGAATCGATTCTACTAGTTAATATATTCTTTTAACCTTGTATTAAGGACATTATTTTATCGTTACTCCTAAAGTTTATAAGAAAAGTGATATAGTATGGTCGACTATATAGTCGATAATAATTAAGAATATAACGAGTGAAGTCGATCGAGATAGTAGTATAGCGAATAAAGTTCGGATGATATTAAGAATATTAAAGAGAGTCGTATAGATTAAACCCGAATAAGTAATGGAAATGGAATGTATCTAATATAAGTACTATAGGTATAGTAGCTTTCCACTAATTATAATCTAGGTCTCTCTCTACTCTATAGCTCGCTCTTCTCTAGTAAAAAAGCCACTAATTAAAAACTTCTTATCTTTAGCGTAAATTTAAAAGGCTCATTAATTCGTATATAGTCGAAGCCTATACTTAGTTCTATATTAGCGTATAATTACCGTATCTATTTCTCGCTGAATATATATTAATTAATAATATCTAGTACCTTAGATCGATTCGGTATATCTACTATCTCTAAGTTTATGTCTATAGGGGTCGGCGCTCTATCGAGAACTATATAGACGTCGCCGAGTTTAAGATATTATCCTAAACGCTAGAGGAGTCTACCTAAGTCCGAGACGTAATATAGCGCTATACTTATAACTGCGACGTCGAAATCGATGAGCTTAATATCGCCTAATAGTTTAGCCGAGTCGTCGAGTAGATTATATTGATATATATATATCTTTTACTCGTCGAAGTTCATTAATCGAGTGTATTTATTATACTCGGATACTATATTCTCTAATAGATCGAGGTCGATAATTTACTTTACGTATAGAGCTAGTGCCTAGTTATTATAAGTGTTCGTCGAATAAGTAAGATAGTTAATAATCGGAGAAGACTCACCTTAGAGGTCGTGCCATCACTATATATATAGTCTAGAAGTCGGACGCTCTGAGGATCACCTTCTTTAGAAGTGTTGTCCTTATCGACCTAGTCTTTGCGAATTCAAGAACGTTTAGCTTCGAACTCGCTGATGGTAACTCGGAGTATATCGCTAAAGTCGGTTTTATAGTTTAATACGACTTTACTGGAGGATTATTAGCAATATTCTCTATCGAGAAGCGAACTGGCAGTATAGTATATGGTAACTTACTCGAAATATTCGCGATTAGTGGTCTTTAAGTCGCTCATCGTGGCTGTAACTGAGGTAAGGGATGCTGATTTGGATTAATTTTTATTTGTAGGTGTTGTGTGAGATGTAAGGCTGGACGAGCAGTCTTTTCCAGTCCTTTTCAATCTTTGCTGTGCTTTAATGTCCTTAATTTTTGTGTCCGCGTTGAGAATGTCTCCGTAACAATGCAATACCTACCGAGCCTGTTTCCAGAAAAAGTGGCACGGTCTAACAGGGAGTACTCCAACGATATAACTTCGAGGTCCCGTAGGTCCTCGACAGTGAATGCCTTGGCTCCAAGCGAGTAGAAGTATATACTAGAGCTGATGCCCTTCTCCGTGCCAAAGGTAAATTTTATCTCGGTATATACGAAGGTCTCTCGGACAACAATAATAAATGATAGTTAGTTGAAAGGGACGAGCAACAGCGGTCAGACAGGAAACAGGCTCGCGACCCTAAGTCTCCGGCACCTCGCCATATTTAGGGGTACTAGGCGGCGACAATTAGAACGGACCATACCTCTCAAAGTTTGGAAAAACAGAATCTAACGAAGTAGAGGTATTGCAATGCGTGAAGGAAGTATAGTCGATCCTTTAGCTAGCACCATAAATAGCGTTGAGGGCTTTCATGGGCTATCACAGATGATTGTCGTATATATATTTAACGAAAACAACCAATCGGCTGGTTTCACTTACCTACAACCTCCATCATAGGCCTTATAGATGGAGTTTCTCTTTTTGCGAGTAACGTAAACTAGAAAGGGGAGTGCACCGCACTAGAGGTCGCCGTCGTTGCTCAGCGCCAAGACTTATTCACGTGAAAGGATGACTAAGACAGCTCGGTATTTATGTCTGATTTACATTTTGTTTCTCTCTTCTATAAAAGTACTAGGTATAATGTAATACTCGTATCACTATCTTTATTTATATGTCTTCTAATCTAGCTTTCTTCTTCTTCTATTCTCTTACTTTTAATTCGCTTACTCGTTCGATATTAGGTATTCGATATACTATGAGTGAGCACTATTCGGAAGAGGAAATCTAATACACGACACTTATATAACTAGATTCGGAGCGCCCTTTTTACCCCTTCCTCTTTACGTGAAATTTTATGTTTTTTCGATCGATAATCTTAATACTTTAATCTATATTCACGATCGATTACTACTAGATTCGGTTCATTATATTATAGCGCGCGTACTATAGTATAGTAGTTATTAAATTTCTCATTAACCTAAATAGCTCGACGATATAATATTTCTAGCGAGCGTTCTACGCGGACTATTATTCGATAAGTATCTCTTTCTCTTTGTTCCTTCTCTCTTCTTATCTTAACTTATATAATACTCGAAATATAGCCGTAAAATTTAGTATCGAGGAGATATAACCTTTTTATTTTAATAACTTTTAGTATATAAGGACGAGAAATATAGTTACTACTTTAATATAGATAGATTCGAAGGGAAGTCGAGTAAGACTAACTATATAAATAGAGTTATACTCCTAAGGATCTCGAGCGAAAGGAGTTAGAGTTCGAACCCTCTATATCTTCTTCTCTAGAACGAGATCTCGAAAGGAACTCTAGATCGGAAACTTCTCTATATTACGTACTATCTAGAGCTAATATTAAGGAATAATAGTATAATATATATAAACGAGATTACGCCTCTCTTTAACGATACTTAAGTAAATCGAACTATTAATATTATAATAAAGAGATCGATAAAGTTATAATTAGTAAGGAAGACTATAATAACTCTATTAATTTATATAACTAATTACTACTCTACCGTAATGAAAATATCGTAGTTCTATCACTACTAATTTTTATATAAGGTTAGATTAGCGACGTCGACTCTATAGCTAATATCGATATCTCTAAGGTTCTCTATATTAGTAAGATCGCTAAGAATCTATTTATATTTATATACCTTTAGAGAATTAGCTACGAGTATCTCTTCGTCGAACTATTATTCGAGACTATAGGTCGAAATTCAATATTTTTAACTACGACGTTTCTTTATCTATTCTTCGTTCTCGAAGCGGCCTTAACGTCGACGTTTATTGACTAGATCGTCTATCGATTCTTCGTGAGCTTATTTATAAATATAATACTCGTTATTAATAAGTCTAGTATAGACGATTAATTCCGATCGATGAAACGAGTCTTTATATTTCCTATTATCGCCGAGGTAAATATCGCTATATCTATAATCGTATTTATCGTAGATAACTAAATAATGTCGAACCCTTCTCTAGGCTGGCGATAGTGCGAATAAATTACACTAATTATATCGGCCTTCGCGTTTATTATAGCCTTAGTATATCTATTAGAAACGTATCTTCTTATTCTAATCGATTGGAAAGCGCGATATTTACGATTAGTCACTAAATTAGATGACTTTATTTTTAAATACGTAGAAAGCGCCTCTTTCTTAGGCTAGCTTAAGTAAGTTCTCTCTATATTGGTGATATTCTTTACCTCGGAGTTTATTATCGTCGTGTTTAGCGAATATCTTACTCTTCTTTATATCTTGTAGTACTTATTTCTTTTCGGGTTCGACTATATATTTAAAGATATCTATAATCTATCGACCGATATAATCGAATCGTATTTTAGTAGTATCGTCGTAGGCTTAATCACTTTTATACTCTACGCTCCTCTACTATACCGCTTTTATAGGCGTGAGATCAATGATGTGTCTAAAGCGCCCGTCTCGCCCGAGTTTCGATTGTGGCCGACTATGCTGACCGCACCTTTACTACCAGTCTCGCTGTTCTGGTTAGGATGGACGAATTATGCGAGCATCTCGATCTGGTCCGGACTTGGGGCTTGTTTTGTGTTTGGTATAGTCGCAACAGCCATGTATATGTCCTGCTACGAATATATAATTGACAGATACGGCGAGCATGCGGCTGTCGCGCTTGCTAGTATCACTATGGTACGGTACCTCAAGCACCTTGAAGCCAGAAAGGATACCGAGTTGCAAAATGCTAGAGACATAGTTTATAACACCCATCTCGAATCGACTCGACAGTATTCTCAGACTGCCTACCGATTCGGTGACTATGTTATCAAGTATTGCCTGGTACCTAACACAGCGACGTAGAAGAAACTTTATGAGGAGACGGTCAAACCAGCAGATGGACCTGATATCTTGCACCGATGGTTGCAGGAGTTCCATAAGGAGCACGATGCCGAATATCTGTTTCAGGTTCAATTGTGTGAGAACCTCGAGGATCAGCCTATAGAATATTGTGGTAAAGTCTGGGATCCTGAGAAATGTAAGTTGAGGCCCGGCTCATTCCTCTATTGGTATTAATTTTTGGGTAGGATGGCCACAGGATCAAGGCAGACAGACACCTTAATCGATAGGAAAACGATGTAATCAGAAAGTCAGAGCCAGGTCCGTTGCGTTGTCGAGGCAGCTACATGGTTGAAACGATGGTGTCTTTGCCAGTATTGGAAGAGAAAGGTCAGATTGGAATATCACTGAATGTGAAACCGGTAAGGTGGACCTGCGCATGCTGAGGGGAAACGAGTGCTGTACCACGACCATGACTCGAAGAAGATATCACACTAAACTGCCATCACTCACGAAGCCGACATGCGAACCGAGGGCATGCTGGCACAAAACCGGACGCTGCAAAACAACATGATCACCCAGAAGAAGGAGGGGGATGCCACCTCGAGAAGACGACTGGAGCCAACCTGGACAAGGCTACGAACCTTGATATGGATGTCGAAGACCACAAAATACACCTGATATGAGCTTCACTTTAGTCTCAATCAGATCATCAGACCGAATCGGGAATAGTATGTGATCGCGCCTAACGACAACCCCAAACTCTTCCAACTCTTTCTTCCCTCGAACTCACCAACCACTCGATCTTCCTGAACCGATCTTGCCTGACGATGATGACTGAAAGCGAGAACGACCAGAGTGACATAACGACGACGATGTCCTCGAGTCCGAACGATGGCGATGAGCGAAATGCAGCGGCAGGAGATCCAAGCCTGGAGATCCAAGAAGATGGAAATGAGGGTTAGCTGAACGAAAGTTCGACAGGATACAGCAGCATAACACCAAAAATAAAGCTTAAAGAGATCGACGAGCACCAAAGCGATCGGATAGCAACGAACGAAAACGAGCAGACCATCATGAGTGCAGACAAAAGCCTAGAGGCGAATATGGACCTACACGAAAACCAAGACCATGGAGACAACGAAACCAGTGACGGCGATAAAGTCGTGTCAAGCAGCTCGGATACGTCAGGAGGTGTAGGCTTAAAGAAAATGGATAAGATTGCTGCCGTAAGGGAGAAGAGGAAGAGATTGAAACGACTCCCTAATAAGCCTAAAGGTCACTACTTCCGCGTGAATGGGCACATCAAATAGGACCTTAGTAAAAAGACTTTCCTCTAGAAGGATTATGGAGGATTGGTAAAAACACTCGTCGACGTATGGGCTGTACTTATAGAGCGATACCTAGGTAACAGGGAATGGCGACAGACCGGAAAGGAGCTCTACGAAGCACTGAACGTGAACTTCCGAGCGATAGATGATTACGTAGATAATATCGTAAACGACCCAACGACAGCGGTACTTCAACTAGACGAAGAAGAAACCCTAAGTCGCCGGGCCCAGCAACTTCGCATAGCGAGAATCAATACAATCTATAGTAAGCTCGTATACCGAGAGCACCACACGTAGACAGGCAAGGGGAAGCCAGGCAGGCAGAAGAGGCAGCGTGAGTATATAGTAGAATACGAGGATGCATATTAACCGAAGCGGACAATCGATTCGAAGAAGGAAACAGCAAAGATCATAGTAGAAAGACTAGGTATTACAGTTACACTGGACGACGATGATGGCCACAGCACCGGAGGGGTACGATCCGAAATAGAGCCCGCGAAGAAGAAGAGGAAAGGCAATACCGACCGCCTTGGACTCGTGATTATAGACTAGGATGTACTAAACAAACCGTACTATGCTATAGCACAGCTACACGCTAAATCAGTCCCGAACAGATACAAAGGCGAATACGGATACTGGACTCGAGAGGGCAAACTATGGATGTCGCGTAAGGACATAGACCGAGTCATTCAAGCAGAGAAGCCGAATAAGTTAGGTAAGGTATTGATAGATACTATACTGGCAAAATATATCCCAAACTACGATGGATGGGTAAAGCAATAGAAGCTAGGTCGCGACGTCGTGACGAGGGAAGGCACAGTAAGACAGAGAGCTCCTAAAGGACTTATGGACCAACGGAATGAATCCACGGGACAATACGCAAAGAGAGACCTCGACACTGCGGAAAAGTCAGTAAAGAAGTTCTACGAGGATATACACGAAAGCGTATGGAACCTAGAACATCTCCTTAACCCACCGAAAGTGAAAAACATGAAAATGCGAGACACTAAGTTACGGGTGACCAAGGAAACGGCACAGAACGTACATATTCGGAAAGAAATGGTAGACATTCAAGAGTATACCAGGCAAGCATTAAAGGCCGAGGAATAGGCGACCAAGGATAAAAGTACACTGGTGATGTATATAGCCGGGACGAAATTAGAACTGGCTGATACTCAGAAATATCTTAACAATGCGTACGAATTACTCGACGTCTGGAAGGAACGCGCATAGCACATAAGACGTCTACTTCGTGGCACGGTGAAGAAGGAACATACCAGGACGCTACACATGAAGCGACAAGATGTAAGCTTCGAATGGCCTGCGCAGCTTGCTGACTACAAGAGGGACGAAGGGAAAGACGTGGACTTCGTTGACGAGTCAGAGATGGATAGGCTGATTGCGGAATACGGTGGAGACCAAGACGAGGTGCTGGAATCGCATACGGACCTCGACACGGAGCCAAACGAAGAGACTGATGAATGACCACTCACGACATGGCACTTATAGTATTTGACATTGCGCTCTACGGTTATTTCGATTTCTCTGCTTTTCACTCGAAGGGGGGAGGCTGGCTTGCAGCCGAATATTGTAAGCTTGCTGTATTTGAGATGGCGCGTCTTTTGATTTGATGATGGCCTTAAGGACCTGCGCTGTATTCGACATGGGAGTTGGCTGATGCGCATGGATGACTGCTAACTGACGACCCTGGTGAGGACGATGCTTTGGACCTGATCACATTGTGAAGCTCGACGACTTGGGAAATGCTGAAGGCGCTGATGGAGGATGGTGGTGACAGTACAGGAGATGCAGCGAGATAGACCGTGACAGCAATTTTTTTCCGGACGGGGTGGTTGTGGCGCCTTAGCGCCTTGGCACGCTGTATATATCTTCAATCCCTGGGTACCTCTTTTACAGAATACTAGTATCATACACGCTTATATCCCCTTAGTATGTTCATACCCATAGCGTGGAGTCCTGGATCTCGATAACTCACACGACCATCCTGGGAATGAGGCTTAAAGAGTCTAGGATGGTACACAGCCCTTTCCCTTTATCTGTGTGGTACCCAGAGGAGTATGAAATGATTTGGCCGTATCAACCCTATTTTGGCATCATCATTGCCTCACCCAACACGTCTCACCCAGCTCGGCATTTCATGTTCATGCTTTCAGCTCGGTATTTTATGTTCATGCTTCCAGCTAATGAAGCACCTGGAATAGCCGCATAATTCAATTTATCCTGGTCCGCTGTGCCTTCGCATGCAATCCTGTCGATATGCATCACCACTAAGCTCTGCGCCATGTACTTTCCTTTCTCAGATACTGTAGTCCATGGCCATGCTGCACCACATCCTCCCACTCCCCGAAGCTCGCTGAGTCATGATGGCGTCTGGTCACCAAACCCATGCTATGTAGTACTGCTATTAGAGTATCACAGAAGCTGCGGCTTATAAACGAGAGGGTCGTATGTGATGAGCTAGGTACCGTCGCGCACGATGGAGTGATCCTATATTCCCTGGAAAACGATGCCATTACAGCGAGCATCTTCACAGAAGAATGGTGACATCGTGTTGTTAACCTCGGGCAGATGCTGCGCTTGCTCGACCAGCTGCACGGAGAAGTGTTAGTCGTGAAATGTGTGAGCAGCAACAGCCTGATTCTGAATGCATTACCGCTGGAAAGGAAAACAAACCTGATTAAGTTGTGTTTGGGGATGTAGGATGCAGGCCGAACGGACCTGCGCTCTTATAGCTTGCAGAGGATCTGGGTGTAGAATAGCTTGAGGTATGTGGGCAGTGTTTGGCACGCTGATCCGGTTTTTGAAGAGGTTGGACATATTGTTGACATGGCGCAGCGCCTTGGCGTAAGCAAGCAGCCGCTTCGCTACCACGAGCGTTTCCCTATGTCTTGGATCGTAGAGATTGACCTGCCTACCCATCGAAGCATGGGCTCCCCGTGTAAGCTTTAAGACTTCGACGCTGCGTTGCGCCAACCATGTTCCGAATGCGGCTTGGTCCAGGTCAGTAAATTTGTCCGAAAGCTTATGTTGAGGTGCGGCTGGAGTTGAGACGGTGCTGCTGGAAGCGGTTGCAGATATGCTTTCGGTAATATGTCGAAGGATATGACGCTCTTTCTGGGTGATCAGGGTGTTTTCTTGTACTAAATTAATAAGATAGCAGAGAATGTGGGAGCACGAATCGAACGGATTCAGGAAGTGATCGTAGAACACCAAAGTAGATCGTGGGAGCCGTGATCTTCTTTCAGGACGGCGATTAAAGTTTGGATCTATAAGAGCGGTTACAGAAAGTTGATTTCGATGGTAAGGCTAATCCCAACTATTGATTATTATGGAAGTATCCACTCTTTTCATCTGACTTTCACTTTATTTCTCTCACACTTAGGCCACGACCTTAGTTCTTCAGTATCAACACCTCCAACTTCGTGTATCTTCCATTTAGATTTTGTCCCCTAATGTATCTTCATAAGGAGTACTCACCTAGCCTCCACCATAGGTATCAGAGCCACTGACGAGCATTCAGACTTTCTCTGAATCTCATGGCTCCTCGAAACTATGGGCAGTATATAAGCAGCGCCAGCCTTCCATGCGGTTAGGACAATACCACCGACGCCAGGCCGCAGTCCCGGAGAGGTTAATTTCTTAATCAACACCATGAAGCTGAATATGGAGCGCACTTCTTGTCGAGTATTATTACGAATAAACCCCTTCTCTCGACTCTATCAATAGTAGAACGGAAGCAACGTCTTCTTCCTAACGATAGTAAGTATCTGTAAAGGTTGGTCCTACCTTATAACCAAACACACAGCGACCTCAACACCAACAAGCCCTAAATCACTTAGCGCAGCTAGCTCCTAATGTCAGCGACAGCGCCCGCCGTCTTCGGGAAATTGCGATACACAGTTCCTTTTCTCGTGGATTAAACAGTATCAATATTGACGCAACACTAAACACATTTCTATCTCGGCGACAACAATCCTCTCTAAACGTCACCTCCACACCACTGTGTGAGTCGCTACTCACTCTAAGCTAGTAAACACAAAGCCAGCCACTTCAGCGCTCTCGTGCTCAGTCAATATCATTACGGCCTAGTACGTATGGTCGAGTATAAAGCCTACCAAATTCTTCAACTAGTCGGGCCCAAGTCAACCTACTCGCCATAGTTCAAGAGGTTACCGTCACCCGGGAGTGAGTCTACATTTCCACTCAGCGTCAACACTCGACGTGCACAACTTCCGGCAGCACAACAAAGTTCACCATGTTAAGCGAGGGAGAGACAGGCCTGCAACCAACCACGCGACCAGCCATATCAGAGCCGATGAGGGTGTCTGCAACCAAGGATCCTATCCGCCGCAGCCCGGCATACACTACTCAGTACGCGTTAACTATCATCCCCTCAACTATAATTCGCAACTCAATCCAAAATCCAAATAATATATAGCAGTTCGCATGGAAACCAGTTGCGAAATAAATAGCTGCTGCTACCTTTGGAGGCCGTGATCCATTGCCAACAATCCTAACAAGCGAAGAAGTAGTTCTGATTAAGCACTTTGATACTATTAGAATGGTTTAAGCATATTAAGATATTGTCGATACACTTCTAAGAGACGACTATTAGGTATATATTCAAGTAGCCCTTACGGCTAAGCAACGCGTTAAAGAGATTGAAAAGACGATTAACCATGGTAAACGACTATAGAAGTTACTGTAATATTTAATCGATGAATACGAACTTCACTATAAGGATACCTAGGTGGTATTTCGTGGCGGTAATACCTATATTGGAGACATCGCAGTCAGTTAAGGCAGTCTCTAAATACTTCTACAGAGTCCCGGTATAGGTTAGGGAGGATGGCTTAATAATAATATGGTCCATGGTACTATCGCTGCGGCTATACGACTCGACTTCTACCCATGCATTATTATCGACTCCTAAGATTGGCAAGCGGTTATACAAGGTACCAGACAGTAACCGCCCTACTAGGGTTAGGCACAGAACCTGAGTCGATATATCATTGTGAACGATCAAAAATACTGGTTCCTGCTACTAACGAATCCTACTGGCAAGATTATTGCCGCATCGGATTCCTATATTAAGCGAAATAAGGAAGACCCAGACATCAAGAAGCTCATGCAGATCACTAGAAACCACTAGGGAGGAGTCCGCCTTGGTGGCGACATTCAAAGCAGGAGACGAAGCAACCGATATAACTATAGAGTGCGGGTAGTAGAGAACTTTAAGGCCATGCGCCACGGGGGCCTCCGGCACTTAAACGTGTGGAAGTGAGCGAGGCAGAGACACGGCTGAAGCTACCGGACAGCTTAAGGAGAGCTATAGAAAGAGAATATAAGATGGGTGGCCGAAATGACATCTAATCACCAAGCCAAAACGAGCAATATCCCTAGCTTGGGTATGATTGAATTCGTCGACATGGAAACGGAAAAGGCCTCATCTGCTGATGCCTAAACATTGCTCGAGAAATGCATCTAGAGGCTTTAGTGAATGTTAAGGTAGAGAGCATGAGAGTTCTTTAGGATATATGAGTAGAACTTATGTGGTGCTGTTACCCGAGCTGCTAGGTATCAATAATACTTCTCTTCTGGGCTGCTAGCCGGAATCCGCAAGAAAACCATAGTGTGCCATGGACATATTTCTTGTAGATGTTCAGCTTAGGAGCAGTTCTATCCAACTCTGCTCTGTTGTAAAAAGTAAGACTCTCCGCTTGTCCCTGCCCCAGTTCTTTGAGATCCACGGACGCCATTGCGTAACATGTCTAGCTACCGCGCCGACCCAACCTCTTACTCCTGTGTCAGTCGTTCAGTATTTTAATGGTTTGGTGATGGAGTGTTGGCCACCGGTGCTGGGGAGTAACTCGCAAGCATATTGGCATCTGAGATACCACGCGCGGCGTGATATCACAGAGCAGTCTACGGCATTGCCTATAAGAACGATTAAGCAAGCCACCAAGGTGAAGGACTATTCGGTGCGCACGAGAGGATGTTTGGCGAGAGGCTGAATCTGCATGATTAATAGGACCGGTACAAGGAACCGAGCACTGTGAGGTCTGTCACGGAATTTGGAGCTGTGCCCCTAATCTTTCTGAACTCGACGTAGACTATGGTGGCAAGGTCATGATTATATTGACAGCGTATACCCTAAGTCGTGCAGTTAAAATATAGTCCTCGGCGCTAATGACAAGCTTTGTGGGGACACGGAATATTGAATATTCATAAAGTATAAAACAACGACCACGCCATCGTATTACAGCGCGACAGTACTGGCGAGCGAGTCAAAAACTTCTTGAGAGCATGGGTAGCTGCCCACCTCGAACTTAATCTTGCGTGTGCGTTGCAGTTCTGTGTATCTTCTCCACTTGGACACAGAATCTTTTGCGGTAAGTGGTGTATATCTAGACATGCGCCCTTTATATGAGAGCGGTCGAGGTCAGCGATCAGGTATCTACATCCTCTCTTGACCTTTCCTAACCTAGTATGGTAGCTGGCACTCGGTTGTGGCTGTCAACCTAGGAGAGTAAAACATCGACATCCTGCCATGACCGCGCTGCCATTCTATACACATATATACACAACACAAATATATATCGACACCGTCGTAAGCTCAGGACGAAGTCACTGGGCTGCGTTAAATGTGGGCTTACCTTTGCGAAGCGCCGACTTTATAGCTGGCCGCCGTTGGACCCCATCTGAAGAGGGACGATAGTAGGAGCGCTGATATAATGTCACCTAGCGACGAAGGTAGAGGTTTAATGATATCGGCGTCGCCAATGATGGCCTCCAGGCAAATGACACCTACTTATGCTTCCGACGGCCGTTAGGTGGTCATCGCTAAAGAATCTTCTGCCGTTCTTATAATTCTCATATATAAAGGCCTACTTTCTATCCCTCTACCTCTTATATCTCTTTCCTTTTCCATATTCACCAACCACAAGAGTTTCTCGACTCGTCCACTCTCCGAAGCAGATCGATTTATATCGCTTACGCTTCGTAGTGATACTAGAGAGCTTCGGAATACCATCATCATTATCTTCTGAGCGAGGCTCATCTATACGAATTCAGTCCATCGAGGCCGCTAATACTACTGTTGCTCGGTTCACGTTTCCTAGTAGATATATACCTTCTCCAGCACTCGGCGAGATCTATCCAGCCATTCAGTGCTCCATCATGTTTATCATTAAAGACCAATTTCCTAGCGACGATTTTCGCGAAATGACTATCGAGGCCGGTAAGCACTATTCGCTGGCAGATCTCGTCCAAGGTTGAGCAAACACCGTGAGGCAAGGCCTCCCACACCATAACAAAATGGAGTACGAATATAGTCTGCAAA
Source organism: Exophiala sideris (assembly GCA_000835395.1). Taxonomy (NCBI): domain Eukaryota; kingdom Fungi; phylum Ascomycota; class Eurotiomycetes; order Chaetothyriales; family Herpotrichiellaceae; genus Exophiala; species Exophiala sideris. The sequence continues at coordinate 1,187,465 of KN846951.1, read as the reverse complement.
GAAATGAAGCAGGGCACATGAAATTAGGTAGGGCGGATTATCCAGCCATGAGTAAAGGCCTCCACGAGCTAGGACTCCGCAAGAATCGTACGGTTCAAATTCTTCCCATCACTGAAGTAGACTACGACGCACGGACTGGTGATTCGGATTACACACCAGCTTTGGAGGGCGATAGTCACGATGGCGAGGACGAGCCTGTTCCTCGACGTATAACCCGATCTATATTGCGAGCAGGACGGTGTGGTTGGTCTGGGTTTTAAGGACCTTGAAGGCGCCATTAGACATCACCAGGAATTCAGTGTTATGCGTGAACTTAGCTCCATGAAAGCATTGGCAGGCAACCTTACTTCGGCGCAGGGCTTGAGGACACGAGAGAGGTATGAGCATTAGTGGTGTGTATATGAAGAGATATAACTCAAGCGCAAATGGCTCTCTCGGGTCGTTTTGTATATAAAACTTATGTATCATTGCCTCCTTTCACCGTTCAGATCGGCTAAAATATGGATCGACCTTCTACTACCTTTAGATTGAACACCGACGGACTTAAAAGTGTCTCTAGGAAATCTCTCCACTTGCGACAGCTTCGCAAAGAATTCCTCACTTTCTTCTCTGTTCTACCTCACTGTCTTCTTGATAGGGCTCTTACTTAACCCTCTATATAACTCTCGCTGCGGTATCACTTCTTATCCAAATTCTACTCTGTCGATCGATTTCTTATCTTTCTCTGTAGTAGCTCCGTTAGTATTCTTCACCGAGAGACTCTATTGAAAGTTCCTTTAATAGGCGCCATAGCGACATTCAAATCGGTATAGCGCGCAACAACGCTAGAACACCACACTATAGTTATTATAGGGATTGCGGGTAAATATATTCCCGTCGGTCGCGTAGTCCTAAGAAACTACTATTTTAGTTTCCACGGCAGACGAACCTACGATCAGCGTGGGAGACTAATGGATTTAAGAATACATTCAGCTATACAAGAGAACCCTTGGCGACTTAATCCTAGCTTCGGCGGTACACAACTAATCACACTCCTACGGATCCTTCACGGCGAGGCCGACCTACTTTTTAAATATTGATCTAGATAGAATCGGCAATATCGCAACTCAAGTCTACTACTACGACGTTCGGTATGACTGGTTTCCTTCCGTCGAGGCTCGGCTCGGTAGCTTTTGGCCGCTGCAGAGTAAAGAGGGTAACGGCTGGTCAGGATGGAATGTAGATCCATTATAAGAGGATGGCAATAATGTTTACGAGTTGTTGCTTATTGCACACTCGCTAGGACATCAAAGAATACTCGAACGAGCTCACCGTGCTCTACTTTAGCCTTACACACAGCGCGAAAGTCTCGGACAGGTCGAGCATGAGACTCGACTGGCGCAGACGGCGGTCAATACCGGCTCAGACACCATGCAGACACTATACAGACACAACTATTCGCAAATCTCGAGAGAGCTTTCGATGGTGAAGGAATACATCAATGGTTTCTGTAAGAATGTAGTAATCTATGGGTCTATCTAGAAATATACTACGCACACCTGGATAGACATTACGACTAGGCCATATATATTGTGGAGGAAGTTGGTAACTTTGCAAGCGAGACCACCTATCTTCGTTAATGGTGGCGATAAGCTTATATCGAGGACTCCTCTAATGACTTATTCGAGACGTGGGTTCGCAGGTGGTGGGATAAGATTACAGATCAGTGTTTATCAGCGTTTATCTAATCAGCCACTATATGATAGGCTCTCGGTACGGCAGCAGTGTTATTTCAGGAGGTGACGATAGCAGAGCTGATGACGATATTGCTGATATATAAGATTAGAACTATGCTCTAATGCTGAAATCAGTGCGATCAAAGGTGGCTCTGAATATTTGAGTATGTTTGTAAGAGTGCATTTCCTTCGGTATCATTTCCTAGGAGATAGGTTTGCAGGACGTTCTAATGGAGCTTTACCGAAGGGCGAAATCTGGATATATCTATTACAGCTGGTACACTTCCTACCTTAATTGCTACAATCAGAATAGAAAATCTAAAATCCAACTATATACCTTTTTCGGAAGTGTTTTGACTGTTGATACTGTTCCGAGATGACCTTCCTACAGCTTGTCCAATGCCCGAGATATTTGACCACTAGATTTGTACTAACTCCATTATACTCGAAGTCCCGGGCTCGATTATGTCATTCTGTCGAGGTTGAAATGCCCTATCACCTCATTATAGCTTACTCCCTGCAGAGCCTTGGCTGGAACGTCACCAGGATCAGTAAGGTCACTTATGCTCTCGCTGTATTGTCCTTCCTCCAGTATAGTCGTCGACAGTAGGTAATCGCTCAAAGTTACGACGTATGACTCAATCTGCGCGAGAACAGAGACATTCTCTTCAACAATCGCGCCATTTATGTGACTCGGCGAGATAGCAGAAAGACTGAGTCGCCGGTTTCGGGCGCGAGGAGACGACGTCAATACTCAATCACTATATTTCTAGCGAGGCGCCGAATCTGCCAATTTTCAATGGTGTTTTGGGAATGTCAGAGACTGGATAATGTGAATTTACCCCTGGAGTATTACACCGATTCCCATACAGTCGTCAATTTAACATAATCCACGTTTACACTTATACACTAAAGTCTTGGAAGCGTCACTAATCATGACTCACGGCCAGTAGGCCGGCGCATCGAGTCTAGGTATAAAGGTCCTACCCTCCCCTCTGGCTTGTACTGAGATACTCAATTTAAACGATATTGGTAAACTATATAGTTCTCTAATGCGTGCCTTATCACCTCCTAAAGTGGTTATGGATATATACTTTTCAGGTCTTGGGTCAACTTAAGATCTAGCTATCATCCAATCAATCCAGACCTATAGCAAAGCCTATATAACACTCCCGTGATCCAAATACTAGAGCTCGATTCATAAGCTAGTCTCACGGCGCGCACTATTCGAGGAGTGTGAGCAGCACAAAAAGGCATCGATCAAAGCCCCTCAAGGAAGCTTCAAGGAAGCTTCTCTATAAGCGGCTCCGTTGTGCAGATGCGAATCCCGAGGAAATACAAGGGAGCGGAGAGGAACAAGACTACGCCGACGCTTCGAAGTTTACGCCACTAAGTCCGTTACCGTTCATCCTCTTATCTGCTCTTCCAATACCATTTCAAATTCTCCTTGCCAAACAATCCTGCGAATGAGACACAACACTGTCTGAAGATAGCGCGTAACTCGTTAAGCCCTCCCGTCGAGTCCGGACTTCCGCAATGCCTGCGGCATTATGCTTGGTTCCGTTGCTGTCAACGATGACATGGCTACGCAGGCTGACATAAATTCAGTTAGACATATCAGAGCAGACAACGAGCGGCCACTTAGCACTATGACCAAGTGTTATCTCCTTCCACATTAATACGGGTCTTCAGGATGCTCTGCTGAAGCTTGCTCGGAACGATGATATTGTCTTTGAATTGTCAGCGTATGCTCGGAGGTATTGGCCACACAGTATAGTAGACAGCGCTCGGGTGAGAATGACGTATTGCTGTGGAAAGACACTTCAACAGTCTTGTCTAGGCGGCCACTGCTGTCAAACACCCGACCAGGTGCGTGATATCCTTGGTCATGACGGTATGGTGGACTGCGTTCATGAATATGTGAGGTTCCAGACTCGGGGCCCAGTCAGTCAACAAGAGCGTCGGCAGACTTTGCGATGGCGAGTAGAATACCTCACACTGTCTGAAATGGAAGATACTCGCCTCCGGAACATGGCGTCACCAGATGTGCGTGCCGAGTGGCAATGATGCCCATTGCGTCCTGCTCCAGTGTTGCATCGACATCGCTAGGCCAGCTGTGTTCCAGAGGTGTCGCTCAACGCATGTGGAAGGCGCACCGCACCGACCAATGTGCGTATATATATATAAATCAACAGTTCTGTCACAGACGTGACTCCGCAAGAGGAACCATTCCAAGGAGAAGGCAACTGGTCTTTCGACGATAAGTATGTCCTTGCCGTCGGGTGGATTTTGACACGTGAGCGGTCCGATGGTGACTACGAATCGGTTTAATAAACAACGAATACCTTCAATCACCTTTATCGACGGCGTCATTTCCGAGTCCCGGCAGAATCGTTTAGCCTATGATCGAGGTCGTCGTCCCCTCGTTACAACGACTTCTGCAAAAAATGTGGTGGACCTGTACCGAAGGCTCGGTCTACACTCAACCATAAAAGAAGGCCTATGCTGAAAGAGCTCAAGAAGAGTCCCACCATTACTAAGGAACGCCCCGAAGAGGCACGTTATTTATTCGACGTTACTTTCTCGAACATTTTTACACCAGACTCTAACGAGGAACATATAAAAATAGTGGCGGCAGAGAAAGCGAATAAGGTCTTTAGAAAGACTATTCAGCTTAATGGCGATGATTTGGTTCAGCCATTCAAAAGTCTCAACCTCGACAAGCAGATAAAGACTTATCCAGCCCAAGCCGTTAAAGAGGTCATCACACGCCGATCTAATGAGCAACTATCGCCTCCCATGATCTTTGTTAACGACGTCAATAAAAGACAGTTGCCAGGGATCCCAATTCGTTGATCATTATATCATCAGGGAAGGCGTAGGAGTTGCCCGGAAAACGAGACTCGAATGTCGAAATATCGATACATGAACCGGTTTGTTGCTACATCGTCTTCAGTGGGAATACAGTGGTCGATCAGGACCAAAATGCCATAGCAGCATTCAAACTCCTCGGGGGTCGCGTCACCAAATCCATCAACGAAGCGAACATACTTTACGTCTCGGACGGGTTAGTGAAGATGACCAGTAAGTTGATTATGGCATTCGCAAGAGGCATCGATATCGTCACAGAAAGTTAGATTGTTGAGACATAGCGTTCAGGTTCTTTTCCGGCGGTAGAGGACTTCCTACCCAAAGATACGTCACGAGAACAACTTTGGAATGTCGATCCCAAGAAGGCACTCCACAGAGGTAAGGCAGCCATATATATCTTTTGTCTGGAACGACTGATATCCTTACAAGGCAGATCAGAACAGACCCTGACAATTTGCAGTTCACTAACCAAGATAGCTCGACCGATCGATCGAACAGATCCATCTCTTCACCAACCAAGATAACCGGAGTCTTCTTAGTCACTATAGGCGACCGAAGAGAATAGAAGGAGCTACAAGAGGCGCTACGAATAAGTGAGCTAGAGTATAAAGCCCGACATGGAGACAAACGATAGCCAGAAGAGCCGGAGAGAGGGCCTACCAGTACTACAACCATAGGCTCAGTAAAAATTCATGCAATGGTAATACGCCTATTCGGTCGGCTTTTAATTCTCGAAAGCTATTACGCCGAAGGAGAACTCTGGAGTATTAGAGCCCTCGAGGATAGAGGTGAGGTGCTTATAAGTCACGTTCAAGGGTCTTACGACATTCACGGTCAGCAGCGGAAAGGGTCTAAGTAAAGACCCCTAGATATCTGCGTTTTAACAGTCGACGGGACAGACCCATCGCGTACCCCAAAACGAAATCGGGTTGTCGCTGTGAGGACTGTCGGGTTTCGATATATACACGTTCAGCAATGCTATCCGAGACGGAGAGGACCGGACGATACGCGGAGGTTAGCAATCGAGTATACACACGTCATCCTGCTGGCCTCGTGGCCATTTCGCACGACTATATCACCTAATATCTCGACGAAGCCCCTGACCACTTCGAGATATCGAGTGCAACGACTTTTATCGATGCAATATATTTTAGACCAGTGCTCTCCACAACTCACCTCTCAACCTCTGGAAGAGTCACTTATTTCCTGTACACTCGCCAATCCAGAGGCTAGTTTTACACGATTTTAATCTTGTTGCTAGTTAGTAATGCTTATCGGCACTATCTATTGCTCTAATCGATGATGGTATAATTCATCTCACTAGTGACGAGCTATTCTTCACTAGTGAGTGTAACGGTGTCGAGGTTACGGATAAAGATATCGCCAGGGTTATCGACGCTTCAGTGTTCACCAACCACGCTCAAGGAAGTTCACAGATCTTTGTCTACTGTTTATATCGAAAAAAGGAATATATTTTCATTAATATAGTGGAGAAAGACCTTACCTGTATATATCAAGTTTCGAAGAACACACGTCTCTTTAAGAAGAAGCAACAAGGGACCCTAACGAGCGAACGGAGTTAACAGAACTCTCGCGCAGAATTTAGGGCTTCAGCCTATTTGGTGGAGCCGGACTGTTGGACTACACCTTTTGTTTGGTAGGCGACTATGCCAAATCGACCCTATATCTGAATTTACATCCTGCGTAGCGGCTTAGTTAATGAGTAGTTGCTGACGTACCTATGGGGTGATGAACCTATTAGATAATTTCACTGTCTTATCGCCGGTTATCCTTACTAGGGCTTTAGCTCTCTTAATAACTTCAAGTACAGTCGGTACGGGTTAGAAAAACTGTTCTTTATTCTCTATATGTTTCGTGGCTCGAAATATTCATGCCCATATACGTCGTGATCGAAAATATACCAAACATGGACAATTAAGGTTAGAAGGCTAGGCGTAGGCGATTTTGCCCCTTGTGCCTCTTCGGTCTCAAGTCCGAAAGATGCTATACACGGCAGGTCACCTCGGAGGTACTTCGGGTCGTCCGAGGCTTGTTGTTATTGCCGTTGCCCTAGCGTGGTTTTTTACCTAACGATATCCTGGGAACAATTATTCCTAGCTACTTAAGGCTCGTCGGAACGTCTAGTTAAGCCATTAGCGCTCTTCCAGACCTGTATAACGATACTATCATCATCATTGCGGATCCCGTTTATATTCCAATGAAGTATTGGGAGTCGGCTGCCGTCGAGGAATTAAAGTCTAGTTCAGTAAGTCCCACGGAACCGAGTGGTATATTACTAACAATTTTATACTACGTAGGAGGCCTATCGGCGAACGTGGTTCCAGAATCTCGACGACTTTAAGCATCGAAAGGACTCGAAGTCCCTAAAACGGATTGACCAGAACGTCTACTTAGGCGAGAAGCGGTCTCCTTAAGTAACATAACGTACTATAATCAATATTATAGATCCTGATTATATCCCGCTACGACGGCTAGGTCGATTGTCGATAAGCGGCCCTAGCCGACCCAAAGGGACCATGAAGAGCTATACTATACCCTATATAGCTGCGAGCCGGAAGACCAGACAACATCAGCAGGAGCTCTCCCGAAAGCAGATGTGCCTGTCATACCTCCCGAGATGAACACAGGGCTCAAATCAACCTTCTCCGAGACCCATATCCGTGCCTTCTCACTCGACAGCCTGCCCTGGGCCAAGGTGCCGCGGCGATAGGCGAGGAGAATTCCGTTCGGAGATCTGGCTGCAGCGCTGCCTCACGGCTTATTCTCGTTCTTTGTCGAAAGTCCAAGCTCAGAGATCTCGTCATGATACACGATGACAACAGTGGGATTACCTTGGGGGGTCGAAAAGAATCACGCAGGCACCGGCGAGGTATGATATAGTGTTGAGGTCCGGAAATTTTCACTGATGATCGTACAGTTCCTTACCTGGGGTCAGTAGATCCTAACTTCTTAATTGGCACTTCGAATTCAGTACAAGCGAACGGAATTTATACGACAATGAAAGACATGGAAGACCCCAGCTACAGGGCTCTTGGATGTCTTTATATTCCGCCAAGGCGGCCCAGTGTCGACTTTGTCAATGAGTTTATCTCTGTAATCTAGTTCAGAAATCCCTACGGAACCGGGCTATATATCACTTCTAATATATACTATACGCGGGTGGCTTCTCATTTATATTGATAGAGGTTTGAACCCTCGAGGACTTTAAGTCTTGGGGGACTTCGAAGTGTCTGTTTTGTTTATGTTGCAATCAGTTGATTAATATATAAGAACTCCTCCTCGTTATTAGATGGCTGCCGTTTGCCTTCGCACTATTACACAGCGCAAAGTAGTATACAACTATAAACGAAATGCTAGGGGTCAAACTAAAGGGTCCTTAACAGGACGTTGAGGTGGAAGAGGTACAACCAAACACCGACGAAGAAGTGGCGCATCTGGATATTGTCAAGGAAGAACTGATTCTATAGCTCCGACTCCCCCAATATGGACGGCGCCACTTACATACCAAATCCAAACAAAGACAGAAATCTACTCACTCACCCAGGCCGTCTACAGTCACACCTATGGCTACCATATAGGCCCAGAAGCCGATGCTCGATGACGATGCTTACGCTCAACTCAAGTTCATCCCTGCCCTGCACGCCAGTCGGAATACACGGGAAGACGGACCTTCGGGGTCTATGCAAAAGCAAGGTTATGAGGGCAAGGTAAAATCTCGTGGATATGAATCACCTCAATCTGTCCTTACAACCAGGTACGCACCTCCCTCGAGACCTCAACATAGTATTATGGCTAATGGGCTGTCATCAGTGTGCGAATATCAAACCATTTAGGCAACCTACTAAATAGTGGTGGTATACTCGATATAACCATGCAGAACCTTAGAGGTGCAGATGCCATAATAGGCACAGCAGGCAAACAAACCTACCTCGGACTTGCAGCGCTAATGTTGATGTTGACGCATCGACAACCGATGTGGGAGTTAATACGGTCGCCGGCGCATCACCATTAGCACTTGTACAGGTCGTTCGGCCTATGAAATCTTGGTATAGCGGCACGACGTTCAACATGGTATGCAGCACGTATATTCGCGACCAACAGGAAAGAGACCAGGTCTTGTCCCACGGACTCTCAACGACTCTGCGCAGAACGAACAGCATGCAATGACATGGGACCAGCCAGGCACCTCAATCGACGAGGCGTTTGAGTCGGTACAGTACTATTTTGCCGGGCCTGCCGAGGGAAGGCTCCAAATCCACGGTCTCCAGCAACTCCATGCTGATCGGCTTCTCAGAAGTGACGTGTCGGCTTTGCCCGCAGAAGAAATGCGGGCTATACATGAAGATCACCTTGAGCCGTCGTTCACATTCCTATAATAGTGTTGTCCACGATTTGGGGCTACACGATCTTGGCCGGGCAAGATTGACTAGCTGATTACCACAAGTGGCGCCCGCAACAGCCCGTACCTTCAAGGCCTTTCTCAAGTCGTCGAGTACACGGTAGGCAGCTGAGAGGTCAAAGTTTCGAGTTCAGAAGCACTTCTCGATATAACAGTGGCACCGGGTGCCCGGATCCGGTCGTCGAGATCGACATTGAACGTCACGCACGATAATTTCTGCTATGTCCTGTACAGGATCCGTGCGCCATGTCGACCACAAACCCACTCCGGTCTCCAGGTGTTTGTGTCTATACATATCTATCTTGACCGTGCCGTCACGGACCCTACTTTACAACGGGAATTTCTTCAGAGAGACGGCCGGTGGTCTTTTCATTAGATGGCAGGCGACTTATTGATATCGAGACTTTCGACCAAGCAGGGCTGCGTCTCGCGAATCTACGCCGCGGCGGCCGCGCTACCGAGAATGCATATTCATCTTACCACCTGGGCTGAATAGGCGTCAAAGCAGTTACCACATCCACAGATCGATCCCTTCACGCCCTGATGCAGAGAAATGTGGCTGGACAATTGAAGAAACCGGCATCACAGAGATCGGGGCTGGCAGTGCCTTCTTGGATGCCTTTGAGGTGAACCAGCGCGATCCTCAAGGCAACTAATAGTTGGAAGAGCAGGTTGGCCTACTGGATACAGCAGCAACCATGAAGTTGTACGCGACAAGGGAAGTATGAATGAGACACCTACGAGGCAGGATTGCTGCTGAGGTATGGACTCGTTCAGTCGTTCATTTAACTTGAACCACAACTACTTTGTCCGATGTTTACAAGAAATAGGGGGAGTCTATCGTGCGGTGGTCAGCTAAAACCTCTGCCTAGCTTCTAGGAGAGCAGATTGCGGCAAAAATTCATATCGGCACGACTCTTTCATTAGATGTGTGTATTCACAGACTAGTGCTTGATTTGGCAGCATTCTAGAATGACAACTTGCGCAACTTCAAATTCATGTATGACACTGCCTATCTTCTAACAACTGTGTACTTGGCACGTAAATATAGGCGTAGAGCGCATTCTTTATCCATCGTCGGCAGCGTTTTACCCATTACGCTAGGAGGACCTCGTCGTCGCCGTCAAACGCGCTTGGTGTTGATGAAATAGGCCGTCGTCTAACGAGTGATAAGGTGCCGTGCGCCACCGCGTGAACTTGCCGTCTGTCAAGTCGTTTCTGCAGTATCGAAAGTTCCGCCATAACTTGGAAGAGCAGATACATCGCCATGGCCTGAACAAGGTAGCAGGCTTGATAACAGTGTCTTGCACCTTTCGTACACTTGGTATGACTTGACAATCGTTGCAGACTTTCTAGGTGTAGACTATATAAAATATGTATAGGCTAATACTGATCATGATAAAATACAAAGTAATTCCTGCCAAACTCGCACAAGTATCGACGTCAACTATATATATCGATAACACATGCTCCCATATCGTGATGTCAGGTCACAGTCAGTGCTTTCGGCCTAGTTTCCTCGCCTTGCCACCTTTTTTCTTCTCGTCAGACTCTAGAAACTCCTTCTGCTCCTGAGCCGTGCGACCGTCATTATTAACAAGCTTCTCAGTATCAAAGGCGGCGTTTCGAAGTAAATGTGGACTTGCCCGGAGATGATGGTTGTAAACGAAAAGGCTTTTGAAGACTTTGCCGCATCCCAGATAGCAAGTCCTGGGCTTCGATATAAGCTGGTTCGTCGACGAATGCTCCTCCCTGCAATAGTTTCTCCAGGTGGTGATGTTCTTAAATGTCTCAGTGCTTCCGCATTCCGCCACACGAGCACATAGTCCATCTTTAACAAATTCATGACCAAGCATATGTAGCTTAAGCTGATTTTCAGATTCACATAGAGTGATATTGCATTTACCGTCTGCAACGAAGGGACACACCCATTTCTTGTTCCTGGGCTTATGGACTCTCGGCTTCTAGCCTTGATCGACCTTAGCCTGCACTTTGACCTGCTTCTGCAGGCATCTTTCGCGATGGAGGCTATATTTAGAGCTCTTGGGTGTCGTGTTACCGCAATCAGGACATCGGAAGAGGTGTCGCTCGGGCTTGTCGCGTATGTTCGTCCATTCGACGAAGCCATTCCAATTCTCGAGCGGAGGAGTCTTACCACCCGTGACAGACTGATTAAGGACCTTATTGTATCGGTACATAAACTTAACGAATTCTATAGGAGTATATCGCAATATCGCTTCGAGATCATCCGGCTTCTGCGTCCACCGATCGACAAGATCTTCGGCGATAATCTTTATACTGTCCAGAGCAAGACGATTACCCTCAGGATCACAGTGTTATACGTCGTCGAGGCCTAAATCGATAGCCTATATAGATTCGACCATCTCCCTCTCATCCACTAGACGATCTTCAAGGGACTCCCAGATATTGCCTAAGTTGTCATCCATATAAGGGTCTTCGTAATCCGAATCGGACTCTTCTGCATCAGCAACAAGGGTATCACCCTCCAGAGTAGAAGTGTTAGGGATATCCACGTCTGAAACAGGTTGAGCTTCATAGTCCGATGTCGACAGCATCTCATCACATTCGAGAATGGCTAGATCGATTAATGCTATCGACTGAGGCGTCGACGAGGATACCGGGTCCGCTGTAATTGAGGAAGTCTTGCGGTGTGTCTTCGTCGGAGCAGTTTGGAAGTCGTTGAACCGAGCGCGCTTACTCATCGGTTAAGTAATTTGGTCATTAGTGGTCCCTTGCTAAGCTTCCTGCCATTCCTCGCGCAATCGGTGACCAACTACCCTATTGACTTTTCGGTGTATAGATCTATACTCGCGAAAAGCATCCAAATCCTTCTCTTTATCTGGCCTTGATCCTAGGAAGAAGCTTAACGGTCGTCGACTACCTTTCAGAATATCATCGACATGCTTGCTCATATGTTCGTTGCTCAGCTGCCCCAAAACCGCCTTCGTTGGCTTCCGATACGGCTGTATGGCTTGTTTCAACCTCCGGTTAATGGTCCCCTTAGGAATAGCGGTCTTATACACATTCAAAGCCTCGTCCTCGTTGCCGTTATAGAACCTCGATGTCCTTTTATTAGTATGCCCCATAGCGCGTGCGGTTGCATCTATAGCAATATGCATCACGCCATTGTTTATCCTCGCCAGATCTTTTGCCGCTCCCCTCCGAAGATCGTGGGTCAGAAGTCGAGGAAGGAATCTAGCCTTGTTCCCTATGTCGCCGATTGTTCTTATTGCTAAGAACGTATTGGTAGGGTTTCAAACGTCCAGCAGACACTGATGGCTCTTGTTCAAGCTGCTCACAAAAGGTAAGGTCGGATCCTTGAATCGTAAATGTCGATGACCTCGATGTCTCGCAGCGGCGAGGACCTCCGACAAGATATTGCCATCTCTGAACAGTCCATGACGTAGGAAGTGGGCGATGAAGACTAGAATTAGGTATATATAGCTAAGATCTAGAGTTTTTAGATATTTAACGCGCAGTTTTCGATTGTCCCTCGAGTTTCTAGAAGTAATGTTAATGACCGTATAGAGGGAAGGAAAAGAATGCGTATACTTCAGCCCCTTCTCGTACCTAATCACCACATTCAATACTATATTTGTGACGATCTCCTCGTTACCCTCAAGAGTCAATACGTAGTCTTTGAGCATTAGATACTGACCTTTCGCCGTATATCGAGCAGAGGATAGGAGGATAACGCTAATCTAGCAGTCTAGAGCGATTATGACTAGTATGGGAAGGGCCTTAGCGATTATTCTATCGAAGTTGATAGTGCTAAAGCGAAGGGCGTCGTCGAAATGGGCTTTCACTAACCTTCGGGCGCAGTTAAAGATGACGAATTGCCTGGGACGCCAGATTCTTTATGTAAGTCGCTTATTGTGAATATGTTGGCTAAAAAGGCTTTTCACTTCAATACGTATCTGAGTAATGAACTTCCAGGCTAAATATATAATCTGAAATTGACTTTTAAGGCCGAAGATATCAGGAAGGAAGGCGGAGAGGGAGGGCGCTGTTTTCCGGTGGCCATGAGGATTTGTATATCTTGAGACCTCGTCTAGGACTCTGACAACGACTTAGGTATCCGGGCCACCGTTTAGCTTCTTGGGATAGCGAGTATACTACGCTTCCTAGGTGTTCGCCCGGTAAGTCATTAGCACGTCGATGGTATCAGCGTTATCAGTGACCCCAAGCTCTTTAAAGATTGTCTTACTAGCTCTCCGATCCTCGTCTTTATCTTCAAGCATAGCCAAAATCATCGCAGCCCCGGCATTTTTAAAAGGATTCTGAGAGGGGCCGTTATTGTCTGGTTCGATATCTGAAAAATTAAAGTCTGCTGCAGTGTTGTCGGCGAGCTCAACATCTGGTTCACTGATTCCGCCAGACATCGAGACCGTGATCCTGGAAGTATGAACAGAATACTGATCAGACCCGAATTCGAAGGAGGATATATACCTAAGCAAGCGTCAATGGTTCCGAGAATGGCTGTCATTTACTAACAAAACTGAAGTCGACTACACGACTTAAGACTCGAATTAACAATGGAACTCAAAAATGGCAAGCGGTCGCAGGAGAAGCAGGGTGCCGAAAACGAAGCCAGTGTAAAGCGAGCGGGTTGATAATGTACCTCAAGGTGAGGAGTCGTGGAGCGCAGCGCACAAGTAGAATTAGGTGTATAATTTCTTGCTATCATTGTAGTGAGGAGGAGCAAGGGAGGAAAAGCGGTATGGCTTTTTATGGAGTATATATAGTTTAAAGAATGGGATCAGAACGATTAGGAGCAGGTGCGGTCTTGCCATAATAAGAACTCTTGTATACTACTGGTCGACTAAACGACGGTGATAAATGCATTATAGCAGCCAAATAATGGTGCCGTCTACACTTGATCTAAGCCAACATCGGTTCCCATCTTAACTGAATGCCCGCTTCAAACTGAATACTAAGTCGCAGGCTGAACGGTAGGCTCGGGCTCGTTAGGCTCGGACTCGAGGGGTAATTGAGCCTTTAGCATAGCACGAATGGACTAACGCTCTGCCTTATTAAAGTCGTTATACTTTATGGAGTCACGAAGAACTTCCAGTATATGTACGTAGCAATAGATATCCCTAGCCGACTTGAGAGTACCATCCCAACCATCTTTCTCCGCTTGCTCCTTTGCCCAGTCTGTAAATCTGACTTCAAAACCTTCACGTCACTTCGGTTCTTCGGTTCCGCATTGAATGCAAAAGATATAATCCTTATTATTCGACTAAGCAGCGACCTTCTTGAAAGTTGTTGACCACTCCTTAATACGATCTTTCATGTATTGTAGGCCTATAGCTCGAATACTCTCCTCCACATCCTCATCGTACAAATAACTTTTCTCATGCCATAAAGTCTATTTGTGAATGAGCTGACCACGCTTCGAACCGTATCCAGTGTAGACATAGCCGAGCTCGATCATCTTTCGTTTAATGAGGATCTGGGTGCGTGGCTCAAGGAAGGTCTTGTTCCGATTAAGGTCCACACAAAGATACGCGGGCGCGTCGTCTGTGCCGAGATTGAATTTAACAAGGTTATTCTCGTTCTCGATGATTTCAACGGACATCTAAATATGTTAGCTCGATCTTTCCTATAGCTTCTGGAGGCTGCGCAATATACCCTGAGAAGCGGTTCGAGAACGTGGTCAGGCCTGAGCGGGAGGAGATGTGGTGTTTATTTGATGGTGTAGGAGCGATGCTTGTCCTCTCTACACCCCAATTCTACAGAATCGTTTTCAATCACTGACGAATGTGGTCGCGTAGCGGCTGATGTTTAACGGCCGTAATGTATTCGGTTGAGAGAGACTGGGATGAAGACGACTGGCTTCAACGATCTTAGGAGCGGCGAAAACTGGTGAAACCGCCGCAGGAATATGATGTGCAAGTGAGATGAAAGGGCGTGGAGTTTTCCGGACGGTCTGCCGAGCGTTGAGGTGTCTGAATGATGTATAGACGCGCTGATGGATCGGGTGAGAGTGGAATAGCCAGGCTGAATGATTTGAGATGGTCCGAGAGGCGTTGAAAACCGTAAGTCTAGTCGCACAATATCGCCACGAGTATGGGATTGGATTAAGGGTGATCGTTCCGGATAGCTTGCGGAGCGCTCAAAGCTGTAGGTCTGAACTAACAATGCTGCCGTGGGTATGGAGTGGATGGAGGATGAGCGTTTTAGATGACCTGCAGAACACTGAAAGCTGGAGATCATATATAGGTATAAGCGTCTGTCTATATAATAGAATGAAAACAAGACAAGGAAAATTTGAAAGAGGTGCGGCAGTAACAAACCCAAGATGTACAGTGTTAGGTCTTTAGAGCTATTCCGTTCCAAACTTATTCACAAGGCTGTATAAGACTTGCAGTACGATACCCTTATCCTGTTTAATGCGGCAGAGGAGACAGCACACTATATAGTCGAGAAGCCCGGTTGATCGAGGAGTCATTCTCATTGATATTGAATTATTTTCCAGTAATCAGAACGTTGATGATTGTCTCGAGCTGAGCTCCATTATACTGGAGATGGTGGAGTGATATTATCTGTTAAGTACGAAGGACGTTAATACTCGAAAAAGGGTTGAATAGTAATAAGCTTAAGTGAATGTCAGCGATATATTCCATCTTGATGTATTCAAGTTAAGCAATTTTCACAAAAATCAAAAGCCTCTCTGGTTGTAGTGGTTGCACAGCCTTTCGTATATATATATATTAGTCCAAGTCAGCTCGGACCTTCGGGTTATTGGTCTAGTGTACTAGTACCTTAGAGCGATTCTTAGGGTTCGTCCTTAAGAATCGAGACCACGATATAAAGGATATGCGCCTTCTCTCTTCTTAATCGAAGATCTCTTCGTCGAACAAGAGATCTATTCTTCAAGTAAGTAAGAGTCTAAGAAGGTGGTGTCTTAAGTATCGTCTTCTGGACTGGGCAACCTCAGTTCGCCCGTGTTTGAGTATTTACGAATGGAAAGCCTGGGTTCGAATCCCAGGAGGAGCACACATTCTTTTTTTTTGGACCAAGACTTATGTCAACACACGGCAACCGCGGTTCAGCGATGGTTGATGCCGTGACGAACTCCCTGCACACAAGAACAAGATCGGCGTCACTATGATAGCCTTGACAGGTACTTAGTATATCGGGGGAGGTCCCCCGAACCCCCCGCTAAATCGGTTGATGTCAACCAAGGGGACTAAAAAAAAAAGGAAAAGAAAAGGATTTATATCTAGGGGGTTCCCCCCTAGGACCCCCGCCAAATCGGTTGATGTCAACCAAGGGGACT